>CM061542.1:192003215-192625090 GCA_030864215.1 Capsicum pubescens | reverse complement strand
AGTTTCCAACAACCTTTACTGTCCTTGGTCCTATACATTCATGTGTGTACATCATACTGTAAGGATAATTGGGTAGAAAAATATTTTTGATGGTATTCTTGATCACCGAAAGGAAAAACCCAAAAGTAGTTGATTGAAAGCACGTCGTTTGTCCTATAGGTAGGCTAGACTTACCCTATCTTTATATTGATCTTACGTATGGTATTAGTATACTATTATGCTAGTTTGGGTAGGTAGTTGTATCTCGTGTTTCATTTGAAATATTTTATGCCTTATTTATCTGGGTAGGGCCCTATTATGATTTATTTCGGACCCGTTAACTCTTAGTATGGTGTAGTATTCATGAGCTTAGGTGCAGTTTTAAGTTTGAAAGCCTTGGATTCCTTCATTTTAGCTAGTAATGCTTATATTTATTTAAAGTAATTCAATTCTAATTTGGGACCAACATAAACTTTATTTTTGTTATTTATTGTGACTTCGGGCATAACTTTGACATCGATTACGGTGTGCTCTAAGTTTAGTTATTCAGTTGTGTTTGGTTAGTTATGAATTTAGTAGATTCTGATTCTGTTATGGTTATTTTGGGTTTTGGTTCTAGTCTGACATCTAGTTATGATATGATTGGGGTGTTCTAGTGTTTATTATGGTTGTTCTAGGAGTATAGACAATGGTACTGAGCTCTGTTGTACATAATTTATGTGTCCTCTTGTTGCTACCTACTATTTCTAATTCAAACCCGGAGTATGGCCTCTCTTTATTATCTACTATTATTGATTAGAGCCTAACATATGGCCTCTCATTACTATCCATTGGTGCCGATTCAAGCCTGGTGCACATCTGGATAGCTTCTTATAGCTTTAGGATTAAATGGTTACATGAGATCAGCTCAGTTATAGGTTACTTATGTTTTTACTTTAGTTATTTCTTGTGTGCACCCACCCGCTTATGAGGGGCTCGTTAGGGTTAATTGTTTTCTTTTGTGCGACTTCTAGGATTTTAGGGCCCCAGATAGATTATATTTAGCTTATTTTTTTACCGTTAAGGGTATTTATTTTGTTGCATTTCATTTATTAATTTCCTTTATTGCACAAGCATAGTCCAGCAGCTATTTAGTTTTCTACCCCTATCACTGTTGACTTAGCTTATACTCTCGCATTTTAGTTATGTTTTTACTATATTTAGCTAAATTAGCCAATTCTGATTTGGTACTTATACTACACCTCTGCATCTTTTCCCTGATGCAAATCTAAGCATGATTCGTTAGCATTGACGTGTTTCTCTGGATCAGTACTGAGTTGGAGTAGGGTGAGCTTTCTAGAGTCCGAGGGTGATTCTCCTACATTTGTTCCAGTATATCCATTTGCCTTTGAGACTACTTTGTACATATTATGTATATTTTGGATGTTCTCTAGTACTCTTATTTGTTAGTAGTGGCTCTAGTACCGACCTTCTAAGGTCTTGGGAGGGATTATCATATATATTTTGTCCTCTACCTTTCCAGTTTGATATATTTCATATGTATATTTCTTCTCTTCCTCTTATGTTATTGTTATTATTGATTTTACTTCTATCTTTCCTTGATTTTCTCTTGTTAGCCTATTACTCGCCATTCTAGGCTCTTTCTTGGCTTTTCTACTAGTGGGATAAAGTAGGCGTCATCATGATTTGAGAAATTAGGTCATGACAATAACTCCTAAACCCCTCATTCCCCGTCCTCTTAAACATCAAGAAACTCATGAAAGGGTTTTCTTCCTAAATTTAAATTCAAATTTCATGGGGCTTGTTCAAGATTCCACCATAAGAGATCATCAAGTTCAGGTATGTGGAGTTTTAACAAGGATAATTCTTTCTTGCTTGTGCACTCAAGTTTTTATATTCTATAAATGTGTAATCTTGTGTTAGTGTTTAACCCTGAAGCTTTTAAATCAAATTCCCATTTTCTATTTATGGGTTTCTCTACGTACTCGATAATATTCATAATCTCTCATGGTTTAATTCCACTCTTATTCACATGTTTTCAAACCCTTATTTAAGATTTCATGGAATGTTCATGAAATCCCTGTGAATTGGTATTGAACCTTTGAAATTTGCAAGAATTACCTACCCTGAGCAAGATTCATGATTTCAAGCATAAATTGAAAACAAGTTCTTTCCTTTCACATGATATAACCCAAATTTTAGGCAAGTGTTGGAGATGAATATGAATGTTTAAGGATTTTCATGTTCTTAATATGATTTAGCATGAAACAACATAAATTTCAAGCATGTATACGATAGCCTAGTTTACGTAAATTTTTCATGTTTTTGCATAAGTTACGAGACTTGGGAATTTTACCACAAAAATTTGCATGAACTACACAAATGATATGAATTTCATGATTTTGCATGAATTAAATCAATTTAACATAATTTGACCTTATGGTCTCAATTTATCTTGAACTTATGGGTTTCATGTATATGATTCATGATTTAATGTATTTAGTTCCATTTAACCTTAGAATTTTTTTTGTTAATCCTAATTATTGTATCTTATTGGAGAAGTTTAATTTATGATAATTTTCTTCGACTTAGTATTTCTAGTTTTACATGATTTTTTTTGGTTTAGTTGCATATGAATCATATAGTACCATAGGTTATCTTGGGATCACTTGTGGTTCTAAGCACTATGTTGCAACTAAAGGGTAGCCTCAACTCATGATAAATTTGGTATCAGAGCACAAAGTTCAAGTGACCTAGAGTGTCTATGAAGCCATGTCTAGTAGAGTCTTATGGAACAGTATGTAGATGTTTGTACTTTTCTTCAATAGGGTGTATGGCATTTAGGAAATATTTCCCTTCTTTAATATTCTAGATCACACATTAGATCTTTTCTTTTCAAAATAAATGCAAATCCAAGAACTCATCTATCCACATTGACTACACCTCATTTTTTGGGTAATAGATATACTCACACTTAAATCTCTACTGGGAAAGTTTTCTCAGATAGAGTTTGCAGATAGTTATGACACTAGAAAAGGGTTTAAGAGAAGTCCATCAACACTTCTAAGTTCAATGATTCAAAAAAATTTACTCCTGGCTATGTAAATCATGCATTTGAGCCAAGTAAGATATGTTCTCAGACCTCTTCTCAGAATCTTATGGAAGAATGACTCTAGTGTTAGAAGTATGAGTCTAGAAGTATAGAATTTATAGAGTTCTTACAGGATTTTTAGGTTTAGAGAGCATCATATGACTGAATAGGTGTATACTATATTTTGTGGTTGTAGGGGAGATTAGTAAATCCATTAAAGAAGAACGTGTGTGTAGACCAAAGTTAGGTAAGAGATTTGCTTTAAGTTGACCATTCTTTGTTATGACTATTGGTGGACTAGTGTTTTGTTGATTCTTATCTAGTAGTTGAAGGTTGATATAATGTATGAGAAGTTGAGTGGCTATGCATCATGAATGTTAGACTCTAAGTTTGAATTGTGGTTGCTAAATGAGATAAAGATAGTGACTATGAGGGGATGATGGTGTTAGTTTTAAAGAATGGATCGTGTAGGTTGACTATTGCACCCAAGTGCATACATAAGTGTACGTGGTCTACCAAGTAGTAAAATGTCCTTTGGAAAGCGAAGTATCGATTCCAAAGGGTCATGTGCTCAACAATTATCCAATTCTAGTTCAATATGATAATTAATCAAGTGCTAAAGTAACCAAGAGTATTTGAAACTTAAAAACTAAAAGTAAACTTAACAACAGTGTAATGTAAAGGACTTGAAAAATAATGGGGAGAAACCTAGGGCTAAGTCACTACAAACTATCCTACTTATCTATATAACTTTTTGGTTTAGTTAATTATTTTGGTTGTTGATTCATGAGGTTGATAATATGATTATGGTCCCTCAAGACTCTAATCAACCATCCAACATAGCCTCATAACGACATCGTTGAGCGGGGATGCAAGTAATAAGTTAAACAGATTTGTATTTTTTCTCATCTATGAACCAAATAGGAAGAATTAAGTATATTCCTATCCTAAACGAACATCATATCTTTAATTCATTGAAAGATTATAATCCCATCCCATATATCCCTTGTTCTATTCTATCATTCCTCCTTATGGGATCTTGATAGAAATATGCATTTATCCTATGATTCGTGAATCCATAGAATAGTTAAAACAATAATATATGAACAATCAACAATGATAATGACATAAACTAACTCAATTACCAAGCTTAAGTACTCATGTTCTTGGCCTTAATCCTAGATGAGGGTGTTTATCCTCTCATGGACTTACAAAGAATCATCATGATGAAATTCATGTAATAATCCAAAAGTAAACTAAAATAAAGGAATAAAAAAACTAATTAGATCCTCCTAAAGTGTATTCCAATTCCCCAAGGTCTTCCAAGATGTTTACAAAAAATTTAGAGTGTCCTATTATAATTGGAACATGTTAGCCGATTTTGACACACTAGCAAGCCATGCTATGGCATTGGCACAATAAGGGAATGGCACACCCCTATCATGGATGCTAACTATAATTGCACATTTTTATTTGAGACTAAGGTTAAAGTCACACCCTTAAAGAGGTGGCTAGGGAGCGTGGCATGCTTCTAAGCCCACAATTTCCAGATTTTGTCATGCTTTGCTTGATGCATTTGGCCTTTGATTCCTTACTTTGTGGTAGTTTTTCCTCTTCAATTACAGCTTGTATATCACCCATTTATCACTTTTATCATATCAAAAATCTTTATATAAGATAAAACACCACGAATTAGAGTTCACAACATGACAAAATCCAACAAGAACAACTAGAATAACACATAGCTCGAGCTGAGAGTACTAGTCTTCTTGTCTAAATTCTAAATGAATGTTTTTCTTCCAAATTTAATTTTAATGCACTTTAAACATCATAAACAAGTAACTTAACTCTTATATTCTCATTTATTAAAATATTAACTCATTACGCATACAAGAAGTCCTGAAAACTAGGCTAAGGCTAGATAACAACACTTAGGTGCATAAATCCACCAAAGATCATCACCCCACACTTAAAGTTGTATTCTTCCTCGTATAAATCTTCACCTCAATAATAATATAAGTAAGATTTCACATTACTACTACCAGCAATACACTCTATCTAGCACTACCATGAATACACACTAGAAATTTTTACAATAAGCATGTTTCATACATTTGAAAGTTCAAGAACACTACTTCAAAACATCCTATCCTCAAGAATTGACTCCACCAAGTTGGAAAACTCACGTATATTATTAAATAAAAGATATCATATGAGTCACCTAAATATCATCAAATATGTTCCATCACCCCAAGAGAGTCACCCATCTGCACTCACAAAGATATAATTTATCACAAAAATACAAGAATGGGTATAAGAATCAAATTACACTCACTCTCACAAAGAATTCACATGTCACATAAGATGAACCATAAGCTTGCTCTTAGTGTAGTACTCTACAAATATTATAATCTTAAGTCTCAAGATCAAATAGGACTTTATGATTTGTAATGTAGGCTAAGGGACAGGTAGGAACTATTCTGGCCAGTAATTATGACTACCTTCCCTAAGTACTTTAAATATCACATTAGACATTAGACTCTTTTCTAATAACCAACTTCCCCACATCTACCTTCATACATCTCTTTTGTTTTTCCTATCTCTTTCAACATAGTTCACATATGGAGTATTCTCTATTAGCACATGATTCAATTTTGAACCATTTTCTTTCTTTTTCATCAGACAACTCCCAACCACAAAACATCACTTTTTAAACACCAATAGCTACTACTTTGGGGATTCAATTTTACCTCTTTTCTTATTCACTTTTACATTTCTTAACTACCTAAAATTCATATGAGCTTAGGAGTTTTGGATAAAATTATGGACAATCACAAAAGTGGAATAGGCTATATATGAGGCTACCAAAGAACATAGTATAAATGATCAGCAGGGTTAACTAAGACTATGCACAAGGGTAGATAGAAAAGGGTATGAAAGATGGCTATCATAGAACTACCTATATCATCTCCTAAATCTATATTATTTATTTCTATTTGCACACACCAAGAAAGTTTTAGACATCAGTATGCAACAAGGAATGCACAAGAAAATATCACATCATACCTAGCACATGATCAACTCATGCAGGATCATTATAGACTCTATACAAAGCAATTAAATAAATATAAAACTAAGCTAACAATTCATAAGAGTCATAATCATAAGCCTAGGTGTCTCAAAAGTAGTCATTCAACATAATCAACATGCTTTTTACAAACAAAACCACTTACATCATGTAATCATACATAGCAGATAAAAAGAATATCTTAATATTCCTAACACAAAAAATTTAAAATTTACTTCTAAAAATGAAAAAGGGATATTGGGTTCAAATGGCGTCCCCATGAAAAGAACAAAAAATAATATTCAATGGGTGGATAAAGTGTGCACCTGCTAGAATGACACCAACCAAACTAAAACTAAGGACTACCAAAGAGAAAATATTTTTGTAATGTTTTCAAATTTACTCAAAAACTAGGAAAACAAATTAGAACAAACTCTATAGCATCACTTTACCCTAAACCACGGGAAGATTCCCCACCCCACACTTAATACATAATTTGTCCCCAGAGTATAACTAAAAGTAGCAATAAAAATACTCCTTGAGGCATCTAGGCTGAGCTAGTAGCATCTTTAAACATCAATGAGGTCGGGTGGACTTCACACCCAGTCTTTGACATTCTCCTTAACTTGCGTCTCTATTACATAAAATTCCCTTAAACTTTGACTCAACAAAAATAAAAACTATGTGAAATAAAAACTAAAACACTGAAATAATATACCTACCTTAACTTGGGTTGCCTCCTAAGCAGTTCCTGATTTAGTGTCGCAGCATGACCTACATCACTACATCTCAATCATTTACCTTCACTCTTTTTCTTCTACTTAAAGGCTATTTTCTCACCCATTTTAGATGTTTTGAGTATGTACTCTCAAGGTCTTTATATTTTGCCTACCATTTCCTTTGCAGGATCATCTTTCAACATCATCCTTTTGAGCATGATTTGTGTCTTAGGAAACTCTATGAGAATATCAGGAGAAGTCATTGGTGGTTTAGGTTCCACCACCCACCACTCATCCAATTCCATGGTTGTGATCATGCATAAGTCCTTATAATGGAAAGGTGGAGTGGGTGATTTTTAGACTTTAAAGACCACCTCTTCATCAACCAATCTCATCTTAAAAGTGTCATCTCAAACATCAATTAGTGCTCCTCCCGTTACCAAGAATGGATTTCCCAATCACCCTATCTTTTTCATAATAATCAAGAATAATAAATTTAGTAGGAATAATAAATTTACCAACCTTAATAAGCACGTCTTTAATGATTCCTTTGGGCTAAACTCTGGTTCTGTTTTCTATTTGGAGCACCACAAAACATAGTCTTAACTTCCCCAAACCTAGTGTATTGAACACTAACGTAGGTCATCAAGTTTATTCTTCTCCCTAAATCACTCAGAGCATGGATTCTTTTAAGCTAGCTATTGATTCTTTATCAGCATCCATTTTCTCTTGATTGGATAGGATTTTTTTTATTGTATCCTCAATATTACTGGCCTGTGTGTTGTGCTACTGGTAAAATTATTGAGTCTAATTATTTCCTCATAAATCTTATGGCTAACTCTATCATTTTTTGTTATAGGCATTACCATAATTTTTTTTTGTGTATTGGATACAAAATTCACAGACTTTTGATTTTATCCACATAAGTCTGTAGAGTGACCACTATTGCCATAAATCTCACTCCAAGACAGGGCCTGCTAAATATTTACCTAAGCCTGAGATTGATTCATACTCAATTTGCTAAACTATGTCATCATCTAATTCAAAAAGGTGATAATTGGGCGACTAAGGTTATGCCTATCAACTTTAGTTATGCCCGAAGGATTTTTCATTGCGACTTTAAAGATGTCACCATGAAAATAAGGATTACCTTATGAAATATGGTTCAACAAGGTATAGATCTTATCATAGGTTTTCTGCAATGCTTGACTAGGTGTAGATGAATATAGCCAAATCTTTGTATTATGGTCAAGATCTCTAACAAAAGTGTGATCCAAAACCTCATAGGACTATTGGTAATATGGAAAGTCCCAAATAGAGATTTAAACCTCTCCAAAGCATGATATAAATTCTAATTTGGTTTCTTTTGAAATTTAATATTTTACTACATAGACTTGAAGTCTTTCCAAATAGGAAGAAACAGTTAAGGAACTTCTTTGCTATATCGTCTGATGTAGCGATGGAACTTTCTACCCAAGCATTCAACCACGTCTTTGCTTCTCTCAAAAGTGAGAAATGAAAGAGTGTTAGCCTCACATAATTTGTGGGGACTTGAGTGGCGATGAATGTGTCATTTATCTCTAGGAAATTCTACAAGTGAACATGTGAAAACTCATGTGACAAGCCTGTAAATTGTACACTGCTATACAAAAGTTGCACCATGTGTTATTTCAACTCAAATCTACCACTAGATTCTGGTCTGTGAATTATAGAGGTAACATTAGTTGCGAGTGAGATTTCCACTTTGCACACTATCTTGTAGGATGGTAGATCTTCAACCATCAGTGCAGGAGTATCTTCCCTTTGCTGAAATTAAAGTATCTAGTAGAGAAGAATTACTTCTTTTCTTAAATGGTGTAACAGTCGCTTAGTATTAGGATATGGGTCAACCAAATCCTTTTTCCTTACCATCTTACTTACTTTCAAACCTAAATATGCAAATTCAGAAGCTAAGATCTAGTAGTTATCACTTAATAAATCAACAAGAAAAACAATAACTAAAATAGTTGCAAATTTACAAGTCCCCGCCAACAGCGCCCAAAACTTATTGCGGCCAAGCGCACACGCAAGTGTAAGTGATCCACCAAGTTATAAAATGGCCTTTGGAAATCCATGTATTGATCCCACAAGGATTTGTGCTCAACAACTATCCAATTCTAGTTCACTATCAAGATTAAACAATTGCTAAAGTAACGAAGAGTATTTGAAAGTTAAAAACTCAAAGTAAATTTAACAATAATATAATTTAAAGGATTTGAACAATAATGGGGAGAAACCCGGGGTTAAGTCACTATAAACAGTCCTACTTATCTAAATAATCTTATTGTTTTAGTTAATTATCTCGGTTATTGAATCACGGGGTTGATTACTGTAACACCCCGAGTTTTTGGTCCTTGAAATTTTTTCAAATTTTATCCTCAACGTCCATACTATGACTCACCCTATGAATCGTAGAGTGCTGTGACAGGTCCTATGACCCTAGTTGTAAGGTGTCAAACGAATGGTGTTGGAGTTACTATCTTGAGTATGACTTGGGGATATGAGCCACGTAGACCCAAGATAAGTCATTGGACTCGGATCATAACCTAAATATTGTGTGTGTGACTATGTTCTTCTCTAAGAATGAGTGGCTCACTATGAGTTTTCAGGACTCGTTATAAGTCATTTGGTGCAAATCGTAGGATAACCAGTGTAAGGCCTAAGTGTTTCTATATTGGATATGACTTGGAACCTACAAGTCGTATGGTCGTGATATGATTCATATAGTGTAAGTCGTAGGGTCTACAATATGATCACCCCCTAACACTATCTTGGTTATGATTCGTGGTGACAAGTCTTAAGGTATTGTTATGAGTCAACGAGTGATACTTTGTCACTGACAACATTTTCCAACTTTTAAGTTGAGGGCACTTTGGATATTTTCCACTTCAACCACTTTGGCCTCACATCGATAAAACAACTTTGGTGCATTCTTTCCATATTTTAATGCATCAAGACTCTTTTTATTCTCTCTAAATCTCTTCAAGCAATATACTTAGGGTTTCCAAGAAGTAGGTTATCCAAGGGCTCAAGGGTTGAATTCTTTTCATGAAACTTGGTATTTTTGGCATGTTCTCTTCCCTAATTGGTAATTTGTTAAACCTTAAGTTTTGAAGTGTTGTTCATATGATATTGATGTTCATTTTAAAACATGGGTTGAGGGCTTTGAATATCTATTGTCTATTTGAAGTTTCATATTTGTCCCAGCATGGGTCTTTTTTAAATGGTGGTTTTAAAATCAGTTGGATGTATGAATAAGGTTCATAAACTAGGGGATTGTGATTTCCTCCAATTTGTGACTTTTGAACTGGTTATGACCTTAACCTCATATTATGAAACTGGTTGAGTATGAAACATATCCATATTGAAATACTCTTGAATTATTACATGATGTGAAAGGTTATTGAAGCTTAATGTTTATTAATTAAACCTTATGGGTTGTGTAATTCTCCATGCTAATGTATAATTAGACAAAGAGGCATGAATTTTCATAAAAATAAAATTATTTTAGCATATTGATGTTACCTTGCAAGTGTAGTTGGTATGACAATACCAATAATGTATGCCTAAATATATATCATGGTTCAATGAATGGGAAGGCATGATAATTTTTTTAATTAGGCTTTAATAAGGGTTATGTAGCTGAGTTGTGAAAGTGAAGGTTCCGAGGGAATAACACTGGAAACCGCAGTTGCTGATGCGGGGGTCTATATGATTGGGTGGTTTGAGTCCCCTTTATTATTATCATATGATTGGGAGGTTTAAGTTCCCACATTATATTACCTGATTTGGTACTTGTTTCACCTTGATGTTCTGGGAAGTTTGAGTCCCCTATAGTGTATATGTATACCCCCTGGTTCGTGCAACCATACGTACTAGGGTCCTACTTGCTGAGGGAGAGCTGGGCTAATATATCTTATGGGTTCTTTCTTATGTTATGATGGTTGAGATACACAATCTAGACTAATGTTTTAAAGTTCATGTTAAGACTTGTCCCCTACCCCGACATGCAATATATATGTATATGCATTTGATTATGTGTATCGGTTTTGAAAATTTTGAACTATTGATCATGACATTATGTTATCCTTACCCCTGAGTTACACTCTAGTGTTCACCCTACTAACCATCTCTAAACGCTTTATCCCCGCAAAATACAAGTACTACAGATACTTCTACTTTTACTGCGCAGAGTTAGGTGGATCAGCTTGGTTCATCGGTTCATTATGTTGAGTGGTAAACCTTTATTTCCCAAAATACTTAGACATTTCTTTAGTTCTTTTCCTAAATAAGAATTGATCATTTTCATTATCATTAACATTATCAATGTCATTGTTAGAGTTGGGGACATGTCCCAACCAAGATTGGTTTTTGATTCTTTCGTTAGAAGGTTTTGTTGGATTATTGTGGACTTATGTGTCATTGGTAGGTTTTTTGGTCCATTATTGATTGTTGGTTACAAACATGATTTAAATATCACAAAGCTTATTATTATGCTATCTTGTTATATTTTCAAAATTCATCCGATGTTGGAGATATTGTATTCACTTAGTTAGGTGCAGGGGTCATCTTTGGTCCTTGTGGGACTTGAGATACCTATCACGGCATACCCTGGTTTAGGTTGTGACAAAGATGGTATTAGAGCCTAGGTTTTTTTCATTAGTTGTTCATAAATTCGTGTCAACTAGAGTCTCATTTTTAGTTGTGTAGTGCACCACACTTATAATGGAGAGGCTATGTGACATTTAGAAATGTTTCCCTTTCTTGTTGTTCTATTTCAAGCTATAGAGTCTAATCTCTTAAATCCCTTTTAAACCCTATATATTCTCTTTTTAGGTCAAGTCTCCTAGAAGATCTGATGCTCATGGAAACTCTTCTATCCCATCTGAGAACAAAGTAGATAGAGTTTATCCTACTCCAGGAGTTTAGACCAGGTCTAGAGTTGCTACTTCTAATTACCCTAGTGGATTTCCACCAGTCCCCCTATCCCTACTCAGACATATCAACCTGATGTGTTTAATTCTGAGTTTCACCAGTTGATTCATTTTCTAACCCATTTAGTGGCCTCCTAGACTTAATATGTTGCTTTTGTTGCTCCACCCCCTTAGGTCACTAGAGTTAGCCAATTTATAAGGATGAGTCCTCTGACTTTTACTGGTTCTAAGATTGAATAAGATCCTTAAAGTTTTATTGATGGGATGGAAAAGATCTTTCATGTAATGTATTCTAATAATATGGAGGGTGTAGAATTTGTTGCTTATTAGTTGAAGGATATAGCATTCAAATGGTGTGAAGAGTGGGAGCAGCTCAGGGCCAATAAAGTGGAGTCCACTTTATGGGACAACTTCTCTAGTGTTTTTCATAATTGTTTCTTTTGTTAGGAGTTGAGGGAGGCAAAGGCTAAGGAATTTATGACTTTTAAGTAAGAAAGGATGACAGTAAATGAGTATGCCTTGAAGTATGAGTTTATATTGAAGATTAAGGCTTCCCTTTTTAATAAGGATATAGACATATGTAGACTTGTAGTGTAAATGCAACAAATAGAAGAGGAAAAGAAGAAGCAAGCAGAGATGAGTGAAGGGAAGAGTAAGAAGTTTTGGCTACTCAGATCATGGTGGAGGTCAGCAGCAGAGTGGTTGATATGGTGGAAAGTGGTCTAAGAATAAGGTGGGAAATTTTGGTTATTACTCTACGGCTAGTGTTCCTTATCAAAAGTCATCGGGTGATAATTATTCTAAGTACAATAGTGGGTTTAGAGCACTAGGAGCCCAACCCTAGTCTTGGGTCTATAGGGGTTGTGTGATATCGATCTATGGCAGAGAGACCTTGGTGGATCGGATAGAGTTGGGCATATTAGACTTTTATATGATTTTGGGGATTAATTGGTTGCATTCGTGCTATACATCTCTTGATTTTTTGACCTGAAGGGTCAATTTCCATTTGCCATACAAACTGATGATTGAGTGAGAAGGTAGTTCCCTAGTACCTAAGGAAAGGTTCATTTCATATCATAGAGTCTAAAAATTACTTTCTAAAGGGTGCCTCTTCTACTTAGTGCATGTTAAGGATATCCCTATGGTCTTTGAATTTCTCAAGGTGTTCCCTGATGATCTTCCTGGTATTCCTCCCGATAGGGAAATCAATTTCGGGATTGATCTTCTTTTAAACACTAATCCTATTTATGTCCCTTCCTATTTAATGGGTAAAGCTGAGTTGAAGGAACTCAAGGAGTAGTTGAAAGATCTTCTAGATAAGGGTTTTATCTGCCTTAGTGTGTCTCTATGGGGTGCTCTGGTTCTCTTCATACAAAAGAAGTATAGTTCTATTCAGATGTGTATAGATTACCGCTAATTAAATAAGGTGAATGTGAAGAATAAGTATCCACTTTCGAGGACTGATGATCTATTTTATCATTTTCAAGGCGCTAAGTACTTTTCTAAGATTGATCTTCGGTCTATGTACCATCAGTTGAATATTAGGGAGGCGGATGTCCCTAAGACTACTTTTCAAACCTAGTATGGACATTTTAAGTTTTTACTAATGTCCTTTGTTTTGACAAATGTCCTGGTGGCCTTTATGGATCTTATGAATCGGGTTTTCCATTAGTTTCTAGACTTGTTTTTCATTGTCTTTATTGATGATATTTAGGTGTATTCAAAGAGTGAGGTGGATCATTTCAATTACCTTCACCTTGTGTTGCAAACCTTGAAAGATCAGTGGTTGTATGATAAGTTCTCAAAGTATGAGTTCTGGTTAAATATTGTGACTTATCTGGGTCATGCTTTTTTTGGAGAAGGGATCATGGTGGATCTACAAAAAAAGGTGGGGGTTAAAAAGTTCCCTAGACCCATGACTCTAATCTATATTAGAAGTTTCTTGGATTTAGATTGTTATTATAGGAGGTTTGTGGAAAGTTCTTCTATTGGTCCCTCATTAACTAAGTTGACTCACACAGGTGAAGTTCTTTTGGTCTGATGCTTGTGAGGGTAGTTTCAAGAAGTTGAAAGATAAGTTACCTTTGTCTCCACTCTTGACACTACGTGAGGGTACTCATGGTTTTGTTGTCTTTGGTGATGCATCCCGAGTGAGACTGAATTATGTGTTAATGTATCATGGCAAGGTGGTTGCATATGCTTTTAGGAATCTGAAAGTTTATGAGAAAAATTATCCGAATCAGGATTTAGAATAGTTAGTTATGGTGTTTGCATTAAAGATCTGGCGACATTATTTGTATGGGGTCTATGCAGATATTTATTCTGATCATAAGAGCCTGCAATACGTGTTCACTTAGAAAGAGGTAAATCTTAAGTAAAGGAGGTAGCTTGAGTTGCTAAAGGACTATGACATGAGTGTCCACTATAACCTAGATAAAACTAATACAGTTGTTGATGCTTTTAGAAAGTTTTCCTTGGGAAGCTTATCTCATATTGATGAGGAAAAGTGGGATTTGGTGAAGTATATTCACCGTATCGCTAATCTAGGAGTCCATATCTTGGATTCCTAAGATAGGGATGCGATTTTTTAAGAGGAGGAAAATTCATTTCCTCGAGTTGAGGTGAAGGAGAAACAAGTGTTGGACCATATCTTGATGCAAATCAAGAATGGTGTGGGTAGGAAGAAGGTTATGGTTTTTAAAATTGATGGTAATGTATCTTAAGATACCAAGGTAAATTAGGTGTTCCCAATGTTGATGGGTTGTGGGAAAGAATTTTTGATGAAGCTCATGAGTCGCGTTATATGGTTCATCCTGGTCTAACAAAAATGTATCATGATCTCAAGGAGATTTATTGATGGAATAATATGAAGTGGGATGTGGCCAATTTTATGGCTAATTTCATGGTGTGTCAGCAAGTGAAGGTGGAGTACTTGAGTCCCGATGGGTTGACTTACGAGATTGATTTGCCAATATGGAAATGGGAAATAATTAATATGGATTTTGTTATCAGACATCTGCGGTCTCACCAGCAGTTTGATTCTATTTGGGTCATCGTGGATAGGATTACTAAGTCTGCTCATTTCTTAGCAGTGAGGACAAATTTTTCTGCTGAGGACTATTCCAAGTTGTATATCTAAGAAATTGTGAAGTTGCATGGTGCACTAATTACTATTATTTATGATCGAGGTACTAAGTTCTAATCTCACTTTTGGTAATCCTTTCATAGAGGTTTGGGGATTTGGGTGAGCCTTGGTACCGCTTTCCATTCACAGATTAATGTGCAATAGGAAAGGACAATTCAGTCCTTTGGAAGATATGCTTTGGGATTAAGTATTTAATTATATATGGTCGTAGTTGGATTGAAAACTTACCTCTCATAGAATTCTCCTACAACAATATTTATTACTCTAGCAATTGTATAGCTCTATTTGAGGCCTTGTATGGTATGAGGTATAGGTCTCCTATTTTGTGGTTTGAGGTTGGTGAAAATTAGTTATTTGGCCTTGATTTGGTTCACCAAGCCATGGAGAAAGTGAAGGTGATCCGGATGGACTTACGACCACCCAAAGTAGCCAAAAGTCCTATGAGGATGTGAGGCAAAGGGAATTATAATTTAATGCTGGTGATTGGGTATTCCTGAAGGTTTCTCCCATGAAGGGAGTGATGCAGTTTGGAAGGAAGGGGAAGCTCAATCCCCGTTATCTCGGTCCATACTTGGTTTTGAATAGAGTTTGTAATAATTCTTATGAATTTGAGTTGCCTTCTAGTTTGAGCTCCTTTTATCCAGTGTTTTATGTTTCGATGTTGAGAAAGTGCATAGGTGATCCATCGACGGCCATTCCTTTAAAAAAGGTGGGCGTATTGGATTCCTTGTCCTATGAGAAAGTCCTGGTTGAGCTTTTGGATATGCAAGTCCATTGATTACGAATGAAGGACATGGCGTCGATAAAGGTTCTTTGGAGGAACCAAAAGGTTAAGAAATCCACTTGGGAGGCCGAGGAGGACATAAAGTCCAAGTACCCATTCTGGTTTCCCGCTCTTATATAATCACACTTAAGGTATGTGTATTCCTTAGCATCTTTATTTTCTGACTTTCTTAAAGAAAATTGTGAATTCCTTCATGTCTTTGTTTTCTTTCTTTGTTAAATATTTGTTTGGGGTGTTTCTATGTTAAATTATGACAATGTATATCGTGACCCATCATTCGAGAATGGATAATCCCAAGGGGGAAGAATGTAATACCCCGGGTTTTTTGTCCTGGAAAATTTCTGAAATATTATCCTTACTGTCCTAACTACAAGTCACCCTATGAGTTGTAGGGTGTCGTGATGGGTCTTACGACCCTAGTCATAAGTTGTCTAGTGAATGGTACTGGAGTTGTTGTCCTGAGTACGACTTGGGCCATGATCCATATAGACTCATGATGAGTCATTGGACACAAATCGTAACCTAAACATTGTGTTTGTGGCTAAGTTCTTCTCTGTGTATGAGTTGCTTACTATGAGTCGTGAGGACTCATTATGAGTCATTTGGTTCAAATCGTAGGATAACCAGTCTAAGGCCCAAGTGGTTCTTTCTTGGATACAACTTGGACCCTATGAGCTGTACGGTCTCGATACGAGTCGTATAGTGTAAGTCGTAGGGTCAACAATATGGCTACCCCCTGACACTATCTTGGTTACAACTCGTAATTATAGGTTGTAAGGTATTGTTATGAGTTAACATGTGACCCGTAGTCACTGGCGACACTTTTTACAAGCTATAAGTTAAGGGAAGTTTGGACATTTCCCACTTTAACCACTTAGGCCCCACATCCATAAAACACCTTCGGGGAAATTTTTTCACACTTTAACGCATCAAAGACTCTCTTTATTCTCTCTAAATCTCCTCAAGTAAGATAGTTAGGGTTTGGGTTTCCAAGAAGTAGGTCATCCAAAGGCTCACGGGTTGAATTCTTTCTGTTGGTATTTAAGGTATGTTACTCTTCCCTAATTGCTAATTTGTTAAAAGAATAAGTTTTAAAGTGTTGTTCATAGTATATTGATGTCGATTTTGTAAAAAGGGTTGAGGGCTTTGAATAACTTTTATCTATGTGTTATTTCATGTTTGTCCCTGCATGGGTTATTTTTAAATAGTGGTTTTCAAAATCATTTGATGAAAGAATATGGTGAATAAACTAGGGGATTATGATTTACCCCAACTTGTCACTTTTGAAGTGGTTATGAACTCAACAACATATTGTGAAACTGGTTTTGAGTATGAAAAATATGCATATTGAACTACTCTTAAATTATTGCATGATATGAAAGGTTATTGAATTATAATGATTTTGAATTGAACCTTTTTGGTTGTGTAATGGCCCAAGCTAATGTATAATTGAGCCAAGGGGCATGAATTTCCCTAAATAATGAAATTATTTTGGCATGTTGATGTTACCTTGCAAGTGTCGTTGGTATGATAATACCAATAATGTATGCCTAAATAAATATCATGGTTCAATGAATAGGAATGCGTGATAATTGTTTTACTTGGACTTTAATGAGGGTTGTATAACTGAATCATGAAAGTGGAGGTCCAAAAGGACCAACATGGAAACCACGATTGCCGATGCTGGGTTCTATATGACTGTGTGGTTTGAGTCCCTTATATTATTATCATATGATTGGGAGGTTAGAGTCCCCCACATTATATTACCTGATTTGGTTCTTGTGTCACCTTGATGTGCCTGGAGGTTTAAGTCCCCCATAATGCATCTATATACCCTCTAGTTCGTGCAGACACACACACAAGGACCCTACCAGCTGGAGAGAGCTGGGATCATATAGCCCGTGGGTGTTTTCTTATGTTATAATGGTTGAACTACACAATCTATAATAAATATCCCGGCATGTGATATATCATGTTGGGTGTATTTATGCACTCTAGTGTTACTATTCTAGCTTGTTTAGTCTTGTTTTGAGTATAATTAATGTTCTTTATGTGTGATTATGATATAAATAAGCATATAAGTATTCTAGGATGTGATTACAATGGTTAAAACTGTTTTCAAACAAGTTTGTACTTAATTGAATCCTGTTGAGTTCAATCGAGAAAACTAGTTTTACTAACTTGAGCTAGGTGTGTGTCTAGTTATTTTCATTGGATTCAAATATGTTAAATGAATTCCAAATGGTTTAAATATGTAATTATATGTGGAGCAACATGTTTTTTATGTCCAAAGTTCAATTGAATCAAGCCAAGAATCGAAACAAATAGTGAAGATCAACGTGAACTAACCTAGTCTTTGCTCATGTTTTTAGTCCATCATTGTGAACATTGTGTTGTTGTGACCTCTAATCTTTAGTGATTAATTATTTAGGATGCTTGGTGAGTTAATTATGGGGATATATTGATGAAATCCAAGCTGGAAATCAAAGGAAAACAACACCACAAGACAAGGGATGGAAGAGGAAAGGAAAACACTTTGCCAAATTTTTGGATGTAACTTCCCATGAGCCAACGTGAAATAGATGCTATTAATTACACTACAAACATGATAACCAATGCCCCGCTTTGCATTCTCCATTAAATATCTAATGCCTCTCATTGCATTCTCCATTAATTAACCAAGGCAACGCACCACATATTCCACACACGTCCAAAAGTGATATCATTGTCCTACACGACTTAGGCTTTCCACTTCACTATAAATAAATCACGTACACATTGTAAAAAAACTTTGGACGTATTGGACAATTTATGGAGCTGCTGAAACTTTATTTTTATGTTTTTCATTCTTTAGTTTAGCTTCTTTATGGTTTTGATCATTCATACAATTAATTGGATGATGATTATGACTATTAGGGGCTAAGAACTCCCTTTCTAGGGTTAAAACCGAGTCCAACAGGTATGTTCCATATACCAAGGGATTCCTAAGGATCCAAAAGATTAGCTCTCCAAGATAAGGGTTCGTCTCAAAATGAAACATGCACAAATACCCCCTCGATGCGGCCTAATGCAAAAATGCGATAGTTTTGTCCTCATATAATAGGATACGTGTACTTGAAGTTATACAACATGAAGGACTTTGAAACATAGAGAGGGACTGGAATCTTCAATTAGAGTTTTCTTCATTTACTTTAGCTTTTTAATGGATTTTATTTTTTATTCAATTATCTTTACTACGACTATGTCCATGAGTGGCTAAAAGCCCTTTTCTTGGGTTAAGGCTAAGAACATATTTACTATTGCTTTGAATTGATTTTGTTTGGATTTCTTATCATATTGGTTGTTTAGTGATAATTTTTATAACTATTTTAAGGATTAATGACCCTTAGAATACATTCATTGTCAACCTAGTGATCTCGGGAAGAGGAATAGGTAGTTAGAACATTAGGTAGATAGAACATGGTTATTATTTTCTTATAAAATAAGGAATTTGAATTAGCTACTAGGATAGGGATATACCTAGAAGCCTTGTTTGGTTAACATGTAGGAGGAAAGGTTCATACCCTTAATTGGATTATTACATCCCCACTCAATGATGTAGTTGTGATGTCCAAGTTAGGTAGAAGATTAGAGGTCGGGTTACCATGATCATACTATAAACCCTACAAATCAACAACCAAGATAAGTAATCCAACTAATGAAGTTCAATAGCTTAGTATAATTGTTCTTAGTTCTTTAACCCCCGATTTATCTTTATTGATTGTCCAAATTCTTTACTTTACTTTATTGCATAGTTTACTCTAATTTCATTTTACAATTCATAAACTCTTTTGGCTATTTTTGAATCAATTTAATCTCGATAGTTGAACTAAAATTGTATAGTTTTTTAACACAAGTCTCTGAAGGATCAATATTCAGCTTTATTTAAAGCCACTGTATTTCTTGGTGAGACCACGTACACTTGCGTGTGTGCTTGGGCAAAATAAGTTTTTGGCGCCGTTGTCGGGGACTTGTAATTTGGAAACTATGTTATCTTTAGTTTTTCTTTTTAGATTTCTTTAGTGTTTTACACTTGGTCTTGGTTTTGTATTTGTAGGAAATAGTTTTTCAAAGTAGTAAGCTGGCAAAGAATTATGAATTGGTTGAACCAAGCCATGAACCAGAGCAACTCTTCCATCAACGAAGGATAGAAACTATCCCTCTCCCCCAAATTCTGTAAAAATCTAAGAAGATCAAGAAAATCCTGCTATAATGGATGAAGAAAAACTAGCCCACAGGATAGTTAAAGAAGTTGCAATCCTACTTCCAATAAATCTAACCTCACCTTTTCATAAACCAGCTGCTGGAGGGAGGTCTAAGCTAAAGAAAAATATGGTGCAGATATTTATAGCAGTGGACAGTTTACAGGGCTTGTACATAAAAATCCATAGGTCCACTTGCGTAATTTCATTGAGCTTACTGACACATTCATTCTGACAAATATAAATAATGATTATGTGAGGCTGACACTCTTTCCCTACTCACTTATTGGGGAAGATAAAAGGTGGCTAAATTCTTACCCGGCAAATTAAATCACATCATGGGATAGCTTAGCCCGAAAGTTCCTCATCATATTCTTTCCATCAAGCAAGACTGTGAAACTTTGTAGTGAGATTGTGAGTTTTAAATAGAGGCCAGACAAGAACCTCTTGTAATGACCCTTTAGGTAATTATCTGTATTATTTCTTATTTTCACTAATAGAGCTTCTCCATAGCCGTCCCAAGTCATTAGTAACTTGTGGGGACTAATAGTTTAGTTACCTGATGGTTTATTTGGTATTAAAACCACTTTCCCAATTTGAAGTCTTCATTGGTACTAATTAACCATTAAGCTAAAACTTTAGAAACTGACCTTAAATGAAAAATTTTACTTTGCTAATGAGAGCTGAACGTCAAAAACTATGTGATTACATATCTTATTTTTTCAAAATGGACCCCAGATGCATCTTGAAGCATTGGACGAAGATCAAAACCAAGGTCCTAGCTTCAACCGTGCCTTGTACAGACTGAGACACTGCGACTGCAGTAGATAGGATGCGACCATAGTGCCATGACCATGGCTAGGTGAGTGGCGCGACCACAAGACCTGAGGGCTGGGCAAGACTATTTAAAATTTTGTTCCACCAAAAATTAGGCCATTTTGTGCATCCCTATTAATCTAAAACCCTAATTGAGTGTAAGATCTTCAAAGTGAGTCTTGTGGGTTGAATTAGAGCTTAAACAACTTCTGTAATTGAATCTTACTACAATCTAAGGTAAAATTAGTTCTAGTTTGGTATTGATTTCATGATTTCCTGACATAAAACCCTAAATTATTGAGGCTAAATTATAGACCTAAATTTTATTGATTGACTCAAATTTTTTGAGGGTTATAACTCCCTAAAGATAGTTGAACAATGGGTTGGTCTTGGAAACTCTTTTTCCAAAGGTGAAACCCACTTGGGGGTTTGGTGTCATTTTGAACCCATGTCATAATGTTGCCTTAATAGGTATGGTTATTATTCTTGTAATACTTATATTGTGTTATGATGGCTTGGCTTGTGGAAGAGGAAGCTTCAAGAAGAGGAAAGGAAAAGCTCATTGGTTCGTGAGTTGCTTGAACTCAAGGTAGGTTAGGCTTATTGGTAGTTATATTGAGCTTGATTATAGTATAATTGTTGATATCTTATGAGATTGAGCAGTTATTAAATGATAAATGGTTGAATGGTAATATTGGGGATTAGTGGATTCATATAGGTTATTGAACTTGCAAGGTGTGATGCTTTACCCTTAGCCTAGAACGTTGGATAGTCTACTTGTAGTCTCATGAATAGTATGAGAATACTCTTGTTGCTCTAATAGATGAGAATGATGGTGATCCCTAACCTTATGAGTATGTTGACCTAGCTATTTGTTAGCTAGGAAATAACCTTAGTGTTGGGTTGACTTAGGTGGAATACTTAAAAAAGATTTCCCCTATAGACTTAGTGAGGATTGATATGCCTTTATGATGTGATTTAGATAACTTAGCCCAAAATCCAGGTAGATGTTAGCCTTGTGATAGTGAATTTGTCATCCTTGGGATTTAGGAAGGGGAATCGACCCACCTTAAGCTTGAACTACAAAATCCCTTAGAAACCTAGATGCTTGATGAATGTTTAAGTTATGTTGTTGAGATTATAATGGTTTAACCCAGTGGTCAGATTATGCATATAGTCCACGGTTGGATAATGTGTATACTTGATTAATTATCTCTTGGTCATAATATGGACAGCCTTAAAAGGGGAAGAACGTGTATATCATATGATTTTTCATGCTCAATCTTAAACTATATTATGTGGTGATGCTTAATAGTAAAGTAGGATAATATATGTTATCTTATATCCCTAATACTCCAGTATTGTGGACTTGTATATATTTATTGATTTGGCTATGTATGTGTATATATATTATTGTCTTTGGCGATATGTAATGGTATGATGATGCCTAGTGAAATCCGGAGGATATGTCAATGTTATGGTGATGCCCAATGAAATCCAGAGAATATGTTGATATTATGATGATTTCGGGTGAAATTCAGATGATATGTTAATGCTATGATGATACTCGGTAAATCCGAAAGAGGTAATAATATTATGATATTTCCTGGTGAAATTTGAAGGATATGTTGATGTTTTGATGATGCCTGATAAAATTCATAGGATATGTTGATGTTACGATAATACCCGGTGAAATTGAAAGAATATGTTGATATTATGACGATGCTCAGTGAAATCCAGAGGATATGTTGATGTTATAATGATGCTCGATAAATCTGGAGGAGATGTTGATGCCCAATAAATATGGAAGAGGTAAGGATGTTATGATGTTGTATGGGGAAAATTTACTTAAATGCTTGAATACATAGTGTGGTTAGGCCGTGTGGGGCCTAACCACTTATGTATGTGGGACATAAGGTTTTCCTTGCTAGATTTTTGTTCATCCCATGTCCTTTTTTCACTAAATAATAGTTGTGGCCCTCGTTGACTCTAATTGGTAACTAGAGGTAATTTATGCCTATCGTTGGGTTAAGGCAAATTGGTATGTGTAATCTTGTGTAGAACCAAAGGTTCCCCTAGTAAATCTACTTGTCTTGAACTAATGGTTACTATTATGGAATTTTGCCTAGTAAAGTGGCTTAGGTGATAAGTAGTAGTTTCTACTAAATTTCTATCACTTGAATACTAGAAGTCTAGTAAATTTGTTGGTGAACCTTACTTTCTTAAAATATGGAAACTACTCCTTAAAGTTGTAATATGCTTAATAAGTATAAACCTAGTATTGCATGATGAATCATTAGATCGACTTCTAACATGTGGTGTTGAGGTGGTTTAATTGGTGACTTATACCATGAAATGCTAGTTAGAGAATGTCCTTGGGATAGATGAATAATGAATAGTATGGGTAACTTGTAGTCGTTCCTTAATTGATCACTAGTATGTATAAGACTTGTAGTCTAGTGGCTTATAGAAATGGATGTTAACTTCTATAGTCTAAAACACGGTGTTTATCAATGAGCTTGAGATTTAGTAACTATATAACTATTCTATAACAATATTGGTTTCGTTGTGATTAAATTATTGTATGGCTATTAGATATGGTTCTCGGTAATATGTCACGGAGGGGTTGTGCCACCCACGGCTTTGGCAAGTGTGGAGTAGTTTTTCTCTATTGTATTATTGTTTGATATTTTGATGTACTCTCTAGTGTTATGGTATATCATGATGATTTCTTTGTATTGTATTCTTTTGTTGTACTCTCTGGTGGTATGGGACACCGTGATGATTTCTTAGTTGCGATCTTTTACATGTACTTCCCAGCGGCATGGGACATCATAGTAAGTCTGGTGTTTTATACTTTAGTGATGTGTATGTGTTTAAGATGAAGTGACAAGATTGATATAGGGTATATGAATTTAAGCTTCCAAAATGATACTCATTTTATATGACAATTATGGAGTCTATTGATACAGTATATTGTGCTATTGCCTTAGTAGTATAGATATTGTTACACTGATATTGGAGAAGATTCAGGTTCGATCCTATACCTTGAGTTTAAGTTATTGTCTTACTTTATATCATTTTTATATTATTAGTTAGCTTAGTCGGCCGATGATTCCCACTAAGTAACCATGTTTTTGTACCCATACTACACTTCTGTACCTATTTTGTGCAAACCTAGGTTCTAGTTTCCATCATTGAGTCGGATTCATGCCGCGTTGATTATTGGGATATAGGGTGAGCTCTTGGAGTTTGAGCTTCCCTTTTTCCCCTCTATCTTTATTTGTCTTTTGTTTTCAAGAAAAGTATAGGAGATTATTTAATACATCTTTGACTTTGAATTCTAAATTCTATTGCTAAGTCTAGATGCTCATGTACTAATACTATCAGGTCTTGGGATTGGAATTTGAATGTCGACCGTCTTTAGTTGTGTAATGTTATTATTTATAATATGTTCACATATAGGTTCCATATTAGACATTTCTACCAAGATAACCCATTGTATTAGCTCTAGTTTATGGTATTGGGTTACCTACCGATGGGATATGGTAAGTGCCATCATGACTTAGATATTAGGTCATGATACCTCTATCATGCTTGGGAGAAGTTTAAGGCACTTCTACGAGATAGTCCAACTCATCAATAGTCCAATGAGGTACTCTCTCATACTTTTGTAAAAGCACTTGAGCATAATACAAACAATTTGCTAGATTTAACTGCAGGTGGTAAGCGTTGGAGCTGACTTATGATGAGTTGTACACCTTATTGAACTGCAATGCAATAGGAAATCCAAAGTGGCATGGTGATTATAGAAGTGCCACGAAGAAAGTTGCAGGTGTGTTAGAGGTGGACCACTACATTGCTTTATCAGCTTAGGTTGAGGCATTATAAAATTTGATAAACACCCAGTTTAGCAGCTTGAAAGTGGGAGCTACACAACCGACAGTATCAGTTAATGCAATTCAGCAGACTAGTGGTAGGTGTTAGGTTTGTAGCTACAGTGGCCATTCAGCAGCTATGTGTGCTGCCAATCCTGAGTCTGTGATGAATATGGGAAATACTCGAAAGGCAGAATTATGGGAACCCCTACCACATAAAGTGGTAGACGCAGCCACTGAATCAGCCATGGAATGCCCAACAGCAGCAAATTCAACAACCACAAGCACAAGGAAATCAGTCAACTAGCAACTTAGAAGAGATGATGAAACAGATTCTAGCTAATCAAACACAATTGGCTGCAGATGTAAAGAACCAGCAAGTGGCCACAAGAAACTCAGAGTTGAAGTTAGGGAAGTTACACCAGACACTAAATACCACGCCTTAAGGTAGTTTTCAAGGTGATATAGAAAATCCAAAAAAAGTTATGGCAATCAATCTGAAGAGTGGTAAAGAGCATCATAGAGAACCTCCAAAGGAAACTAAGGAGATGTATGCCGATTCAAGTCCTAAACAGGTAAATGCCAAGTTTTTGAAAAGTTTAGGAAGTCTGAGTACTTTTCGGCGGTATGGGACATCGTGGTAAGTCTTGTGTTTTAGACTTTAGTGATGTGTATGTGTTTTATATTAAATGACAAGATTGATATTGCGTATGTGTATTTACGCTTCTAAAATCATACTCATTTGATATGACGATTATGAAGTCTATTGATATAGTATATTGTGCTATTTCCTTAGTAGTATAAATATTGTTATAGTGATATTAGTGAAGATTCAGGTTCGATCCTATACCTTGACTTTAAGTTATTGTCTTACTTTATATCATATTTATATTATAATTTAGCTTAGTCGGCCGATTATGCCTACTAAGTACCCAATTAGTCGGCCGACAATTTATATTGTTGATAGTTCATAGTCTACTGGGGCAGGAGTGTAGCCTGCAGCTTTATCTCCTAGAGTTGAGGTTCCTCCTACTCCGGCAGTTGTTTAACCGATAATTGTTCATCTAGTTATGACCCAGCCTGCTATGTCTGCTGAGGAGTAGAAAATGTTGGGTAGATTCTTTAGGTTAGCTGCACCTAGGTTTTTTTGTGCTCTTGGAGAGGACGCATTTGATTTTTTGACTGTTTGTGAGGATAGGCTTCGTGGGTTAGGCCTTGTTGATACTTGTGTTATGGAATTCACCATATTCCAATTGAACTTATCTGCTAGACACTGGTGGAAGGGTTTTATGAGTTCTAGACTAGTTGGATTTTCCTATCTCTCTTGGGCTCAGTTCTTTGAGATATTCTGGGAGAAGTTTAAGCTGCATAGCCTTAGAGATTATTTATGAGATTAGTTCTCTAGATTAGAGTAGGGTTCTATGATAGTCGCTGAGTATAAGGCTCATTTCTATGAGTTGGCTAGACAAGCAACTTCTATCTTAGATACTGAGTATGAGAGAATTTGTTGCTTTGTGAGAGGATTGAGACTTTCTATTTAGACGGCTACTCAGAGTTTTGTTGTCGTCGATAGGACCTTTTTTAAGGTTGCTGATCATGCTAGAGTGATAAAGGATATTCAGTGTAAGGGCCATGATAAGAGGCCCAAGTTTCAGGGTAAATTTTGTGGGAGCCATAGTAGATCCTCTACATCCATCAATTCAGCCTTAGAGTTAGATCACTCGACTAGTTTAGTCAGCTCTTTATGCCATTGACAAGGACCAATTTAGTTATAGTGGGTACTCTAGTAAGGGCAGTGATCAGCCAGATTTGTGAGTTCTGGATCTTCTCTTGAGTTTTGTTTTACTCCTGGGCTTCTTGGTCATTTCTTTAGAGAGTACCTTAGTCGTAGGGCAATGGTTGTTTTAGCCCACAGAGCTACTTCTATTAGGGAAATCATCCCTTAGGTAGAGGTGGTTCGTGAGGTCGTAGAGTTAGTTACCAGAGAGCTCGAGGTGCTACTCAGGAAGGTAGGGTACGTGGTCATTCAGGTGCCCAGCCAGGTGGCGTTCGTGGTTAGTTGTATATAGTACCTCCTAGGCTCGAGGCTGAGACTTCGGTTATTATAGTCATAGGTCTGATTTTGGTATGTAATAAGTCGGCTCTTGCTTTATTTCATCCTTTATCTACTTATTCTTATATATCTACTTATTATACACCATAGTTGGAGTTGTCCAGTGATTTATTATCTTAGCCATTGCGCGTATCTACTTTCATAGGTGATTCTTTAGTAGTGGGTTGGGTATTTAGATCATGTGTTGTGACAGTTAGTGATGTTGATACTTATGTTGATGTCATTATTCTGGATATGCTGGATTTTGATGTGATTCTTGGTATAGACTGGTTATCCACTACTATGCGGTCATGGATTGTTTTGCCAAGACCATTACCTTAGCCATGCCTGACATACCCCCAGTCATGTAACGGGGAGCGATTAACTGTGAGCCGACAGGGATTATTTCTTATGTTTGTGCCAGACGGCTAATATTGAGGGGTTGCGATTATTATCTCACCTATGTATGTGATACACATGTAGAGAGTCTGACACTTGACTCTGTTCCTATTATGTGTGAGTTTCCTGATGTGTTACCTGACGATCTTCTTGGTATCCCTCCCGACTGTGAGATTGAGTTTTCTATGGACCTTGAGCCTAACACCCGAGCTATTTATATGGCACCTTATCATATGGATCTTTCAGATCTTAAGAAGTTGAACTCTCAGCTCTAGGATCTTTTCGGAAAGGGTTCATTAGACAGAGTGTGTCCCCGTGGGGAGCCCCTATTTTATTTGTAAAGAAAAAAGATGGTTCGATGCATATGTGTATTGATTAAGGCATTTTAACAAGGTGACGGTGAAGAACCACTATCCTATGCCTCACATTGATGATTTGTTTGACTAGCTTCAAGGCACAGTTGTATTTTCTAAGATAGATTTAAGGTTCGGTTATCATCATTTGTGGATTTAGGATGAGGATATCCCGAAGATAGCCTTTAGGACCCATTGGTCACTAAGAGTCTTTGTGATGTCTTTTGGGTTAACTAATTCCCTTACCGCATTTATGGCTTGATGAATTGTGTTTTCAGACCTTAACTAGACTTCTTTGTTATTATGATCATTGATGATATTCTTATGTATTTGAGAAGTAGTGAGGAGCATGCGCAATATTTAAGGATTGTGCTCTAGGTTTTATGAGAGCATGTGCTTTTTTCCAAGTTCTCCAAGTGCAAGTTTTGTCTTAAGTCAGAGTCTTTTCATGGATACATGGTGTCCAAGGCAAATATTATGGTACACCTAGCTAAGATTTCAGCAATTCGTGATTGTGATAGGCCAACGTCTCTGACTGAGGTTCGCAGTTTTATTAGGTTGGCTAGTTATTATAGACACTTTGTTAAGAGATTCTCTACCATATCAACCCTTATGACTAGATTGACTCAGAAGGAAGTTCCCTTTTGATGGTCCGAGTAGTGTGAGTTGAGCGTTGAAAAGCTCAAGGATTGTCTCACTTTAGCCCTGGTGTTAGCTCTTCCAGTTGAGGGATATGGATTTAGAGTGTTTTGTGATGCTTCTGGTGTTGGTATTAGTTGTGTGTTGATGCAGAAGGGTCATGTCATTATTGCCTAAACTTCTAGACAACTTAAGGTGCATGAGTGCAATTACCCAACTTATGATTTGGAGTTGGCAGCCGTAGTTTTCGCACTCAAAATTTTGAGGCGTTACTTGTATGGCGTGTGTTGTGAGATTTTCATCGATCATCGTAGTATTCAGCATTTTATGACCCAGCGAGATCTTAATGCTCACCAACGTAGGTGGATGGAGTTGCTAAAGTACTATGATATATCTATTTTGTATCATCTGGGTAAGACATATGTTGTGGCAGATGCCTTGTGTCACAAGGCAGTGAGTATTGGTAGTTTGGCTTGTATTTTAGTTTCTTAGAGGCCCTTGGCACGAGATATCCAATCCCTAGCAAATTTGATGGTTAGCCTCGATATTTTAGATCCTACAAAGATTTTGACTTGTGTAGAGGTAAGGTCCTCCCTATTTGAGAAGATTCTTGACCATCATTTTGAGAATAGTAAGTTGTGCCTACTTCGTGATTGGGTAGTAAGTGGTAACTCTGGGAGACACACCATGGATTCTGAGGGTATCTTGAAATTGAAGGGTTGTATTTGTGTACCATGACTTGATGACTTGATTCAGTTGATTTTGTGTGAGGCTCACATTTCATGTTATTCTATTCATCCCAATACAACCAAAATGTATAGATATTTGAGGCAGATGTACTAGTGGGATGGTATGAAGAGGGATGTGGCAACCTTTGTAGCTCGTTGCCTATGTTGACAGCAGGTTAAAGCCAAGCATCAGCATCCAGGTGGATTAACTCAGAGATTGCCCATTCCCTAGTGGAAATGGGAAAGGATCACCATGGACTTCATTAGTGGGTTGCCTTGTACTTCCCATGGTAATGATGGTATTTGGGTTATTGTGGATTATTTGATTAAGTCGGCATATTTCATTCCTATTCAAATGACTATCAGTGTCAAGAGACTATCCCAGATTTATGTTTGGGAGCTAGGTCATTTGCATGGGGTCCATATGTCTATCATATCAGATCGCAGTTTTGTGTTTACTTTGAGGTTTTAGAGAGAATTTCAAGAGGATTTGGGTACTCGAGTGGATTTGAGTACAACCTTTAATCCACAGATGGATGGTCTATTCGAGCAGACTATTATGGTGCTTGAGGATATGCTCCGAGATTTTCTTATGGAATTTGGAGGTCAGTGGGATCAACACTTAGCATTGACAGAATTTTCCTACAACAATAGTTATCATTCGAGTATTGAGATGGTTCCTTATGAGGATTTGTATGGTAGGAGGTGTCGTTCCCCTATAGGATGGTTTGAGACTTCTAAGATAAGACCATGTGGTACAAATTTTCTTTAGAACTCATTGGATCGAGTCAGAGTTATCAGGATAAGATGAGAGGAGCCCAGAGTAGGCAGAAGGCCTATGCCGATCGTATACTCCGTGCCTTTAGATTTGGAGTTGGTAATTATGTATTTCTTTGTGTCTCACCTATGAGAGGTGTGATGAGATTTAGAAAGAAGGTTAAGCTTAGCCCTCTCTATTTTGGTCCTTTTGAGATTCTCCGAGTAGTTGGTGAGGTGGCCTATGAGTTGTCTTTACCTCTAGACTTTACCGCTATTCATCCGGTTTTCCATGTCTCTATGTTAGGAAAGCATGTTCTTGATCCTTCTCACATGCTTAGATGGGTCTTTATCCAGTTGGACGATCAGTTGACCTTTATGGAAGAACCCATGCTTATTTTGGCTAGGGAGGAGAGGTGACTGTTTACTAGGGAGATTTCAGTTTTCACAGTTCAATGGAGGCATCGTCCAGTAGAAGAGGCTACTTAGGAGATCGATAGTAAGATGTGGGTCCAGTATCCTCACTTTCTTAAGACTTCAGGTAATTTCTTTCCATTAACTTTTTGGGATGAGAGTTCCTTAGTAGTGGATGTTGTAATGACCTTTTAGGTCATTGTCCATACTCTTGCTTATTTCTACCGATAGAGCTTCTCCATAGCCGTCCCAAGTCATTAGTGCCTTGCGAGGACCAATAGTTTGGTTACTTGATGGTTATTTGGTTTTTAGAACCACTTTCCTAATTTGAAGTCTTCGTTAGTCCTAATTGACCACCAAGCAAAATCTTTAGAAACTTACCTTAAATAAAAAATCTGACATCTCCAATGCATCCGAAATATCAAAAACTATGTGATTACATATCTTATAAGTTTGAAACGAAGCCCGAATACATCTCGAGGCATTGGCAAACGCTCGGAACCAAGTTCCAAGCTTCAGCCATGTGTTGCATAGACCAAAATATCGTGACTATGTAGGATAGGACATGACTGCAGTTCCGCGATTGTAGTGCTGCGGCGGCTAGGTGGGTGGCGTGACCACATGACCTAAGGGTTGGGCAAGCCTATTTAAAAGTTGTTTCCGCCAAAAATTAGGCCATTTTGTGCCTCCCTCTTAAGCTAAATCCTAATGTAGTGTAAAATCTTCAAAATGAGTCTTTTAGGTTAAATTTGAGCTTAAACAACTTATGTAATTGAATCTTGCCACAATCTAAGGTAAAATTTCTTCTAGTTTTGTATTGATTACATGATTTCTTGACTCAAAACCCCTAAATCATTGAGGCTCAATTGTACCCCCAAATTTGATTGATTGACTAAAATTGCTTGAGAGTTATATCTCTATAAAGATAGTTCAACAATGGCTTGGTCTTGGAAACTCTTTTTCCAAAGGTGAAACCCACTTGGGGGTTTGGTTTCATTTTGAATCCATGGCACAATGGTGACATAATGGGTATGGTTATTCTTGTTTTAATGCTTAGGTTGTGTTTTGATAGCTTGGCTTATGGATAAGGAACCTTCAAGGAGAGGAAAGAAAAAGCTCGTTAGTTCATGAGTTGCGTGGGCTCAAGGTAGATTAGGCTTACTTGTAGTTAGATTGAGCTTTATTGTAGTATAATTATTGATATCTTATGAGATTGGGTGGGGATTAGATGATAAATGGTTGAATTGTGATATTGGGGATTAGTGGATTCTTATAAGTTATTGAACTTGCAAGGTGTGATGCCTGACCCTTAGCCTAGAACCTTGGATGGTCTACTTGTAATCTCATGAATAGTATGAGAATACTCTAGTTTCTCTAATAGATAAGAATGGTGTTTCTCCCTAACCTTAAGAGTATGTTGACTTAGCTATTGCTTAGTTAGGAAATAACCTTGGTGTTGGGTCGACTTTGGTGGAATACTCAAAGAAGATTTCCCCTATAGGCTTAGTGAGGATTCATAGTCCTTTATGATGTGATTTAGATAACTTAGCCTAAAATTTGGGTAGACATTAGTCATGAGATAGTGAATTTGGCATCCTTGGGATTTAGGAGTAAGTCTTGACCCACCTTAAGCTTGAACTAAAAAATCCCCTAGAAACCTATATACTTGATGAATCTCTAAGTTATGTTGTTGAGATTGTAATGGTTAAACTTGGTGGTCAAATTATGCATATAGTCAATGGTTGGATAATGTTATACTTAATTAATTATCTCTTGGTCATGATATGGATATCCTTGAAAAGTAGAAGAATGTGTATATCATATGAATTCTCTTGCACTTTCTTATGCTTATATTGTGTGGTGACACTTAATAGAAAAGTAGGATGATATATGTTATCAAACATCCTTAACACTCTATTATTGTGGACTTTTATATGTTTATTGATTTGGATATGTATGTGTATGTATGTTGTTATTTTGGGTGATATATAATGGTATGATGATGTCCGGTGAAATCCAGAGGATATGTTGATGTTATGATGATTCCTGGTGAAATTCAAAGAACATGTTGATATTATGATGATGCCCGATGAAATCCAAAGGATATATTGGTGTTATGATGATACCCGGTCAGAGGTAATGATGGAATGATGTTTTTCCGTGAAATCCGGAGGATATGTTGATGTTATGATGATACCCATGGAAATCTGGAGGATATGTTGATGTTATGAAGAGTCGCGGTGAAATCTAGAGAATATGTTGATATTATGATAATGCCCGGTGAAATCTAAAGGATATGCTAATGTTATGATGATGCCCGGTGAATACGGAGGATATATTGATGTTATGATGATGCCCAGTAAGCCTAAAAGAGGTAAGGATGTTATGATGCCGTGTGGGGAAAATTTACTTAAATGCTTGAATACATAGTGAGGTTAGGTTGTGTGGGGCCTGACCACTTATGTACAAGGGACATGATGTATTCCTTGATAGATTGTTGTTCTTTCCTTCTCTGTTTTTCACTAAATAAGAGGTGTGGCCCTTGTTGACTCTAATTGGTTACAAGAGATTATTTATGCCTATCATTGGGTTAAGGATAATTGGTATGTTTAATCTTGTGTAGAACCAAAGGCTCACCTAGTAAATCTACTTGACTTGGACTAATGCTTACTATTATGGAATTTTTCATAGTAAAGTATCTTAGGTGATAACTAGTGGTTTCTACTAAATATCTATGACATGAATACTAGAAGTCTAGTAAACTAGTTAGTGAACCTTACCTGCTTAAAATATGGAAACTAGTCCTTAAAGTTGTAATATGCTTAATGATAATAGACTTAGTATTGCATGATGAATAATTAGGTCGACTTCTAATATATGATGTTGAGTTGGTTTAATTGGTGATTTATACCATGGAAATACTAGTTAGAGAATGGCCTTGGGATAGATGAATAACGAATAGTATGGGTAACTTGTAGCCGTTCCTTAGTTGAGGACTAGTAACTATAAGACTTGTAGTCTAGTGTCTTATGGAAATGGAGGTTAACATCTAAAGACTAAAACATGGACTTTATAAATGAGCTAGAGATTTAGTAACTATGTAACTAAGCTATAACAATATTTGTTTCGTTATGATTATATTAGGTATGGATATTGGATGCGGTTCTCGGTAATAAGCCATGGAGGGGTTGTGATACCCGCGGCTTTGGAAAGTGTGGAGTAGTTGTGCTTTATTGTATTATTGGTTGATCTTTTAGTGTACACTCTGATGGTATGGGACGCTGAGATGAGTTCTTTGTATTGTATTATATTGGTGTACTCTCCGGTGGTATGGGATGCCTTGACGAGTTCTTCATTGTGTTCTTTTCTGTTTATTTCCCAGCGGTATGGGACGTCATGGTAAGTCTAGTGTTTTATACTTAAGTTATATGTATGTTTTGAATATGAAATGACATGATTGATATTGGGTATGTGACTTTATGCTTCTAAAATGATACTTATTTGATATGACGATTATGGAGTCAATTGATATAGTATATTGTGTTATTGACTTTGTAGTACATATATTATTATAGTGATATTGGAGAAGATTCAGGTTCGATCCTATACCTTGACTTTCAATTGTTGTCTTACTTTATATCTTCTTAATATTACAATTTAGCTAGCTCAGTCGGCCGATGATGCCTACTAAGTACCCATTTTTTTGTACTCATACTACTCTTCTATACCTTTTTTCTGTAGACCCAGGTTCTAGTTGCCATCGTTGAGTCAGATTTATGCCATGTTGATCATTCAGAGAAAGAGTGAGCTCTTGGAGTTTGAGCTGCCCTCAGTCCCCTCTATCTTTATTTGTCTTTTGTTTTTGAGATAAGTGTATGTGATTATTTAATACATCTTTGACTTTGAGTTGTAAATTCTATTGCTAAGTCTAGATGCTCTTTTACTAATACTATCAGGTCTTGGGATTGGTATTTGAATATTGGTTGTCTTTAGTTATGGAATGCTATTGTTTATATTGTGTTCACATATAGGGTCCATGTTGGACGTTTCAACCAAGGTAACCAATTGCATTAGCTCTGAGTTACGGTATAGGCTTACCTACCAGTGGGATATGGTAAGTGCCATCATGACTCATAAATTAGGTCATGACATCTCTATCATGCTTTGGAGCAGTTTAAGGTACTTCTTCGGGACTATCCACATCATTAATAGTCCAATAAGGTACTTGCTCATACTTTTATAGAAGCATTTGACCATAACACAAAAATTTTGCTAGATTCAGCTGAAGGTGGTCAAGCGTTGGAGCTGGCTTATGATAAGTTGTACACCTTATTGAACCGTAGTGCAAAAGGAAATCCAGAGTGGCAAGGTGATTCTAGGAGTGCCACAAAGAAAGTTGCAGGTGTATTGGAGGTGGACCAATACACTGCTTTATCAACTCAGGTTGCGTCATTACAAAATTAGATAAACACCCAGTTTAGTAGCCTGAAAATGGGAGCTACACAGCCTATAGTATTAGTTAATTCAATTCAGTAGACTAGTGGTTGGTGTGAGGTTTGTGGCTACAGTGGCCATTCAGTAGCTATGTGTGCTGCCAATCCTTAGTTTGTGATGTATGTGGGAAATGCTCAAAAGGCATAATTGTGGGAACGCCTACAACATGAAGTTCAGACTCAACCATTAAATCAGTCGTGGAATGCCCAACAACAGTAAATTCAGCAACCACATGCAGAAGGAAATTAGTCAACTAGCAACTTGGAAGAGATGATGAAACAAATTCTAGCTTATCAAACACAGTTGGCTGCAGATGTAATGAACCAACAAGTGGCTACAAGAAGCTTAGAGTTGTACTTAGGGCAGTTAAAGAAGACACTAAATACCATGCCTTAAGGTGGTTTTCCTGGTGATACATAAAATCCAAAACAAGTTATGGCAATCACTCTGAGTAGTGGTAAAGAGCTTCATAGAAAACCTCCAAAGAAAAATAAGGAGGTGTATGCTGATTCGAGTCATTAACAGTTAAATGTCCAAGTTGCTAAAAATTTGAGGAAGTCTGAGTACTCGAAAGGAAAAGTTGCCAAATAAGTGAAGAAGATCCCCCAACTACCTTTCTCACAGAAGCATACAAAAGCAAAGGAGGATGAGTGCTTCAACAAGTTCCTTGACACGTTCAGAGGGATACATATTAACTTACCTCTTTTAGAATTTTGCAGGAAATGCCCAAGTATGCTAAGTACTTGAGGTATATGGTGGCCAACAAAGTTAAGTTGCATTATATGGAGGCAATAACACTCACTAAGGAGTGTAGTTTTGTGGTTACTCAAAAGATGCTTAAAAGGCTTAAGGACCCTGGGAAGTTCACTCACCCTATTCAGATTATCAAAACGAGGTGGTTGAGACACTTAGTGATTTGGGGGCAAGTATCAACTTGATGCCCCTGTCATTGTTCAATACATTGTGCTTGGGAAAGCCTAGATCGATCTTTGAGCTATTGCAACTAGCAACTAGCCCTTCCTGAAGGAATAATAGAGGATATCCTCATAAAGGTTGGTAAATATATTATTACTACTAACTTTATTATTCTCACTTTTCAGGCAGAAGAATAGGTACCAATTATGTTGGGACGTCTAATTTTAGCGACAAGAGGAGCTTTAATTGATATGAGAGAGGGTACGCTCACAATGGAGTTGGAGAATGAAGAGGCAATTTTTAAAGTGTACAAACTTGTTAACACACTATCTCACTATAAAGATTTATGCATGATTACTGTGATCTAAGGTGATAAGAGTGGCGTGGTGGAGTCTATTCCACAAAAAACCTCTTTGAACACCCTTATTGAGTACCCTAAGCCACAACCACCTAAGCCTAACATAATGCAGATTGATGAACCTGAAAAAGATATAGTTGAAAAAGTTATTGACCTTGAGAGTTCACACTTAAGAGGTCAGAAATGAATAAGAAAATGCCTCCAAGTGTAAGGAAAAGGATGAAGGAATTGGGTTAAGTTGAGTTGAGTCGTGTTGCAACACTAAATCAGGCGCTGCTTGGGAGGCAACCAAAGATAAGTAGGTATGTCTAATATTTTAGTTTTTAGTTTTTTACTTCACGTAGTTTTGTTTTGTTGAGTCACAGGTTGATGGGAAGTCTGAATATCAGAAACCTAAGATAAGGAGAATGGAGAAGACTAAGTCTGTGTCCCCAAACCTCCTTGATGTATAAAGATGCTACTAGCTAGGCCTAGAGGCCTCAAAAAGTATTTCTATCTTTACTTTTAAATTATACTTTAGGGGAAAAGTAGATTTTTAATTGTGGGGTAGGGAAATTCCATTTTTAGGATTAATTCTACATTTTTTTATGTTAGGAATAAGTGTGGGATTTTCTTGTTGGTGCTATATTTGACTGCATAGTGCAAGTTTTTTTGTGGTAAAAAGCATGTTGATTGTGTGAATTTCTACTTTTGAGATTCCTAGGCTTATGTTTATGACTCTTGTACTTGTTGTCATAATTAAAATTCATGTGATTATTTGGTTGAGATTCTGTGATGATTCTATGTGAGTCAAGCATATTCCATGTGCGTGTAAGGTATTTGTATATTCCTAATTGAATATGATGTCTAGAACTTACCTGGTGTGTGTGCAAAGTGAAATAAAGAGTGTGGGTTGAGGAGATGATATAGGCATTTCTTTGATAGCCTTGTTTTATACCTTCTTTTTGACCTACCTTTAAGCTTAATTTTAGTCATCCTCTTTGATCCTTTAGTTTATTCTTTGGTAGCCATATATATAGCCTAATTCCTTCTTTGATAGACCTTAATTTCATCCAAAGGCTCCTAAGAACTTTAGCATAAAATTATTTGAGTAAAGAGTTTAAAAAATAAGATGAGATAGGTGAAAATGAAGCACCAAAGTAGTACTTATCAATGTGAACAAATTGTTATGTCGTGGTTGTGAGTGAAAAGTAAATTTGTGCTCAAAAATTAAATCATGAATAAATAGAAAATCCTCACACCATTTTGTATGTGAATGAGCCTAATGCGATGGGGTAAAGTAAAAAATGTGTGAATGTAGTAGAGATGGAAGTTGGTTGTTATAGATTGATGTTAATTGTATAATGTGATGTATTAAAGTGCTTAGGGAAGATAGTCACTATTCTTGGCCAAAATTGTTCCTACCCGTCCCTTAGCTTACATTACAACCATTAAATACCTATTTTATGTTAATCTTCAATAATCTGATATTAGTGGAATACTACACTAAGGGCAAGCATATGGTTCATCATTTCTAACTTGTGAATTCTTTTGTGAGAATGAGCAAAATTTGATTCTTGTACCCATTGTGTTATAAATTACATTATTGTAAGTGATTATTGGGTAACTCTTTTGTTGTAAGGGGCACATGTTTCAAAAATTTGGGTGATTTGTATGATGTCCTTGATTGAGCAATATGCATAAGTTTGCCACTTGTTGATCAATTCTTGAAACTAGGATGTTTTGGATTAGTGTTCACGAGCTTTTAATTGTGTGCATAACATGTTTAGTGTAGAAACATGCATTTTGCGTAGTCACTATAGTACTATCTAGAGTGTCTTGTATGTAGTAAAAGTGGAGAGTCTCCTTATCTTATGATGCTTCGAGCTAAGAGTTGTTTGAAGACGAACAAGGCTTTAAGTGTGGGGTGGTGATGTTGGGTGTATTTATGCACTCTAGTGTTACTGTTCTATCTTGTTTAGTCTTGTTTTGAGGATAATTCATATTATTTATGTGTGATGATGATACAAATAATAATATGAGTGTTCTAGGATGTAATTACAATGGTTAAAAGTGTTTTCAAACAGGTTTGTACTTAATTGAGTACTGTAGAGTTCAATCGAGAAAACTAGTTTTACTAGCTTGAGCTAGGTGTGTGTCTAGTTGGTTTCATTGGATTATAATGTGTTAAATTAGTTACAAATGGTTTGTATATATAATTATATGTGGACAACTTGTTTTTAACGTTCAAATTTCAATTGGATCAAGCCAAGAGTCGAAACAAATAGTGAAGATCAACAAGAACTAACCTAGTCTTAGCTCGTGTTTTTAGTCCATCGTTGTGAACATGGTGTTGTTGTGAGCTCTAATATTTTTTGATTGATCATTTAGTATACTTGGAGAGTTTATTATGGGGATATATTTATGAAATACAAGCTGTAAAACAAAGGAAAACAACACCACAAGACAAGGGATGGAAGAGGAAAGCAAAACACTTAGCCAAATTTTTGGATGCAATTTCCAGTGAGCCAACGCGAAAATGATGCGACGCATTGCTCTACCAACATGATAACCAATGCCCCGAATTATATTCTCCATGAAATATCCAACTCCTTACGTTGCATTCTCCATGAATTAACCAAGGCGCCGCACCACATATTCCACACACGGCAAAAAGTGATATCATTGTCCTACACAGCTTAGGCTTTCCACTTCACTATAAATACATCATGTACACACATTGTAAAATATATTTGGATGTCTTATAAAATTTAGGGGGATTTTGTAACATTATTTTTAGGTTTTTCGTTCTTTAATTTTGCTTCTTTATGATTTTGATCATTCATACAATTAATTTGATGATGATTATGACTATTTGTGGCTAAAAACTCCCTTTCTAGGGTTTAAACTAAGTCCAATAGGCATGTTCCATATTCCAGGGGCTTCCTAAGGACCCAAAACAGTATCTCTCCGCGATAATGGCACTTTGTTCTTTGAAACATGCACAAATAGCCCCGCGACGCGGCCTAATGGAAAAACGCAATAGTTTTTTCCTCCTATAAATAGGATACTTGTACTTGAAGTTATACAACATGAAGTACTTTGAAACTTATAGAGGTGATGGAAAACACTTCAATTAGGATTTTTCTTCTTTTACTTTATCTTTTTAACTGATTTTATCTTGTATTCAATTATCTTGATTACGACTATTTCCATGAGTGGCTAAAAGCCCTTTTCCTAGGTTACGGCCAAGAACATGTTTACTATTTCTTTGAATTGATTTTGTTTGGATCGTTTATCATATTGGTTGTTTACTTACCCTTTTTATAACAATTTTAAGGATTCATGAACCTTATAATACATTCATTGTCAACCTTGTGATCTTGGGAGGGCAAATAAAAAGATATAACGTGGTGGTAGATAAAACAAGGTTCTTACTTTTTTTATAAAATAAGGAATTTGAATTAGCTACTACGATAGGGATATACCTAGAAGCCTTGTTTGATTAACATTTAGGATGAAAGCTTCATGAACTTAATTCGATTATTACATCCTCTCTCAATAATGTAGTTGTAATGTCCAAGTTAGGTAGAAGATTAGAGGTCGAGAGACCATTATCATACTATAAACCCTACGAATCAAAAACCATGATAAGTAATCCAACTAATGAAGTTCAATAGCTTAGTATAATTGTTCGTAGTTCTTTAGCCCCGGGTTTCTCCTTAGTGATTTTCCAAAGTCTTTACTTTACTTTATTGCATAGTTTACTTTAATTTCAGTTTATAATTCACAAACTCTTTTGGTTACTTTTGCATCAATTTAACCTCAACAGTTGAACTAGAATTGGATATTACTCAGTCAAACCAGTAAACTTGAATATGTGCTTGGGCGCAAAAATATATATATGTATATATATATGTATATATATATATGCATAGGTTTATAATGATTTTGAACTATTGATCACGACATTATGTTATCCTTACCCTTGAGTTACATGCTAGTGTTTACCCCACTAACCTTCTATGGATGTTGTATTCCCACGTGATGTAGGCATCGAAGATACTTCTACTTTTCATGTAAAGAGTTAGGTGGATCATCTTGGTTCGTTAGTTTATTTTGGTAAAGTGGTGAGCCTCTATTCTCTAGAAGCTTAGACATTTCATCAATTCTTATCATAGATTAGAATTGAGGGTTTTCATTATCATTTTCATTGTTAGAGTAGTGGACATATCCCAACCAAGACTGGTTTTTAATTCTTTTGTTAGGAGGCTTTGTTGGATTGCTGTGAACTTAGGTGACATTGGTAAGTTGTTTGGCCGATTTCCAATTTTCGGCTAGAAACATGATGTAAATATCATTATGCTTATTCTTACGCTATATTGTTATTCAGTCATGACTCAGTTCCTAGGTGTCTTACGCATTGCCTCAATTCCCCTCAGTAGCTCATCCAAGTCAGTATTCTTTGAGGGACATAGTGTCCCAAGGGGGATATACATCATACCCCCAAACTTTCATGACATAAAAATGCTGCTCTTTTTTCTTTTGATGACTCTAGTTTGGAGAAGGGGTACTCATAAGTTAACCCTCAAACTCCAACTTCAGTCGTATGCCATGTTTTCAAGATTCAGTTCAGATCATGATATTCATTATATCTACCACATCCCAGACTCAGTTATGTTCTCATGTTTCCGATCATGCATATAGAGTAAAAAATCTCAAACTTATTGGTATTTTCAGTTCAAGGTAACAGTTTTCCTTAAACTTACTCGCTCTCATGTTCATATTTCAGTACCAAACTTGGTATTCAGTTCCATGTTCAGTTTTTAGTTCAAACTTGGTACCATTACCATTGCATGTTCATGAGTAAGTTTAATCATGAATTCACGCATCAGATATGTGTGATCAGCTCATTATTACTTTCAGTCATACATTAACGTATCATGTCAGTCATATAATCATGCATCAGATATACATTGATCCGCCTTATCAGTTAAGCATCAGATATACATTCCTGTTTGAGAAACTCAGCTCACCAGAACACTAAGTCCTACATTCATAAATCAGTTATACATGCATCAGATATGCATGTTCAGTATGATATATTCAGTTCATCAGTCATGTCAGTCATGAGATCATGTTCCATTTATTCATGTTCAGTTCATATTCAGATGGTCTTTTTCTCTCTCAGTCAGTTTCATTCGAGGACGAATGTTCCCAAGGGGGAGATATTGTAATACCCCGCATGTTTCTAAGCTAGGAAGTGAATAAGTTTTCCTACGTATGAAACCTCCTATCCTGCGAGTAGCATTTTAGTGAATGACTTACAATGAATATCCTAGCAGTAGGATAGCTTACGATGTCTTAAGCATGCTCATATGAGTCGCTTAGAGTGATGCAAGCTAAGAGTTTTTGAATACATCAAGTTTTAGTGTTTGATTTTGTAAGGGTCATATTTGAACGAGTATAACAAAATTTTAATGTGGTATTTCTGCATATTTATACCTACCAAATTATAGATAATCGAATTATCTTTCCAACGATACCAATTTCGCCTTAATCCAATACCCGAGCAAAAAGTTATGCCCATTTTTGTGAGTGACAGTAAGGGTATGTGATTGGTTAGGCGCCGCCCAACCAAACTTAGGTGATTGGTTAGGAGCCGCCTAAGTCAGTTCCAAGTGCCAAAAACACTCCATTTTGAGTTATTTTGAGGGTAATTAATATTTTTAACACTCCTTACATGTCCCTAAACTTAACCCTACAAAATATATAGCTCCTAATTACATTACAACCCTATTAACATCTCAAAGTTCATTATCCAAGAGCAGCATAGGAGAAAAACAACTAGGGTTGCATAATTAAGCTTGAAGATCCAATTTCAAGGAAATTCCTCCGTCAATAATCAAGGACCTCCCTTCCAAGGTATGCGTAGTGTTCATCCATGGATTTCTTTCATCCGTGGAGTTCAAGAATCGATCTTTTAAATACAAAAACTTGGTTGGTTGTGGTGATATGATCATACCCATGTTAATGCTTGTTTGTTTTTCTATATAATAGCATCGTGACTATATATCTCATGAAAGTTATATTGTTAGTTGAAAAACATGATCTTTAGATGGATTGATAGAATGCAAGTATGAAATCCACCAATGCCTTAAAGAATGCATGCAAGGTGTTCGATAAAATGCCTAGTATGTTAGAACTTCACATTTACATGATTTCATGATATCTAAATAACAAGTTCATGTTAGTCATACACTCTAATATGAATTTCCATGCAAATTATGAGTGGTTATTGTTGTGGTATAAAGCATGTATGATAATGGAGATATAAATTATGTACACAAACTATATCCATGATTTCCCTACCATGTTTGAGATGTTGAATAAATACATGAAGTATAATATCCCCAAATCATTACAATATGAACTAAATGTTACATGTTGTCGTTCCCTTATGCTTGAATGGTTTCCATGCCATTGCTATGAATAGTATATGTAGTTGGAATGCCCATGATATTAGAATATGAGATTTATGACTTGATTATAAGCATTCCTATTCATGATAGATATTATGATGACCATGTACTTCATGAAATCCCCCACTCATGTATTATGGATTTTTATTGATGGTCGTGTACTCAAGAAATTCAAGTTGTGTCAGTTTCCTTTCATCCAGTCCTGGGGGTACTTGTACCCAAAAAATATAGGTGTGTGCCTAGATCCATGTCATGTTTTCACGATACTCTCAATCAAGCCATGATCTATAGAATTCAGTCAGTCATGTGACTCAGGAAAAACTCAGAAATCTCAGTAATCTTAGTAGTCCAGTAATCTCAGTAATCTCAGTGCTCAGTAACCTCAGCAACCTCAGTATTCACAGTCAATATCAGTAACTTCAGTTCTCTCAACCAGTCCTCGGAACTCAGTACATTCCGTCAGTCATCGGAATCCAGTAAACTTAGTTTAGCTCCGCTAAACAATACCACTAGTATCAGTCTAGTAAATCAATATCAGTTCAGTTCAATTATTCAGTTCAGCTTAGTTATTCCATTCAGTGTCCTTCAGATGGGAGAAGAAGTTAGCACCGAGTGAACCCAAGGATAGGAACTCACCTGCCAGTTCAGGGTGTGATTCTTAGTAGTCATCCTTGTGTTCCAGAACTACGTAGCCAGCGTAGGTTGAGACATCTTAACCTGTCAGATTAGGTTTGATGAGGTGGCTTAACCTGTCAGTTTAGGGTTCCCACCATTCTCATTTGAGTACCTTCCAGTATAGGGTTCTCACAACTGTCCTTACTAGTGGCGCGGTATTGACACCCCTCCAGTCGGGGCAGAGATTGGACCCCAGCTTACTTATTATAGCATATTTGGGGCATGTCGGTTAGATAACTACTTCCTATAGTTTCAGTATCAGTCTCAGTAAAAGAACTCAGATAGCTCTTCAGGATATCAGGATTATCAGATACAGTACAGAACTCATCTAGTTTCATTAAATTTAGGACTGTCAGATACAGTCATTCATGCTATCAGTTATCAGAACTCATGTTATCAGATATATCAGTTATCAAAATTCAGTTATCATTCATGATATGTTATTAGTAAATACATGTAATCAGTATTCATACTCAGTAGTCATGTTATCACAAGCTCAGTTTCAGGACTGTTATATACGGTCAATCAAATCAGTTCTTCATAATCAAAACTATCAGAAACAGTCATTCCTTTATTAGTAATATAGTATCAGTCTCCCAATATTCAGTAATACAGTATCAGTTCCTCACTTATTAGTGAATTACATATCAATATCAATAAACTCAGTCATTCAGTATCTCAGAATCAGTAAGCTCATGTTGTTAGTATTCAGACTCAGTAGTGAGTATCACCACGAGTTTAGTTACAGTTATGTATGTATGTATGTATTCTCACGATCATATCAGCCAGCATTGTTCATGCATATAAAACCCTTTGCATTTAGCCTACCTTACTCGTATACTTAGTACATTCAGTAGTACTGACGCATTCGCGCTATGGTGTTTTATTTGACGCCATAGGTACAGAGGCACGAGCTTCAGAAGAGCAGTAGCATTGCAGATTTTAGCAGTCAGTGCTCCTCTTTATTCGAGGAAAATATTATTATTACTTTATTACAGTATTTTATATTATTTTTTCAGTTCATGGAGTTAGTTGGAGACATGTTCCTTCAACTCCTTATTTAGTTCAGTTAGAGGCTTTCAGACTAGATGTCAGATTAGATGTTTAGACTTCAGTATTTATGTTCCTTTTTGGTATTTTATACCATGTTTTTTCAGATATATATCAGTATTGAACCTTATGGCCTTACAGTTCATGTTTCCGCATATTTTATGAGATATTATGCAGTTTATAGGTACAGATATCAGTCATGGGTTAGCTTGTGGTCCTTCGGGGTTATGAGCACCGTGTAGCATTTCGGTTCAGAAAATCAGGGCGTTACACTAGCAGTAGCCAAAAAGGAATAGCAGCAGCCTAAACAACAACCTAATAGTGCACGATAATCGAAATAGTATAAACAACATACTATGATAGATATCCTAAAAAAAAGAAAAAAAAAGTAACTTCATTTAGACCTTGTCAAGTACTGAGAATCATCAGAAAATAACTTATAATAATACAACACTAATTTCCCCTCAAAAATAAATCTCTTTTAGTATAACCAAACAACCTTTATCTACATGATTATATACCAACCATCAAACACAAATTCAAGAACATAGCAACAAATATCAAGATTGATCTTTTTTCCCCCTCAAAGTTGTGAACTTTGAAATGTGTAAGAAATGCAGAAAGTCACAAAACCCATAAAGCAAATCACAAATTATAGCAACCCCAAATCAACCATTTTAACAAAAACCAATCAATATCTACTTACATGCATTCAAATGAAATAATTGGACAACAACAAGATTAGTTGCTCAGATATTAATGCTATCCTCATCACAACCAAGAAGCTACACTAACTTTTCCTACATTTTTTAATTTCATACAAGAAGTGCAGCCCATAAAGGCAATAATACACATAAAGTACCAGTCATATAATTCACACAAAATACTAGTCATATCATTCAAATAAAATTAGTGGAAAGCAACTTAGCCACAACCATTGCAGCATCCATTACAAGTCTAGCAAAAAGTATCAAATAAAATCAGTGGACAGCAACAAGATTAGTTGCTCAGATATTAATTCTATCCTCATCACAACCAAGAAGTTATACTAACTTGTCCTACATTTTTCAATGTCATACAAGAAGTAAGGCCCATAAAAGCAAGAATTCACATAAAGTACCAGCCATATCATTCATAAAAAGTACCATCCATATCATTCAAATGAAATCAGTAGACAGCAACAAAGACACAACTATAGCAGCATCCATGACAAGTCTAGCAAAAAGTGCTAGCCATATCATTCAAATGAAATCAGTGGACAACAACTTTGACACAACCATAGTCGCAGCCATGACAAGTCTAGCAAAAAGTATCAAATGAAATCAGTGGATAACAACAAGATTAGTTGCTCAGATATTAATGCTATCCTTATCACAACAAGAAGCTACACTAACTTGTCCTAAATTTTTCAATGTCATACAAGAAGTGCATCCCATAAAGGAAAGAACTAACATAAAGTACCAGCCATATCATTCACACAAAATACCAACCATATCATTCAAATGAAATCAGTGGACAGCAAAAAAGACACAACCATAGCAGCAACCATGACACGTCTAGCAAAAAATACCAGCCATATCATTCAAATGAAATCAGTGGACAGCAATAAGATTAGTTTCTCAGATTCACACATAATTAACAATAACCAATACTTACAAGCTTCTTCCGGTGCTCTCCAGCTGTAATAGAGCCACTTGTGTGTGTCCCAAAAGCTACTTCACGCCCACCATAATGGTTCTTTGAATTTATCCCAGACTTCTTAATGCAGTCACCATTTTCCCTAAGTTCAATCCACTTTTTCCATACATGGTCATTTATAAATTCTGGTTGAATTGTAGCTCTATGCTTTTTTATATAAGAAACAAAATTCTTGCAGCATAATACAGTCTTCTTCAACTATTGTTGCTTTACTACTTCTTTACTAATGGAAGCATCCCAATAGAAATTCGTCTGAAATACAATTTAAAGTAAATAATTAAGTGTTAACTGCAAACTCAAACAATTAATATCGATTATTATTGTTAAAAAATATACCTTGAACTCTCAAAAATAACCATCTTTGACATCTTTTGAGACACTTTTTTAATTGATCTCATTGGGACCAACTTCACTTTTGAAAGATAATGCAATGGAACTACAACATTTTGAAGAAGATTCCAACCTGTACAACATCAAATCGAACACCAATAATACTACAACATTTGTGTACAAAAACAGTAATCACAAAAGCTATTTGGGCATTGATTATCAACTAATAATCACCAATAAACTGCAAAAACATTAATGAAAAATAAATAGTAAGTACTAACCCTAAAGAAGTCATAAAAATATTAGTCCATCTATTTCTAACACTGGAATCAGCTGAACCAAATATATATCTCTGACTAGATATTCCCTCAGCTGTTGTATTGCTCTGAGAATTCATATTCTGACATGTTGGGCTACTTTGGTTAGGTGAAATAGGAGATGTCTCAGGAATGACTGATGTGCTAGATTTTTGTAGAACATTTAAGACTTTTTAACTTGAAATAATTGTAAGTTCTTAAGTAATTATTGGTACTTTTGATGTTATTTCTTAATATTTTGTAGGAAAGTTAAGATGCATGAAAATAAATAACAATGGAACAGAAGAGATGAAATCTGGTGTAAATAAGCTGAAGTGTAGCTGACGTCAATTCTGAAGCACCGTCATACATGGGACAGACTATCAAAGTTGTCGTCAAGCTTAGACAGAACCTGAGAAGCTGAGATGAAATGGGGCAACGTTTAGGACAAGCCGTCAAATATGTCACATGGGGTCAAAATCTCCGTCATCCATAGGCCGAGTATGTTGATTTTCAGTGAAGTTGTGATGGAATTTTTCATGCGCCGTCAATTTTTTTGACACGCCGTCAGGTTTGCCGTCTGAAGAGTCAGAAGATAACAATTCACTGGAATCTTTGACGACATCTCACACACGTCGTCAAGTATCTGACGCACCATCAAAAGCATCATCGTCTAATCCGAAGAGAAAACTGAAACTTTAATTTTATTTCCTTATTTAGGGTTGACTATGTAAAGACTTATTTTAGGGTTTTTAAAATGGGGTGGAAGCAGCTTTTGACATCTTGTAACTTAGTAAAGGGGAGTTCACTTTTTTTTGACTCTCTTAACTTAGAATTCAATTTTCCATCCTTTGATTTAGTTGTGGGAATTTCTTATTGTAATTGAAGGAGAAACAACTTTGAATTTCATCTTTTGTAAGTTCACTTGCTTTAAGTTATGAATTCAATCTTTGTTATCTCTTTCTATATTATGAGCAACTAAAACCCATAACTAGGGTTGTGGGATCTATGATTATTATTTTATTAATTTAATAGTTAGATTAGGGTTTGAATGATTGTGGGAACGTCTTAAAATTCTGTTGTTTTAACTTGAATCTATTGGTTGCAAATATTAGGTTATGCCTTAGGTTTTATTTGCTTCTAACGGAGAAATAGACTAGAGGTTGGGAATTATCAATAGGGACTCAGAAAATACCAACCTTCTATTTAATGATTGATGTCGTAACTGGATCAATCTACCTGAGATAACATCCGGTTGGAAATAGATATGTTATCTAAGTTCGAGAGAATTAGATAATAAATTATCTGGTGAGGTCGAGAGATAAGTCAGATAGTATCATCGGCAGGGATAATCTATTGTTCCCACCTATCACGAGAATCATGAACAGTTATTACTCAATGGAAATTAATAGTCATAGTGATCACAACCCTAGTTTCTTTATGTCATTGATTCGAACTATTGAAATCTAAGTTTTGAGTTCTAAAATAATTTGAAATGTTAGAATTTGTTTGATTTATAAAAAACCCCATTTTTTCTTTTCTTTTTATTTATTTGAATTTAACTTGTAGCTATAGTTTCGAACTAGTTTAATCGCCACTCACATTGTTCCCTGTGGATTCGACCCCGACTCTGAAGTTGGATAAATATATTGACGACGACCGCCTTGCACTTATTTGAGGTGTAAGTTGATCATTATTAATGACTGGGGTATTTATTTCTCCTAATGTCTGAACTGATGGCGTACTATTGGGCAGTAGTGTTTGATCATTTGGCAGACTGATAGGAATGGAAATAGTATCATTCTATTCAATCGCTGGAGTTGGAATAGAAGGAATTTTTGCATGATTGGCAGTCTTACACATACCTAAGTACTTTTCTGCATGATATCCACCTCGAGTCATATATACAAAAAATATAATGGTGTCGTTAGATCATTACTATTAAAAACTAAATTAAAAATAACGTGATATAAGAAACTAACAGATTAATAAAAGGAAACCAAAAACTAAGAAAATGGTAATAATTTTGAGAAGCCAATACCAAAAACAAAACAGAATAAAATAGCAATTTTTTATCAAGCACTAGTCACTATCAATGTCTTCTTACTAAAAACAAAAATACAACAAAGATAAAATAGCAGATTTTTTAACAAGCTCTAGTCACTATCTATGTCTTGTTCAAACTCTTGCTCTCCATCATCATCCTCAGTTTCATCAATTTCATATTCTTCTTCTTCTGTGGATCCATCTTGAATTTCATGATGCTCTTCAAATAAGCCATCATTAAGAGGTTCATTCATTTTAAGAACACCTTATTTGGATCATGCAATAGAATATCTTCATCAATAGAAACAAACATATCTATCTCATGAACTTCAACTTCTTTAATTTGAAAAGGAACATTTAGTTTTGAAGTTGTCACCACTTTCTCAATTGGTAATTTAATAATATTTTGAGGTTTGACCTTCAATATAGCTAGCCAATCATCCTTGTCCTTCTTCTTGCTTGGATAAGGTACATAACATACTTGAGTTACTTGCGTTGCAAGAATAAAAGGCTCATACTTTTTATACCAACGACGATGGTTAATATTAACCAATTTGTACTGATTATTCTTCTTAAAACCGACATCCATTGTTGGGTCAAACCATTCACATTTGAATAGCACAGTTTTCTTTAAAGGTGCTTCACGGAATTCCACTAGTATAATATCTTTTATCCGCCTATAATAATCACTAAAATTTGGATCCGAGATACAAACACCACTTTTCATTGTTGATTTCATGCTACCATGATCTTCCATTTTAAATTTATATCCATTAATATAATAAACAGAATGGCATGTAGCTCCTATTAATGGTCCACGAGCAAGACTATGCAAGTATTCATTTTCAATGAAATTGCACCGAGCCTATTTAAAAAAAATGAAAGATTTAGTTAAATTTGAGAAGCCAATTTAAGAACATCATTATATGAAAGTTAATATTTATTTAAACCTTACATATTCCTTGAACCATATAGAAAAATTTTCTTCAAGAATCTCGTCTATTTCACTTTGAGAGAGATTCGGAAATTCTTCTTCCAAACGTTGCAAGTACATACTTCATTGCACCAAACTATTTTAAATAAGAGAAGTCACGATATAATAATAGATTTTATTATTATTAAGAGAATTTGGTTACCTCACAAATGGCTCAACCTCCTCCCAATTTAATAAAATATAAGTTTGGGCCGCCTTGATTTCATCTAAGGTTAAATCTCTTTTTTTTTGCTTCTCCACAAAGTCGACCTGGATGGGAGAATATTGAAATATTTCCTTTAAGATCTTCCACAACACCTCCATCGTCATTATGGTCCATATTATGATTTCGAGATATGACATGAGGTTCTAAATAATGAGAAAATAATTGTGTTGAATCCATCACCAAGTACGCTTCACAAATAGAACCTTCAACACTAGTTGTATTCCTAATTATCCGTTTAAGAGTTCCCAAATACCTATATATAGAAACAGATAAAACATAACGTTTGAAAGTTATGTATTAATTATTCGTCACAAGTTTGACATAGAGTTTCACATTTACCTTTCAAAAGGATACATGCATCGATATTGCATAGGTCCAGCAAGTCTTGATTCATATGAAAGGTGCACAGAAAGATGTTCCATTAAGTCATAGAATCCAGGAGGAAATATACATTCTAACTTGCACAAAATTTGTGGAAGATCTCTCTCTAATTGGACCATATCATCCACTCGTAAAGTGGTCGAAGTAAGATCCTTAAAAAATAAGCTCAATTCTATAAGGGTCTACCACATATTACTAGGAAGTAGTTTATAAAAATCAATAGGAATTAGTCATTGCATAAAAACATGATAATCATGACTCTTCATACCAAATAACCTTTTCGTATTTGTGTCTGGAAACCTACCCAAATTTGAAGCATACCCATCTGGAAATTTTAAGCCTTTCACCCAATTAAACAAGATAGCTCGTGATTCCTTGTCTAATATATAAACAACTTTTAGATATTGTCCATTACTATCCTTTCCCAATTAAGGTCTATCATAATACTTTGCCGTATCTAGACGTGATTGTGGATTGTCTTTGGTTTTGTCATCAAAATTAAAAACCATGTTAAAGACATTATCAAAGAAGTTTTTCTCAATATGCATCACATCAAGATTATGTCGAATTATGTTAGAACTCCAGTATGGCAAATCCCAAAAGATGTTTTTATTTTTCCACTCGCATGTCTGACATATTATTTTATTAACTTGTTTTGCATCTAACTCTAGTACATTTCTTATCCCCAAATTACAAATTTAATCCAAAATTTTCTCTCATGTTTTATATGTTGGTGGGGGTATGTTAACAGTCTAGCCTTTAAGAAAGTTCTTTCGATCTCTCCTAAATGGGTGATGTTCTTCAAGGAACATTCTGTGGCAATCAAACCAGGATTGTTTTCTTCCATGATATAATCTAAAGGATTGTGTTTCCTCCATACAATAAGGACATGCTAATTTGCCCGCTGTACTTCATCCCGATAACATAGAATATGCTGGAAAGTCACTAATTGTCCACATCAAAGCTGCTTTAATTAAAAGTTTTGCCTTTTTGAGATGTCAAATTCTTCCACACCTATCTCCCACGACAAGGTCAGTTCCTTTATTAGAGGTTGCCAATAAACATCAATTTTATGTTTAAGATTGCTTGAACCTGGAACAATAATTGTTAAGAACATATAAGCCTCTTTCATGCACATTCTTGGACGTAAATTGTATGGAGTCACAATCACTGTCCAAGAAGAATATTTCCTACCAGACTGACTGAATGGTTGAAAACCATCCGTATATAACCCCAACCATACATTTCTTGGTTCAGCGGCAAAAAAGGGATGAGTTTCATTGAAGTGCTTCCAAGCCTCAGAATCTAATGGATGACACATCACACCATCCTCTTTTTTATGCTCATGATGCCATCTCATGTAAGAATCTGTAGCATGGGATGCATATAATATTTGCAATCTTGAAATCAAAGTAAAATAATATATTTTCTTGTAAGGACCAATTTCCTCTTACGAGAGCCAACAGAATGATTATACCATGGCTTGCTACAAAATTTATAACATATAAGGTGTTTATCATCATCACCCCAATACAGCATACATCTGGATTCACAATAATCAATCTTTTCAACTTGCAAACCCAAGCTACGCACTAGTTTCTTCGTCTGATAATAGTTATCAAGCACTATGTTATTTTCAGGTAAAACCTCTTTAAGCATTTGCATCATCTCTTTATAGCCTCTCTACGACATATTGTTCTCCATTTTAATTTAACATTTGAGAGACAACTACAAGTTGAGAGAGGGATGAACCGAGATATAATTCTTCATCAGAAGTATCTAGTAAATTAAAAAAAAATTAGACACGAGATTAGGATCTTTCTCCATTAAATGTTCAAAAGGATGAGATGACCCGGTTCAATATTTCTATAAGATTGCTAACTTGAACCTTGAGAAAAGTTGATACCAGCTGCAAGTCATTACCATAAGAAGTCCCACTTATAACATCTTTTCCCCCTTGATGTTTCCAAATAAAATAGTTCTCAACAAATCCAAATTGATAAAGGTGACATTTAACAGTTTCAACATCCACGAATTTATAATTCTGACATTTTGCATATGGATATCTAACTTTGTCACCACTCATGTGATTGTTTTGAGAACCTTCAAATTGAATAAATTCATTTAAACTAGTTACAAAACTAGAGTATAGAGCCCCTCGGCCATCTAACCCCTCATACATCCAACCACGCTTTAGATTACTTATGTTCCTATTAATGTTGAAATAAAAAATAAGATAATCAGTGCTAGCACTGTGCTCTTTAATCAATAGTTCAAAACATAGCAAAAGTCATCAATCAACATCAATGTAAGAAGCAAACGAGTTATAATTTTGATTTGAGACAATAAATTAGTAGCAAGGTTATCAGCTACTAAAACAAAGTACAATTAAACACACACTCTCTAGAAAATCAAATTATCAAAAAACTGTGGAAAAAAGCAAGTGGATAAAATAAATTATCAAAAAAATTATTCAGCTGGAGAATAAAAATTAAAATTTCTAGGAACTGAACTTTGTTCATACAAAATGGAACAACAAATTTCAATATCAAGAGCTTTACAGAAACCAAAACAAAGCAACAATAGAAGAATTCACTAATCATATAAAATTTAGAAGTTGTATACACAAAGATGCTCCCCTACATGGTCTTTTCTCATGATCCATGATGATATCATATTTCTTGTGATTATATAGTACGTGTAGAGTTCTTTTTCATAGGCTAAACACGTAAAAATTCTCTACTTTTTTTATAATACGAATGAATATCAAATGTTACATAAGTTGTACAATAACATTCACCTATTCCATTGTTCATTTCAATAGTAAAATGACAAAAATGCCAAAAGCAAGAACTGTCACTTAATCAAACTTTAATTCAAGAACAAAGTTCATAGTCGATATACTTGAAAGGCCTATTTTAATTCACTGAACAATTGATCTTTTCTAGGTACAAGATATCAAATAACATGCTCAAGTTATACAAATAAAATACATAGACAAAATTGACAACATGAAAATTAAACAAAACTTTAAAGTAAAAATGATATACTATATAATAGTCATCGTTGCAAAAGTGATCACGATATTATCCACAAAATCAAACTTAAGAAGAATTAGCAATACTTAAATATCATGGCTAAATCCCCTACCAGAATCACAATACTAATTATTGAGAATATTTTACCTGATAGGCCAAATTATTGAAGTTCGAAATTCCAGTCAGCTCGAAAACACACCTTTCTTGTGCTTTTTCACCTATCATTCACTTTCCCAACACTTCAATTTTTGTGATATTAATCAAAAAAAAAGAAACATCAAAACTTCTATAAAAAAATATATAGATTTAGTACCAAATTCTTGCATGCACCCTAGATTTGGTCCATAGATCTAAAAAAAAATCACAAATGCAGAAGGGGTAAACTATGTAAAAATGAATTACATCCACAAAAATCACAGATCTACTAAAATTACATCAACAAAAAACTCAAGTTACCAAAAAAACTTACATTTATCTAACGAATAACACATTCACCAATCTAATTAACACATTAAAGATCGGATGTAGGTCGACATTTAAAAAAGTAAGACAAAAAGGTGAAGTGTTTGATGATTTCTCATCTGGAACCAAACAAACCCAAACTGGAACCAAATTAAATACAAATTATAGAGTAGAAAGTATAGATAGAAAGAAAATACAAATTAAATCCTTACCTTATTTTGTCTGGCCAAAGAAATTATAGAGAAAGAAAGCTAGAGAGTGAGAGGCAGCTTAGTAAGAGAAAATAAGTGAACAAAATGAACCCTAATCTATTTTTCTGAAAATATGTATATGTTATAAGTATTTTTTTAATTTATAAAAAATTGTGACAGAGAATTCCGTCGCTAACAATAAATAAAATTTATAAAAAATATGAAAAATAATGCTGACGCTTAAATCTTTTGCTAATCCGTTGCTACAAATTAATTAAACTGATTACACAAAATTGGTTGCTAAATCTGTCACAAAACTAAGGCGCCAAATTTTCACACCCAACTATAGAAATGAAGAAACAAATCATCGTTAATCCATTGCTATATCATAAATTAAAAATAGACTTGCTGCTTCCGAAAAAATTGATGTTTTCATTGTTAATCCGTTGCTAGACTGCGACAGAAATTTATGTATCGTTAAATTTTGTCGCTAAATGCTGTTTTTTTTTTTTGCAATGATTCATAGAGACATTTTATCAAACACTTGTAGGGAATAAGCTTGTACATGATTGGCACCATAAAATGGCATGTCATGATTCCACTATTTACTTCACATAGACATTTTACCAAACACTTGGGGAGCGTTGATTATTTCATATGATAATGGCCAACACATGAACATCATGAACACAATACTCAATTACAAATTCAAGGTTTAGCATGCAATTCACATAATTCCCCTTAAATGCTATTCTAATTTCATGAATCTTATAATAATCATGGATTGAACACCCAATTAATATCATGAACATACATACAATTAATTTCAAGCATGAAATTCATAATTCTATAAACATGTAGTTTTAAAAATGGATTCTTGAACTCTATGGGCGAAAGGAACCCATAGATGAACACTTAACATACCTGGGAATATTAATTCTTGAAGGTTCTTGAAGAAATTCTTGAGTTTGTTCTTGATTTCTTAAAGCTAGGGTTTTGCCCCTTTTAGAGAAAGTGTTTTAATCTTGAGAGAAAGCGAGGAAATAATTATATAATAGGGTATTTAGGGATTTAATCCTGTGTTTAGGCTAGTTAGAGATTTTAGAAATTGACCAAACAACCCCTAAATTAAAATCACAAAAAAATAAAAATCCTGATTTTTCATGATGTCGCAACGTGGTGGAATCACGTCAGCTCACTAAAAATTGGACGACTGAGAACTGGAGGTTTGGAGAGATGCGGCTCCATCGTACCGTCTCACTTCATTCTAATTTACCTCTTGGAGCGATACGTCATGATCGCGATGGAACACTGGAAAATGACAATTGGGAATTTGCATGGTGAAGTGATGTGGTGGTATTATGTTGGCTAACTGTAAAATGACCATTGCCATTTGGCTGCTCTCCGCTATGCGCTGGGTGCCAATTTGTTACACTTTCTTACAAAAAATATCTCTAACTCTTCACCCAAGTATCAGATTTGGGCCAACTTTATATCGTTGGAAAGGTGACTGAATTTCCTATAAAATGGTAAGCTCTAAATTGAAAAATACTAAGTTTTTAAAAAAATTTATATGGAATAACTCATGTACTTAGATCTAAGTTAAGCTTGAGAAATACGGGGTACTACAATATCTCCCCCTTGGGAACATTCTTCCATAAATGAGACTGATTAAGCTAAGAAACACTGATAGGCTGATCTTACACACTGAACATGCATATCTGATGCATGGAATACATGAATAAAGCAACTGATAAGCTAAGTTTTCATACTGAAAATGCATATCTGATGCATGAGTACATGTATGAACTTATTCATGGATGCATAACTGAATATGCAATGGTAAGGAATACCAAATTTATAACTATAACTGAACTCGAACTGAGTTATGCTAAGAAAGACTGTTACCTTAAGCTTAATCTGAGTGTGTGGAGGAGTGGTGAGGATACTTTGTCCACATATCTATTTATGCTTCACCAGTAGCTCCCTCAATAGACTAATTCCACCAAAGAAATTTGACAAAGAGAACTTCTTTGTTCCTCAGTCTGTGAATCTAACGATCGAGGATTTGGACTGGAACCTCTTCATAAGAGAGATCATTCTGAATATATATGCCCTCTAAGGGAACTATGACTTCTGGGTCACCAATGTATTTCTTTAGCAGGGAGACATAGAACACTGGGTGCACTGAAGCTAGATCTGAAGGCAACTTAAGCTCGCAAGCTACCTTTCCGAAATGACTGAGAATTCTGTAAGGACCGATATATTAGGGACTGAGATTTCCCTTCTTGCCAAACCTCTTCACTTATTTCATGAGAGAGATTTTCAAGAACACAAAATCAGCGATCTCAAACTCGAGATTCTTTCTCCTCATATCTAGATACAATTTCTATCATCTCTGGGCAGCCCTAAGCCTTTTTTTAATCTACTGGACCTTCTCTAAGTCATCAAAAACTAAGACAGGCCCTACTACTGCGGCCTCACCTACCTTGAACCAACCGATTGGAGCTCTACATATCCTACCATAATGAGCTTCAAATGGAGCCATCTGAATACTGGAATGATAGTTATTATTGTATGCGAATTAGATCAAAGGAAAGTGTTCATCCCAACTACCCTTAAAATCAACAATGTATGCCCTTAGCATATCTTCTAGAGTCTGAATGGTCCTTTCTACTTGACCATCTATCTGAAAGTGGAAGGTTGTACTGAGGTGAACTTGGGTACCAAGACCCTTTTGAAATGCTTTCCAGAAATGAGAGGTAAACTAGGTACCTCTATCTGAGATGATAGATACTTGTAACGTCCTAAAATCTGATCTCGAGATGTCATACAGTGCTCAAGACTATGAGTAGCCTTAATCTAAGATTGTCTGCTTACTAATAAATCTGAAACTCCTAATAACGAAAATATAGACATAAAGTCATGCTAAATGCGGAAAACTGTCTGAATATAATATCTGAAACAATGTATGACATCTAAATACTGAACAAGCTCAATCACAAATAGTAGTCTGACCAGCCTCTACTACTAACAACTAGAGAGTCAATGGGATAAAACCCCAGCTAACACGAATTATTTACAAAGAATACTAAATCATGTAAACTGATAAGCTGCAAAATCTAAGTGAACAAGTCCCCGAACTAAGAGGACTCACCAATTGTAGGATGTAGATAGAGATGCTCAGACTACTTATGCTACTGATACTGAGCACCTGAACCTACATTATGAGATAATATAGCACATAGACGTGTATGTGGATTAGTACTTTGAGGATGTACTGAGTATATGGGGGTGAAATGCATAAGTAATAACATTATCTCATCATCATTATTTATAAAATAATGCATGCTAATTGTAAATGACTCACGTAAGTTGGAATATCTAAAATACTGAGATCATGAATAATAAATCAATCATAATTTATAAATCTAGTTAGTCATAACATTTAATTCTGAAAGCTATACTTGTATTTTGTTTGTAAATCATACTGTCTTAGTGTAAAAAGAGCTCACTTCTGAAATCTAAAATCTAAATGCTGAAGTATGTAACTATTATCTTTCTGTAATGCATAATCTGATTAGATTGTGAGCCTTTACACTTAGTTTTCTACAAGTTTTTTTGTAAATTATTTCTGTTAGGCTTTACTATTAGGGAAAACTGTTCTGCATGGGAAAATACTTTATCTGAAGCTTATATGTAAGGGAAAATGCTTTATCTTAAGTAAATATTTCAAAACTTTTCTTTACTAGTAGGGAAATACTCAAAAACTGTTTATATACTTTTACTAGCATGGAGGTTCTCTTAACTGACATAAACCATGCGAGCTACTTGGAGTCCAAAGTCTCATCCTCCTAACGAAGAAACCTCACACTGGGGATAGGTGTTATACTCTTGGTAGGAAGATAACCTTATCTCAGGAGATCACATCTCAGCCCACTATGGGTATTTAATCTCAATCCTGCAGTGGCACATAGTTCTAGGGTATGAGACCTTGGAATCATACCCAACTTGGTGCTAAATACTACTCCCTTTAATTTGCTATGCTCATTTTGTTAGAAATCCACTTTAAAACTAGCATAAGGTTTTATTATGAAACCAGTTATGCATTTATCTGAATCAATCTATAAATAAAGCTATTTTTCTTTTTGTAATCTGTAATAAATATGTAAAGTAGATTCCAAATCTTATCTGAGGATCAAAAGATCAAAACATTATTGTAAATCTTATATAATCAGCTCATAAGACACTTAAAGCATCATCATTTCTTAAAATATCAACATATAAACTTGGGGCTTAATAACCCATGTATCAAACTCATGTCAAAACATCATAATAATCATACTTGATAATGAAAAAAGAGATAATTCATCTCAAAATCTATAATTTACTTCATTAGGTATGAAAATATGGAAATAGACATCAAATTCATCTTCAAAATATCTTAAAAACTCATTACTTTGCAAATAGCAATAATGGTTATGAACCCTAATTCAAATCTCATGTAATATCATTCAAAATCATATGAATTTAATGTAAAAGCTTGGTCTTGGGCACAATGGTGAAAGGGGATCCTTGTTCAAAAACCCCGCATACCTTGATTGATGATTAGATAAAGAAACTTGAGTTATTGATTCCTAATTGAGTTCTTGGGGATAGATTTTTGCTTATCTTGCCTTGGGAATCCTCAATCTTAATCTTTCTTGTAGAATTAATGGAGGATTTTGATTTTTTGAAGAAGAGGTTTTAGAGGTCTAGGGTTTTGCTTTTGAAGTGAATGATGAATAATGAGCACAAAGTGCTTTGAATATGATTAATCGTGTGTTTTGGACGAATTGGGGCCTTGGAAATTAACCAAAATACCCTCTTTAAACTTTTGCATGAAACTGAAAATGTAATATTTTTCTAATTTGGCTATCCACCGTGATGCGCCACAATCGTGGTGGCTCACTGGAAATAGGAAAATTGGGAACTAGGTTGAGTCTGCGATGCGCCACCATCGCGGTGCCCTATTGGACTGCCATTTTGGACTTTGGCGCGATGCGCCTATATTGCGTTGGGCCACTGGTTTTTTAAAAATGGAAAATTGGGCTTCTCCGCGATGTGGGGCTATCATGGAGAGCCACTGGAATTTGACGATTATCATTTTGCCGACCTCTGCGATGCGATGATTATCATTTTGCCCACCTCAGCGATGCGCCAAGTTCCTAGGTGGTACACTATCAACTTAAAAACTCTCTAACTCCTCAACCGAGTATCAAATTTGGGTGAATTTGGTATCGATGGAAACTTATTCAATTTCCCACACAATAGGAAGTCTAAATCTGAAAAATTCCACACGAAATAAATATTCTTAATTTTGAAAGTTATTTCTTAACATTCTAGGAACAAATTTAAGATGGAAAAAGTGTGGGGTATTACAATATATTCCCATTGGGAATATTCGTCCCCAAATGTGGCTAGATAAGCTGAAAATATTGAGGAATATGAGGCTATAAGCTATCATGCACAACTAAAATAAACTGAATAACTGAATATCAATTAAAATGAGCTACTGAACTAATCTGAGAGTGCATGATTTCTCATGAAGATAACTATATAGTTGAATCTGAAACTAGAAAAGAACTGAATGCAGGAAAACTATTACATTCGGCTGAATCTGAGTTCGTGGAGAAGAGATGTGGATACTTGGTACGCATGTCTGCTTTTGCTTCCCAAGTAGCACCCTCAACAGACTGATTTCACCACGGAACTTTGACTAAAGAAACTTCTTTGTTCCTTAGTCTACGAATCTGATGATCAAGAATATCTATTGGGACTTCTTCGTAAGAAAGGCTATTCAGAATATCTGTACTTTCTAGAGGAACTACAACAGCTGAATTGTCCATCCATTTCTTTAACAAGGACACATGAAACACTGGATGATAGCTCAAGCTCATACTCTACCTTTCCAACATGGCTCAAAATTTGGAAGGGACCAACATAACAGGGACTAAGCTTCCCCTTCTTGCCAAATCTCTTCACCCTTTTCATGGGTGAAACTTTTAAATACCCAAGATCATTAACCTCAAACTCAAGATCTCTTCTTCTCACGTCAGCATAAGATTTCTAATGACTCTAGGCTTCTTTCAATCTCTCTCTAATCAACTAAACTTTCTTTGTGGCCTCAAACACCATGTCTGGCCTAATCAAAGTGGCATCACCCACTTCAAACCAACCAACTAGCGATATATATCTCTACCCATAAAGAGCCTCAAAGGGAGCCATCTGAAAACTATCATGATAACTATTATAAGAAAACTCAATCAGTAACAAATGCTCATCCCAACTACCTTTGAAATCAAGAACACATGCCCTCATCATATCCTCTAAAGTCTGAATGGTCCTCTCTTCCTAACCATCCATCTGTGGATGAAAGGATGAACTAAGATGAACTTGGGTACCAAGACCCTTCTGAAAGGTTCTCCAAAATTGAGAGGTAAACTGAGTACCCCTATCTGAGATGATGGACAAAGGAACTTCATGCAATCTGAATATCTCTCGAATATACAACTTAGAATAATCTTCAAACTTATAGGACGTATGAACTAGCAAAAATTCACAGACTTAGTCAATTAGTCTACAATAACCCAAATCAAATCATGTTGACGATGCGAATTGGGTAAACCAGTTACAAAGTCCATATTCACCTCTTCCCACTTCCAAGTGGGGATACCAAACTCTCTCAATGCACCACTAGATCTTTGGTGCTCTACCTTAACCTGTTGATAAGTTGCATACTTAGCTACAAACTCTGCTATATCTCTTTTCATACCACACCACCAATAGATTTCCCTCTAGTCGTGGTACATCTTGGTGGATCCAAGATGGATATAATAACGTGCACCATGCGCTTCTGCCATAATTCTCTACCTCAAATTAACAACATAAGGCACACACAATCTACTCTGGTATCTCAACACACCATCTCCCCCTTGGGAGAAAACCTCTACCTTTTGGTCTTTAACTGACTCCTTCAGTCAGACCAAACTAGGATCCTTATCTTGCTTCTCTTTCACTTCCGAAACTAAGGAAGATTCAGAACTACTCTGAACCCAAATGTTCCCTTCAACTGAGTCAACCAATCTCATACCCAATCTAGTTAACCAGTGTACTTCTAAAACTTACTCTTTCTTATCATTCTCCACAAGGGCACCACTGCCCATAGACAGCCTACTAAGGGCGTATGTCACTACATTGGCCTTGCCCGGATAATACAACACACTCATATCATAATCTTTCAATAATTCTAACTATCGCCTCTACCAAATATTCAATTACCTCTGAGTAAACACATACTGCAAGCTTTTGTGATTCGTGAACACATTAACATGCACTTCATACAAATAATGTCTCCATATTTTCAAAGCAAACACAATAGCAGCTAACTCAAGATCATGGGTTGGGTAATTCTTTTCATGAGGCTTAAGCTGTCGAGAGTCATAGGCTATGAACTTACCTCTCTACATCAAAACACAAACCAAACCAACTCTGGAGGCATCACAATAAACAACAAAACTATTTGTACCATTAGGTAATGCTAAAACTGGGGCTGAAGTGAGTCGAGTCTTCAACTCTTGAAAACTCTTCTCGAAGGAATATGACCAGTGAAACTTAACTTTATTTTGCGTCAATATAGACATAGGAGATCCAATAGACAAGAAACCCTCAACAAAACGTCTGTAGTAACTAGCTAAACCTAAGAAACTCCAAATGTCTGACGGATAAATAGGTCTACGCTATTTTCTTACGACTTTTATCTTTTGGGTATCAACTCTAATATCTTCACTGGAAATGATATGACCAAGGAAAGCTACTGACCTTAGCCAAAATTCACACTTTCTGAACTTTGTGAATAATTAGTGGTCTCTAAGGGTTTGCAACACAATTCTAAGATGGTCTGCATGATCATTCTCACTACGAGAGTAGACAAGAATAGAATCAATAAAGACTATCATAAACATGTCCGAATATTATTTGAACACTCTGCTCATCAAGCCCATGAAGGCTACTGGGGTATTGGTTAGACCGAAGGACATGACTAGAAACTCCAAATGACCATAACAGATTCTGAAAGCTATCTTTGGAATATCATATTTCCTTACTTTAAGATGATGATAGCCGGATATAAGGTCTATATTTGAGAAATAACTAGCACCTTGGAGTTGATCAAATAAGTCATCGATTCTAGGAAGAGATTATTTGTTTTTTACTATAACTTTATTCAACTGATGATAGATAATGCACATATGTAAAGAACCAACTTTCTTTTGCACGAATAGGATGGGAGTGCCCCATGGAGAAACACTAGGACTTATGAAACCTTTATCTAAAAGATCCTTGAGCTACTCTTTCAACTCCTTAAGGTCGGTGGGAGCCATACGATAAGGAGAGATAGAAATAGGCTGAGTATTTAGGAGAAGGTCAATCCCAAATTCTATTTCCCTAATGGGAGGTACCCCTAGCAAATCTTCAAAAAATATATCAGGAAATGAATCAACAATATGACTGACTGAACTATTGGAGTTGCAGACTTAGTGTGCTTCACTCGGACTACATGATAGATACACCCTTTAGAAATCAACTTTCTGGATTTAAGATAAAATATGAAATGACTTTTGAGAGACACTGAATTACCTTTCCACTCAAAGACTGGCTCATCTGGAAACTAAAACTTCACTACTCGGGTGCGACAATCTATAAAGGCATAATAAGAATTAAGACAATCCATACCAAGAATAAGATCAATGTCAACCATGTCTAACTCTATCAAGTCTGCTAACATGATTTTATAAAGGACAGTGATAATACACTTTCTATAGATTTGTTTAGCAATAACTAACTTACCCATTGGGGTAAACACCAAGAAGGGCTCAGGGATCTTTTTAGAACGTCTCTCAAAATTTATAGCAAATAATGGGGTCACATAAGAGAAACTCGACGTAGGTTCTAACAACACATAGACATCAAGATGAAATACATAAAGCATACCAGTAACAACATTTGGTAAATCTTTCTACTCCTGATGGGATGCTAAAGCATAGAATCAATTCTGGCATTGACCGCCATCGTTACTAGATTATGTGCCCTGAGGAAGAACTGGGCGACCTAAAGGAGATGGTGCAAAAGCAATCTAAGTTTGGGGACGATCATCTCTATTTTCCTGCTTAGCATGCGAGAATTCTTTAATTCCATGACTTGAATTACCATAACCAAAATAACCCTTCTATCCAGCCAAACACTCACTGGGGTGATTCCTATGAATGATTTCCTCCTTGAGACCTATTTTGACCATACTCAAACTTTCCTGTTCTAGCCCTCTTATTATTTCTATCTCTCCCCTTCAACTTCTCTGCCTCAATCTGTTAAGAATTCTTCATCAATCTAGCAAGATCCATATCTCCAATAAACATGGCAGTCTTACACTCCTTGACTACCAAACCAGACACTCCAGTAACAAACTTACTCATACTTGCTCTAGGATCATCCATCGTATCAGGGGCATACTTAGACAACTGATTGAACTTAAGGCAATACTCTTTCACTATCATCGAACCCTACCTCAAATTCACAAACTCCTCTATCTTAGATTCCCTCATCTCACGTGGGAAGAACCTATCTAGAAAAGCATCCTAAAATATCTGTGAACCCATAGGAACAACATTCTTACCTCTACCATTCTTCCATATCACTACCCAATCATATGCTACATCCTTTAATCTATAGGATGCTAACTCTACACTTTTCTCCTTAGAAAAAAGCATAATCTGGGTGATCTTCTTCACCTCGTCTTGATAGAACTATAGGTCCTCACCTGACTTTGACCCAAAGAACTCTGGCGGATTCATTCTCATAAAGTCTCTGATTCTAGCTACTGCTAAATCCCCATTCTACTGAAGTAGGACTGCATCCTAATTCTAATTATTTCCCTAAACATTGGCAGTCACAACTTGGGCTAACGCCTGAAAGACAGAGCTAAACTAGCATAGCATACATTCTCATTCAAAGGATCGGCGGGTTGGGGTGTCTAGTTTCATTTCTGTAGGTGTTAGCTCGACGAGGTAGCAAATTCAACTATCATGTAAGAGCACGAGTTAAAAGTAGATAGAGATACTATAAGCACGATAGATCAAGAATGAAAGAGATAATTTCCTAAAAATGTTCTATAGCCTCTTGCTCATAAATATGGCGCACTTCACACCCATGATCAAGACTCTACATAACATGGATTATCTGACTCCCTAGGACTCTTAAAAACATTAGGCTCTGATACCAAGTTTGTAATGCCTTAAAATCTGATCTCGAGACATCAAACGGTGATCAAGACTACGAGGAGCCTTAAGCTAACACTATCTGCCTACTACTGAATCTAAAACTCCTAATAATGAAAATATAGACATAAAGTCATGCTAAATGCAGAAAATAGTCTGAATATAATATCTGAAATAATGTCTGAAATCTCAAAACTAAACAAACTGAATCACAACTAGTAGTCTGACAAGCCTCTACTACTAACAACTAGAGAGTCATTAGGACAAACCTCCAACTAACTCAAACTATCTAAAAAGAATACAAAATCATGTTAACTAATAAACTGTAAAATCTGAGTGAACAAGTCCTCGAACTATGAGGACTCACCAACTGTAGGATGTAAACGAAGATGTTCGAACTACTCACACTGTTGATACTGAGTACCTAAACCTACATAATGAGATAATGTAGAACATAGACGTATATGTGGATCAGTACTTTGAGGATGTACTGAGTATATGGGGGAAAAATGCATATGTAAAAACATTATCTCATCATCATCATTTATAAAACAATGCATGCTAAATGTAAATGACTCACGTAAGCTGGAATATCTAAAATACTAAGATCATGAATAATAAATCAATCACAATTTATAAATTTGGTGAGTCATAACATTTAGTTTTGAAAGTTATACTTGTATTCTATCTATAAATCATACTATCTAAGTGTAGAATGAGCTCACTTACGAAATCTAAAATATAAAAGATAAAGTCTGTAACTGTTATCTTTCTGTAAAGCATAATCTAAGTAAATTGTGAGCCTTTACACTTAGTTTTCTAAAAGCTTTTTTGTAAATATTTTCTGTTAGGCTTTACTGTTAGGAAAACCCATTCTGGAAGGGAAAATACTTTATCTAAAGCTTATCTGTAAGGGAAAATACTTTATCTTAAGGAAATCTTTCAACATTTTTCTTAACATTTTTCTTTACTAGTAGGGAAATACTCAAAAACTATTTATTTACTTTTACTATCATGGAGGTTCTCTTAACCGACATAAGCTATGCATCTACCTGGAGTCCAACATCTCATCCACCTAAGAAAGAAACCTCACGTTGGGGAGAGGTGTCATATTCTTGCCAGGGAGCATAACCTTATCTTAAGTGATAACATCTCAGCCCACTATGGGCACTTAATCTCAATCCTATGGTGGCACATAGTTCTAGGGTATGAGACCTTGGAATCATACCCAACTTGGTGGTAAATACTACGCCCTTTAATTTTCTAGGCTCGTCTTGTTGGAAATCTACTTTAAAAGTAGTATAAGGGTTTTTTATGAAACCAGTTGTGCATTTATCTAAATCAATCTGTAAGTGAAGCTATTTTACTAAGTGAAGCTATTTTTGTTTCTGTAATCTGTAATAAATCTGTAAAATGGATTCCAAAACTTATCTGAGGATCAAAATATCAAAACTTTATTGTAAATCTGATATAATCAGCTCATAAGATGCTTAAAGCATCATTTTTTCTCCAAATTTCAACATATAAACTTGGGGCTTAATAACCCATGTATTAAACTCATGTCAAAATATCATAATAATTATGCTTGGTAATGAAAACAATGATAATTCATCTCAAAATCTATAATTTACTGCAATAGGCATAAAAATATGGAAATAGACATGTAATTCATCTTTAAAATATCTCAAAAACTCATAACTTTGCAAATAGCAATAATGGGTATGAACCCCAACTCAAAACTCATGTAATATCATCCGAAATTATATGAATTTAGTGTAAAAGCTTAGTTTTGGGAACAAGGATGAAAGGGGATCCTTGATCATAAACCCCACATACATTGATTGATGATTAGATAAAGAAACTTGATTTATTGATTTCCAATTGAGTTCTTGGGGATGTATTCCTTCTTATCTTGCCTTGGGAATCCTCAGTCTTAAGCTTTCTTGGAGAATCAATGGAGGATTTTGATTTCTTGGAGAAGAGGTTTCAGAGCTCTAGGTTTTTTCTTTTGAAGAGAATGATGAATAATGAGAACAAAGTGTTATGAATATGATTAATCTTGTGCTTTGGATGGATGGGGCCTTGGGAATTGACCAAAATGCCCTCTTTAAACTTCTTGACGGAACTAAAAAAGTAAAAATTTTCCAAGTTGGCTGGCCAACGCGATGCTCCATAATCGCAGTGGCTCACTGGAAATAGGACAATTGGGAATTGGGTTGACTCCGCGACGCACCACCATCGCGATGCCCCTTTGGACTGCCATTTTGGCCTTTGGCGCGATGTGCCAATATCGCATTGGGACACTATTTTTTGACAAATAGGAAATTAGGCTTCTCCGTGATGCGAGGCTATCATGGAGAGCCACTGGAATTTGACGATTATTATTTTGCCTACCTTCGCGATGCGCCAAGTGCCCAGGTGGTACACTATAAACTTAAAAATGCTCTAACTCCTCAACCGAGTATCGGATTTGGGTGAATTTCATATCGATGAAAATATTATTCAATTTCCTACACAATGGGATGTTTAAATCTTGAAAATTCCATACAAAATAAATATTCTTCATTTTGGAAGCTATTTCTTAACATTCTAGAAATGAATTTAAGCTAGGAAAATTGTGGGGTATTACAATACTAGGACTCCGTGTAACAAGACCAACTCTCTGATATAGAGTTTCGTGTATTCCTCAGCTGAATAGAAAGTATGAATTGGCAATAAATAAGCTGATTTGGTCATCCTGTCTACGATAACCCAAATTGAATCATGCCGATGATGAGTACGAGGCAAACCCGTCATAAAGTCTATGTTCATTTCTTCCCATTTCCATATGGGAATACTGAACTCCTACATGGACCCACTAGGTTTCTGGTGCTCAATCTTAACTTTTTGATATATAGAGCACTTAGCTACAAACTCTGCGATATCCTTTTTCATCCCACTACACCAATAAATCTCCTACAAATTGTGGTACATCTTAGTGTACCCTGGATAAATTAAGTAATGTGCACCATATGTTTCTGCAAGAATTAGCTGCCTCATGTTATCTACACCTGGCACACATAGCTGACCCTGGAAACACAACACACCATCTCTCTCTTGAGAGAATACCTCTACTTTCTGATCTCTGACTGACTCTTTCAATTTAACTTGACTAGGATCTCTATCCTGCTTTTCCTTCACCTCAGAAACTAGAGATGATTATGAACTATTCTGCACCCACACACTACTTTCTGTTGAATCGACTAAGAGGACACCTAGTCGGGCAAGCTGATGAACTTCCTAAACTAACTTCTTATTATCATCCTTAACATGAGCAACACTACCCATAGATAGCCTACTGAGAGCATCATCCACTATATTAGCCTTGCCCGGATGATACAAAATACTCATATCATAATCTTTCAACAACTCCAACCATCTTCTCTACCGCAAATTCAAATCTTTCTAAGATAATACATACTACAAGATTTTATGATCTGTAAACACATCCACATACACCCCATACAAATAATGCCTCCAAATCTTTAAGGTAAACACTACAGGTGTTAACTCAAGATCATGAGTAGGGTAATTCTTCTCATGGGGCTTAAGCTATATAGAGTCTTAGGCTCTGACCTTACCACTCTGTATGAGTACACAACCCAAACATACTCTAGATGCATCACAGTACACAACAAATCCATCTGAACCATCGAGTAGAGTCAAAGTTGGGGTTGAGGTGAGTTGAGTCTTCAACTCCTGAAAATTATTCTCGCAAGAATCTGACCACTGAAACTTGACTTTTTTTAGTCAATCTAGATATGGGGTATGCAATATTTGAAAACCCTTCAATGAATCGGCGGTAATAGACAGCTAAACCCATGAAACTCCTGATATCTAATGGATAAATGGTCTTGGCTAGTTTCTCACCACCTCGGTCTTTTGAGGATCAACTCTAATTCCATCATTGGAAATAATATGACCAAGAAATTCTACTGACCTTAGCCAAAATTTGCACTTACTAAATTTGGCGAACAACTGATGAGTTCTGAGAGTCTAAAGTACGATTCTAAAGTGGTCTACATAATCATTTTCAGTACGGGAGTAGACAAAAATATCATTGATGAAGACTATAATGAACATGTCCAAGTATTGCTTGAACGTGTGATTCATTAAGTCCATGAAAGTTGCTGGGGAATTTGTAAGACCAAAGATATGAATAGAACTCGAAGTAACCATAACGGGTTCGAAAAGCTTTTTTTGGAATGTCACTTTCTCTTACTCTGAGCTGATGATAGCCTGATCTGAGGTCTATCTTAGAAAAGTAATTGGCTCCCTAAAGTTGGTCAAACAATTCATCAATTCTAGGAAGTGGTTATTTATTCTTGACTATGACTTTGTTCAACCGATAGTAGTCTATACATATTCTGAGAGAACCATTTTTCTTATGCACGAATAGAATTGGTGCATCCAATGGGGAAATGCTGGGTCTGATGAATCCCTTATCTAGGAGATCTTTTAACTATTTTTTTAACTCTTTGATTTCTACTGGAGCCATTATGTATGGAGGAATAGACATAGACTGAGTATCTGGAAGAAGGTCTATTTCAAAATCAACTTCCCTTTTGAGAGGAACTCCAGGAAGATCTTTGAGAAACACGTCTGAGAATTCATTTACTATGGGTACTGACTCAAGACTGTGAGTCTCTGAACTAGAGTCTTTGACTCACACAAGATGATAGACACACCCCTTAGATATCAGTTTTCTCGTACTAAGGTACGAAATCTATAAACCCTTAAGTGTTATAGTATTACCCCTCCATTCAAGGACTGGTTCATTTGGAAACTAAAAATAAACAATTCTATTTCTACAATTAACTGAGGCATAGCATGAATGGATCCAATCCATATCGAGAATGACGTCAAAATTTGGTATCTTTAACTCTACTAAGTCTGCTGAAGTGACTATTTTAGATATCATAACCAGACAGTTCTTGTACACCCGTCGGGATATGATGGACTGACCTACTAGGGTAGAGATCGAGAAAGGTTCTGTTAAGACTTCTGGTTTGATCCTAAAGTTTACTGCTATGTAAGGAGTTACAAAAGACAAAGAAGCTCCTGGATCTAATAAGTCATAAACATGCAAATGGAAGATCAATAACGTACTAATGACCATATCAGGAGAATTTTCTTGATTTAGTCTAGACTGAAGTGCATAGAGCCTGTTTGGGCGTTACCCACTGGTGGCACTGGAAGTGGCACCCTGCTGATTCGGGTGGCTGGATTGAGTTGAAGGACGATTATACTGACCCTGAGAACCTGAATGAGGACAATCTCTAACTCTGTGGCCTAGATTTCCACACCCAAAACAAACATCACTGCCAGATCTGCAGACACCCTAATGGTTTCTGCCATATTTTTCGCAATCAGGATTTGTTTTAGCACTACTGACACTACCTTATGATTTAGAGCCTGGTGACCTATCTTTGTTTCTATTTTTTAACTTAGGGACTCAAGCACTGACTGCGGACGGAGCTATAACCAAAGATTTTAGATAAAACTAGGAATAGCTATCGCCCTCTGACTTAGGCTGATTAAAATTAAAGATACCTGTTTTATCTCTCTTATTCTGCTTCTCTCTCTCTCTCTTTATTCTTAGATTCTTCTATCTGCTGAGCATGGACCATGAGCCTGGATATATCCATATCCTTAATTATCATCGCGGTTCTGCACTACTTAACCATACTATCTGGCACCCCAGATACAAACTAACTTATTCTGGACCTACTGTCTGTAACTACAAAGGGAGCATACCTGGATAACTAAGTAAACTTAAGGGAATACTCTTTCACACTCATACTTCCTTTCCTAATATTGATGAACTCTAACACCTTGTCTTCTCTCACTTTTAAGGGAAATAATCTATCCAGAAAAGTAGTGGCAAACTCTTCCCACTCTATGGGCTCTGCATCTGTACCTCTGTCTACCTTCTACTTCTTAAACCATGTATGAGCTACATCTTGTAGATGATATTTAGCTAACTCAGTACTATCACCAAAAGTCACTCCCATGATATTTATGACTTTTTGAACCTAATCGAAGAACTCCTGTGGATCCTCTTCTGTCTTAGATCCTAAGAATAAAGGAGGATTCATTGGAGTGAAGTCTCGAATCCTGGATGCAGCAGTATTTTCCACTGGGTTGGCCTAAATAGAATCTGGACATTCATTTTGAGATGCTACTAAGTTGGATAGAGTAGTGAATGCACCTCTGAATTCCGCATGGAAGACATGCTCGTCCAGGGGATCTGCCTGAACGGGCTGAGGTCCTGACTGATTTCCTATTCTTTTTCTGTTATTCTTTTTGGGAGGCATGCACTATAAATGAAAGGAAGAAAAGGATTAGACTGAGAGTTTAACTTGATCTCATTCTTACTCACACGACATAAATACTGAAAGAAGGGAAACTTTTCCTAAAATACCTCATAGGCTCTTGTCCATAAGTGTGGCGCGCTACACGCCCATGCATAAGACTCTACTTGATGTGGCTTTCAGACTTCTTATGACTTTATTGAACCTTAGGCTTTGATACCAAGTTTGTAATGCCCCGAGTCTGTACCCTAGATGCTACATGGTGCTTACGACCCTGAGGGACCACAAGCTAATCCATGACTGATATCTGTTGTGAGCACTGAAAAATAATACTGTAAAATGTGGATTATAGGCTGAGATGTTGTAAGGTTCACAATCTAAATACTGATAAATAATAATATCTGATAAAACATCTGAATCTAAAATGTTGTTTGAACTAGTCTAGTCTAAAAACCTCTAACTAAAACTGTCTGAAAGTGGAGTTAATGGGACAAGCCCCCAATAAACTCCACTACTGAAATGCTGAAGCTACTAAAATACTAAAATAAAACATATCCTCGATAGATAAGGACTCACTACTAAATCTGACACTACTGGCTGAATCTGAATCTTCCAATGCATGGTAAGGAACCTGAGCATCCGAACTTATGATATGAGACATCATAGCACAAAGAAAGAGTATGCGTCAGTATGTGAAATGTACTAGTATGATAGATGAGGTAAGGCTAAATTCAAGGGTTCATCTGCATGAACAATAACTGACTAAATGATATAGAGTAACAAAATATGAGAGTACATGGATAACTGAAACTACCATAAATACTAAGTGTACAATACGGTGCATATACGTGTATACTGTAACTATGCTTTTCTGAAGATAAGTACTGAGTTTTGACACTGAGCAACTGATAATCTGAGATTACTGATAACTAAATGCTAATACTAATTGACTATGTCTGACAGCCCTGATTCTATAGAACTGAACTGAGTTCTACACTGTGACTAAAACTGAAACTATGGTAGGTAATCATCTAACTGATATGCCCCTAATAAGATAACTGAGTTGGGGTCCAACCTGTGACCCAAGTTTGAAGGGTGTCAATACCGTGCCATGGGTAAAGACAAGCTGAAGAATTACCCTCATCTGGAAGGTACTCTAATGAGAATGATGGAACCCTCATCTGGCAAGGCAAAACACCTCATCAACCCTCAACTGGCAGGTTGATGTCTCAACCTATGCTGGATACGCAGTTCTGGAATGCAAGGACTACTTATAAGGATCAAACCTTCTACTATCAAGTAAGCCCCCATCCTTAGGTTCACTCGATACTGAATCCTACTCCCAAGTGAATAGACACAAAACTGATTATACTGAGCTGAATTAGACTAATACTGAGTTTCACTGAGTTCTGTAACTGACTGAAGTTAATGAGATCTATAACTAACTGAGTACTACTAATTTGTGACATGACTAAGACTATTCTATAACTACTGTAGCTCTAGGTAAACAGCTAGATTTTTGGGTATTAAATACCCCAGGACTCAATAGCGTGAAAGTAAAGCATAACATGATCTTGAAAAGCATAACAATGTCCACTTATTCATAATTCATTCATTGAGATATTTTATCAAACACTTGTAGAGCATAAGCTTGTACATGATTGGGACCACATAATGGCATGTCACGATTCCACCATTTACTTCACATAGACATTTTAGTAAACACTTGGGGAGCATGGATTATTTCATATGATAATGGCCAACACATGAACATCATGAACATAATACTCAATAATAAATTAAAGGTTTAGCATGCAATTCATATAATTCCCCTTAAATGCTATTCTAATTTGATGAATCTTGTAATAAGCATGGATTGAACACTTAATTAATATAATGAACATACATACAATCAATTTCAAGCATGGAATTCATAATTCTATAAACTTATAGTTTTAAAAATGGACTCTTGAACACTATGGGCGAAAGGAACCCATAAAAGAACACCTAACAACCTGGAAATATTAGTTCATGAAGGTTCTAAAGAAATTCTTGAGTTTGTTCTTGATTTTTTAAAGCTAGGTTTTTCCCTTTTAGAGAGAGTGTTTTAATCTTAAGAGAAAGTGTGGAAATAATGATATAATATGGTATTTAGGGATTTAATCTCATTTTTAGGCTGATTAGGTATTTTAGAAATTGACCAAACAGACCCTAAATTAAAATCACGAAAAAATAAAAATCCCAAATTTTCATGTTGGCACGACGCGGTGGAATCGCATCAGCTCACTGGAAATTGGATGACTGGGAACTGGAGGTTTGGCGTGATGCGGTGCCATCACACCAGCTCACTGCATGTGAATATATCTCTAGGTGTGATGCACCATGATCATGACTAAACACTAAAAAATGACAATTGGGAATTTGTATGGTGACGTGATGTGGTGGTATCGCGTTGATTTACTAGAAATGACCATTTCCATTTCGCTGGTTTCAGTGAAGCGCTAGGTGCCAATTTGGTACACTGTCTTACAAAAATAGCTCTAACTCTTCACCCAAGTATCGAATTTGGGTGAACTTTATATTGTTGGAAAGCTGACTGAATTTCCTACAAAATGGTAAGCTCTAAACTAAAAAATACTGAATATTTTTAAAAATTTATATGGAATAACTACTGTACATAGATCTAAGTTAAGATTGAGAAATACTGTAACGCCCTAAATCTGATACCCGGAATGCTACACAATGATAGCAATCCTAAAGGACCACAGGCAAACCTATGACTGATATCTGTAACTGAGCACTGCATAATATTCTGTATAAATATGGAATAAAAGGGATGAAAGGCCATAAGGTTCAAATTTCTGATAAAACATGGTATATTAATACCAAAACTAAAATTAACTATCTGGACATGCTAGTCTGAAAGCCTCTAAACCTTCTGAAAACTATGGAGTTGATGGGACATGTCCCCAACTAACTCCGTCTACTAAAACTAAAATAATGAAGTAATTAAATAATAATAATATCCTCGAATGATGAGGACTCACTATAAATCTACTACTGCTGGCTGAATCTGAAGCTAAGTGCGATCGAGAACTTGAGCGTCCGAAACTATGGTATAAAACATCATAGCGTAGAAGAAAAGTATGCATCAGTACGTCTGAATATACTGGTATGCAATGTGAGGTAGGATGAATGCATGGGGTTCGTATACATGAACAATACTAACTGAATGAAGAACATGAACGTGAGAATACATGCATGAATACATAACTGTAAATAAGATCATGATAATACTGACTACTGAGTCTGAATACTAATAACATAAGTTTCATATAACTGATATACTATTAACTGAGTTACTGTGTCTTACCGTATTGATTCTGATAGAACTATCTGAGTTCCGTACTGAGCAGAGTGACTGTATCTGACAGTCCTAAATCCAAAGAACTATCTGAGTTCTTTTATTGAGACTAAGACTTAGATTGTGGGAGATAATCATCTAGCCGACATGCCCCAAATCTGAACTGGTGGGTTCTAACCTGTAACCCCAGCTGGAAGGGTGTCAGTACCATGCCACGGGTAAGGACAAGCTATGAGTTAACCCTCTCTGATAGGGAGCTCTTCCTCCAACCCCTCCTAGTAGGAGAACTCAAATAAGATATATAATCCCTAGACTCGCAAGGGTACATCTCAACCTACCCTAACTATGTAGTTATGGAATGCAAGGATTTCTTCTAAGGGTCACACCCTCTACTGTCAGTGTGTGCCCTCATCCTTGAGTTCGCTCAATGCTGAATCCTACTCCCAACTGAATAGACACTAAACTAATTATATTGAGATAAACTGAACTGAGTTAACTGAGTTCCATAGACTAATGGAATGTTATTGAATTTTGTTAACTGACTGAGTTCATGAGATTATTGAGTTTTCCTGAGTCATGTAACTGAATGAATTCTACTAAGTTCTGAAACTAACTGAGAATACTACTGATCATGGCATGATTGAGATTATCTTAAAACTGATACTGGATCTTGGCACACAGCTAAATTTTTGGGTACAAGTACCCCTAGGACTCAATAGCATGACACTGGCAAGACATGACACTTCTTGAACACATGACCATAGTCAACAATTCATAGTACATACGTTGGGGGTTTTCATGAGGTATTTGTATGTCATAAGCTTACACATGAATAGGAATACATTTAAACATATCATAGTTTTGTAAGTCTAATCTCATGAGCATTCCACCAAACCATTACAATGAATAACAATAACATGGAGGTCATTGTGAACATAAGGGTAAAACAAGGATTCATCAATTTGGTCACAATTGAGTCATAAAGCATAATTCATATTCTCTTAGGCATTTTAGCAACCACCTTCCATGCATAACTTGACTCTTAGGCATGAACTTTAAAATAATACATCATGGCAACATTTTTCACTTCAAATACAAGAATTCCAGCCACATGTTAACATAATTTCATAATATGTATTAAAGATTTCAAATTGGTAATCATATAACAACATAAGCATGGATATGATTCAATTCATAACATGGAATTCAAAATTTATATTTTTGAAAGGGTTTCTTGAGCTTCATGGGTGAAAGGACCCCATGAATCAACACTTTACATACCTTGGATGGAAGTTTCTTGAAGTTTAATGGTGGAATCTCCTAGATTAGAACCTTCAATAGAAAACCCTAGACTTGTTCTTGAGGGAATTTGAGAGAAACAACTATATTTTTGTGAAAACCTAGCTGAATCTCATGTTATAGGCTTATATGGGTGGGAAATTGACCCTTTTACCCTTAAAAATGCGGACATTTAATGATTGAAAATTGGGCATCGACGCAATTGGCGATGTGGTGCATCAATGGCACCGACGCGATACTCGATACATCGATCCATGATCACGCCAAGACTCAGTACTTTTGGCTCTAACAACCTACAACAATGTTAACCAATGCGATAGGCGACACGGCGCTTCAAGATCCCGTTGGTCCACTATTTTGGGTGCACCAAACATGGTCTAAACGAGGTCTAAAAAATCTAAAACTCGCCCAGGAACACCTATTGACCTCCCTGATCCTGAATTAGCAAGAATACCGACCATTAAAGGACATTAAGGTCACAAAATGAGATTTTCAACTTTCGAAGGCAAAAAATAAGCTAAGTATGGAAACTTAGCTAGAATTTTCTAAGTCTGGGACCCCTTTGACAAGCTTAAAGGACTGAATTAAGCTTAGGAATTTTGTGGGGTCTTAGAATATCTCCCCCTTTGGAACATTCATCCTCGAATAGGACTGACTGAGATGGGAGAAATGATATGCTAAAGTACATACTGAACAAGAACAACTGAAACATGAGTACATGACTGACATGACTAATAAGCTGAATGTATTATACTGAACATTCATATCTGATGCAAGAATAGCTGACTCAATGAATTAATGACTGGGATTACTGGTAAGCTAAATTTATCAAGCTGAGCATGCATATCTGATACGTGAATACATGAATAAACTGAGACATGAACATATGACTGAATATTCAATGGTAGTTGATATCAAGTTTATAATGGAAATCTGAGAATTAAACTGAATACCAAATTGTAATGGAATCTGAACATGGAACTGAGTGAATTCATGAAAGACTATTACCTTAAACCAAAAATACTGATAAACCCAAGATCACTTATTGGGAATGCATGAATGGGAACATAGGAACATATCTGAGCCTGAAACATTGCATATAAAAAAAATATCGTGATATGAACTGAGCACCTTGAATACGTGGCTTGCGGCTGAGGTCGGAGTTTGAGGGTCAAGTTATGAGTACCCCTTACTCCTAATTATATTCGTTATAAGGAGATCGAGTGGCATATTTATTTCATGAAAAATTGGGGGATTATAGTGTATCTCCCCCTTAGGAAACAAGGTCCCTCAAAGAATACTAATTTTGTTGAGATACTGAGGAAAACTAGGGCGATGCACAAGACATCTATGAACTGAATTGTGACTAAATATCTGGGATTTGAAACTAAGACGTGATACATGAACTAAGATAAGCACACATCTACCTGGTTGGTCCATCTTAGAATGATCACATTCATGGGACTCCAGGTAGTGCGACTAGATGGAATTAAGGGAAACCATACTATCCAAACTTGCTCGTTTGACTGCTAAACTGAATTACTGGTTACTTAAACTACCTCATACCAAAAACTTATACTTAACTGATGTACTTCTCCGGCACTCTTTCAAATATACTATTCACTTTGGTAGAACACGTCACTCGAGACTACCGAAAATATTCACATGGGTATTGAGCACGACTGCTTAAATATACTACTCATCTGATTAACTGAAGGACTGATAACTGAATATTGAGTCTGTAATACTTAACTAAACTTAGTCTGAATAATTGGACTAAAATTGTAGAGTATAATGCATATAAGGTAAAGACTGACTAGGTAACATGAGGTAACTAAGCATGAGTGAGTGAAAATTATATTACCTTAAGAATGCAAGATCAGGCATCTAATATATTTTAGAAACATTCTGTAAACTGGGGTACTAAAATACTAATAACTAAGTAACTGATGGCCATATGCTATGGTCGGGAAATCCTAAAACTAAACTGAGTTACTGAACTAATTACTGGGCTAAGACTCGGATTAAGATTATAGCTAAGATGATAATTGAGACTGTAATTGTAACTAAGACTATAACTAAAATTGAATGCTAGTTTCTGATAATCTAGGTTTAGACTGGTACTAAAGTACTGAATTTTGATGGCTAAGTAACTCATAACTAAAAGCCATGATCCTGTAGTACTATCTAAGTCCTTTACTAAGTATTGATTACTAAACTAACATTGTAACTGAGGCCTGAGGGATAGAGCATCAACACCACGAATTCACTGAGGGATCTAAACTAAGAGTATACGTGACATAATCTGAGTTTGGCTAATCACTGGGAGTGGAGCATGAGTCATGAGTTGCATGACCTGATCCTGGAATTCCTGTGTTCATGGGACATAATTCGTAACACTGGGTGAATTGGAACTCTTCATACTAGGAACTTGAAACACATACTATTCTATGAAAAGTGTGTGGATATAAGTTGTATTTGTGGGACTGAAATGTAAAGCATGTGTAAGTATCGTGATGGTTGTAGTACAAAACTTTGCACTGAGGTAAGAATGGGTCGGGAATCATCTTTCCTTATAGATTTTCTATACATACTGGTATTACTACTAGAACCTGAAGGCCTGAATTTATGAGATATCATAACCGAACAGTCCATGTATACCTACTGGGCTATGATGGGCTAACCCAATGGGTGGAGATTGAGAAAGGTCCTGTTAACATTTGGTCTGACCTTAAAGTTGACTGCTATGTATATAGTTACAAAAGAAAAAGAATCTCCTAAATCTGAAGAGATGTGAACATGTAAACGAGGAATCGATAACATACCAGTGGCTGCATCAGGAGGATTTTCCTAATTCTGTTGGGACTGAACAGCATAGAGTCCGTTTGGGCATTTCTCACTGATAGCGCTGGAATTTGCACCCTGCTTATTCGAGCGATCAGACTAGGCTGAAGGTCGATTAGCTGACTTTGAGGGCCAAGTTTAGGATAGTCTCAGACCTTGTGACCTGACTCTCCATATCCGAAACACACATCACTATCAGCTCTACACAGCCCTTATGATACTTACCACACTCTTCGCAAAGTGAATTAGTAAAACTCCTGCTCTCACTACCATGGGTTTTGGAGCCTAGTTCCCCATCCCTATGGTCATTTCTAAACTTTGGTACGGGCGCACTAGCTGAAGATGGAACTGGGACTAAAACCTTCTGACTATGCTGAGAACAATTACCACCATGCAAAACTAGCTGAGAAAAACTATAGCTACCTATTTTGGCTCTCTTATTCTCTTTCTCCTTCTTTATAAGCTTCTGCTCTTCAATTTGTTAAGCATGGACCATAATACTAGATATGTCCATCTCCTTAATCAACATCGCAGTCCTTCACTCCTTAACCACTCTACCTGATACCTGAGACACAAACTTCCTCATTTTGGATCTAATGTCTGCTACTACATGGAAAGCATACCTGGATAACTAAGTAAACTTAAGGGAGTATTCTTTTACGCTCATGCTACCTTGTCTGAGATTGATAAACTCTAACACTTTGGCTTCTTTCTGCTCTAGGGGAAAGAATCAGTCTAGGAAGGTAGTAGCAAACTCTTCCCACTCTATTGGCTCTTCATCTATACCCCTGTCTACCTTCCACTGCTTAAAACACATATGAGCTACATCTTGTAGCTGATAAGAAGCTAACTCAGCACTCTCACTAGAAGTCTCTCGCATGATATATATAACTTTCTAAACTTGGTCGAGGAACTCTTGTGGATCCTTTTCGGATTTAGAACCTGAGAATAGGGGAGGCTTCATTTTAGGTGAAGTCTCAAATCCTAGCTGCAGCAGTATTTTCCACTAAGTTGGTCGGTATAGCAGTTGGCCATTCATTTTAAACTGTGACCGACTTGGATAGAGTAGTGAATTCAGTCCTAAATTCTGCATGGGAGACATGCTCGTCTAGGGGATCTGCGTGAACGTGCTGAGGGGCTGACTGATTTTTGTTTCTTCTTTGGGAGGCATGTTATATAAGTGAAACGGGAGAAATAGATCAGACTGAAAGTTAAATTTGAGCTCATGCTCACTGGCACGACATGAATACTAAAAGAAGAGAAATTGTTCCTAAAACATCTTATATCCTCCTGTACATAAATGTGGTGCGCAATACACCCATGCCCAAGACTCTACTAGATGCGGCTTTTCAGACTTCCTAGGACACTGTTGAACCTTGGTCTCTGATACCAAGTTTGTAATTCCCTTAATCTAATACCCGGAATACTACACGTGCTAGAAATCCCGAAGGACCACAAGCTAACCCATGGCTGATATTTGTAACTAAGCACTGCTTAATATACTGTATAAATCTGGAATAAAAGGGCTGAAAGGCCATAAGGTTCAAATTTCTGATAAAACATAACATCTGGAAATTCGGTATATCAATATCAAAACTAAAATAAACTATCTGAACATGCTAATTTGAAATCCTCTAAACCGTCTGAAAACTATAAAGTTGATGGGACATGTCCCCAATTAACTCCGTTTACTAAAACTGAAATGATGAAGTAATGAAATAATTATGTTATCCTCGAATGATAAGGAATCACTACAAATCTACTACTGCTGGCTGAATCTGAAGCTGGGTGTGATCGGGAACTTGAGTGTCTGAACCTATAATATGAAACACCATAGCATAAAAGAAAAGTATGCGTCAGTACGTCTAAATGTATAGGTATGCAAAGTGAGGTAGGATGAATGCATGGGGTTTATATACATGAACAATACTAATTGACTGAATAACATGAACGTGAGAATACATGTATGAATACGTAACTGTAAATAAGATCATGAAAATACTAACTACTGAGTCTGAATACTAATAACATCAGTTTCATATAACTGATATATTATTAACTGAGTGACTGTGTCTAACAGTCCTGATTCTAATAGAACTAGTTGAGTTCTGTACTGAGCTGAGTGACTGTATCTGATAGTCCTGAATCTGAAAAACCATCTGAGTTATTTTACTGAGACTAAGACTAAGACTATGGTAGGTAATCATCTAACCAATATGCCCCGAATCTGAACTAGTGGGGTCCAACCTGTAACCCCAGTTGAAAGGGTGTCAGTACCGTGCCACGGGTAAGGATAAGTTGTGAGTTAACCCTCTCTGATAGGGAGCTCTTTCGTTAAACCATCCTAGTAGGAGAACTCAAATGAGATGTATAATACCTAGACTCATTGTGATACATCTCAACCTACGCTAGCTACGTAGTTCTGGAATAGAAGGATTACTTCTAAGGGTCACACCCTTTACTGTCAGTGTGTGCCCTCATCCTTGGGTTCGCTCGATGCTGAATCCTACTCCAACTGAAGATACACAAAACTAATTATACTGAGATGAACTGGAATGAGTTCACTGAGTTCCGTGTACTAACAGAATGTTTCTAAATTCTGTTAACGAGTTTTCCTGAGTCATGTAACTGACTGAATTCTACAGAGTTCTGAAACTGACTGAGAATACTACTGATCATGGCATGACTAAGATTATCTTGAAACTGACACTGTCTCTAGGAACATGGCTAAATTTTCGGGTACAAGTATCCCCAGAACTCGATAGCATGATACTGGCAAGACATGATACTTTTTGAACACATGACCATAGTCAACAATTCATAGTACAAATGTTGGTGATTTTCATACAGTATTTGTATGTCATAAGCTTACACATGAATAGGAATACATTTAAACATGTCATAGTTTTGTAAGTCTAATCTCATGAGCATTCCACCAAACCATTAGAATGCATAATAATAACATGGAGGTCATTGTGAACTTAAGGGCAAAAGATGGATTCATCAATTTGGTCACAATTGAGTCATAACGCATAATTCTTATTCTCATAGGCATTTTAGCAACCACCTTGCATGCATAACTTGAGGATTTGGCATGAACATTAAAATAATACATCATGGCAACATTTTTCACCTCAAATACAAGAATTCCAACCACATGCTAACATAATTTCATTATATGTATTAAAGATTTCAAATTGGTAATCATACAACAACATAAGCATGGATATGATTTAATTCATAACATGGTTCAAAATTTATATTTTTGAAAGGATTTCTTGAGCTTCATGGGTGAAAGGACCCCATGAATCAACACTTTACATACCTTCCATAGAAGTTTTTTGAAGATTAATGGTGGAATCTCCTGGATCAGAACCTTCAATTAAAAATCCTAGACTTGATCTTGAGGGAATTTGAGAGAAACAAATATATTTTGGTGAAAACCTAGTTGAATCTCGTGTTATAGGCTTATATAGGGGTGGGAAATTAACCCTTTTACCCTTAAAGATACGTACATTTAATGACTGAAAACTAGGCATCAACACGATTGGCAACGCGGTGTGTTAATGGCACCGACGTGATACTCGATGTGTCGCGCCATGATTGTGCCAAGCCTCAGTACTTTTAGTTTTGACAACCTACAAAAAATTTAACCAATGCAATAGGCAACACGGAGCGTCAAGATTGCGTTGGTCCACTAGTTTGGGACACCAAACATGGTATAAACGAGGTCCAAAAAATTTAAAACTTGTTCGAGAACACCTATTGAGCTCCCTGATCATGAATTAGAAAGAATACCAACCATTAAAGGACATTAAGGTTGAAAAATGAGATTGCCAACTTTCGAAGGCCAAAAATAAGCTAAGTCTGGAAACTTAGCTAGAATTTTCTCTGTCTGGGACCCCCTTGACAAGCTTAAAGGTATGAATTAAGATTAAGAATTTTGAGGGTCTTACAAATATGGGGTATTACACTAATTTTATGAAAAATTTAGTGGCGAAGAAGAGGGCATCTAGTTTTGAGGATATTCGAGGAGTGAACCATTATAGTGTTGTCATATCTAAGTCTTTTGACTAGAAAAAAGGTAATCTTGATTCATTCAAGATCCCATGTACTATTAGGACATCTAGATCTACCAGTGCTTAATTTGACTAAGGGGTTAGAATTAATTTGATGTCGTTGGTTGTATTCAAGCAATTGGGCTAGATCCCTCCAGAATCGACTAACATATGGTTGTTGATGGCAGACCCATGGTGAAGAACTCATAGGCATTTTTTATGTATTGGTAAAAGTTGGCAACCTCATCTTTCCAACTGATTTTGTCCTTTTGGATTGTGAGGTTTAATTCTAGATGCCCATTATTTTAGGAAAATCTTTCAAGGCTACAGGTAGAGAAATGGTTGACATGGGAAAAGGAGAGCTCAGGTTCTGAGTTAGCAATGAAGAAGTCACTTTAAATGTTTTAAGAACCATGAAGCAACCTACTTACATGAGGGTTATGTCGGTAATTTATTGTATTTATGACCCCAGAAGGTATTCTTTTGGGTACCTTAATGAATTTTGAGTAGTCAAGGTACCTGCGTCATACCGTGACATTAAATCAAAGGAAGGAAACCCATGGTCTTATTGGTAAAGTCTGAGTAACTAACATATCCATGTCACTCCAAAATGTTAAATTAAGCATTGGGTAGGAGACAACCCACTATATTAGTGTTCACTTGGTTTGGTTTGTTTTTGTAGGTTTATAGTTTATGGACTGATCTAGGAAAAGGTAAAATTTCTAAATTCATAACCATACATATAAGGAGACTTTGTGACCAATTCAGTGCAATCATAAGTCTCACATGGTCCAGGTAAGTTGTGTATTAACTGAAAAGATGAAATTTTGAGGATTTTTGAGGAATTTCTGGACTTTAACTAATGAACTTATTTGCAGGGCCATAAATACCACTTACAACCTTGTAAGTATCAAGTAAGTGTCAGAATAAAAAGTTTAGAGAGCAGGGAAATCAACCGTAAGTGGCCAATTTATGGGCCCAATTTTGTTTAAAATTTTGGCCCTACCCACACTTGAATTAACCCTAGACCGGCCCTTTGCTCTATTTAAGCCCTATAAATTCACTTTTAACACTTATAAATCCTTACAGTTTCTCTTCTCTCCAAAAACTCTAATTTTCCTCTTAAAAAATCATATTAACCCCACACCCAATCTTGGAAAAAGTCTAAATTAATACTTGTTCAAGGTACAATACAAAATTTCAAATACAGGTTCTAACTTTGAGTTTACTTTTCTTCTTCATAGCTCTCTAAAGTAATATTCTATTTAAATTCAAAATGATTAAGTTGGTATGTTTAGTTTAATTCTAAATATGAAGTAACCCACTAATTTGTGGATGGGAGCCTTGAAATAGACTAAAAATCCTAATATAAGGCATTGTTCTTAAATTAAATCCTAAGATTATGCCCTAAAAAGAAGTTGTACTAAAAAAAGTAGAGGAATACCAAAAGTTTGGCATGTTACTTTGTAGTGAAAAATATAATTCTTGATGTGTGTGCACATTGGACTTTTTGGGACTGAGTTCAAGTTATAGGGATGTGAAAATTGAAGGAAAATTCAGAGTTTCAAAATTTTGAGTTTTTCTTCGAATTTTGTAGTCCCTCGTTCTTTGATGGAAACTAATGTTGTGTTTTTCAGGAACACATGGCACCAAATAAGAAGGTCGGACCAACTAGGAGACGAGATGAGGCCCCCAAACCTAGTGGATTAGTGGAGGAGTACCCTATTTCACAACTTAGAATAGTTGCGGACATGGTGACACGTCGCGTTACTAGGGGCCAGATATGTAATGCAACTAATATTGTTATCATGGGCACCATGGGCGTGCAATTTTCAGATGATTCATAGTGGGGAAGACGACCTACTTTTACCCGGTGTAGGGCCTGGACTAAAGCTACTCAGGCTGTTCAGGCTCTAGTCTGGATGAGGATAAAGTTGACCAAGATATCACCACCACACTCTCCCCAGCTATATGATGATGATGAGAATGATGATGGTAAGGAAAAAAAACACATCACGGTATATATTTTAAGCCTAGACATGTCGGACCTAAAACAACATCAGTTACACCAGACCCCTCAATCTGAGGAGGGGTCCCAAGATGAGTCTAATGCAGCAAATGAGAAGAAGTCATCAATAGTACCCAGTATGCGAATGGGATAGTCCAAACTAGACAAAATGTACCAGCTCTTAATTCAGAGATACCAACTCAACATGACCAGACTTTCGACCCCACATATGTCTCAGATGAACCTCTTGATAAGGTGAACCCCAGATGGTGCATGAAGGGACTTTGGAGTATGTTAGAGTAAGAAAGTCATATTACTAAGCTTGTCCAGCCCATGAGGACTGTATATGAGAAGATGTATTGACTTGTTTGGGTTAGCTGATGAACCATTATTGAGGGTTGCATTTGACAGATATTAGTTAAGGTGGATGACTCGACCCCTAGGTTTTTGTAGCTTTGTTATGGTTCAAGATTACTAAGAATCATACCATGCCATAGTATCCTTGACTACACCGAAAAGTAGAGGTCTTCTAAGGTACTGAGTAGCCCCAGCTTGAGAAGACTCATGATAGAGGGGTTATGGTAGATATTTCACCAGTGGGCATCCACCGAGCTCTATATGGTCAAGATTATATTAATCCAGCATCCATAGTTATGTGTGATTATATAAGTAGGGTTGCTTATGATAGACACATTATGTGTGATGCTAACCATAGTAGTGAGAAAGTCAAGATTATGAGATGGATCGCTAGCTATATTTCACCGCTAGGTAATGATACACCCTAGATTGAGGGGTAGGGTATAATAAATAAGGCAGTGCTCACTTTTTCTGCTAAGATTTAATGGTTGCTGGTTCGTTATAGATTATATCCACTACTGTAGATAATATGTTAAATTGGGATGAAATTACACTGATTACTAGCATGATGGCTAGATATGACATTGATTTTGCTGCTTTTATTTTACGTGAGCTTCATGATAAAGCTTTTGGTAGGTCTATGAATCTTTTCTTCCCATGCTTGGTTTAGTAGTTATGTGATAAAACTGGCATGCCAGAGAGTCTAGGAGCTTATGAGAGAGTACATGCAATGGATACATCATAGAATAGGATTATAAAGGATCTAACACATTTGAACCTTCCTTAGATACCTCGTTCACCTACTTCAATGCCTCTGGCCTTATCCGAGGGCCTATCAGTCCCCATAAAGTCCATTGATATACAAGGAGGTGATGTAGGGGATAACATAAATTTTGAAATGGGGGAGCAGAGAGAGGTCCCTTATTAAAGTATTTAAGGTGAGGGGACCCCCACTTTATCTACTTCAGTATCGATATCTACTTCAAAGTTAGTGGATGCATCTTCAGTGCCCCCTCACCCATCAACTATAGCTCCTACTTTAGGTATGATGCTAGTATCTTAGGAGATTTTTCAGAGCTTATTGGAGAGTTTGAGAGTCACTAACATTCGACTATAGAATTTTGAGGCTGAGGTGACCACTCTATATGAGCAGATCCAGATGTGGGTTTGGACTAGACTAGAGACAGTTGAGGCTAGATGGGATGTTGCACACAGAGTTACTATGTCAGAGTTACATACTGATTTATTTGCATATATTGATACTCTTTAGGGACGTGTGGAAACCTATTTTTTAGATATTGAGATGTCAAATCTAGACATATTAGAAAGGAGGTGGATGTCTTTTGAGAAGAGTTATGCTCTCTTACTAAAAGCCACATGTCAGCCATCCCTAAAGTTGTGCCCTAGTTTTTTAGCCAGCATCTTTGCATGGTCCCAGATACTTTGATTTATTTGTAGAGGATGATGATATGGTTCCTATGGTTAAGATCATGAGAGTCCGAGAGGGAACCTGCAGAATCCCACTATGCCATATGACTAGGCCCTGAAAAGGGCTAGACATGAGTTGATAAAGATTGTAGTTATCGATCGATAGAGGAAGACAGAGATAGCAGTAAGTGCATCCTCTAGTAGTGCACTGCCACCAGCATTGCCTCTGGTAGTCTAGATTCCCTCATTGATATACAATCATGACACAGATCCCTAATGCATCCCAAGTACGTTCGCATTCCCTTATTTTACATTTTAGCACATTGGGTACAATCTGCAGGTTTTAGTTGGAGGTAGGATATACCATAACTGTTGCAAGTTCTTATTGCCATGCATCTTTTTCTGTCGACCGTATGATGGTTGTAGAAGCGATATGTCTATATTTAAAATTTATGTTATGATATGTTTTGTTCGTGTTGTGTTTATTTTTTTATAATTAGGAGATTTTTAAATATTTAGGGTAATTTTTATAATTTTTGTTGATTTAGAGAAAAATAATACCCTTTTAAAATTTGTTTTTAGAGTTGTATGAATATATATTGTATATGTGTGTGTGTGTGACTTTTATGGATCTTGATATGGAATTAGAAGTTGGGACACGACAATCATAGCTAACTTGTGCATAAACCAGATAGGTAGAAGCTTGTGATGTGATTTTATTCCTTGTGTGTGTGAGATGCTACCTAGTTCCCTTTGTGTGTTAAATACAGAACTGGCCCGGTTAGTCTTGCCTAGGTTGTAGGGTAGTCGGTTAGGAAAGGATAATAGGTCATTTTTATGTTAGTCCACTTTTAGCCTAAATGACCTTGCCAATATGAAATAGTATCCCTTGTAGCCTAAATGACCTTCTTAATGTAAAATTGTATCCCTTGATCCCATTTTTTAGCCTTGTAGCATATTTATTTACCTTGTCATTTGTGTTGCAATGAACCTATTTTGGCTTTGGTCCTCCTTGAACATTGTGCATCTCAACTCAGGCAAAATTCCTAAGTTGAGGGTGGTATCATAGGGGTGCTTAATATAGAGTGGGTATGAAGATGGGTAAAATAAGAGAAAAGTTAGTAAGGATGAGTATGGTAGAAAAATAAAAAGAAAAAAAAAGAAAAAAGGTGAAAAAGAAAAGAAAATGAAAAAAGTGAATAAAAGAAACCACACCCAACCTTAATGTGCATAAAACAATAAAAGGGAGAAATAAGGGTGGATTAAAAAGAAAGATGGTTAAAGTGTGAACCCCAAAGTTAGTGTAGTTTCTAGTAGGCTTAGTCACTTGATATATTCATATGTACCATACTATCCCGCCAAGCCTACATTACAAGTCGAATAAAGTCCTATAATGATCCTAGTTTGACTGTCTAAAAACCAAGATAAATAAAATAATGAAAAGCGTATGGTATTTGATATGTATTAGTTGAGCTTCTCTATTGAGTGTCTCGTGACCGTCCCTGCATTGACATGCATTATTTCATATGAGTGAGTGGAATTTTTTTGTTGTGAGGGCATTTGGGTTGCATTACTAGTTGTTTGCTTGTTAGGGTAGTGTATATTGTATATATGGATGGTTGTTTGTTGCTAATATAATTGCCATATATTGATCCTATTGTGTCACATTATTGTACTTCATATTCATACATAAGTGCTTCATATTCATACATAGTTGGTTTTTACTTGTTTATATAGGAGGGGGTAATGTGTTTGAACTTAAAGTGATGACTAACTTCCTTAGATAATTTCGATTCTCCTAGTTAAGCATTGTGTTTTTGTTTTTTGTTTTGGTATGTTGTGTGAGGACATACAAATGTTCTAAGTTGAAGGTGTTGATGTTCTCTAGAAATAAAGCACTTTTGATGCTTTAAATGATGAAAATATGCAAGTTTCTTAGGTTATTTTGTTAGATATAATGTGTGTTGTATATTTTGCAGGAAACTAGGTTTTGAATGATAAATTGAAGAAAATGATGAAAATTGAAGTTTTTGGATACTTACTAAGGTTGTTTGGGGTGTATGTGCCACTTATTGGGCATATGTGACACCAGATAGTGTAGAGATCAGAAGTCCAGAGGTTTAGAAGCAGAAAAAAGACCCTGCACTATCCTATGGTCACATACAGTTTGTATATGGCACATAAGGTCCATATGTAACCCAGGATAGTGCAGAGTTTGAAAGTCCAGAGAGCTGTAGGATTAGGCATGAGTTTTGTCACTCATCTAGGTCCACATACGGTCCATATGTGGCCTAAGTAAGTGGCCACCAACTTTGTTTTTATTTTTTCATTTGGGATTTGATTTTTAGGGTTTCCTTATGTCCTATATATGCCCTTTTTATGTTTTACAGTGAGGTTGCACACTCTTAACACTTACAACTTATATTTTGATTCCAAGATTCAAATTTGGTCATGGGATTTCTCTTGTATTGATTTTAGTTGATAATTCAATTTCAGACTTTGAGTTTTATTGAATTATTCTTGTGATGTTGTTTAATGGCTTTCATTATAAATCCTGTTGATCATTTCACAAGCATGAGTGGCTAAAACCCTTAGCTAAGGTTATGGGAACCCTGGCATATTGATAAAGTACGGAAAGTGTGAAGTTGTTCTGAACCAGTACTTGTGCATGCATTGTATTATATTTGATTTAGTAGTTGTTCAAGCGATTTCAAATGTTAGGATCCCACCTACATTATTGCTACTTACTCCACAAGAGTAGTAGTGACTAGGAAAAGATAATTACAATAGTAATTTGAAGTTTAACTGACGATCTAGGTTAAACAATATTATTTATGTAAGATGGTTAATTGTCATCTAATAATTTAAGAATCAAAAGGTAATAGTTAACTGAAATCTAGGGTAAGGGTTAGTAAGTGACATATTGAGACTTAAAAAGTAAAGGATGAAATATGTCAATGATTCGACAAGACAGTTGATGGTACATAACTTATTAGATTCTGCATGCAAAGTACATGGTTGGTTTAGTAAAGCATGATAAACCTACAGATTTGAGAAGCTAGGGGGAACACAACTCTAGCATTCGTCTCTTACTATTTACAACCAACGTTACATATCGTTTCTTGTTTGATACTATTACTATAAACCCCCTATTTACTTTTCATTCATCTCGTTAAGTTCAACTAACTAGAGATATACATTCAAGTCTTCCATGTGGGTTCGACCCCAACCCAGTTGGGTTATTATACTTGATAGTGATTGCTTTATCCTCAATTGGAGGTGTAGTTTAGCCATGGATCATTGTCTTAAATTTCTTACAACCGAAAGAATTCTCAATTGGTCACTTTTACTATTAATTCAAACCCTTTATTTACATTCCTGAACTTCAGATACTTCAACAAGTTTGAGATATGATTTCGACCTATTCCCTGTGGGAGCGACCCCAACTTAGTTAGGTTGCAATATTTTTCTTCGACCATATTGTATCTTTTTTGAAGTATATTTTGGGACATTAAATTTTGGCATCATTGTCGAGGATTAGAGTTATAGAGTTGTTGATTGAAGTTGTTGAAGTTCTTGGGTTTTTTTATCTATTCTTCATTGGGTATACACTGGTGTATGCCTAACACTAGGAGTCAAGGAAATCCCTTACTCCACTAAATCCTAAGCAAAATATAATTCTACAGCCAAATTGTATGATGACAAAACATGTATGTGAAGGCCATCTTGAAGGCATTTGGGATAGCCCAAATGTTGTGCCTCCCTCTTCCCCTCCTAGAGTATAGGACATTATTGATCAACAAATAGAGAAATTATTAGCAAAATAGCTACTAACCAGAGGAGGATGCAGAGTCCAATTATGTAGCTTGAGAGGCAGAGCTAGCAAGGCAGATACAAGAAATAGACCATCAAACAGCACTTGAAGGGAAACAATATAAAGATAGAAGGGGTAGAGCTCAAGTATTCCCAGCATAACAATACTTGTCACCACATGATGATCTAGAGGAAGATCTAGGGTATGTTGAGCCTACTGAAATATGAGCTATTATTTCTCTTGAATTGCCACCTAATGTGAAGTTTGATATCACGAGTTCCATGATCTAGCTGTTGAATATGAAGGGTGTATTTGTGGGCTTACCGATAGATGACATAAATTTTTACCTCACAAACTTTATTGTGATCTGCACTTCATAAATTATACTGGGGATAGATCAGGAGGCTCTCAGACTCATGTTATTCCCTTTCTCTCTAATCGGTAAAACTATATTGTGGATAAGGAAACTTTCTCGAGGATATATTACTACTTGAAATGAGTTACAGAGGTAGTTTTTGGATTATTTCTTCCCTTTGTCCCGAATATTAAAGCTGAAAGATGAGATGTATAACTTTAGGAAGCTATATTCTAAGTTGATGTATGAGTCATGATTTTGGTTTAAGAAAAAGTTAATGATAGTACCCAATCATCAAATTTCTGGGACTAATTTGTTTGAAATAATCAATCAAGACCTAAATTCTAGTTTCAGATCTATGAAAGATACGTTTATGGGTGGAGAATTTATGCGCTTGCACTAGGAGGTAGCATCGGATATATTAGATCAGATCACTCTTACCAATTGAAGGTGGCATACTCAAGAGGCAGAGAGGGGAGATGGCCCTTATGCTATAGGTGCCTCAAGCAAGTATAGAGTTGTTGATGAGATAGTGGCATAAGAGGTTTCTAAGCTAAGGAATGAGGTTGGGTTATTGACTAAGTAGTTAGATATTTATGAATTCTAAGAAGATAAATACAATGGGTTCACAGGGAAATGCCTCTAGATTGTATGATTTTGATTTAGAAAAAGAAGCAAAATATATGGATAGAAAATTATCGAGTTTCCGAGCTAAGGGGAAAGGAATCCAAGGTCAAATGTGGGGATAGGTAAAAAGATTGAAGTTGAGATAGAGACGTGACTAGAGATGCAAGGATCATTACAAATATAAGGGTGTCGCATACTTCTTACCAGGCAGCCATGATAGAAAATCAAGGATGGATGTAATGTTATCCAAGATGGAAAAGGTTCAAAAAAGTCAGGAAACATGCCTTAAAGAGAATAAGGCAGAGATCTTAATTTTGAACCAGAAGGATGAATCACATGCTACTGCAATCAAATAGGTGGAGCAACAATTCAGTCAAATATCAGCAACCATGAATCAACAATAACCAGGCACCCTTCTATGCAATATAGTTTAGAATCCTAAAATCGAAGGTCACTATATTTCCACCACCCTTCATAGTGGTAAGACAGTCGTTGACTACCTTATGCCTATTGTTGATGAACCAAAAAATAATAGTGTTAATATTGATAAGATATCTAAAGTGGAGATAGATAACTCGATAGGTGGTAGTAAAAGTATGGGGAAGGATAAAAGAAAATGGAATATAGTTGAGCCTACATTGAAGACCATTCCATGATCTCATCCTCTTTTTCCCTAGAGAATAAGGAATAAACATGAGGAAGGGGAGTACCAGAAGTTCTTATCGATGTTGAAAAAACTATTGATTAACATTTATCTTGTAAAATCTTTAAAGCAGATGCCTAGATATGTGAAGTTTATGAAGGACTTGGTCAATAACAAGAGGACAGTGAGCTTTGAGCTCGCTGATAATGTGCATCATCGTAGTGCTATTGCTACTCGTTTGTTATGAGAGAAAAAAAAATCCTGGTGCATATACTATTGGGTCCTTCAACTTCTCTCAAGAATTATGTGATTTGGGATCTAGCATCAATCTCATGTCATTGGTGGTATACAGGTATTTGGGGTTAGGGGCACCCAAACCTACACCCATAAGGTGGTTGATGGAAGACCAGACTTTTAAGAAATCGGTTGGTATTTTTTAGGATGTGTTGGTGAAGGTTGCATCCTTTATATTTTCGACTAAATTTGTGATATTGGGCTGTGAGGTGGACTTTGAAGTCCCTATTATCTTGGGAAGGCTTTTCCTAGATACAAGTAGGGCCTTCACATGGAGATGGGGAAGATGAAATTCAGACTCAATTATGGACAATTCATTCTTAATGTTTTCCAATATATATGACAATCGAAGGATATAAGAGTGGTATATGTGATTGAGACTATTGATGATGATGAAGTGACTATGCCCATTTAAGAGAGACTTAGGGTTGATTCGTTAGCAGTAGTCATGAATTTTAATAGTGATGGCATTAATGAGTATGATAAGATATTGAGCACATTGTATGGTAGAGGTTCTTATAATTATGCTCCAAAGAAGCTTGATCTTAATCCGAAGAATAAACCCACTCCACCGGCTCGACCATCTATTAAGGAGCCATCAATCTTAGAATTGAAGGACCTCTCATTTCACTTAAGCTATGCATTTTTGGGGGCTAACAATACCTTGTCAGTTATTATTACACTAATTAGAGTCAAAGGTTGAGGCATTGCTTTTAGTGTTGCAGAGATTCAACAGGTCTATAGGATGGACTATAGCAGATATTGTGGGGATCCTACCAGATATTTTACCCACAAAATAAAGCTTGAGCCAGATTGTATTTCCAACATTGAGCATCAACATCATTTAAATCCTTCTATGCAGGAGGTTGTAAAGATAGAAATTATTAAGTGGTTAGATGGTGGAGTATTTTACCCTATTATGGATAGCAAGTGGTACATCCTGGTTTAATGCATTCCTGAGAAGGGTGGTATTACTGTGGTCCCAAATAAGAAGAATGAACTTGTTCCCATGAGACCGGTTACTAGATTGTGAGTGTGCATAGACTATAGAAAACTGAACACTTCTCAAAAGGCCCATTTCCCTATGCCTTTTATAAATCTGATGTTTAACAGGTTAGCAGGCAGGGGTTGGTACTATTTTCTTGATAGGTACTCATAATACAATCAAATTTCTATTGCTCCGAGTACTAGGAAAAGACTACCTTTACTTTCCCTTTTGGTACATTTGTTTTCAAGAGGATGTCATTCGGATTATGTAATGCTCCCGCCACCTTTTATAGATGTATGATCTATATATTTTCTGACATAGTAGAGGACATGATAAAGGTCTTCATGGATGAATATTTAGTCATTAGGGACTCTTTTGATAATTGTTTAGCCTATTTAGCCAATGCACTCTAGATGTATAAGGAGTGTAACCTGGTATTAAATTGGTAGAAGTGACATTTTATGGTCAAGGGGGATATTGTTCTTGGGCACAAAATCTCAAAATGAGATATTGATGTGGATAGAGTGAAGATTGAGGTGATTGAAAAATTACCTCCTCCCGTCTCAATCTAAGGTATTCAATGCTTTTTAGGTCATGCTTGCTTCTATAGGAGGTTCATCAAGGACTTCTCTAAAATTTCTAATCCTCTGTGTAAGCTTTTAGAGAAGGAGGTGAAATTCATTTTTGAAGATGCATGTTTCAAGGCCTTTGAGTTCCTTAAGGAGAGATTGATTTTGGCTACTATTATTGTATCCCCAGATTGGTCTTTACCATTTGAGGTGATGTGAGATACGAGTGGAGTATCCTTGGGTGTTGTCCTTGGCCAGAGGCGTGAGAAAATTATTCATCCGATCTATTATACCAACAAGGCATTAAACCCCGCATACGAGAATTATACAGTTACTGAGCAGGAGTTGTTTGCGGTGGTTTTTGCCTTTGAAAAGTTTCGGTCATACTTGATTGGGACCAAAGTCATAGCCCATATAGATTATACAGTGTTGAGGTACCTTATGTCAATAAAGGATTCCAAGTCGAGATTGATAAGTTTTCTCTTCTTTCTGTAATAATTCAACTTTGAGGTAAAAGATCGAAAAGGCATGGAGAAGCAGGATGTAAATCACTTGTCTTGCCTCGAGAAAGAGGCAATACAGAAATTAGGGGATGAGCTTGACATCGATGATACTTTTCCAAATGAGCGGGTCTTGGTAGAATCTCAAAACTTGATCCCCTGGTTTGTTAATTTTTCCAACTTTTTGGCAAGTGATCTTATTTTGGAAGATTTGTCATTCTTGCAGAAAAAGCAATTCATGCATGAGGTGAGGATATTTTCTTTGGATGAACCTTATCTTTTCTGGATTCGTGCTTATAGAGTAATTTGTAGATGTTTTCTAGAGCTGGGGATGATGAACGTCCTTGAGGATTGGAATTCATCACCAATTGGAGGTCATCATGGTGGAACCCGCACAACGTAAAAAAATCTATATTATGGGTATTATTGGCCTATGATCTTCAAGGATGATCATGACTATGCGCAAGCCTGTAACCAGTGTCAGCATCAAGGCAATATTTCACAATTCCATGAACTCCTCGTGACACCAATTTTTGAGTTAGAGCAGTTTGATGTATGGGGGATTGATTTCATAGGGCCATTTGTAAGCTCCTATGGAATGAAGTGTATTAGGGTAGTTGTTGACTATGTATCTAAATAGGTGGAGACGGTAGTGCTCCCTAACAATGAAGGCAGAAGTACCATCATCTTTTTAAAGAAGAACATATTTTCTCAATTTGGCACTCCACGTGCTATTATCACTGATGGTGCATCTCACTTCTGCAATCATCTTTTCAAGGACCTTCTCAAAAAATATAGTGTGAAGTATAAGGTGGCGACACCTTACCATCCCCAGACAAGTCAGCAGGTTGAGGTCTTCAATAGAGAGATCAAGTCCATATTGGCACAGATTGTTAATGCCAATAGGACTGACTGGTCAAGAAGGTTAGATGATTTTTTTGGGCATACCAACTAGCTTTGAAGACCCCCAATGGCACCTCTCCATGTCATCTTATGTATGTAAAAGCGTGTCACTTACTAGTTAAACTTTAGCATAAGGCATTATAGGCATTAAGAAAGATAAATTTAGAGTGGCATGATACAACTACATTGAGGTTGAGCAAGGTAAATGAGTTGGATAAATTCCAAATCTATGATTATAAGAGTCCTGCTTTATACAAAGAAAGGATGAAGTTGTATCATGATAAGAAACTCGATGAAAAGGGTGTTTGGGATGGTGATTTGGTCTTGTTGTATAATTCAAGACTTTATTAATTTTTTGACAAGCTGAAGTCTAGGCATTATGGATCATTCATCATGGTTCGGCTTCCTATATGGTTATATTAATATGGAGCGTAATGGTGAATCCCCATTTAAGGTGAATGGGCAGTGGGTGAAGCACTATATGGGAAACCTAGATGAGGTAAAAGTATGTGATGATATGGACCTTGGTGAAGTATGAGTAACTAAGGCAATTTTTTCATGCTGCAATGTTAAATCAAGCATTGCATGGTAGGCAACCCATGGGCTGGTTGGTGAAGTCTAAGTATCAAACCTATCCACATTGTGTCGCGATGTTAAATCAAGTGTTGCATGGGAGGCAGCCTATGTTTTGTACTTATTACATTATAGGGTAACTTGTGTGTTCATTGTGCAAGGCTACAGACTACAAAAAAAAACTAAAAAAAGTTCTGGTGCCAGGTCACCACGACTTACCTAATGAGTCATTACCACTCCCCATGACTCATTATCAGAGTCGTAGAAGGATGGAGCTCAGGACACTCTCAGGTAATTGGTCTGTGGAGTTATAACAACTCTAAAATAAGTCACTGGTAGTGAAAATAACTTGTCACATTGACTCATTATGACTGGAGACCCAGCTAAGGTCCAGTATTCAAGGGATAGTCAATGACTCGTTATCATTGGTAATGAGTCATTATGAGTGACTCGTGATCAGCCCCAACATTGCGGGCATGATGAGTCGACCCAATCCAAAACCAGTATTTTAAATAGGAAATTAACTCCTATTATTGACTCTCTTCCTATTTAAAACATTATGACTCCCTCCATTCCCTTAATGGCTCCTTACACTTCTCAAATACACTCAAAATTCAACCCTCAATCATAAAACAATCAAAAAATTTCAAATCTACCAAAGTCAAGATTCTCAAGAACTAGGGCAACTAATCTCTAGAGCATTTTTTTTTTCAAGGAATCCAAGCAACTCAATCAAGTAAGTTTGTTCTTCAATATGTTATTATCATAATTTGATACTTTTTATGGTGAAAATTCCTTTGATTCCTTAATTAAATTAGGTTCATGCAGTAAACATTGACACTGTTCTTGAGAAACATGAAGTAAATTGTAAAAAGTGGAGTACCATGTATTTTTTGCTTAATATTATTTTAGGGGATGACTTAGGAGCTGGTAAACTTTTTCAAACCATAGGGAAGTCTGAGTACCCATTGGTAATTTGAGATCCGAGACCAACTCCTCTAAAAATACATATTATAGTAGTTACGAGACTCATAACGACTTGTAGGGTCACCTAATGAGTTGTTACGTGACTCATAATCACTGATAATATGGCTGTAAAGAGAAGTTTAGGTTTTATTGACATAATGACTGATGCCACAAATTGTTTTCTAATTATACGAATCATGGAGAGGAGTCGTGATGACAGGAAGGGGACAAGCATCGTGGAAAACTTAATAGTCAGGTAACGAGCATTGGTGATGAGTCATTGCCTAACATAATGATTCATTAAAAGGACTTATTATCTGAACATATAACAATTTCACATAAACCTTCCATCCTATGACTCTCATAATTACTCGTTACCTGGAGTAATGAGTTATACCCTGCCTCGTAGGGTACCCAGACCCTGAAACACTTATGATATTTTTCTTATTTTATTCTCTTTTTATTGATGTACTAACTTGTGTGTTTCTTGAATGTACCAATGGCATAAAATAATGACTCCATAAAGAACAAACTCCTAGGAATCAAGCTCCTACCCTCACTCATTATCTCAGAAATAAAAATACTAATGACAAAGAATCAAGTGGGTCAACAGAGGAATACCCAATTAGAAGGGTGGTGGAGCCAAAAATAAATTACCCAGAGGTACTAAAGTTGATTTAGAGAAATTCACACCACATTGGGCCAGGACAAGGTTTCAAAATCCTAGCTAGTCACTACCCCAATCACTGTCCTAGTCTGAAGAGAATGGTAAAGATGATGAATAAGAGGAGCCTGGCCTTGAGGAGGAAAATAATGAGGGAGATAATGAGTTTCAGAATAAGGGGTCTAAAAATAAGAAAGCGATTGAAAGTGAGTCGAGTGATATCCCCCACCTCTCTCTCCACCTTCTACACTACTTTCTATAGAGCCTGCTCTGGTGCCCATCATTGAACGGTGGGGGTAACCTAAAATGCAGGCCTTATATAATTAAGATATTATCCTCAACCCATCCATGGGAAAACTAAAGAGAGGTATTTACTTAGAGAGTAAGATCAGAACCACAGGCATGTTTGAGATGCCTGACTTTGAAACTAGATTCAGACAGTAGCACTTTTAGTGGATGACTAGAGCTCCTGGCCAGTATAGTCCTATATTCATATGAGAGCACTATATAGCTTATCATATGAAGCTTAAGAGGTTTTATCCACTGGAGAGTTAGTGGAATGGTGGTGAACTGTTGGTGACACTGATGATTGGAGGTATTTAGGTGAACATCTCTACGTAGAGAATTTCCAAATTTCTACATGGGCTAAAGTTCCAGCTACAACCAACACAGCTAAGATCAACTACTGTGTGGAAGAGATATGAAAGGTGAAATTAAAGCAGATAGGTTTAGAGGAAACGCTTTATCAATTCTGGTGAATGGCCAAAATTATTACTAAGGAGTGGGAGGAGGCTCCCTAGGTGGCTGGCGAAGTTGAATCTTCATCTTGGATTATGAAACGGAGCAAAAACTTCGCAGAAAAGTCTTGGTGAACACTTTTGCATCATATGTTGAGTCTTATATATGGGGATAATGCACTGAGTCCAGACAGACCTTTCCTAATTATGAGAATCATGGAGGACTAAGAGCTAGATGTAGCCAAGTGGATAGCAATAGAGATCCATTATCGGGCAATGATAATCGATACAGCCTTGGTATTCCTATGCTTCCTAACATAGATATGTTTAGATAAGGGAGTGTTAGATATTCCTGGAGTTGATCAGTTTATCAAATCACGGAGTACTATAGATTTGGGCTTAACTTGAGATGTTGCTAACCCTATATCCAAGGAAGCTAAGGTGGGGTCCACTATAATCCGAGAGGCATCCTAGGCTAAAGGGAATGATATTGATACTTTGAGGTTTGGTGACATTGGTGAAACCCCTGTTGACATTGCCTAGTTCGAGCCTCAGTCCTTAGATACATCACCCACCCCCTGCAGCCAGATTATTCACTGACAAGTCAGCCCCTGCTGACTATGCCTTAGTGCCACAGACATTCCTGAATAAGGTGCTCAAAAGATTAAGTACCATTGGGATAAAAGTGTAGAATATAAATAGTGGGGTTAAGCCATGGGTGCAGCGATAGATTAGGAGTTAGATAAGGAGTATACAGACCCGGTTTGATGTATTTGAGAGGTGGATCAGTAAGAAGCTGGCAAATGTATAGTCCCTAGATATGAAGGGGATACATGAGGAGCTTTCCACACTCCGAGCTACCATCGAGGATATACATGCCCAAACCTTCCTAATGATACTTATTATTAAGAAAAATATGCCTAATATATAGGAAGTTGGTAGCTTGGACACTGTTGCTGGAGTTGATGATGGTTATAGGCTAAGGAAAAAGAGAAATAAAAGTAAAAAGAGTGAGAAGAAGGATGTTGAGGCTGCCAAAGTAGCCAGTATTCATGATGATCAGAACCCTCAGACGAGGGTCCCTAAAATAGTTATGAGAGCTGGTAGCTCTTAAGTTACTAGTGAGATAGATGCAGATACAGCCTAGTTAATTAGGAGCACTTCTCCCACCCTACAGGCACCATTGATCACACCAACCACCATCGGTGCCACTATTGATTCGAGCATCTCGAACACTATGAGGACAACTGTTGATAAGAACGGGGCCTATTCTGAGACCCTACACTAACACTGTATTCGTTTGTTCCCTGAGCACCTAGGTATGTCTTTGCCCCTTGATTTTACATTATAGATGCACTGGGGATAGTTCATAGATTCTTAGTTGGGGTTGGGTATGTACCATGCCGCCATGGGTTTTTATTGACATGCTTGTTTTCCGGTCGGCCATAGTTTGATTATAGAACTAGCATGTTTAGGATAAAATAGTTTAGTGTTGTATTTTTTTTGCGTTGTGTTTTGTTTTATGTTATTTTGTGTTTTTGTTTAACTAGGAAAAGTAAGTAATTAAATCAGTTGATATGTTTTGTTTGATTGTTTTTTAAATGAGATACCCCATCAATATTTTAGTTTTGAACTTTGTGTAATAGAGACATATGTGACCATTGTGATCCAGTTATGGCATTAGGATTAGGAACATGATAATTGTAGCTAATACTTGCATAAACTAGATATACATCACTGTGTGATATAACCCTGTTCCATGTGAGTGTGAGATACTACTTGGTTCCCTAGGTGTGAGGAATCCAGAACATACCTGGTTAGTCTTGCCTAGGTTGTAGGATTGTCGGTTAGGAAAGGATCATAGGAAGTTTTTCAAAATAGTCCACTTGTAGCATAAAATGACCTTTCAAAATGAGAATTAGAATCCCTTTATCCCAATTTTAAGCCTTAAAACCCTATTTTCTTGTTTACACAACTTCACCTTCCCATTTTTTTTTTTACAATGAACCTATTTTGGCCTTGGTCCTCCTTGGATATTGTGCACCTCAACTAAGGTAAATAATCAAAGTTGAGGGTGGCTATCATAGGGAGCGTGATTAAAGGTGGGTATGAAGAAAGAGTGTGAATAAAAGAAAAGAATGTAGGGGTGGGTGTGGTAGAAAAGGAGAGAGAAAAAGATAAAATCAAAAAAGAAGTTAAAAAGAAAGAATAAAAGAAACCACACCTAATTTAAATGTGCAATAAATGAATAAAATAGAGAAATAAGGATAGAATAAAAGAAAATTTGGTAAGAAGTGGACCTCAAAAAGTAATTGTAGTGCCAAGGAGGCTTAGTCACTAAAATTCCCAAATATATCATACCAGCCCTCAAGCCTACTTTACAAGCCACATAAAGACCTATAGTGATCCTAACCCGACTGTCTGCAAACTAAGGTAAAGAAAATAAGGGCAGTCCTATGGTGTTTTACACATATTCTGGGACTTTTTTCTAAGTGTGAGTGTCTCGTTATCATCCCTGCATTAACATGCAAAATTTATCTGAGTGAGTGGGACTTCTTTGATGTGAGGGAACATGGGTTGTGTTCCTAACTACTTGTTTGTTTGAGTAATTCAATTTGTATATAATGTGTCGTTTTCTATTTCTAATGTAATTCCATATCCTGATTCCTCCATGTCACATTGTTGTGCTTCATAAACTCACATGATATTAGTTTTGAAAAGTAAAAGTAGAAAGGGGTAATGTTTTTTAGCTTAAAAGTAAAATTGACTATCATAGGTATCTTAGGTTCTTCTTGGTTAAGCATCATGTTTGTGTTGTTTTATATTTGTTACCTTAGGACGTGAAAATATTCTACGTTGAGGGTGTTGTTGTGCCATAGATACATGACACTTTTGATGCTTGAAATGGTAAAAATATGCAAATACTTAGGCCTTTTTGTTAGATATGATGTTTTTTTTGTATGTTACAGGTAAATTAGCTTTGAATTGACATAGATTAGAAAGGTATGAAAAATCTCTAGAAAAATCTTAGTGTTGACTGGGCTATGAGTCGTTTAGTCACCTAATGACTCGTGACCCAAGTCGTGATGTGAACAGCAAGGGAGGCTGACTTCAAGAGCAAAGTGGAGACTGACTATGACTCATTATAAGTGACAATGAGTCATAGGGTAAGTCATTCTAATAATATTAGCAAAAAGACCTGAAGGTTGAAAAGTTAAGGTTTAGTGGAAATAAGTGAAGCCTACGAATTGTGATGACAGCTAATGACTCATGATGAGGAGTCGTGTTGAGCAAGGAGAAAAAGTACTGAGAGCTGAAATTCACTGGAGTCATAATGCGTCCCAGCCAATGACTCGTTACATCTCACAATGATTCATGACTACTTAGTTCATAAGAGAGCTACGATAGCAGGCAATGAGTCGTTGTTAGACCAAACGACTAGTTGCCAAAGGCATAAGCACTACCGACCTAGTTGTCTTATTTTATTTTGGTTAGGTTTTCTTTGTTATTTTTAGACTCTATAAATACCCTTTGGGTCCTTATATAATGTTTTACATAATTTGACATATTTTTACACACTTTATACTCTTGTTCTTGGTTTTTGGTTTGTTATTCAATTCAAGATTTTGAGTTTTATTCTTTATTATTGTGAGATTAATTATAAGACTTCTTCATTGAACACCATGGATTATTTTACAACTATGAGTGGCTGATTCTCTTAACTAGTGTTGTAGGAACCTTGGTAGATTAACAAAGTAGGGGAAGTTTGAGATTCAACTAGATCAACGTTTACACATGTATTGTGATTTCCATTAATTTAATTTCTTTCTTAGTGGTGGCTAACTCTAAGAACTCATATTCATTTGAGATCAACTTATAAATAGAGATTGAGATTGGGAAAAGGGGATTATGACCATGATCCGAGGCTATCAACCCTCATCTAATTACTTGAGACCCATAAGGTAATTGTTAAACTAGAATCAAAGAAAAGAGATAGTAAAGAGACACCCTGAGACTCACAAGGTAAAGACTGATATTTACCTAAGAGTCCACAAGACATTTGGTAATACCTAGTTTGTCAGATTTTGCACGTGCGACAGTGAGATAATTGTGTTGAGCGCAAGAAACTTACGAAGTTAGGAAGCCAAGGTGACATAGTCCTAGTGTTTGTAGTAAATTGTTTATAACCAAAAGCATCCTTAATTTGTCAGTTTTATTATTACTGCAAACACCCCATTTACTTTCCCACACTTCTGGATACTTCAGCAAGTTTGAGATACGAGTTCGACCTATTCCATGTAGGACCAACTCAAACCTTTTTGGGTTATTATATTTAACTTAGATTGCATTGTATCTTTTTGGAGGTATAGTTTGGGCGACATTAGTGAGCAATGGTCAGTAGAAGCAAAAATTGATGAGTTTAAGTTATAAAAAAAATCAAATTGAAAATTATTTTTTGAACGCTAAGAAGCTCTGTACAAGGTGATTATTAAGATGCTCTCATATAATTAGTGTCTATGTGATTATGCCTTAATTTTTCTCTTTTTTCAAGAATATCCATTTCAATTTATTGATTTTGATTCACAAAGTTGATATATTAACCCTTAAACTTAGAAGTTTTTCATTTGTAAATCAATTTCATAACACCCAAGAAATTTTAAGCTAATACCCAAACTATTATTTGTATGTATAAAGGTGTAAATTTGATGATTTTGTATTGTAAGAAAGTGTTAAGATTAATCATTTGGTTTGGGAAGAGCTTTGGATATGAATTAAGGTCATAAGGATCATCTAGTAATAAGTTGAGTTGAGATCCTTCCTATAGATTGAGTTTTAGTATTAATCCTTGTATATGAATACTTATGAGACCATATAAGGATAAAATTATGTATTTTTGAGTTTCTTTCCAATGTTGCCGGCCTTTCGTAAATCCTAGTTATATCTAAAAAGTTATGCCTATTTTACTAGGCACTATGCACTCTGCCAACCGACCATGCGAAGTAGGCATCAGTCGCACGACCACACAGGGGAGGTAGTGCTAATTCCATTAGCCATCCAGACAAAGTAGGTTCCATTTGCGCAACTATGAACGAGATATTTCTATTTAAGCACCCAAATGTCATTTTTCCCGAAATTTTTCATTCTCCTCTCTTTCTTCTAAATCCTAAATTAGTTCTCTCCTTTTTTCATCCTCCAACATCAAGGTATGATCCTATTATGTTATTCAAATCATTCCAAACTATTTCTAATTTTAAATTATGATTCCTAACAATATTCTACACTACAAATCAAAGGATTTTCAAGGGTACACATCTCCAAAAGTCAAGAATCGTAATTGTAGTCCTTCTTCTTTCATGATCATATTTTTTATCTGAATTTAGGGCAGTTAAGGAGTAATACCTAAAAATCCAAGATAATAATAGAAACAATATTCAAGAATTTATAGAACCATTACATAAGGATTGCATGAGTATTAGATGATATTTAAGATCATATGGAGTCCCCAACCCAAAGTTGAGTTGAAAACTCCTTTTCTGGCTAAGTTCTAATGCAAGATTCTTTGTAGGATAATTTCAAATAATAATTTATCCTAGTATATAAATATTTAGTAATTACCAAATTAAATATATTTGAATTATCTTTCTAATCCCAGCAACTATTTAGAAATCCGATGTTGGAGTAAAAAGTTATTGTATTTTTACTGAAGCACTCTAAAATCTAACAATGGCGATGAATCAGACCCTATGAGTCATAAAGTAACTCATTGGGATGGAATAAGGAAGTAAAAATTGATTTGTAGGCAATAGCTAAATCTATGACTTATATCCAAACCCTATAAGTCATCACGTGAGTTGTCACAAGTGATTTTACCATATTATTAGATGATTTTAAAAGGGTTATTTGGTCTTTTCCACTCTTTTAACACCAAAACTATATTTTTTAAGTCATCCTAATGTTTATTAATAAGCATAGACTACCTTAGATTCCTTATTAACTAAAATTATCAAGCAAGACTTAGGGAAATACAGAGATAACATATGATTTCCTCTTCTCTAAAGCAAGAACTATGGTTTATTATCTTGAAGTACAAATCCAAATATTTCACAAAGGTCTTTACCTCAGTTGTATGGTATTTCATCAATAAGTACACTTTCACCCACCGAGTCCCAAAATACACTCAGTTTGTCAGTTAATTCATAATTTTAAAAATTGAGGTTTCAATTACCGTCATGATTCTTCTTGTGTTTCAGTTCCCCATAACTAGTAGGCTATAAATTATTGTTTTTCCATGAAATTTATTACCTTTATAGTATCATATTCATGAACCCTAAGTATGATTATAACCCATGATCTTGGATTTGTATTATGTAAATTTCATATTCCATTAAGATTATATAATTATCACGAGTAGTTGCATTCTTCAAAGATGGCTCTCTATGAATACCCGATGACAGAGAATTTCATGCATTGATAAGTAAATACTCTCAAATGAAAACTTATTTCAACTACATACTCAATCCTTCAATTTTATATATTTTAGGATGCTTTCAGATAAAGTGCCTGCAGTTAGTCTCATACATCAGAATTAGTGAACTTTAGTATTATCAATTGCGCCAACCCTCAAAGAGATTTTTCAATAAACTATACTCTAAATTATATTTTCAGATAATACATACTATTAGAATATTATCATCTTCATAAATCAAGAATTAGGATTTAGGTCTAGCCTTATAGAGTCATTTTAAAGATTAGTCCTCCAATGTTTCTCTTATGCATTTTACTCCAGCCATCTCAGGTCCCCTATAAAATTATATATATATATATATGCATTCTCATAGCATAATCAGGAGCTTCGACTCATAATAATAAGATACATTACATGCATGACATCTAGATATGCCATAAATTTTCTTTACCAAATTTTTCTAAAAGTAAGTTTCCCGATTAGTATTATATCCCAAATGCTATCAATGATCATGAATTATTTTTATTGTAAAACTAAAGTTCATTGGTAGTACAGTAGTCAAGTACGGCATTCATGATTATGGACAGGTTAACATCAAATTATGTCACTGTCAGTATTATCAAGAGTTATCAATTATATTCAATTGTGATTAGTACTTAGAACTGAGAATATGAAGAGATAAAGTCTCACACATCATTAGGTTGAAAGAATTAGTATTAGTTCCTAAGTCAAAGATTGTTATGTCGCTATAGGTTTTTATACCATATCAGATCAGCTCAACCTTTATACCTATAAAAGTATATTAGTCCCTTTTAAATGGGGGTTATATACCAAACTCCATGTTTAGCTCACATGGATATATGTCAATTATTAGTATCTCTTATAATTTCAGACTTAAGTATTTACATGACCCTAAGTTTAGTCTACTTCACAGTATTTTAATTATCTTAGAATATTTATGCATTTAGTATTTATTCTTATCTATGTGGGTCTTTGCATCTCAATATACATCAAAAATACTTTGATTTAAATATCTTACTATTAGCATGGGCATTTTGTGTAGCACTTTATAGTTTTAAAATATCTTGATGTTCCTACACTCATGCTTATCATTCAATGAATTTTTATATTACATATTATTATGCATCTATATTTTATGTTTTAGTTATTTATCAAAACATCCTGGGTTTTGACCCTTAGAAAATTTCTTGGAAATCTGTTTTGAGGACCCAATACGACTCATGGGTATGAGTCGTATGCTGGGGTACGAGTGGTATGGTCCTATCATATGCTAACCAGTATTAGTGGGTGGGATGGTTTTGGTCACTAGAATGGGTACGACTTAAGGTTGTAATTCGTAGGTCTTGGTATGAGTTGTATTAAGGACACATATGGTAGGCAGTGTTTGATCCTCCAGGTATTTTATTCTGCCAGGGATAGGGTTATGGATACGAATCGTATGTTGTGGTTACTACTTAGTTGGATGAGTCGTATGCTGGATAGTATTTGATCCAAGGTTTGAGGATATATATGAGTGGTGGATACCAATCATATAGGAAGGTACGACTCATATGGGTCAGTCATATCCCTGTGATAGGTTTTTTAAGGAATTTAAGTGGAGGTATTTTGGACATTTTTCTATATACCCTAACTAGGACCCACAACTTCTAATACACTTTGGAGGTTATTTACCCTATTATTCTATTCATTAAAACTTAGAAACTATTCCAAAACATCTCATAATTCTCTCAAGAGTTTTTGGGGAAAGAAGGCTAGGTTTCATCTTATGGATTGCTTTGGGAATTTTCTTGGTGATTTTCTTCCATCAATTCTTCGGTATAAGGCGTGATTCTCTTGTCTCATTTTAATTTCAACTAAAGGCATGGTTTATATGATTGATTTCATGATTTTACTATTTCATGATTATTATTTCCAACTATTATTAAGGGGTTTTGATATTGAATGCTTGGTTATGGTTTCCTATGGTTTTACTTATGTTTTTATATGCATCAATGGTGGATTTGGAAAATTTGATTGCATGGTAATGGTTTAATGGTCTTTGGAATTGGTTTTGGTTATATTATGCCCCCAATGTGTTTGATAAAATGCTTATAAAGATATGTTCACTGCATTGACTTCTTTTAATGGAGCTCTTGCTTTTTTTAAACTGGATAAAGGATTTATGCATGGTTTAAATCATTTGAAAATGCCAAAGGCTAAATGGTTATGCTTGTGAAGAACATGAAAGTCTCCTAAGTGGATTTAATATGGTAATTGGAAGGGTACCTAAGGTCCCCTTAATCTAAATGGTTTGTCTATGGATATTACTTATAAGTAAGGGGTGGTGTGATGATCACTAATTTTGGCCTTGGTTAATAAATGGTAAATAGATTATTTGGACATATTTTTAATTGGGCATTAATGGCAGGGTGTATAGCTAAGCCGTGAAAGGTGGCGGTCTGAGTGGGATCAAAACCAGAAACTTATATTTGTCGATATAAGAGGTCTTGATGACCATATGTGTGTGTCACATTTTATATTTGGGGGATGTACTAGTTATCCCATGGGATATGCCCTGGTCGTGTGGCTACATGCACTGGGGCCCTTTCGGTAAAAGGTATGAACTTATATGGCCTTTGGGTGGTTAGGACGGCAAATCTACACAGCTCAGTAATAAAGGTTTTAAATGAATGCTAAACCCAATTCCCTTTCTCAGCACTTATATATGTTTGGTTGTATGCATTATGGATAGTTTTACTTGATTTTATAACTCGCATTAGTTTATCCTTATCCTGAGATTTATGCTAGCGGTCACTCGCTAATCCATCTACTGGCAGTTGTATAACCATGCTATGCAAGAATTAGCCAGTCGACTCCTTCTACATAGTGATTGACTCAGGGATAATATTTATACTGAAGAGCTAAGCTTTCATCCTTTTGTAAGGCATTATTTCATGTTATGGATATAGTTAGATATTTTGAATTTATTTTGGATATTGGTTTTAGCCATGGTTGGGGGCATGTCCCAACTGAATTTATTTACTCTTTTGGATAGAGGCTTTGTAAAACTTTGGGGGGTGGAATGGGTGGGATTGGTAACTGTGTCAGCCTTGTCATTAGAATAGGCTGGTGGGCTAAAACCACATCATAGGATTTCTCCCTGTTTCATCATATTACATTTTGGGATTAATTATCTTGTTCTTTTTGGTTATGGCCTGGTTTTGTATGGTTGGACTATTAGTATGGGATGGTTGGACTTGGTTGGGTTGGTCACAATTGTGATCTATTTCCAGTTTGTGTTAGCTATTACACTAGTATGTTTCATGCTTAGAATTTAACCAACTTAAGGCAGGAGGCTGGAGGTTAGGTTATGTAACGAGGGTGGTCTCCAGTCCTAGTCACACTTGGGAAACCCATTACAGCAAGGCCCTATGGTGGTTTGTGTCAAGTTAGTATCAGAGCCTAGGTTCATGGTTAACTGGGAAATCCATAAAGCCATGCTGAGTAGAGTCACTTTTATGGGTGTGAAGTGCACCACACTCATAAGAGAGAGGATGGAAGACATTTCGAATGTGTCACTTTCTTGGTGTTCTATCTTCAAGCTTGAGTTCTCAATCTTTGATTCTCCTCTAATCCTTGTTTGTTCATATTTTAGATCATGCATGCTAGATCTGGAACATAAGGAAATTTTTCCATCCCATCTAGGGATAATGCTGAATGGATACGTCCTACGACTGGAGTACATCTTAGATGTCATGGTCCTATTCTTGATTGTTCTGGATTTCCTCTTATTTTGGATAGTTCTCTTTAGGTCCCTTGGGATAGCGTGACGAACGCAGAATGTCATTAGTATATCTATGTTATAGCCCTATTGGTTACTGCTCAAAATAAGCAGGGTGTGGCTAATTCTTTGCCTCCTGAGGCCATAAAGGTTGGTCAATTCATGAAAATGAGTCCTCTAACTTTGACTGGGCTAAAAGTGGAGGAGGATCCACAAGACTTATTGAATGATATGGAAAAGATCTTTTGGGTGATGTAGGCTACTAATGTAGAAGGGGTTAAATTTAAAGCTTATCATCTCAAGGATGTTACTTAGCAGTGGTATAAGGAGTGGGACAAGGATAGAGGTGATATGGAAGAGAAAGGGTTGTGGGAGGATTTTTCTAATGCCTTCTTAGATTGGTTATTTCCTCAAGAGTTGAGAGAAGGTAAGATGGAGGAGTTTGTGAACCTTAGGCAGGGGAGGATGTCAGTAAAGGAATATACTTTGAATTTCCATCATCTATCAAGGTATGCTCCTAATTTGGTGGCTGATATAATGTCGAGAATAAGGAAGTTCGCTTCTAGGTTGAATAAAGATTTGATTCTAAAGAGCAAGACTTTCTTATTGTTTAAAGATATGGATATCTCTAGGTTGACTATTCATATGCAGCAGGTTGAGGATGAGAAGAGAAAGAGGGGTTGGGATGGTGGAAAATGGTAGAAAAAAAGTGGGGAAGTTTTGGCTCCTTTTTTACTAGTGCTCCTTATCAGTCGGGAGTCAAATGTTATCAAGGTGGTGATAATTCTTGGGCACAGATTGCCCAATCTTAGGTGAGTAGAGGTCAGTTAGTTTCTTTGTGTCCTCCTTGTCGATTTTATAGTTGTCCTCATTAGGGATATTGCAAGGAAAAGAGGGAGAAATGCTTCAAGTGTTTACAGGTAGGCAATCAACTCAGGGATTGTCTGGTCAATAAGATTTCTATGGGGGCGAATAAGATTCTTGTGGCTTCATCTTCAGCTCCTACACCTGGTGGGGTGGTATCTGCTTCTGTTACTACTCCTGGTTCTAGTGTTGGTCAGAATAGGTTGTATAATTTGGCATTCCAACAGGAATCAAAGGTATCATATGATGTCTTTACTGTTACATTACATCTTTTCTTACATGACGTATATTGCTTGCTTGATTCGGGGTCCTCTCTTTCTTATGTGACTCCATATGTGGCTGTGTATTTTGGTTTTGATCCAGAAGTTATCTTGGATCCTTTTTTTGTTTCTACCCTGGTAGGTGACTCGGTTACTACTAAGAGAGTCTATAGGGGTGTGTGGTACCTATCGGTAGCAATCAGACCTTGGAGGATCTGTTTGAGTTGGATATGGTAGATTTTGATATAATTCTAGGTATGGATTGGTTGCATTCTTGTTATGTATTTGCGAATTGTCGGACCCGTGAGGTTATCTTTAAGTTTTCCAGTAAACTAGTTATAGAATAAGAAGGTAGTTACTTAGCTCCTAGGGGGGTTTATTTCTTATCTTAGATCTTGGAGGTTAATCTCTAAGGGATGTCTTTATCACTTGGTCTGGGTTAGAGATTCTAACTTGGAAGGTCATTCTTTGTCTTCGGTCCCTATGGTTAATGAGTTTCCATAGGTCTTTTCAGATGATCTTTCTGGTGTTCCTACGAATAGGGAAATAGAGTTTAGTATCGATTTGCTTCTAGAAACTCATCCAATTTCTATTTCTCTATATAAAATGGCTTCGGCTGAGTTAAGGTAACTCAAGGAGCAACTTAAGAATCTTTTGGATAAGGGGTTTATTTGTCCTAGTGTTTATCCATGGGGTACACGAGTGTCGTTTGTGTCTAAGAAGAATGGTTCCCTTCGGATGTGCATTGACTATAGGCAGATGAACAAGGTGGCGATCAAGAAAAAGTATCCTCTTCCTCAGATAGATGACTTCTTTGACAAGTTATAAGATACCAAGTTCTTCTCTAGTTTAGATCCGTGGTCTGGGTACCATCAGCTAAAGATTAGAGAGGTTGATATCCTTAAGATGACTTTTGTACTCGGTATGGGCATTTTGAGTTCTTGGTGATGTCATTTGGGTTAGCTAATGTCCCTGCAGCATTTATGGAATTGATGAACCAAGTGTTCAGGCAGTATTTGGATCTCTTCATCATTGTGTTTATTGATGACATTCTTGTTTATTCAAAGAGCGAGGTATATCATGCTAATCATCTCTGTGCGGTATTGCAGGCCTCAATGGAATGACAGTTGTATGCCAAGTTATCTATGTGTGAGTTTTGGTTAAACGTTGTGACTTTCTTAGGCCATATTATTTCTAGTGAACGGCTCATGGTGGATCTATAGAAGGTTATGGTGGTGAAGAGATGGCTAAGGCCCATAACTCCATCAAATATTTGGAGCTTCTGGGGTTTAGCCGGGTATTATAGGTTGTTTGTGCAAAGATTTTCTTTAATAGCTGCACCTTTAACTAAGTTGACTCAGAAGAAGGTTAAGTTTTCTTGGTCGGATGCTTGGGAAGGGAATTTTGAGAAATTGAAGGATAAATTGACTTCGACTCCAATCCTGACTTTATCAGAAGGCAATAATGGGTTTATGGCTTATTGTGATGCATCTCGAGTAGGGCTTGGTTGTGCTTTATTGCCACATAGAAAGGTAATTCCTTATGCTTTGAGGCAGTTGAAGGTACATGAGTGGAATTATCCTACTCATGATTTGGAGTTGTTGGCGATTGTGTTTGCTTTAAAAATATAGCAGTATTATTTATATAGTGTTCACGTGGATATCTTTTTGGATGATAAGAGTCTTCAGTACGTGTTCACACAAAAAGAGCTTAATCTCAGGCAGAGGAGGTGGCTTGAGCTTCTCAAGGATTATGACATGAGTCTTCCCTACCACCTAGGTAAGGCTAATGTGGTTTCTGATGCTCTTAACAGGTTATCCATAGGTATTTTGGATCATGTGGAGGAAGGCAAGAGGGAATTGGTGAAGGATGTTGACTTTTTGGATAATCTTAGAGTTGGTCTCTTAGACTCTAAGGATGGTGGTGTAATAGTGCAAGAACTGGTTCGATTGTCTCTTAGTGCAGATATTAAAGAGAAAAAAGTTCTAGATCCTATCTTGATGAAAATCAAGAGTGATATTGCTGGACAAAAGGTAGTGGTGTTTGACATTAGTGGTGATGGTACTTTATGGTACCAAGGGAGGTTATGTGTTCCTAATGTCGATGGGCTGCGATAAAAGGTTTTGGCTGAGGCGCAAGAGTCATGCTATGTTGTTCATCCCAGCTCGACAAAGATGTATCATGATCTCAAAGAGATCTCTAGGTGGAATGGCATAAAGAGGGATATGGCTGATTTCGTGGCCAAGTGTAAGGTGTGTCAATAGGTTATGGTTGAGCATATAAGGCAGGGATGATTGAATCAAGAAATTGATTTTCCCGAATGAAAGTGGGAAGTGATCAATATGGCCTTCCTTACTGATTATATTCTATCTCAAAATCAGTATGATTTGATTTGGATCATCATGGATAGGATGACCAAGTATGCATATTTCTTGCCAGTGCGAACTTCCCTTTTCATAGAGGATTATACGCGGTTGTATCTCTAGGAGATTGTGAAGCCTGATAGGGTACCTATTTTGATTATCTCTGGTCACGGTACGTAGTTTACATCTTATTTCTAGCAATCTTTTTAGAGAGGGTTGGGGACTAAGGTTAGTTTGAGTACCGTTTTAAATCCATAGTCAGATGGGCAAGCGGAGAGAACTATTCAGACATTAGAAGATATGCTTCGGGACTGTGTGATTTACTAAGGCAGCAATTGGGTTGAGTATCTACCTTTGGTGGAGTTTGTTTACAATAATAGTTATCATTCGAGTATTGGTATGGCTCTTTTTGAGGCATTGCATTGTATGGTAAGAGGTGTAGATCTCCTAGTGGGTGGTTTGAGCTCGGAGAAGCAGACATATTTGGTTCGAATTTTGTTTATCAGGCAATGGAGATGGGCAAGGTGATTTGGGATGGTCTTAAATCTGCCCAAAGTCACCAAAAGTTCTATGTGGATGTTTGACGTAGAGACTTGGAGTTTGAGGTCGGGGATAGGGTGTTACTCAAGGTGTCTCCCATGAAAGGAGTGGTGTAGTTTGGAAAAAAAGTGGAAACTCAGTCCTCAATTTATTGGGCCTTATTTGATTTTGTGAAGAGTTGAGAATGTTGCTTATGAGTTGGAATTTCCATCTAGCTTAAGTTTGGTTCATCCAGTCTTACATGTTTTGATGTTGAGGAAGTATTTGTGTGATCCTTCTTCGTTTGTTCCTTTGGAAAGATTGGGTATTTTGGATTCTATATCTTATTAAGAGGTCCCGGTTGAGATATTATATAGGCAAGTTCATTGGTTGTGGACCAAGGATGTGGATTTGGTTAAGGTTCTATGGTGGAATCATAAGGTGAAATAAGCTACTTGGGAAATGAAAGAGGACATGAAGTCCAAGTATCGGCATTTATTTTTTTCTCCTGGGATTCGTGCGGAAGGTATGTGTCTTGAACACATCTTTATTTTTTGAGTTTGTTAAAGGAAATATTGACATCTTTGCCTCTTTGTTTTCAAACTTTATTGAAGGGATGTTTGATAATGCAAATGACTCTGTGTGTGGTTACCCCTACCTTATCCATCATTCGAGGAAAAATATTCCTAGTGGGGGAGACCGAAACATCCTGGGTTTTGACCCTTAGAAAATTTCCTAGAAATCTATTCTCCGAACCCAATACGACTTATGGGTTCGAGTCGTATGCTGGGGTATGTGATGATAGGCAAATTTACGCGCCTATAGCACTATATTTTGCCCATATTTTAGCCTAGTTTTGAGAACAAATTATATATTTCATGCACTTTTAGTCCTTTTTCCTGTAAGTGAGCTAACGAACATGATTAGCAAAGTTTCAGGTATAAATGATGCAGAATTCAGCATTTCATGGATAACTTGATGCCAAAGAAAGCTTCACGAAAGGAGAAAAGCCAATCTTGGACGCCAAGGACTAAAGATGGCGCATGGAAATTCTGTCCCGGGCTAAAACAACATTTCTGAAGACTTTGGGGACTAGAAGTAATTTATTAGGATTAGGATAATGATACATTAACCTAGTACAATTGGGTTAAGTATTTCATTAGCTTATTAGGATTAGGATAATGATACATTAACCTAGTACAATTGGGTTAAGTATTTCATTAGCTTAGTAGGATTTGGTTAAGCATTTCATTAGCTTAGTAGGAATAGGATATGGGTATTATAAATACCCTATCTTGCTAGAGATTTTAAGAACATCTTCTTACATCTTCTTACATCTCCTAACATCTTCTTACATTCAATTCTATTACTCTACAACTCTTCTTCTAATTCTTCCATTAATTCTATTTTTCTTCTTCTACTCATCTATTCAATTCTTAAATACCGCAACAAGAGAAACGTTACCTTGCTAAGGAATTCACGCCTAAACGCCTACCACACCATTATAAACGTGAAATCTTAATTGTGGTATAACAACAATGTAAATTGTGATTTCCTTCGCATTCATGGGTAACTAAACTTCTCTGTTGGGGTTATGGAAGCCGTATGAGATACTATCTAATGTTGTGAGTTTGTGAGTTCGTGACACGTATGTTGCTTATATCATTATTCTCTTCATCTTAATATAAATTCTTTGTGGTTGCAAACCCAAGAATACGCCAGTATAACATTTAACTTGTTCGAAAGAAAGGTTATCTGTCTGGAAAAGAGATAATGTCAAGGTAGTAGGGTCCCATCCCCTATTAAAAAGTTAGTGCCGTAACTGGATTAACCTCTTGGAGAATTCGTACCGTTAGACACGCTTTAAGCTCGAAAGAGTTATAGTGAAATAATCCTCGAATAGGTCGAAAGACGCCTGGATTTACCATCGAATACAATTCTCTATAAGCACATGCATGTCTGAATTCCGCACACTCATAGCCAATAGAGACGTATAACTCAGAAGGTGGACATAACCCCAACTCTTCAATTCTCATTGTTTACATCTTACTAAAACATTCTTTCTCTTTTTACTTTGCTATTGCCGTTTTTAGCTACTATTTGGTTACATTACTTGCACAACAAGAATCCCCCCTTTTTCGAGACTTTCACTAAAAGTCTAGTAATCTTCACTTACTTGTTGACCAAGCTATTCCCTGTGGGATCGATACCCAACCCAGGTTGGGTTCTATATTTGCTAACGACCGCTTTACACGCCTACGAGGGCTGTAGATTGAGCGTTATCAAAAATTGGCGCCGTTGCCGGGGAATACAAGTGTCAATTAAGTTCGTAATAATTACTAGACCCTTTGGTCAAAGATTCTCGTACTTTTACTTTTAGTTTTTGTTTTTGTTTACTGCAGGTTTTTATTCAGTGCATGCCCCATACCCGAAGTTCTGGTCAACCGCTATTACCTATCAATCCTGAACCACAACGTATTCGCAGAATGGAGGCACAACACGTAATTGAAAGGATGGCTGCTCAACAGGAAAAGGCGAGACTAGCTGTGCTAGCCGCCGCTCAAGTGCATCAACAGAATATTGATAACCCTGGGCGAGCAACAAATCCTGACGATGAAGATCTAGGTGATGACGAGCTACTAAACCCTAGGCATGCCGCTGAGATAGCAACACCTGCCAACAGAAGAGATCGTCAATCTAGGTTTAGGCCTGAACGCCAAGCTATGCAACCAGCTTTTGACGATGATGATGATGATCTTGATGGAGCCGGAGCCACAGGAGCCATTATTCCCCCACCATTAGCGCCCGGAGCCAAGTTCAACATCACAAGCACCATGATTCAGTTATTGCAACTCAAGGGATTATTTGGTGGACTAGCAGGCGATGATCCGAATATACATCTCATCAACTTTATTTCTACATGCAAGTCGTTTGACAATCCTGGAGTTGGTCAGAATGCAATTTGATTACGTCTATTTCCATTGTCTCTGTCTGGGGAGGCAACTCTATGGTTGAATGGGCTGACTCCTGATTCTATTACAAATTGGAGGCAATTGAGAGACGCTTTCCTAGAAAGATTCTTTCCGCCATCCAAAAGAGCACAATTGAGAGATGAAATCAGCAACTTTCGTCAGCTTCCCACTGAAGCTCTTCATGAAACATGGGAGAGGTTCAAGACAAAGCTAGCGAGGTGCCCAAACCATCATATGACTAATGTTCACCTAATGGAGATATTATATAGAGCCCTGAATTCAATAACTAAACCAGTGGTGGATAATGCGGCTGGAGGATCCTTTATGGATCTCACCTTTGGTCAAGCAAGCAATCTGCTAGATCGTATGACGAAACAAAGTAGAGCTTGGCATACCAGGGATTCTGAGGTAACAAGCCCCACTTTATCTATTGGCATGACTGCAGACCAAAGAAGAAGACAAGAAGAATGTGATCAAGATATGGCACACATGAAAACACAAGTGGATCTTCTTACAAAGCATCTATTATCAGGGAAGACCGAAAAAGTCAAAGCCATTGCGTCAAAAGGAAGAGACGAATCTGATTCGGAAGAAGAAGCCAACTACTTAAACAATCAGGGGGGTTTCTGAGGTAATACCCAAGGAAACCAAGGTCGGAACTATTATGATAAATATGGAAACAAGGACCAAGGTATTTGGAAGAACAAGAATGACAAAAGTAGTTTGTATGTTCCCCCTGGAAGACGTGACACCACCACATCTAGTTCTGGAAGTATGGAAGACATGATGGCTAAACTACTGAAAGGAGTGGAAGCAACTAGCGTGGGAGTAACAGAGGTAATAAATGATTTGTCCTCTATGAAGCAATTAGTTGATTCACATTCCACTTCAATCAAGCAAATAGAGCAGCAATTGAGCCAACTTTCAGCAGCACTCAATCAAAGAAAGGCTGGCACATTACCTAGCGATACTGTGCAAAACCCAAGGAATGATGGGTCATGCATGGCCATCACTACCCGATGTGGTAAGGTGCTGGAAACTTCAGAAAAAGGCAAGCAAGTGGTTGACAAAGAAGCGGAAATTGATGATAAGGCGAAAAGGGAAGATGCCGCAGCAGCCGATCCTAACGTTCTTAACGTCACTCCTCATGATGTGCAGCCTGGAAAAGCTGAAAAACAGAAGCAAGAGGAGAATAAATCCATGGAGAGAACAATTCCATACCCACCACCACCTTTTCCCCAAAGATTGAAGAAGGTGGCGGATGATACGAAGTTCAGCAAATTCATGACTATGTTAAAGCAGCTATCCATTAATGTTCCATTGGTGGAAGCACTTGAACAAATGCCTGGGTACGCAAAATTTATGAAGGATCTTTTGACAAAGAAGTGGGCAGTAAGCTATGAGCCGGCAGATAATATTCATTATTGCAGTGCAATTACCACAAGGTCCTTAGTACAGAAGAAGGCAGACCCTGGTGCTTTCACTATTCCTTGCACGGTTGGATCTATGAATGTTGCTAAGTCATTGTGCGATTTTAGAGCTAGCATCAATTTGATGCCACTATCCATCTACAGAAAGTTGGGGTTGGGCGACCCTACACCAACCAATATGCGGCTCGTGATGGCGGATAGGTCAGTAAAACGACCTGTGGGTATCTTGAACGATGTGTTGGTGAAGGTGTCTACCTTCATTTTTCCTACAGACTTTGTGATTTTGGATTGCGAGGTGGATTCTAAAGTTCCCATAATCTTGGGACGTCCTTTCCTTACAACAGGAAGTGTGCTTATTGACATGAGAGCTAATGAGCTTTTATTTCGGTTGAATGACGAAGTGGTCCGCTTTGATATATGCAAAGCAATGAAGCAGCCCAGCGATATGAATGTGTTCTCTGTAGCTGATGTTCATCATGAGGATAAGAAAGCATTATCTGTAGAGAAACAGCTTACTGTTGAGCCATTGTCTGCTGCGCCACTGAATGTTGAGCATGAGGACGATGAAGATTATGAAGAATTTATGGGTGATCTAACAGAAATAGAGTCCTATTCCCATACTCCTAAGAAACTGGACCGTGATCTTAAGAATCAACCGTCACCAACAGCGAAGACTTCCCTTGAAGAGCCACCAATGCTAGAATCGAAAGAGCTCCCCGATTATCTAAGGTATGTGTTCTTGGAAAGTATAAATATACTTCCGGTGAGTTCAGATGATTTAAGTAAATAGCACGTAGAGGCTCTCATCTCTGCTCTGAAGAGATACATAAGAGCTATGGGTTGGACTATTGATGATATAATTGGTATCCCTCATGGGATAGGCATGCACAAGGGTCATCTCAAAGAAGATTGCATGCCTACAAGTAAGCCTCATTATCGTCTGAATCCATTCAGAAAATGATCCACCATCTATCTCGACGAAGTCTAAGTACTCGAGGTAATTATGTCGTGCCATGACAATAAATCAAGCGCTAGATGGGAGGCAACCCATCGTTTATCGTTTTTCATTTTTCTTTCGTTCTATTATGTGTTTGCTTTTGATAAATAAAACTCCAAAAATAAGAGTCATGCCATGACCAAAACTAAGGCGCTTGATGGGAGGCAACCCATCGTACTAATCGTTTTCATTGGTTTTGAGCGAATGTAGGCGCAAGAGGTATTCAACGAGGAGATTGGTTTCAAATTTTGATTTGGACGTATTGCATGGTAAAGGTGGTAAGTTAGGCATGAAGATGCATAAGGCTATGGATTGAGCATTTCTCATGACAAAATAGGCATCGAGCAAGGCTAGGCCTAGGTAAAACTAGGCCACGAACAAGGCAAAGACTATACTATAGCCCAAGGTCTCGGAATCTAGTGTGCTATAGAATAGGCGCCGCCCATGCTCAAGTATGCCATAGCATAGGCGCCGCCTATGCTAAAGCATTTGGTCTCTGAATCTCATATGCCATGCTAAAGGCGCCGCCTATGGTCACTAAAGGCATTGCACTAGGCGCCGCCTATGCTCACCATAGGCTTTGCATTAGGCGCCGCCTATGGTCACCATAGGCAAAGCTAAAGGCGCCGCCTATGGTCACTTTTTGTCTCCAAAACTGATTTTAAATGGGTCAAAACCCGACCCATTCTTTTCCTATATAAAGGAGACTTAGTCTTGTAACACAAACACATTGAAAACTTGACCTAGGCGCCGCACATACTCTCCAAATCATCTCAAAACTTTTCTTTTTGCTCTCCCACTTCACAAGAACATCTCCAAAGGCTTCAATCACGTACAATGGCACCCAAAGCAAGACAAGGCAAAGATAAGGCTACCACTTCACAAAAAGGCAAGAAAAGAGGCCGAAAAGAGCAAGGAGAACCCTCCTCGCTGTAAATACCTCAACTCACTCTTGGAATTAAGTGGGATACTTATGAGGAACTTCTGAGGATGACGACTCTGATGATGATTCCGATGCAAGGGGTATGACCCTAGACATAGAGGATGAGTCCGACTAACCAGGTTCTTCTTATTTATTTTCCACTGAGGACAGTGTGTCCCGTCTAATTGTGGGGTGCTGGTATTTGCATGCTATACTTCTCCATCCACATTTGCATTTATTTATGTTTGTTTGTAGTTAATTGTTTTTTAGCTTAGCTTCGCATGAAATTATTCTAATAGGCAGCATGAGATTATGACAAGAGTTTGTGCTAAAATCATGACTATTGAGACATTTAGGCTCTAATTGTGACTCACTATGTGATATTGTTTGGTTTAATTCCTTCATCTATTGGGTCAAGAGTCTATACTACTCCCAATAAAGTCGACCATGTGCCTTGTGTGTGTGAGCTAATAGTATATTCTGTGTTTGTGGCTGATGCTAGAACTTGCCTGGTATGTATGTAAAGCAAAAATAAGGAGTGTAAGTCTAGGAGATGATTTAGGCATTTCTTTGGCAACCTATGATTATTTACCTTCTTTTTACCTACCCATGGACATCATCCTAGTTAAACCCTTTTGAGCCTTTAGCCTATTTTCTTTGACAAACCTCATATGTAAGCCTAATCCATTTTTTTCAAAACCATAATTTGATCCAAATTCCTAAGTGCTTTAAAGTGAAAAAGTCATGTGACAAAATAAGAGGAAATTAGGTGAGTATGATGCTTTAGAATGCATTGGTGCTTAAAATTGCTATGAAAAAGAAGTGCTATCATAAGAGGTATGTTATGAAAAGAAAAAGGAAGAAAAAATTGAAAAGTTAGTCATGTTTAAAATCGAAAAACAAAAGAGGAGAAAAAGAGTGGTAGAATAAAAGAAAGTAGAAAGGTTGTTTGAAAGAAAAGTGTTAATGATACAATGTGAAGTATTAAAGCGCTTAGGAACATAGTTACTATTTCTGGCCAAAATAGTCCTACCCATCCCTTAGCCTACATTACAACCATTAAAAGACCTATTTGATTCTAAGCTTAGTATTCTGACATTTAGTGGAGCATTATACTAAGGGCAAGCCTATGTTCATCAGTTGCTACATATGAATTCTTTGTGAGAGCGAGAGCAAGGATATTTTGATACCCATGTTTGAAAAATATGCTATACTTATGAGTGATTATGGGTAATATATTGTGAGACACACATGGTTGATGAGTTTTGGGTAGTCGTGTATGATTCTTTGTGCCTTAACCTTTGAATATGAGTTGACCACCATCACGAGTCTATGCTAGAGGTTAAACTATTTCTACTAATGATCGGAAAACTACTCTTTGTTGATAATTGTTGTGCTTGTCTTGACGAATATTTTATGTTGTTGCTGTGAAACCCTAAGTTGATGTTTAGAGGGACATGATATTTTGTTCAAGGACGAACAAAGCTTTAAGTGTGGGGTGTTGATGATAGGCGAATTTACACGCCTATAGCACTATATTTTGCCCATATTTTAGCCTAGTTTTGAGAACAAATTATATATTTCATGCACTTTTAGTCCTTTTTCCTGTAAGTGAGCTAACGAACATGATTAGCAAAGTTTCAGGTATAAATGATGCAGAATTCAGCATTTCATGGATAACTTGACGCCAAAGAAAGCTTCACGAAAGGAGAAAAGCCAATCTTGGACGCCAAGGACTAAAGATGGCGCATGGAAATTCTGTCCCGGGCTAAAACAACATTTCTGAAGACTTTGGGGACTAGCAGTAATTTATTAGGATTAGGATAATGATACATTAACCTAGTACAATTGGGTTAAGTATTTCATTAGCTTATTAGGATTAGGATAATGATACATTAACCTAGTACAATTGGGTTAAGTATTTCATTAGCTTAGTAGGATTTGGTTAAGCATTTCATTAGCTTAGTAGGAATAGGATATGGGTATTATAAATACCCTATCTTGCTAGAGATTTTAAGAACATCTTCTTACATCTTCTTACATCTCCTAACATCTTCTTACATTCAATTCTATTACTCTACAACTCTTCTTCTAATTCTTCCATTAATTCTATTTTTCTTCTTCTACTCATCTATTCAATTCTTAAATACCGCAACAAGAGAAACATTACCTTGCTAAGGAATTCACGCCTAAACGCCTACCACACCATTATAAACGTGAAATCTTAATTGTCGTATAACAACAATGTCAATTGTGATTTTCTTCGCATTCATGGGTAACTAAACTTCTCTGTTGGGGTTATGGAAGCCGTATGAGATACTATCTAATGTTGTGAGTTTGTGAGTTCGTGACACGTATGCTGCTTATATCATTATTCTCTTCATCTTAATCTAAATTCTTTGTGGTTGCAAATGCAAGAATACGCCAGTATAACATTTAACTTGTTCGAAAGAAAGGTTATCTGTCTGGAAAAGAGATAATGTCAAGGTAGTAGGGTCCCATCCCCTATTAAAAAGTTAGTTTCATAACTGGATTAACCTCTTGGAGAATTCGTACCGTTAGACACGCTTTAAGATCGAAAGAGTTAAAGTGAAATAATCCTTGAATAGGTCGAAAGACGCCTGGATTTACCATCGAATACAATTCTCTATAAGCACATGCATGTCTGAATTCCGCACACTCATAGCCAATAGAGACGTATAACTCAGAAGGTGGACATAACCCCAACTCTTCAATTCTCATTGTTTACATCTTACTAAAACATTCTTTCTCTTTTTACTTTGCTATTGCCGTTTTTAGCTACTATTTGGTTACATTACTTGCACAATAAGAATCCCCCCTTTTTTGAGACTTTCACTAAAAGTCTAGTAATCTTCACTTACTTGTTGACCAAGCTATTCCCTGTGGGATCGATACCCAACCCAGGTTGGGTTCTATATTTGCTAACGACCGCTTTACACTCCTACGAGAGCTGTAGATTGAGCGTTATCAGTATGAATGGTATGGTCCTTTTGTATGATGACAAGCATTAGTGGGTGGGACAGTTTTGGTCACTATTATGGGTATGACTTAGGGGTATAAATCATAGGTCTATGTACGAGTCATATCAAGGACTCGTATAGTGGGCAGTGTTTGATCCTCCAGGTATTTTATTCTTCTAGGGATGAAGGTTATGGGTACGGATCGTATGTTGTAGTTACGACTTGGGTAGATGAGTCATATACTGGATAGTGTTTGATCCAAGGGTTGAGGCTTGGATAAGAGGGGTAGATATCGATCGTATATAAGGGTATGACTCGTATGGGTCAGTCGTATCCCTGTGATAGTTTTTAAGGGATTTAAGTATAGGTATTCTAGATATTTCCCTTCTTACCCTAACGAGGATCAACGACTTCTAATACACTTTGGAGGTTATTTACCCTATTATTCTATTAATTAACACTTAGAAATTATTCCAAAATATTTTATATTCTTTTAAGAACTTTTGGGGCAAGAAGGATAGGGTTTCATCTTGTGGATTGCTTTGGGTCCTGTCTTGGTGATTTACTTCCATCAATTCTTCGGTATAAGGCATGATTATCTTCCCTCATTGTAATTTCAACTAAAAGCATGGTTTATATGATTTATTTCATGGTTTTTCTATTTCATGATTATGATGTCTAACTATTATTTGGGGGGTTTTATATTGAATGTTTGGCTATGGTTTCCTTTGGTTTTACTTATGCTTTTATATGCGTCAATGGTGTATTTGGACAATTGGATTGCATAGTAATGGTTTAATGGTCTTTGGAATTGGTTTTGGTTATATTATGCCCCTAAGGTGTTTGATAAAATGCTTATAAAGATATGTTCATTGAATTGACTTCTTTTAATGTAACTCTTGCATGTTTTAAACTGGATAAAAGATTTATGCATGGTTTAAATTGTTTGAAAAGGCTAAAGGCTTAATGATTATGCTTGTGGAGTACATAGAAGTCTCCCAAGTGGATTTAATATGGTAATTAGAAGGCCACCTAGGATCCCCTTAACCTAAATGGTTTGGCTATGGATATTACCTGCAAGTAAGAGGTGGCATTACGATAACACTAATATTGGCCTTGGTTAACAAACGGTAAATGGATTCTTTGGACATGGTTTTAATTAGGTATTAATGGCAGGGTGTGTAACTAAGTCGTGAAAGGTGGCAGTCTCGGGGGAATCTAAATCAGAAACTCATATTTGTTGATATAAGGGGTCTTGATAACAATGTGTTTGTTTCATATTTTATATTAGGGGATGTACTAGTCATCCCATGGGGTATTCCCTAGCCGTGCGGCTACACGCACTATAGCCTTTTCAGCAGGGGGAGATAAACCCATATGGCCTGTAGGTGGTTAGGATGGAAAAGCTACACAGCCCAAGTACAAAGGATTTATATGTATTCTAAACCAGGTTCCCTTTCACGACACTTATATATGTATGGTTGAATGCATTATGGATGGTTTTACTTGGTTTTATAAATTGCATTATTTTACCTTTATCCTAAGATTCATGTTAGTGGTCACTCGCTAACCTATCTACTGGCAGTTGTATACCTACACTATGAAATAATCGGTGGTTCGACTCCTCCTACATAGTGATTGACTTAGGGACAACTTTTGGACTGAAGTGGTGAGCTTTCATCCTTTCGGAAGGCATTATTTCATGCTATAGGTATTGTTACATATTTTGACTTTATTTAGAATATTGGTTTTGGCCATTGTTGAGGACATGTCCCATCTGGATTTATTTACTCTTTTGGATAGAGGTTTTGTGGTACTTTTGGGGGTTGGAATGCGCGGGATCAGTATTGATGTCGGCCTTGGCATTGGAATAGGCTGCTGGGCTGATACCACATCATAGGATTTCTCACTATTCCATCGTATTACATTTTGAGATTGATTATCATGTTATGTTTTGGTATTCTTTCTGGTTATGGCCGGGTTTATGGCCTTGTTTGGTATGGTTGGACTATTGGTATGGGATGGTTGGACTCGGTTGGGTTGGTCACGGTTGTGATCTATTCCCAGTATCTTTGTGTGAGCTATTACACTACTATGTTTCATGCTTGGAATTCATCTAACTCAGGGCAGGCGGCTGTAGGTTAGGTAGGTTGGGTAACGAGGGTGGTCTCCGGTCTTGGTCGGACTTGGGACGCCCATTACGATGCGGCCCCGGGGTGGGTCATGTCATTTATAGTGCATATCTCATATAATCAGCACATTCAAATGTACTAATTTCATACCTCTTCTGCCTGCATTTTTTATGTGATGTAAATTCAGGTACTTTCTATTAGGATCATAGTCAGACAGATCATACTTCCATCCATCAAGTGATGGAGTTCTCTTTATTCGAGTACTTAATTTAGTTTGTCATTCTAGTATTTTATTTTGATTCATATGTACTGATTTGGGGTAGCTAGGGTCATGTCCTGGATACCAATAGTCAGTATTAGTAGAGTTTCATAGATAGTCAGTCATAGTTGTTGTATATAGTTTCAGTTTCTATTTCTTTCAGATTACAGTTTTTGTAATTTTTAACACTGATATAATGAACCAGTTTATTTTATAATTAAGTTTCTGCTAAGTCAGTTTAGCTCTTAGACATATTTTAGTCAGTTGCTCATGTATTATGCCAGTACCATCGATTACCTAGGGATATCTTGTGCTTCTAAACACCATGTTATGACTAAAAGGTAGTGTCGGTCCATGACAAACTTGGTATCAAAGCACTGAGTTTAAGTTTCCTAGGGTGTCTATAAAGGCTCTGAGAGGCTACAAGTCATTAAGAAAATATTTCCCTTCTTTCATATCTTAGACTGTGCAGTATAGATGTTCCCTAAAAAAGTTGTATAGATCTAAGCATTGCACTTTTTCACAGCGTATGCCTCATTTTTTAGGTAATGATGTGCCATCATTTCGTGGCACTTTTGACGCTTAAAACGAGAATATTGTGCAAGTACTTAGTTATTCTTGATAGATATGATGTGATTTTGCGTCATTTTGCAAGAAGACAAAGTTTCAATCCAAGAATGAGAAAAAGGGATGACAAGAAGATGAGAAGGCTACCTACGAGCCAACCAATGGCTCGTTGGCAGTACCTATGACTCCGTAGGTGGCCATGTAGGTTGTTTCTCTGATGATTTTGAAAGTTGTTGAGTCATTCTGATTCCCATAAAGGCTACCTATTAGGCATAAGTACAATCTACGACACGTATGTTGCCTCGTAGGTAGGGGTTCTGTAGTTTTAAGATTTCTCTAATTTCCATGATCCTACCTATGCCTCATAAGTACAACCTACGACCCATAGGTTCCCTCGTGGGTTGGTGTCGACTCTAATTTCCTACAATATTTAAGATAGATTTTCTGATGTATCCATAAATACCCTTTGGATGTTTTATTATCGGTTTATGCACCTTATACAATTTTTACATTGTTTTTAGTTCTGAGATACATTATTTATCTTGGAATTATTGTTCTTGTTTTTTAGGGTTTATAATTAATTTGAGATTTTGGGTCTTCATTTTTATTCTTGGTAAGTTTTTTCTTATGCTTTCATCTATGAAATTTGTATGTGTTCTTACAATCATGAGTAGTTAAACTTTATTACTAGGGTTGTGGGCACCCTGACGGATTAGCAAAGCAGCGTTAGTGTAAAGTCATTCAAAATTGGTGTTCTTGACTGTATTGGGATTTCTTTCATTTTGATTACTTTCTTGATGGTTGCAAATGTTAGGAACTTGCCAATATTCGATACTTGCTCAAGAGAGAGGTAGAGATTAGGAAAAAGAAATCACAATAGTAATTTAAAGCTATCAGCCTTCATCTAATTAACTTGAGATTGAGAGGAGATAGTTAATTTGAGATCAAGAACAAGGGTTAGTAATGCAACACTCTGAGACCGAGAGGAAATGAGTGGAATTCACCCAAACTAAGGTCTAGAGATGGTCAAGTGATGCATAACATGTTAGATTTTGTATGCAAGGCACCGAGATAATTTTAAAAGTGCAATCAGTTTATGGAGTTAAGAAGTGAGGGGGAACATAATTCTTGTGATCGTCTCATATTGATAACAACCCTAATTACCCAACATTATCACTTCTCTCTTACTTTTTTGAAACCCCCATTTTTTTCTTTCAGCAATTTCCAATTACATAAATAAGCTCGTGATAGATTTCAGATCTATTCCTTGTGAATTCAACCCCAATCTTGTTAGGTTCTATATTTGAAAAGAAACCGTTTTTTACTTTCTTGGAGGTATAATTTGGAAAACATCAAATTTTGGTGTCGTTGTCAATGAATATGATTACAAATTGATTAATTATGATTGTTTAGGTTGTTGGTTTCACTTTTTAATTTTTGGTTTTTTTCTATTTTTTGGCACAGTTAGTGTATTCCTAGTACACAGAGTCAAGGCAATCTCCTGATTCCAGTTGATCCTGATCTTGAATGGACCTTAAACATAATTGTAAGATGGAAAGAGGATAATAGTATGATCAAGGAGCCTGACACAAAGGGTTTTATGATGACCCAACTTCATTAATTCTGCCACCTCTACATGGCATCCAAGAAAATTCCAAGCAAACCACTATCGACTAATAGCCAAAGAAAATGCTAGGTTAGCATGTTCCTAACGTGCTAAAGAAAGGGCTAAACGTAAGGAGGAATATCATCGACCAGTACTCGATAGATATGGAGTTATAAGGAATAGAGTTCAAATGCTAGGTCATTAATATTTTCTAGTTTATGATGATCAAGAAAAAATTATGGGTATATTGGACCAATTTAAACTGGTGCTACCTTTTTTCCAGAATTACCCTTAGGAACGAAATTTGATGAGAGTAATGATCCAGCTGTAAAACTTAAAGGAGGTGTTTGATGGTTTGCCTACTAATGATGCAAACATACACCTTATGAACTTTGGGGAATTTCACTTCGTATAATCTATTGGAGGTGTGTCAGGAAGCTCTACAACTCAGGTTTTCCCTTCTCTCATAGGTAAAGCAATATTGTGATTAGGAGAGCTGCATCGTAGTCCTATTACCCCTTGAAATGAGTTTAAGATATAGTTCTTGGACTAATTTTCCGCACCCTCTAGTTTTTTATAGTTGAAAGATGAGATCTATAATTTTAGACAGTTGTATTCAGAGGCACCCTAGGAGACATGGTCGAGGTTCAATAAGAAGCTGGTTAATGATCCAAACCACATAAGCACCTAGAGAAAAATTTTGAAAAAATTTTATTGTGCCTTGAATGTAAATACCAAGGCTGTGGATGACACTATTATAGGTGGGACTTTCATGAGTCTTTGGTGGGATGAGGCTGTAGAAATCTTAGACTGGATTAGTAAAACCAACTGAGGGTGGCATACTCAGGAGATAAATAGGTCAGATAATACTTATTCTATTAGTGCTTCCAATGAGTAGAGAGCTTTAAATAAGACAGTGGCTCAAGAGGTAGCATAATTGAGGATTTAGATTGGGTTTCTTACTAAGAAATTTGTAGTTATCGAAGCAGAAAAGGTAAATATTGTGTGTACTTAAGGAAAGTCTCCTAATTATTACTAGGTTGATTCTGAAGAAGAGTTAAATTATTTAGATAAAGAGATGGTGAATTTCCGATCCAAGGGCCAAGGATATATCTAAGACACTTGTAACTCAAGGCAAGTAAAGCAAGTTCGGAACTACTATGAAGATAGGTATAGAGATAGGAGCAAAGTGTGTGATGGTGACTAGAGAAGAAAGGATAATTACAAGGAGAATAATGGTTGTTATGTTTCACTGGGGCATGATGCTGACTCGAGAATGAAAGTATTGTTTGCTAAGCTTGTAAAGGGTTCAGAAAGCAAAGAGAGCTGCCTTAAGGAGATTAAGGCAGATATTTTAGGATTGATCCAAAAAGTAGAATCGTAGCAATCGCAATTAAGAAGCTTGAGAAGAAGTTTAGGAAGATGTCATCTACATTAAATCAGTGTCAACGGACACTCTTGCTAGCAATACCACTTAGAATCCAAGGAATGACGGTTATTTCCCAGCTGTCACCACTCAAAGTGGTAAGGTTACTATTGATCCACCCATGTTTGTGATTGATAGGGTAAGGAATGATATGATGGATGTTGATGTTGCACCCAAAGCTGAAACTGAGAAGTTCATGACTAATGGTATTGCAAAAATCGATGTGTGTAGAGAAATGAGCTGAAAATGGTAAAAGACAAAGTAAGAAGGTCAAACTAGTATTGGAACCTATTCCCCGACCTCCTCCACCTTTTCCCTAATGATTGAAGTTGAAAGGTGAAGAAGGGAAATGTAAAAAGTTTATTTCTATGTTGAAGGATTTGACTATTAACATCCCTCTTCTTGAAGCTCTAGAACATATGCCTGGACATGTGAAATTTATGAATGATTCGGTGACAAAGAAGAGAACTCTCAGTTATGATGATGTTGATGGTTTTCATCATTGTAGTGCGATTACTTCTTGATCTCTTGTGTAAAATAAAGGTGATCCCAAAGATTTCATTATTCCTTGTTTCTATTGGGTCATCTAGATTTGTTAGGCTTTTGCTTTACTTGGGTGCACATATTAACTTGATACCACTGGCGATGTTCAAATAATTAGGCGTGAGACCCCTCGAACCCACGATGATGCAGTTATTGATGGTAGATTGTAGAGTTAAGAAGTCTGTAGGCATATCAAAGATGTTTTGGTTAAGATAGACAATTTAATCTTTTCATCCAACTTTGTTATCTTAGATTGTGAGGTTAATTTTGAGATGCCCGTAATTTAAGGGAGGCTATTTTTAGCCATAGGTGGAGCATTGGTGGATATGGAAAAAGATGATCGTAAGATCAAGCTGAATGAACCATGAATCATCCAATAGATATGAGGGTGGTTTTGGTAATGAATAGTTTTGATGACCCTGGACGACAACCCTATGGCTACCTTGATAAAGTTTAAGTAATCAAGGTCCCCATATCATGCCTCAACGTTAAATTAGGTGTTTCTTGGGAGGCAACCCTCATGTTATTTGTGATTGACATAAGATCTATGCACCTAAGGTGCCACAAGTATGTTCCTAACTCTCTTTATTTATAGTGGCCTAATGCATGCTTATTTGAAGGGGGTAGGGCTACTTGTGGGTCTAGATGTCCTCTTGGATTTTTTGTTGTCGTGTCTCTTTTCCCCAAGGTGTGCAATCTTAGTAGAGTTGACATGTTTATTTATTGTGTTGTGTCATGATATGTGTTATGTGTTGTGCGTTGTATTGTTTAATTAGAAGAAAATTAAAGAACCTAACTGCAGTCGAAATGGTTTTTTGTTTAAGTGTTTAAAAATAATATAATACACCCCTCCTAAATTTTTTTGTGAACTGTGTGTTGTTAATATATGTGTGACCATTGTTGAATCTTGTTACAGGATTAGTATTAGGTATAAATAGTGTCACGACCTAAAAACCAAGGATCATGATGACACTTATCGTGGTAAGCCTTCACAAGTAAGTCTATCACCCAAACTGATATGAAATGAAAGATAAAGCCAAAACCCAAGGCAAACTCCTAGAATGAAGTCGATCTACATATATATATAGTAAAAATAGAAATACATAGTCAATGATTCCAAACCAAATACCCAAGACCTGGTGTCACAGTGTAAAAACATAACTAGTACAACTCAAGATCAAATTACATAAGGTATCCAAATAAGAACAACTTTGATTTTAAATACAAATAAAGACATAGTCTAAATAAGGAAAGGAAGTTAACTCCAGATGCATGAAATCAACTGCTACCTTGAAAGCTCCAAAAGTTGCCCGAATCAACCACATTGAAATGTAATCAAACCTGGATCTGCACTGAAAGGATGCAGTACAGGTGAGTACAGTCCACTTGTGCTTAGTAGGTATCATAGGCCGACTGAGCAAAGAAGAAAATAAAGCATATGAAATACACACTAAGGGCACGTCATCTGCATCCAGAAAATGTACCAAATAGTAGCCCACACCGTCTCCACTAACAGTTCTATAATATTCACATACACAAAAAACAAATATGAGAAAGGAATACAAGTATAAAGATATCACATATACAAGTATAACAAAGTAAAACATATAGACATGTATCACATCAAGGGAGGTAATATATCACAAAAAAGTACAAAATAAATACAAGTGTAATAGAGATGAAGTTGATGATGAGAATGATACAATGAATGAGGTTGTCTCACAACCTCCATATACACCTACAGAGATAAAGCTTCCTGAAATAGGACATATGGGGGTTCGTCAACCCGTATACAACCAATGTCCAATACCAATATCCATATATCTTCTCTGGAACACACTTCGATAGAGGGTTTTTAAGATGTCATATTTTCTGTCAGAAAATGCCAGTGTTTCTAGTATTTCCATAGTAGTATCATTATTTCATGAATATATATGATATAACGATGTAATTCTCACAACCAACCAGTATGAGTATTTTCATATCAAACCAATATATCAACCAAGTCAGCCAAATATCCATTCAATATTTCCTACCATCCATGAATTCTAACATAATCCATATTCCAATTGAATAAAATGCATTTAAAGTACATCATTGATACCACATTTTTCTTATTCATAAAATGAGATCTAATTAATTTCACATACATAATACCAAAAATATCACATAGGACCCTACACGGTCACATATAAAAAATAATGTTCCAATCCACCAAATAACATTAATATACAGACCCCCAAATGGGTACAACATGATAAATATAGCCATTTTCATATTTATTTCCCACACCCTTAACATGATTTTGTATCAGTATTAACTACCCAACCCAGTTTGAAAAAAGTTAATCCATAACCTACCTCGAATGCAAAAAAATAGTCTACAAGACTTCAACCCAAAGCCTTACTCCCACGAATGGACTTATAATCAACTAAGACATAGAAATATAGAATCTATAAGTCATAAGAAAGTAAACTATACACATGTTATCTATTTTTGAGTCGGGGTCAAAACGGACCCTCAAAGCATGTTTTCAAAAAAGAAGGTTAAAATCATAATTTTATTGTTGAGACATGTTCCCCAGACTCATAGGAGTCTACATCTGAAAACCCAAGAAAAATGAGTTAAAAAAGAGGTCCAAATTAAAGAAAAACTATTTTCAAACTTTACTGGAAAAATCCCAAAAATCTATGTTAAAATCATAAATTATAGTTGTTTTGAAGGTGAAATTGAGAGAAAAGTGATAATTTTAAGATTAGAAACTAAACCAAGTGAGAACAGGTTGAAATTGAGGTTTAAGTTGGAGAAATACAATTTTAGGTCGTTCAAGCCAAAATCCCTAATTTCTCACTTTTAAATTCATGTTAACACAAGTTTTAAATGATAAAATTGAAGGAAAGTAATTGAAATACGTGTTTTGTAGCTTACCCAAGCTTAGAACTGGAGAAAATTTCTCAAAATTAAGAAACCCTCAGCTTCAAGTTTAAAAAATTCTAAAAAAAATGGCAAATTATAGGTATTTATTACACCCAAGCATCAAATATGCGAACACTGGGTCGCTTAAGAGACTACTGCTTAAGAGATCAGGCGTCGCATAAAAATCACCAAAAATCAAGTTGTTTCACAAAGCTTAGCATTGGATAAATCTGATAGGTAGTAGTTGATAATGTAACCCTATACCATGTGTGTGTGAGGAATTTACCTAGTTTACTTTGTGTGTTTAATCCATAACTTACACATTTAGGTAGTACCTACGATCCCGTAGGTGGCCATGTAGGTTTATGCTCTAAAGATTTTGAAAGTTGCTAAGTTATTCTGATTCCCACGAAGCCTACCTACGAGGCGTAGGTACAACCTATGGCCCATAGGTTGACTCGTATGCAGGGGTTCTGCAGTTTAAAGATTTCCCTAATTTCCATGATCCTACTTACACCCCGAAGATACAACCTACAACATGTAGGTTGCCTCGTGGGTTGGTGCCAACTTTGATTTTCTACATTGTTTAGGATAGATTTTTTGATGTATCTATAAACACCTTTTGGATGTTTTCTTAGCAATTTACACACTTTATGCACGTTTTACATTATTTCTAGTTCTAAGATACTTTTATGGTCATAGAATTATGATTTTTTTGTTTTTAGGGATTACAATTATTTTGTGATTTTGGGTTTTTATTCTTATTCTTAGTAAGTTCATTCTTATGGTTTCATTTATAAAATCTATGTGCGTTCTTACAATTATGAGTAGCTAAACTCCATAACTAGGGTTATGGAAATCCTGGTAGATTATCAAAGCAACTTTAGTGCAAAGTCATTCTAAATTGGTGTTCTTGCCTGTATTGGGATTTTATTTGTTTTGATTGATTTCTTGACAGTTGCAAATATTAGGAACTTTCCTATATTCAATATTTGTTTGAGAGAGGTAGATATTTGGAAAAATAAATCACAATAGTAATTTGAAGATATTTCATCTAATTAACATGAGATCGAGAGGAGATAGTTAATTTGAGATCAAGAACAAGGGTTAGTAATTCTACACTCTTAAGACTGAGAGAAAATAAGTGAAATTCATCCAAACTAAGGTCAACAGATGGTTAGGTTATACATAACTTTTTTTATTTGCATACAAGTCAACGAGATAGCCTAACAAGCACAATCAGTTTGTGGAGTTAAGCAGTCAGGAGGAACACTATCCTAGTGATCTTCTCATATTAATAATAACCCTAATTACACAACATTGTTACTTTACTCTTTCTTTTAAAAAAAAACCATTTTTGCTTTCTGTAATTTCTAATTACATTAGCAAGCTCGTGTCAGATTTCTGACCTATTCCTCATGGGATCGACCCCAACCTTATTAGGTTCTATATTTGATAATTGACCGCTTTATACTTTCTTGGAGGTGTAATTTAGGCGATATCAGGAAATAAAAATACTCAAGCTAAAATTAATACTAGTAAAGTTTTCTCAAATAGATCATGCAAACAGTTATGAGATTACACACGGGCTTAAGAAGAGTCCATTAGTTTTAGATTCAATGATTTAAGAGAACCCACTCTTCGTGATGTAAATCATGTATTGATTAAAGTAGGTATGCTTTCAGATCCCTTAACTCAAAACACTGTAAAAGAATGACCCCAAAGTTCGAAGTGTGAGTCTAGAAATATAACAGCTATAGAATGGTTAAAAGATTAATAATTTCTAGATAACACCTTATGATGTTGAATAAAATACCCTTGATCGTTGAGATTTTATGAAGACCCTATAGGGAAAAGATGCATAATGAGGTAGCAAGGAAGAAGAAGTGCTTAAGATTTATTATTTTCTTAAAATGCTTTAGGGGTCTATTAATTCATGATACCTATTCAGTTGTGGTAATTTAGTATATATATGAGAAGTTGTATCCATATAAAGTGTTAGAATCTAAGTTTCATTTATTGTAATGAGGCTAATAGAGAGAAAGAGTTTTGAATTATCAGGGTATTATGATACTTCCTAATATTCTAAGTTAGTAAGCATTTAAGTTATAATATGATGACTATTGAGGATAGAGAAAGTTAAGAGTTGTATCTCGGAAGAAAGTACTAGCAATGGGTTTATGCTTTCAAATATAGTTTCTCAGTGGGAGTTTAGTATTTATGAGCATATTTACACCCTAACGGCTAGAGTAGAGTGATTACAATACAGTTTAGTGTTTATTAAAGAGGCTCCAGACTTAGAATGGTGTCTCAAATCTAAGAGAAGATAATAGAGTGATTATCGAAGTTTGGTTTTAAGATTCTACTAGTAATGCTAGTGAGTTCTAGTAAATAGACATGGGAGGCAAATAATTGACACATTCCTTTCTCAGTGTAGTCCTTGTACTTTAGTTATCATAATTCTCTACTCATGCCTTGCATGTTAGGTCCATGATTATAACTCATATTCATGCAGTTCATATAGAATAATGTCCATTTTCAATTCTTATTATAAGGAGTAATAGTTCATTCACTTAGTAGTACGAATCATACTATATAGATCTATTATTTTCAGTTGCATGTCATATAGCTCATGGCTCAAGCACTCATATTTGATAGTATGCTTAGTTCTAGGTACTTATGGAACATCCTAAATAACTAGTGAGATAACTTTACATTATGTATGCTCTTAGCACAGATCTATTGTACAAGCTTGTTCATGTAATATTTACTGCGTAGGCATCAGTTGCGTGTTGAAGTCATGCAAATCCTTATGTCAAGATTTTACATTATCCCTCTTATACCTGACCTTCACTTTCTAGTTGTTCAGTAACCCTTCATATGCTTTGATGGTGATGTTGTTGGTAGTTGTGTGATAGGCTTGAATAATTTGTTGATATAGCTGTAGATAATGATCTATGATTTCTTGTGACTCTTTGATTAGAACTTAAGATTGACTATTTAAGGTGGCAAGAAGTAGTGTATTTTGAGCTTAATCTATCCTAGTAGATATAGAGTATAGATTCCCATAGTTGATACTAGTATGGCTATTTTAGTGCTAGTGTATTGTATATCTAATTTTGGTTTCAATAAAGTAAGAGCATACAACTATACTTAGCCTTGGGCAACCATATATAGTGTACCCCTAAGAGGATTATAAGTTTCAACTAATTAAGTATGGTATATCTGTAAGAAGGAACATTATTGATATATGTTGCTAAGTTAGAAATTTATCAGCCCCATTGCATAAAACCTATTGGTCCCATTCTTTCTTTAGGCATAAGATACTTCTATTTCACGATGTATATAACTTCAGAACCAAGATGTCTCGTGTTCAAATCTAAGTTATTCTTATACTATGAGCTTAGATGAGAAAACTAGGATGCTCAAACCATGATGGAACCTTGATTCAAAATTTTACTCAGATCATGCACCTTCGAGTCATACCCCTTAGTGTTATTAGAACTTCTGATAAGGAGTGTTGAAGGTGAAAAATATTTCTTTCTCAGTGAATCTTAGAAATTTTCACTCTACTATCTACCATTTCACAGTTCTATGTGTATGTTTCAGTTATGAACACTGTAATGAGTTCTAAACTCTCAGTATGAATCAGTCCAAATAGCCAGTAGTTTAGTTTAGAGATTGGATGGATACCATGTTTGATCTTATTCCTTAAGAACTCTTGTGTTCATTTGTGTTGTATGTAAATATAGTTGAGTCTTATTCCTAGCCTTAGGTCGGTTCAAGGTAAAGATTTCCTCTCTACTACTTTCTTCAGTCCCATGTCCCTTAGTTTTCCTATGTCATAGAATGAGTTCATGAGTCTAGATGGACTTGTGGATCTTCATGTAAAAGACCGGTAAATTATCCACTGTTGATCAGAAGCTGCACCATATTCTGCTTCTTCTCAAAATTACCTCGAGCAGCCGATTTTTGAAAAGGGGAGGTCAAAATTATCAAAAGTGGGATTGCCACTTCTCTAACTATCCTACGAGCTAGTTGTTCTTCAACCATAAAAGAAGGATCGTCTTGATCTTCTTCAATTTACAGAATACGGGGGAGAAGAATTGCTTCTCTCCTTTATTGATTGAAATATTTCTCGAGTTCAGGGCTTGGTTCAATCAAATCCTTATCCCTTGTCAGCGTACTAGCCTGAAAACCAATTTCCTGCAAATACAAAACCAATATAAGGCGTAAAGTCCCAAAGAAATCTAAAAAAGTAAAACTAAAACAAAATTAGTTGCCAATTTACAAGTCCCCAGCAATAGTGTCAAAAACTTGTTGTGCTTAAGTGCACACACAAGTGTACGTGGTCTCACCAAGTAATATAGTGGCCCTTTAACAAGGAAAGTATCAATCCCATAGGGACTAGTTTTAAACAAGTATCAAATTCTAGTTCACTATTAAGATTCACTTAGTTCAAGCGTAACCAAAAGAGTTTTGAAATCGATAGACTAAAAGTAAAGTAAACGGTGAGTAAAGTAAATACTTGAGATAATCAATGGAGGAAAGCCTAGGGTTAAGGCACTATGAACAATCATACTACTCTATTGAACTTTATTTGTTAGATTTCTTATCTTGGTTATTAATTCATAGGGTTTATTTCATGATCATGGTATCTCGACCTCTAATCGTCTACCTCATTCATTAGATTTCTTATCTTGGTATTGATTCATTGGGTTTATTTCATGATCATGGTCTCCCGACCTCTAATCGTCTACCTAACTTGGACATTACAACTACATCATTGAGCGGGGATGTAATAATCCAATTAAGTGCTTAAAGTTGTCGTCCTACATGTGAACCAAGAAAGGCTTCTAGGTACATCCCTATCCTAGATGCTAATTCAAATTCCTTATTTTATAAAGGAATAAGAACCTATTCTATTTATCCCCACGTTCTATCTTTCTATTCTCCCTCCCGAGATCATAAGGTCAACAATATATGCATTGTAAGGTTAGATAATTCTTAAAATAGTTAAAAAATGATAAATAAAAAACCAAATATGGTAATCAATTCAAACAAACTCAATTCATAGCGATAACAAACATGTTCTTGGCCTTAACCCCGGAAAGGGGACGTTTAGCCATTAAAAGACATAATCGTAATCCGAATATTTTAATACATATTTAAATTTATTAAAAATCTAAATTTAAGGAATATAAACCCTAAAAAATGTGTGCATCATCGTCCTCAATCTCCCAAAGATGTCCAAAAGTGAATAGAATAAGTGCAACAAGTACTATTTATAAGAGACCAATTTGGCCGTATGAGGGAAATGGTCTGCATCGCGTTGGTCAAGCCTACTGGAGGGAGTGGTACATATAATTAGATATCTCATATATATAAAAGTGTGGGGCATTGTATATCTCATTTAGGGAGTGGTACGTTGCGTCCCAAATGCGTAGGCTCGCTGGAAATTGCATCTTGATGCCTATATTCTTCTAAGTGTTTCTCCTTCCATCCCTTGCATTTTGGTGTTGTTTTTCTTTTGTTTACAAATTATATTTCATCAATATATCACAATAATAAACTCACCAATCATCCTACATTATCAAACAACAAATATTAAATCTCAAAACAACACAACATTCACAACGATTAACTTTAAACATGAGCTAAGACTAGGCTTGTCCACATTGATCTATAACTTATGGTTTTGCCTCTTTGGTTGATCCAATTGAATTTTTCACATTATAAGAAAGTTTTTCCATATATAATTACACATAAATAACCCTAGTAACTCATTCAACACATTATAATCCACTATGATAGACTAGAACATATTAGTTCGATTCTTTAGGCAACTCTATCTAAGCACTCTAAAAATAAAACACTAATCTTATAGCATGAGTAGTTCGATTACAAATTAGTACTTACTCAAGAACAATTTCTATTTAAGCATATCTAAATATCTAAGAACTTGAGTAGTGTTGAAATGGAGGTTTTGTTGCCTCTCTTCACTCTTTGTATTTTTGAAAACCCCATTTGATGAAGAAGCCTCTTTTTCCTTCTATATATGAATGATGATTAGGGTAGAAATCATATTGTACCAGGTGTCCTAATTGGTACAAGTAGCACCTTCAAGTTTGTTACACAAGAGGAAAAAACTATGCAAACACACGTGCCAGTTGTACTGCACCATGAAGATCCATGAATATAGTCCCTTGCAGTTAGCTACTCATCATCAAAACTACATATAGCATTGCTCAATGATCTTTGACTTGCATTATGTAATTTCTCATATTCCATTAAGATTATATAATTGTCACAAGTAGTTGATTCTTTAGAGATAGGGTTATGGAAACCCAATGACTTAGGATTAAGTAAATACACAATCCTTAAAATTCATATGTTTTAGGATGCCTTCAGATAAAGTGTCTCTCACACAATCTCATACATCAAAATTAGTGAACTACAGTATAATCAATAATGCAGACCCTTGGAGTGATTTTTGATAAAGTATATTCTAAGTAGTATTTTTAGATAATACATACTATTAGAGTAATAGCTTCTTCATAAATTGAGAATAGAATTTAGGTCAAGCCTCATAGAGTCATTCTAAAGATTAGTCATCATATGTTTATCTTATGCATTCTACTCCAGCAATCTCAGGTCTCCCATAAATTTACATGTCACAGTGTTTAGAAATACATGATATATATGTATAAATGCATTATAATATCATAATCAGGAGCTCCAACTCATAATCGTAAGATACATAACATCCAAATATGCCATAAATTCTCTTGAACATATTTTTTCAAAAGCAAGTTTCCCTATTAGTATTGTATTTTGAAATGCCATCAATGATCATCGATTAGTTTTCTTGTAAAAGAAATGCTCACTACTAGTATAGTAGTAAGGTATGACATTCATGATTACGAATAGGTTGACATCCAATTATGTCACTAACAGTATTTTCAAGAGCTATCAAATATATTTAGTTGGGAGTAGTACTTAGCATCGAGCAGGTGAAGGGATAAAGTCTTACCCATCGTTAGGCTGAAAACTTTAGTAGTAGACCCTATGTCACAAAACGGCATGCCACCATAGGTTTGATAATACCATATTAGATCAGCACAACCTTTATACCCTGGCATGGTAGATTGGACCCTTTTATATAGATATTATACATCAAACTACATGTTTATCTAGAATGGTTATATGTCGGTTGATAATGTGATACCTAATAAATTTAATGATTTTATTTTAATATCTCTCGCATTTTTTTGATGCAATTTTATGTTAATTAATGATTAGAAATGGTAAAGAAACTATTAGGAAGTGCTTTGGAATTTTTAAAATGAATTTTGAGGCTTAATGCAACCCCTAAAATAGTAGGAGTCCATGTTAGGATCGTGTCATGGAGGCGGGACACAACCTAAATGCCCCAACCCGTAGCCTAGTGCGTTGGAGGAATGTCACACTAGAGGGATTCCATATTTGAGGAGTGCCACACCATTGGTGCTCCATTTTTTGGTCATATCACGCTAGTGTCCACAGTGACGCAAAATTTCCATTTTACTTTTTGGTTTTTAAGGGTAAATTAGTAATTTTGATCCTAAATGACCTTATAAATAATACTAAAATGTTTTCCATCCTTACAATCATAATTTACTCTCCCCCAAACTCTTAAGAACACAATAACAAGGGTTTCTCTCAAATATTCATCCTCAAGGGCTCCCAACTCAAAGTTTCCTTTAAGAAATTGATAAGTGTAGGTACGTTAGATTTCATAAACAGTATCCTTTCACCTATTGAGTACCTAAGTAAAATCAATTATTGAATTTAAATAATCCTTCAAAGTTAGGGTTCTATGAAAATATGGGTTTTGTTGTATTTTAGTTTCTCATCCTAAATAATCCACGAATACATGTCTCTCTTGAAATCTCAAAGCTATTGTAGAGTTATTAGAGTAATCCCTAATTATGCTTATCAAATTCTTGATTTTAAGATTATCTGTATGAAATTCTATGTCCTATTCATATCATAGAAATTTTCATGAGTAGTTGCATTCTTTATAGATGACGGGTTATGAACACTCGATGACTTAAGACTTCATGAATTGATACACCAAGTAGGCATATGAGTGATACACCAAATCATGGTTCTCTACCCTAGAAAAGTATTGGACACCCTCCCAACTTGGGTAATAGGTTGGATTCCATATTTCTCACATGGTCTATGTCGGTTATGGTATCTCCCAAATAGAACATTGCATTTAGTTTATTTTGTAGAGTATTGATCAGTTACATATTCATTTACTTGGTCATTACATCAGTTTACAATCCTCAATCTCATGTTCTATTTAGTCTTTTATGTTTGGCATGTTCAGTTTCATATAGAACAATGCATATCTGACATGCTCAGTACATTCAAAGTACTAACTACAAACCTTTTCTTAAGATATATTGTATAATAATATAGGTGCAAATTCTCATCATGTAATACCACAAGTTTTTAAGCTCTAGTCCCACCAAAAGATAGGTTGTTGAATTAGCTTTCCAATTCCACTAATCTCGCCTTAATCTTCTAAGGCACTATAAGATTGCTAATGATAATGACTCTAGCAATAACCCATTATCAGACATAAGAAGAATTATTATCATTGCAATAAGTAGCCAAAAGATTTCAGTCAGTGGCAATAAGTCCAACACACGACTCATAATCAGACTAAAGGAGTCATTGGGTAGACCCATCATCACAACAGCAAGAAACCAAGGAGATCAACCTCTTGACTGTAACTCTTCCTAACAACTCATGATCATACTACACAAGTCATCAGAAGAATTTGTTTTCATAATATTAAGGACCCAAGGCTTAGTTCCTGAGGCAACAATTCCAAGACACAACTCGTTACCATACCCAATGAGTCATTGTTTAAATCGTTATGACTATTATTAGCATTTTCTTACATATTTAAGAAGGGATTTTTGGTATTTTCCCATTTTTTTAACCCAAAACCAACATCGTTTGGCTGCTCCCAGACAAGTTATTAGGGGCTAATATTACCCAAACACCTCATAAATTCAAAATCAATCGACCCTTATCAAAAAGAGGTAAACTTCTCTTCTCCAACAATCAAGTAGGGTTCCTCAACTCCAAGCACAAATTCCAAGAAATTCTCCAAGGACTTGATCCCTAGGTATGTGGTCTTTCATAAATAGGTTCCTTCTATCCATTGAGTCCCAATAACTTCTAATTCCTCTAGTTTAATTTCTCCTCCAAGTTTTGAGTTCCAGGTAAAATGTGAGTATATTTAATTCCTCTAGTTTATTCTTGTCATTAAACCTTGAGTACATTTTTCCCATAAGAGTAGCATCTTCTTATACTCAGAATAATAAATTCCTCTTTTATTTAATAAATTGAGTTTGGCTTGAATTATGAAATTCCCTATCTTGATCAACTTTTAATATTATCATTTTCCATTGCATTAGTCAGAGATGGTTGGTTATGAACACCTGATACTTAAGGATTCATGCATATATCAGTTACATTTACTTGAGCATTTCAAATTATCCATTGTTGATACTTTTAAATCATTCAGTTGGGAGTAGTACTTAGTACTAAGTGAATGCAGGGATGATGGCTTACCCGTCAGTTAGGCTTGAGACCTTCAGTAGAGGTCCCTATGTTCCAGAACTACGTCCCCACCATAGGTTATAAAGTCACCCTTCAGTTGAGGCATGACACCCTAGTACTTTGGGACCTCTATTTAGTAAATCCACACAAGCCAGTGTTGGTACCCTTGGCAAGGTATTACCATCCTTCTAACTGGGGTTACAGTTTGGACCTTAATTTGCTCAGATTGGGGTATGTCAGTTATTGTTAGCTCCCACAGTCCTTGGTACGTGTTTTCATTTATGTTTCAGTTCAAATTATTCATGACCTTGAAATCAATTATTCAATTATATTAAGCATATATTTGTACTTGGTTGTGCATACATCTCACCATGTCCCATGCAATCATAATCAGCTTATATTAGTTAGTAGTCCCATATTTCATACTCATTACATTCAAAATACTGATTCCATACTTTTTGTGCTATATATTCTTATAATATCGGTTCAGACACTCAGTACCTAGATCGCACTTAGTACATTTCCATACCATTAACTACAGTATTAGTGGGTGCTCATTATTTGAGGACCAGTTATTAGTTATTTATTTCAGTATTTATTTTTTTCAGTTGGTTGGAATTAGTTGGGGGCATGTCCAACAACTCATAATGATTAGAGGTATAACACCCTATTTTTTTTACCTAGAAATCGAATCATCTTTCCTACGTGTGTAAGATATAATCCCATGATTATATTTGAATTTATGTGTCATGATTATTATCATAGTGTGTGAAGTGCTTTCTAGGTGAAAAATGTTCATAGAAATCACTTAGAACAAAGTTGAGCTAAGAGCCTTTGATTCGTCCAAAGTTTGGTAGTAGATTCTATAAGGGTTTACTTTGAACGTGTATAACATTTGATATACATGGAATTTTTTAGTTCAATACCCACAAATCATAGATAATTGAATCAGTTTTCCAATGATGCCAATTTTACCTTAATCCGATACCTTAGCAAAAAGTTGTAGCTATTTTCATGATAAGCATTGAGGGCGCATAATAAGACCGCATTGCAGGGCTCACAGAGCCGGACTGGAGCATGCATTGCGGGGTCTGTCGCTCTGTATTGAATATTATATTACCAGGTCCATTCCTTCACTTTTCAATGTCTTAGGGGTCAAGGGGCACTTTGATCCTTTTCCCTTAACCCCAAACGTCCAAGGGACTATTTATAGCATCCAAAAGGGCATTATTTGCCATCTTCATCAAAATTTGCTCTCAAGAAACCCTCCTTCTTCCCTAAGAATAATTCAAGTTTCATTCTCAAGAAAGTCAAGGATTCAAGCTCTTAATTTCAAGAAACCCTCAAGAAATCATCTAATTAAGGTATGTCTGATGTTAATTCATGGGTTCTTTTCACCCATGGAGTCCAAGAATCAATTTTCAAGTTTAAAGCCATGATTTTTACATGTTATTATGAGTTATCTTCAAGAAGCTATTATGAACTTTGATTTAATTATATTTACCATGTGTTTTCGTTAGAATTTTCCCTTGGCACGTTTGAATGGTGATTTTCGCAGTTACATCCTCAACCCATGATTTTAGTATTGCAATTATATTATTATCACATGATTTAACCATTCCCGTTCTTTAACTTATGACCATCATGTGTTTGATGGAATGACTAAGTGTTGAATATTGAACAAGGATTCCCTTATATGGTTTCAAAGTTTTGATGTGGTCCTAGTGTTATTACTATCGAGTCTTGGGGTTTATGAATACCTGAAACTTAGTTGTTTTACTTATTCTCAATTTTTCAAGAATGTTTTCAGATACATATGAGCATTATCAGTTCAGTCAGTTATCATAATCAGTTAAACTTTGATCAGTTCAATAATCCAAGTTAGTTCCTTCTTCAGTTAAACCTAGTCCAGTCCCATAATCAGTGTTAATTTAGTTGGGAGTAGGATTCAGCATCGAGCGAACCCAGGGATGGGGCCATTCCTGATAGTATAGGCTTTGAACCTTAGTAGCAGTCCTTGAGTTACAGAACTACGTAGCTAGCATAGGTTTGAGCTATCTTCCTGCTATTTTAGGGTTGACACATATCTCATGAGTCTTCCTGTTAGTTTAGGGTTGACAAGATGTCTTCCTACTAGTTTAGGGTTATCATAGCCATTGTTAGTATCTGTGGCACAGTACTAGCACCCTTCTAACTGGGGTCACAGGTTGGACCCCTATCAGCTTAGATTTAGGGCATGTCGGTTAGATGATACCTCTCACAATTTTAGTTTTAGTACTTAGTACAGAATTTAGTTCAGTTTATTTGAACATAGCATATAGTTTATCAGTATTCAGTTACCAGCTTTCGGTATTTTAGTTTCATAAATTATTTCAGATATAGTATATGTTTGGTCTTGCATTCTCAGTATTTCAGTTTCTCATGTGCACATATTCAGTTACCTCATGTCATTAAATTATTTACCATCTCATGCACACGAACCCTTACATTTTATCCTAACCTCATCTTATATACCAGTACATTGAAAGTACTAACCGCATACTCTTTTCTTACGCTATGATGTTTAATATCATAGGTTCATATACATAATTCCCTAATTGCGCTTAGAAAGTTCATCTTATCATCAGTAGCAGTAGTGGTGAGTCCTCATGTTTCGAGGACCTATTATGTTTCTCTTAGTATTTTATTTTAGTTATTCAGTAGGAATTAGTTGGTGTAACGCCCCGAATCTGGTACCCGGAATGCTACACGGTGCTCATGACCCTGAAGGACAACGAGCAAACCCATGACTGATATCTATAATTGAGCACTGCATAATATGATGTAAAAATACAAAATTAAAGGCTGAAAGGCCATAAAGTTCAAATATATGATAAAACATAACATCTGGAAAAGCGGTATATCATTACCAAAACAACTGAAATAACTGTGAACATGCTATTGTCTGAAAACCTTTAGACTGTCTGAATAAGGAGTTGATGGGACATGTCCCCAACTAACTCCAACTACTGAAATAACTAAGTACTAAAGATATGAAATAATCAAATCATAACATCCTCGAATGATGAGGACTCACTGCTGACCCTAACTGCTGAAACTGGAATGTTATTGATGCTCTGGAGCTCATGCTTCTGAACCTATGGTATAAAAACACCATAGCATAAATGCATCAGTATGATTTAATGTACTGGTATGCAAGTGATGTAGGCTAAATGGAAAGTGTTCAATGCATGAACAATGCTAACTGACTGTATAAGATGATCGTGAGAATACATACATGAGTATGTAACTGTGACTGTATTTGTGAGTAATACTGACTACTAAGTCTAAATACTGATAACATGAGTTACTGATAACTGATATAACTGATACTGGGCAACTGTGTCTAATAGTCTAGGTTCTGATGAAACTAGATGAATTTTGTACTAAGCTGAGTGATTGTATCTGACAGTCCTGGGTTCTGTAGAACTATCTGAGTTCTATTACTGAAACTGGGTGACTTTATCTTACAGTCCTGATTTTGTAACTAAAACTGTGGGAGAATTAATCTAACCGACATGCCCCTTTTTCTAAATAGATTTGGGGTCCAACCTGTAACCCCAGTTGGAAGGGTGTCAATACCGCACCACTGGTAAGGATAAGCTGTAAGAAATCCCTCGTCTAATAGGTACTCTAAGGAGAACGGTGGGACCCCCAAATAATAGGTTAATCCACCTCATCTACCCTCAACTATAAGTTTGATGTCTCAACCTATGCTAGCTATGTAGTTCTGGAGCACAAGGATTGTTTCTAACAATCACACCCTCTACTAACGGGTGAGTTCCCATCCTTGGGCTCACTCGGTGCTGAATTCTACTCCTATTTGAATAGACACTGAACATGATTAACTAAAATGAACTTTCCTGAGTTCATTGAGTTCCATTAACTGATGGAATACTATTGAGATCTGATAACTAACTGAGATTAATGAGTTTTCCTGAGTCATATAACTGACTAAATTCTATTGAGTTCTGAAACTGACTGAGAATACTACTAATCATGGCATGACTGAGATTTATCATGAAACAGACGCTGTCTCTAGGCACATAACTAAGTTATCGGGTACAAGTACCCCCACGACTCGATGGCATGAAATTGACAAGACATGACACTTCTTGAACACATAACCATGGTCAATAATTCATAGTACTATCATTGGGGATTTTCATGAAGTATTTGCATACCACAGGCTTACACATGAATAAGATTGCATATAAACATGTCATAATTCCCTAAGCCTAATCTTATGAGCATTACATTAATCTATTACAAGGTATAACAATAGCATGGGAGTCATTTTGAACATAATGCTAACATGAATTCATCATTTAGGTTCTATTGAGTCATAATGCACAAGTATTATTCTCTTAGGCATTTTATCAAACACCTAGTATGTATAACTTAGGGCTTAGGCATGATATCAAATTAATACCATAAGATTCCCTAATTCAACTCAATTTCATAAATTTCAACCCACATACTAGCGTAGTTTCATGAACAACACATAAAGACTCCAACTTAGGAATCCTACAACAATAACTACATGAACATAATCAATCCAAAACATAAACATCACAATTCATAATTTAAAATTTTGATTTTTGGGCTTCATCGATGAAAGGAATCCATAAATGAACACTTGACATACCTTGTATGTAAAATTCTTGAAAACTAATGGTAGAATCTCTTGAATTTGAAGCTCCTATGAAAACCCTAGACTTGTTCTTGAGAGTATTTGAGAGTAACAATAATATTTTGGTGAAATAAGGGCTGAATCTCGTGTTATAGGCTTATATAGGGGGTGGGAAATTGACCCTTTTTCCCTTAAAAATATGGACATTTAATGATTGAAAATTGGGCATCGACACGATTAGCAATGCGGCGCATCGATGCATCAATGCGATACCCAATGTGTCGCACCATGATCGCGCCAAGCCTCAGTAGTTTTACTGGCAGTCCCTGTAACAATGTTAACCAACGCGATAGGCGATGCGGAGGGCCAAGATCACGTTGGTCCACTATTTTGGGACACCAAACATGGTATAAATGAGGTTCAAAAAATCTTAAACTTATTCAGGAACACCTATTGACCTCTATGATCATGAATTAACAAAAATATGAACCATTAAAGGACATTAACATGGTGAAATGAGATTGCCAACTTTCGAAGGCCAAAAATAAACTAAGTCTGGGAACTTAGCTAGAATTTTTCTAAGTATGGGACCCCCTTGATAAGCTTAAAGGACTGATTTAAGCTTAGATATTTTGTGGGGTCTTACAGTTGGGGGCTTGTCCCATCAACTCCTCAATTAGTTTAGAGGCTTTTAGATACTTCAGACAGTTAGTTAGTTTGTCTGTCCTATCATTCGGATTTCAGTATTTCCACATATGTTTTTATTTTGTGGATTATTGTTGTCAGAACTTAAAACCTTATGTCATTTTTCAATTAATTTTTGCACATTGCATTGTTATTAGTTTTATCCAGTGCTCACATAAGGTACCAGCTCATGGGTTAGCTTGTGGTCACTTATGACAGTAAGCACCGTGTGACATCCAGGGTGTACTCTCGGGGCATTACAAGAGGCTTTTAGACAGACAGATGCTTAGAGTTTTTGCTTGTTGAGTATTTCAGACTATGTTAATATTGATGTCATTATTATTTGTTAATATTTTAATTTCAGTTTAGCTTTCGTCTAGTATTTATTATTTTTTAAATATCCTAGCGTATGCCAGGCCATGGGCTAGCTTAGGGTTATTTGTTGCTCTAAGCACCGCGTTATGACTAGGGGATAGTCTCAGGTCATGAAAAACTTTATATCTGAATCGTAGGTTTACCATGTCCTAGAGATTTAGAATGCCACGTAAAGTAGATTGTTGTTCATGGGTGTGAAGCACGCCACACTTATGAGCAAAAGGCTATGAAATATTTTAGGAAAGTCTCACTTCTTTCATGATTCATGTCATGCGATAGAGTGTGAACTCTATTAAATTTTTTCTTCTAACTCATCCTCTACCCATTTATAGAAAATGCCTCCTAAGTGAGCTAATAGGATGAGAAATAGAAATTAGCAAGCACCACCACTAGTTCCCAAAGACCCTCTAAATGAGAAAGTCTCTCATGCTAAGTTTAGGGTTGTTTTTAAGGCATTATCCCAATCTATGACAATGCAGAATAACTAGAAGGTTGTTTCCCCATCCAAGCAACAACGAATACAGCGGTAACTAGAATCTAAGACTTTACTCAGATACATCCACCGATATTTTATGGGTCAATGTCTAAAGAGGATCCATGGTAATTCTTTACTGTTTAGAAAGTGACTAAGATTATGTACATTAATTTAAGTAAAAGTGCCCATTTGGTTTGCTATCAATTACAATGAGTTGTTGATACCTAGTTTAAGCAGTGGAAGGAAGATAGAGGTACAGATGCAGGGCTAGTAGAGTGGGATGAGTTCAATGTTGTATTTCAGGACAGGTTCTTTCCATAGTTGAGAGATGCCAAAGTGCAGGAGTTCAACAACTTGAAGCATGGTAGTATGAGTGTTAAGGAGTATTCACTCAAGTTTACTCAGTTGACTAGGTATGCTCCAACTATGGTGGCTGATTCTAAGGCCTAAATAACTAAGTTTATGTTTGGTGTTTCTTAGGATGTGGTAAGGAGTGTAGTATGGCCATGATTGTTAAGGAGATGGACATCTCTAGACTGATGGTCCATGCTTACAGATTGAGGAGGAGAAGAAAATATAGAATAAGAGGGCTAGAACTGGTAGTTTTAATTTCTTTTGGTAGAGATTAGATGGTGGGAATCGTTCTCAGTTCATCTAGAAATCTTTATCTCCAACCCTATTTTTTTCTAGTGCCCTAATGACTAAGTTCAGGCAGTATACCCATGATAGAGCTCCAGGCACTAAGTCCCAAGGTTGTGAGAATAACGATCGAACCAACCTAGTTTGTAGTATATATGGTAAGAACCATAATGGTGAGTGCATGTCCGGTAGTGATGCTAATTTTGGGTATGGCAAGTCATTTCATAGAATAAGGGATTTCCTAGTGGTTACATAAAGAGGTAGGAATGATCGTCAGCAGATTTAGACTTACTCTCAATAGTTCCAGCAGGTCGCTCAACTTAGCGGGGTGCCACCTCAAGTAAAACTAGTGGAAATCATTAGGGTAGGTTCTATGCCCTTTAAACTTGATAGGATTGGGAGGGTTCTTTGGCATAGTCATTAGTACGTTGCAAGTCTTACATACTCATGTTTATGTATTATTAGATTTTTAGGCCATACTCTCCTTTTTAACTCCCTATATAGCGGTAGATTTTGGTGTTAGTCCAAAAATTCTCGCAGAACCCTTCTTGGTTTCTACTCCAATTGGATTTCAATCATATCTAGATGAGTATACAAAAATTGTGCAGTCATAGTGTGCCAGAAGGTCACTTCAGTCAATTTTGTAGAGTTAGACGTGACTGATTTTAATGTTATTCTTGTCATGGATTGGATCCACTCTTGCTATGCCTCAATTTACTATAGAAATAGAGTAGTCTAGTTTCATTTTCCAAATAAACTATTCTTAAAGTGGAAAGATAGTTTCCCAGTACCTAGAGGTCGGTTTATCTTTTTTCTCAAGGTGAGGGGAAAAATTTCAAAGGGTACATATATCATTTTGTCTGATTTAAGAACTAAAGGTCCAAAACTTTGAGTCTATATTCAGTTTCAGTAGTGAATGAATTTTCTAAAGTATTTCTTGAAGATCTGCTTGAAGTTCCTCCCGAGAGGGAGATTGACTTTAGAATTGATCTTCTTCCAGATACCTAGCTTATATAAATACTAAATTATAACATAGCTTAAGTAATTGAAATAATAGTTGAAAAATCTCTTAGACAAGGGTTTTATCAGTCCTAGTGTCTCTCAATGAGGTGCTTTGGTTCTTTTTGTGTGCAAGAAAGATGATTCTCACTAAATATGCATCGACTATCATTAGTTGAACCAAGTCACAATCAATAATAAGTATTCCATCCCAAAATTGATGACTTGTTCGACCAAATTTAGGGTGACAATTATTTCTCTAAGATAGACCTCTGATCCGGCTATCATCAACTTAGAGTCAGAGATGGTGACATTCCGAAGACAACCTTCATAACTCGATATGGTCACTTTGAATTTGTTTTTATGCCTTATGGACTAACGAATGCTCTTGTAACTTTTATGTACTTGATGAACAAAGTGCTCAAGCAGTACTTAAATATGTTTATTATAGTCTTCATAGATGACATCCTTGTTTATTCTCGGAGTGAGGGTAAATATGAAAATCATTTGAGAATTGTCTTATAGATTGTTAAGGATCACCATATATTTGCTAAGTTTGCAAACGTGAATTTTGGTTGAAATTAGTAACCTTCTTTGTTCATATTATTCCCAATGAAGGCATTTGAGGTGATCCTCGAAAGATCAAAATAGTGAGAAACTAACCTAAACCCATATATTCATCAGATACCAAGAGTTTCTTAAGTTTATCCAGTTATTACTGATGGTTTTTTGAAGGATTTTCCTCTACTTCTTCTCCCATGTCTAGACTTACTTGGAAAAAATTAAAATTTTAGTGGTCTGATTCTTATGAGAAGAGTTCTCAGGAGTAGAAGACTCGACTCAGCTTTGCTCCAGTTTTGACTATTTCGGAGGGTTCAGATGGTTTTGTGGTTTACTCTGATTCTTACAGAGTTGGTCTTGGTTGTGTGTTGATATATAAAGGCAAGGTTATATAATATGCCTCTATACAACTCAATCCTTATGAAGAACTACCCGACTCATGATCTTAAATTGGCAGCAATTGTTTTTTCCTTAAAGATCTGGAGGCATTATCTTTATGGGGTTCATATTGATGTGTTCACTGATCAAAAGATACTTCAGTATGTTTTTAGTCAAAAATATCTAAATCTTCATAAGATAAGGTGGCTAGTTTTTGAAGGATTATGATATGAGTATCTTGTACCACTCGGGTAAGGCCAATGTTGTGGTTGACACCCTTAGTAGATTTCTATGGAAAGTATTAATCACGTGGAGGATTCAAAGAAAGAGTTAGTTTGTCAGGTTCATCATCTTTCTTGGTTGGGAGTTTGGTTGGTTGATTCAACTGAAGGAAATGTCTTGTTTCAAATGGTTCATAATCATCATTGGTTGCTGAGGTGAAGGAAAATCAAGATAGTGATCCTATTTTTCTTAAGTTGAAAGAGGCAGTTCAGAATTGGAAGGTTGAGGTTTTCTTCCAAGGAGGAGATGATGTTGTTTACAATTAGGGCAAATTATGTTCCCATATATAGACGGTTTGAGACAATAGATGTTAGCGGAAGCTTGTGGTTCTTTATATTCTATTCACCCGGGAGCCACAAAAATGTACCGTGATTTGGAGGAAATCTATTGGTGGAATGGAATAAAGAAATATATTGTGGAATTCGTCGCTATTCCAAGTTGCTAGCAGGTTAAGGTTGAGAACTAGAGACCTAGTGGTACGCTTTAGGAATTTAGTATTCCTACTTGGAGGTGGGAAGTGGTGAACATGGACTTCATTACAGGTTTGCCTCATACGCGTCGACAGCATAATTCTATTTAGGTCATCATGATTCGAATGACTAAGTCTGCTCATTTCTTTCCAGTTAACACTTTAGATTCAGCTGAAGATTATTCTAAACTTTATCTTAGGGAGTTAGTGAAATTAAATGGAGTCCTTTTGACTATTATTTTAGATAGAGGTTCCTAATTTACCTCTTGATTTTGGAAGGCTTTCTAGAAGGGTCTTGGAACCTAAGGTCATCTTAGTATGACTTTTCATCCACAGATAGATGTTCAAGTAGAGAGGAATATCCAGACCTTAGAGTACATGTTGAAGGAATATGTGATGGATTTCAAGGGTAGTTGGGATGACTATTGTCTCTGATTGTACTTCCTTATAATAATAGCTATCACTCTAGTATTTACATGGCTCCGTTTGAGGCTATTAATGGTAGAAGGTGTAGATCTCATATTGGTTGGTTAAGGTAGGTGAAGCTGCTTTGATAAGGCTAGATGCAGTGCAAGGGGTGATTGAAATAGTTTAGCTGATTTGAGAGAGGCTGAAAACTACTCAGAGTCGTCAGAAATCTTATGTAGATATGAGGAAGAAAGAGCTTGAGTTTAAAATTGGTAATTTTGTCTACTGGAAGGTTGCAGTGATAAAGGGGTTAAGAAGTTTGGTAAGAAAGGAAAGCTCAATGTCGGAACTTATAAGATTTTGAGTCGACATGGTAAGATAGCCTATGAGTTAGAATTTCCTGAAGGGTTAGCATCAGTGCATCTAGTCTTCCATGTCTCCTTGTTGAAGAAGTGCATTGGTGACTCAGCATCAATAGTCCAATTAGAAAAGGTTGGCAAGGAAAATTATCTCTCTTATGAAGAGGTACCATTTGAGATCCTTGATCATCGAACTCATAGGCTAAGGAATAAAGAGGTCGCTTTGGTAAAGATTCTATGGATAAATCAGTCAGTTAAGAGAGATAGTTTAGAAGTATAGATAGATATGTTGGACAAGTAACCCCCCACCCTTCTCTAATATTTTCTCTTCAAACCCAATTCCAACTTGAGTTAATAGTTCCTTAATTAATTCTATCATTTATATCTTAGGCCATCCATCTATTTTCATGTCGTAGCATGCATTCTTGAGTTCAGTTCAGTCCATGCATTAGTCAGAGATTTAGATATCAATTCAAGATTTAGCTCGTAAATGCTCAATGCAAAATTTTATCTTTTCCGCCAGTACTTAAGATTAGTCAATTTCATTCGGGGATGAATGATACCAAGGTGGAGATATAGTAAGACCCCAAGTTTTTAAGATCTAGACCCACAAAAATATACGCAACTGAATTAGCTTTCCAATGCCACCAGTCTTGCCTTAATCTTCTAAGGCACTATTAGACTGCCAGTGATAATGACTCTAAAAATAATCCATTTCAAACACAATGTGTTATGGTGAAGAATCGTTATCACAGCATTAAGTAGCCAAAAGATTTCAGTCAGTGGCTACGAGTCCAGCACACGACTCGTTGTTAGACTAAATGAGTTATTGGGTGAACCCATCAACTTATATTAGTTAGTTTTCCCATCTCGCATACTCAGTACTTTCAAAGTACTAACTGCATACTTTTCTATTCTATATTATCTTCTAATATAGGTTCGGACGCTTAATGCCTGAATCACATTTAGTATATTTCAGTACCATCAGCTGCAATATTGGTGAGTCCTTATCATTTATGGACCAGTTATCAGTTATTTATTTTAGCATTTCTTTTTTAGTCAATTGGGTTAGTTAGGGGCATATCCCAACAACCAATAATGGTTAGAGGCTTTTAGAAAGACAAACAGATGTTTAGAGTTTCAGTTTGTCGAGTATTTCAAGTAGTGTTAGTACTTATTTCATTATCAATTATTAAAATTTTATTTTCAATTCATCTTTTGCCAAATATTTTGTTATTTCTTTAGTCCTAGTGCATGCCAAGCCATGGGATAGTTTAGGGTCATTTTTGGCTCTGAGCACCATGTTATGACTAGGGGGTAGTCTCGGGTCATGACACATCATCCAACTTATGGCTAGTAAGATCCCGCATCACATCAGCAGTAGAGTTTGGTGAGTCCTCATCTTCTGAGTATAGGACTTATTCTTACTCTTTTTATTTTAGCCATTCAGTTTTCATAAAGTTAGAGTTAGTTGGAGGCTTGTCGCAAAAAGTCATCTTACCAGAGGCTTTCAGACAGACAGACTAGTGTGTTCAACTTTATTTTTTCTTCGATGATCTACAATTTGACTATAGTATTGAAATTTATTTTAAATATTATTATATTTTTAATATTTCAAATTCCACTCAGTGAACCTCATTTTATAAAGTATTCTTAGTGTCATGCTGGACCATGGGTTAGCTTGGGTTCACTTGTGACTCTAAGAATCGTGTTATGACCAGGATAAACCCCAAGGGCATTACAAACTTAGTATCATAGCAAAGAGTTCAAGTGTTATTGGGTGTCGGTAAATCCGGCTCTAGTAGAGTCTTGTAGAATGGTACAGAGACATTTGTATTTTTCCTCGAGAAGCTACGGAGAATTTAGGAAATGTCTCTTTTCTTACATATCCTACCTATTGCAGTAGAGGTGTTATCTAACAAATCTATACAAATCCAAGCATTTCATCAATATCTGCTAACTATGCCTTATTCTTTAGGGAATAGAAATAGACAATATTAACTTTATACTAATTAAGTTTTTCCTAAAGAACGTACAGATGTCAATGTGATTACACACAAGCTTGATAGGAGCCATTTAAATATTTTAAGTCCAGTTATTTAAGAAAATCCATTCTCATTCATCCAAGAAGGACGTTTGAGCTGAGGTATGATATATTCCCATACCTTCTCCAAATCCTATGGCAAAATATCCCAATGTTAGAAGTGTGAGTCTAGAACTATAGCATTTATAGAGTTATTGAAAGATTGGCACTTATAGAAAATATCATATGATTAAATATGTGTATAGTGTATTATGTGATGGTAATGAAGATTAGTAAGTCCATGAAAGAAGAATGTACGTGTAACATTGTATAGACGGGAGAGAGTAGATGTCTCTTATTATGGAAAATTATTGTGTGCTTGTTTTATCTAAAGTTATAAGTATGGAGGGAGATTGAGGCAAATATTATGTAGATGTAATAGTTAGTTGAGAAGTTTTGGTGTCCTTCTTTAATGATAGTTCATGAATTTTTTATTGATTGAGGGATTAGAGAAGATGAGAAAATCCTTAGATGGTTTGGTTGCCTAGAAATTCATATGTGCTTATAAGGATAGGGTTGAATGTCATGTTGGTATACAAGTGGATGTATAACTTTTGCACTAGTGAATTTTTAATTAGAGTTTGGAGTGTTGAGTATTATTCTTAAGACGAGATCTAAAAAAGACATACAATATAGAATCCCATTATTTAAACGAGAGAAAAGACATTTTCCCCCCTGAACTTGTCCTCCAAACTCACTTTAGCAGTTAAACTTAACTTCTATTTATTTACCCCCCTTAACATCTTTAAAGTATATATTTTTCGCCCCTCAAAACTGAATATCACTCTCACAACGGAGAGTGTGTTACACTCACCTACACATCAACGCCACGTCATTGCCACGTAAGAAGTTCAATTTTTCTAAAAAAAAAATAATTCCCCACACTTTATTTTTATATATATTTTTTTAAAATAAAAATTATAAATTTACTATTTTATTTATTTATATATATATATACATACCCCACCCCCATTTTCTTTCTTCTTCATAACCCCTACCCAGCCTGCCCATCCCGCCCCCTACCCTGCAATATAACCCCTCCCCCCTTTCTATCTTCTTCAAACCACCCCACCTCTCCCCTCTCCTTTATTTTCTATCTTCTTTAAACTTAAACATATTACCAATAGCCATTAAGAAAATCCAAAAAAATCAATTCAAAACATAATTAAAAGCCCCTTTTGATTGTAACATAAACCCAACAAAACAAATAGCTCAAAATATACCATACAACAAAAACATGGAAAACAAAATCAAGATTGAATTTTTTAAACATAAGTACAATACCTTTATAATTCATTCATCAAACCACTAATTCAAGAAACAACAATGCAACAGCATCACCACATTCCAATTCAAAACTCTTCATTCCAAAATATTCCAATAAAACTCACCGGAAAATAATTAAAAAAAAATCAAAAAAATATACGCACACCATTAACACCACCACCACCATTAACACCACCGCTAATAACTTTTCTTCAGTTTCAAATTTTCTAATTCATGAAGATAACTTTTAATTTTAGAAATTTAATTTCATTATTTTCTAATGATCTTAAGTTAAGGGGTTTAGGCGGGGTGAAGAATTTGGTAATTGAAGGAGAAGAAATTGGGGGTTTGAAGGAGAGAGGTGGGGCTGGTGGTAGAGAAATTAGTGGTTGGAGGAGAAAAAGGACTGGTAGTGGTGGGTTTGGAGAGTAAAAATTATGGTAGGGGTGGGGATAGAAGAAGAAGATGGGAAATAAAGGTAGAGGGGTATGAAGAATATTAATGGGGATGGGGTATGAAGAAGGTGGTTTTATATATATTAAAAAGTGGGGCCATATCAGTTTTAAAATTAAAAAATGCGCTTTTTTTTTCTTTTTTTTAAAACAAATTCCACGTCAGCTTAAGGGGTGAAAATAATATACTTTAAAGATGTTAAGGGGGGTAAATAAACAGAAGTTAAGTTTAAGTACTAAAGTGAGTTTGGAGGACAAGTTCAGGGGGGGGGGAAGATGTCTTTTCTCTTTAAACTAGTGTTGTCACTTCATGTGTAGTGTCATGTGACTTTGAGTTAGGCTTGAACTTTATGAGAGCATGTGTTTCAACTCAAATGTTTGTAGAAGTAGTCACATATACCCATGTAAAGGTTATAAGTTACATCTAATGAAGTGTGGTATTCAATAGGGAAGCATAGTTGAGAAGTGTTGCTAAGATGAGAAGTAATCAGTCATATAGCTATAATGAATAGTAGCCCTACTCTTACCTCATGCCTAGGGTACCCCTTTTTCATGTCACATATCTTTAAATAATGTGTGGCCTATGTTTGAAACTATATTGTCCATACTTTATGAACTTATGCCATATGTCTCACATAAATCATTCCTATGATTCCATCCCTTAAAATGTTATTATAGTTCCCTTTACAAGTCTTATGGAGGCCAATAGAGGCCAAGTTTATGTTTTTCCAGTGTCCTTTATGCCTATTCTAGTTCTTGCACTAATAGCTCATGTTTTTACATTTCCTAGTATTGATATTTAGAACCCTATTGTTCACACTATTTAGTTTATGCTAGTATAAGAGGTATGGATAGCCAAAGAAAAATCTTTATTTACTCTATCTTTATGCCTATTATAGATTTGACCTTCATTTGAGGATGAATGATCTCAAGGGGGAGATATTGTAATACCCCATAAGTTCAACAATTTTATTTTGATAGATACCATATGTTTGATGCACTTTTAAGGTTGATAATTGACTAGAAATGGTAACAGGACTATTAGGAAGTGTTTTGGAATTTTAGAATGAGTTTTGAGGCTTAACGCAACCCCAATATAGTAAGGGTATACATTAGGGTAGTACCACAAAGGCAGGACACATCTCAAATGTCCTAACTAGTAGCCAGGTATGTTGGAGGAGTGTAACACCAGAGGGGTGCCACATTTAAGAGTGTCACATAGTGGTGTTCTACATTTGAGCCATTCCATGCTATTGGCTATAGAGATGCAAAATTTCTATTTTTCTTTTGGTTTTTTTAGGGTAAATTAGTCCTTTCGATCCTAAATAGCCATATAACTGATACTAAAATGTTGTACATCTTTTCTTAACATAAAATCATCATTTACTCCCTCCCAAACTATCAAGAATACAATAACAAAGGTTTCTCTCAGATATTCAACCTCAAGGGCTCCCAACTCAAAGTTTCCTTCAAAAAATCAATAAGCATAGGCATGTGGGATTTTTTCAATGGGATCCTTTCACCCATTGACTCCCTAAGGGAACTTAATTACTCAACTTAATTTATTTTTTGGAGTTAGAGTTGAAATTCAAGAAGGAGGGGGGAGGGGGTGAATTGAAATTTTCTTCTGTGAGTCGACTTCTAAATTCTCACAGTCGACTCTCCTGCAGATCCAAATACTACATAACTAAATTAAACTTAAACGGTTAAGCACATAAATAATAAAGCATAAAGTAAACAACACAAGGATTTATCCTGGTTCGGCATACCAATCCAGTGCCTACGTCCAGTCTCCTTGGGTTTTAAATTTCCTTTTGATCGTTGAAGGTTTGGCTTGAGTACAATGATAAGAAACAAGTTCTGAAGACTTATTTTGCTCTTCAGATCTTGTGACACAGCTTTATTTGATGTTACAATGATGATTCGATCCTATTCTTTATATAACAATTGTAAACTAACATTACATAGCTTTGTAAGACTAAGAATGAGACACATTGAATTTTCTCCTTAAAGTTGTGTGAAGAGTGTCTGTCTTTGGTATTCTCCTTTTATAGTCTTCGGTTGCTACCCTTCATAAGGGAAACCTAAGAGATTTCTTCTCCATCAAGGATTTGAATTGATTTCTTGATTGAGGAATGTATCCATTTAATGTATCTATATCAGATATGTCCATATACGTCTTTGGATCACATCCATATCTGCTATGTCTGTGATCTTTTCTTTCTTTTAGTCTTGGATGTCTATGTGACAGTTGTGTTCTTCTTTCCTTTGTTTAGATCCTGATTGATTTTTTTATTGATCCGATCTTCCATGAATCTGGGAATGTGATTTTTATTTCCAAGGTTACCATGTAAGTTCCATGATCTTCTTATGATTGGATTTCCTTTCTTTCTTAGAGAGTGTTATGATCTTCTTATGATTGGATGCCCTTTCTTTCTTAGAGAGATCTTTGATCCATACTTGGTGCGATTTTTCTTTCTCATATCTATAAATGTCCATATCAGATATGTCCCTGTAAGAAGTGAGATCTTTCTTCTCTATTGATCTTTCCATAAGTTGCGTCCAATTGCCTTGTCTATTTGAATCTTGTGTGAGATATCCTCCCATGATTTGAGATCTTCAATGTCCTTTGTGTGAGATATCCTTTCATCATTAAAGATCTTTAATATCCATCAAAGTTCACTTATTAGTTTTTCATTATTAAAATATAAAAAATAAATATAGAAGGCTAATAATCTCCCTCTTTTGATAATGACAAACAAGCATAAACATCAGTTAACTTCCCTGTCTGTCACAATAGTTGGGTTGCTCCTCCTGACTTGTAATACTTTTGTTGTTCCAAGTTTCTTGAGTATCAGTCGATTTGATCCCCCTAACTTGTAGGCACTTTTGATGTTCCTGTCTTTCTCCCCCTTTCGGCATAATCAAAAAGGACCACAGAGTAGCAAAAAAAAGCATTAGACAGATAGCAGAGATTTAATGTATTAACTAACAAGTAGTAGGCAAAAAAACTGTGTGGAAGATAGTGTGTTAAAAATTATTTTACAACCCAGCTAAAACAAGGGACTTGACCCCCTTTTGAAAACCAATTTTCGGTTAAAAACTGACGATAAAATTGGAACAAGTAAAAGAGATTTTTGTCCAAAAATAAGACTCATAATTCATTAATGCTAAGAATACCAAGTCTTTTTCTTGGGTAACAAAATATTTCTTTCAACAGGGGTTTTGAAAAAATATCTACCAATTGATTTTTGGAATCAACAAATGTTAACAAAAAATCACCATTTTCTACAAGATCTTGAAAAATGATGCTTAAAATCAATGTGTTTGGCGCTAGAATGATGCACAGTATATTTATATATGCCATTTGATGCATAATCCATAAAATTTGAGTACCACAACTTCCAGCGGCTATGTATTCGGCATCAGTTATTGAAAGAGCAACTGAAGTTTGCTTCTTGTTGTGCCATGAAATTAGGGCATCACCACGAATTTGACACATTCTACTAGTGCTTTTTATATCACATAGTCCAATATCTTGAGTTCCTATAAGGTATCGGATGATTCTTTTGACGTAGTCAGGTGAGACTCTTTGGGAGTCAACTGGAACCTGGCACACTTACATACACTGAACATGATATTTGGTCGACTGGTGGTCAAGTGGAGTAGTGATCCAATCATTCCCTAAATTTTTAATGAGTTCCTTTGTGTACTTAACTTGACTTATGAAGGTACCTTCTTATTGGGAGTAGCCTTGAGATATACGTCTTGCTTTGTTTCAGATAACCTTACCTTCTTCATTCAATTTTTTTTGTAGACCTATCTAGTTCCAATTACTGAATAGTTCTTGGGTCTTTCAACCAGAGTCCAAACTAGATTTCGTTCGTACTGGTCTAATTCTTCCTTCATTGCTTTGACCCATTATTCATCTTTGAGGGCCTCATGATTTTTTTGGTTCAATTTGAGATACAAAGGAAACAAATGCTTGCTTTCTCAATGATGGTCTTGTTTGCGTTCTATTATCTGAATTTTTGATGATAAATTTATTTGGATAGCTAGAATCATGTTTCCACTCTCATGGAATAGTCGGTTTGACTATTTCTACTGTGGAAGCCGACTCTTGAGAGGTGTAGATACTCATCCTGTGATGACTCAGAGATTGTGGTAGTTTTGGATTCAGATTATAAATCACTCACCTGATCTTTATCAATACTCAAACTCATAGAAGGGTGATTAGATTCATTAAATACAATATACATACCCACATGCCCAAGCTTTCTATACCATAACCAAATATCATTGGTTTGCACAGTGTGGCAGGTTAAACTAGAAAAATCAAGAATGTTTAAAACATAAATATTATCTACATATTCCCCGATGAGATGTCTCTTTTGTCATGTTTGACTAAGCAACTTCTGGCTTTGAAGGAGACTCCAAATCCAGAGTCATACAGCTGATTGATTGTATCTAGATAAGTGGGTTTCACTTTGAACTTTCCATAGTGAACATGCATCGAATGCACTCGGTCAATGTATAGATTTGATATCTTTGAAATATCGAGCTTTAATGTACACCTAGACAACACATGTCACACAACTAACCTTTTTCCATTTATGATTCTCATGGTTTTGTTCGTTTCAGCCATGAACACGTCCCGGTCTCATGAGATCTTAGAGAATAGGCCTTTACTAACATTCTCCTTGAAGCAGCTTCCACTTCTCCCTATCATAGGTAATTTCTAAATGTTTAATCCTATAGATTAAATTATTTGGTCAAATCTATATTATGGTAATCATTAAAAGACTTTACCCCATTAGTCTTATCTTTGTTTACTAAACATTATCTATATTATGAGAATGGATTAGGTACATTGACAATGTTGAACTTGTCAGACACAACTTTGTTTGATCTCCTTGAACCTAGCTCTTGGGATCTCCAGTCTGCTAGGTAGAGTTACCGCCATGTTAACTTGTCCTACGCCGTAAACCTATTCCCTTGGATGTCCTTTCAACTCCTTCTCTAGATAGCCCTTTTGTAAGTGGATCCAACACATTATCCTTTAACTTCACATAGTCAACAGTGATAATTCCACTAGAGAGAAGTTCTCTAACAATATTATATCTCCGTATTATGTGACAAGATTTACCATTGTACATCATGTTTCCTACCTTACCTATTTAAACTTGACTATCACAGTGTATACATACTAGTGCCAATGGTTGGGCCAATAAGAAATATCTTCCAAGAAATTCTGAAGCCATTCTGCTTCTTCACCAGCTTTATCTAATGTAAAAAATTCTAATTCCATTATAGAGAGAGAAATATATGTCTATTTGGATGATTTCCAAGAGACTGTTCCTCCACCTATAGTAAATACATATCCACTCGTGGATTTTACTTCATTCAATTCGGTGATCCAATTTGCATCACTATATGCTTCCAGTACCGCAGGATATTTGTTATAATGCAAAGCATAGTCTTGAGTGTATTTAAGATACCCCAAAACTCTTTTCATTGCCATCCAAAGAGTTTTATTGGGATTACTCGTGTACCAACTCAACTTAATAATAGCACATGCTATGTCTGGTCGTGTACAATTCATTATATACATTAAACATCCCAACATTCTTGCATACTCCAACTGTGAGTAACTTTCACCTTCATTCTTTTAAAGTTCAAATCTCAAGTCCAATGGAGTCTTGGCAATACCAAATTCTAAATACTTGAATTTGTCAAGTACCTTTTCGATGAAATGAGACTGTGACAATGCCAACCCTTGTGAAATTCTATGAATTCTTATTCCTAAAATCACATCTGCAACTCTAAGATCTTTCATATCAAACTTGCTCTCGAACATTCATTTCGTATCATTTATGTCAGAAATGTCTCTACTGATGATCAACATATCATCCATATACAAACAAATAATGACTTAGTGATTTGAAGTGTCTTTAATGTAAACACATTATCACATTCATTTATCCTGAACTCGTTTGCCACCGTGGTTTGGTGAAACTTCGCTTGTGCTTGTTTTAGTCCATAGAGTGACTTAACCATTTCACACACCTTCTTTTCTTTACCAGGAACCACAAAACCCTCGGGTTGTTCCATGTAAATTTCTTCCTCCAATTCTCTATTTAGGAATGTTGTTTTCACATCCATTTGATGGATTTCAAGATCATATACCTTTTCCAAGGAAATTAACATCTGAATTAATATTATCCTTGTTACTGGAGAGTATGTGTCAAAGTAATCAAGGCCTTCCTTTTATTTAAAGCCTTTTACAACATGTCTTGCCTTGTATTTGTCAATAGTACCATCATCGTTCATTTTTCTTTCGAAGATCCATTTAGAACCTAAAGATTTATTTCCTGGAAGAAGATCAACCAACTCCCACATATGGTTGCTTAAGATTGAACCAATCTTACTATTGACTGCCTCTTTCCAAAAGGATGAGTCTGAAGATGTCATTGCTTCGTTAAATATTTGAGGCTCATTTTCTAAGAGAAATATTACAAAATATAATCCAAATGAAGTTGACGTTCTTTGATGTGTACTACATCATAGATTCTCATTATTATGTACATCCTTACTTGGTTTATCTCGAGGTCATTTAGACCCCCCACTAGACTGTTAATGTCTAGTTTATACAGATAAATGTGTTCAAAGAATTCGGCATTATCTAATTCAATTACCGTATTTTCATTGATATTTGGATGTTCAGATTTATGAACCAAAACCCAACATGCTTTACTATTTTTAGAATATCTTATGAACACATAGTCCACTATCATAGGTCCTATCTTTACCCTTTTAGGCATAGAAACTTGGACCTTTGCTAGACACCCCGACATTTTGAAACATTCCAAGTTGGGTTTCATTCCTTTTCATTTTTCATATGGAATTGATTGTGTCTTACTATGGGGCACTCTATTGAGTATTTGGTTAGCTATAAGGATAGCTTCTCCCTACAAGTTTTGCGATAAACCTGAATTATAAGTAAGACATTCATCATTTCCTTCAAGGTTTGGTTTTTTCTTTCCGCAATTTCATTAGATTGGGGTGAATACGGGGTCGTAGTTTGATGGACAATTCTATTCTCTACATATATTTTTGTAAAGAGAGATTCATATTCTCCGCCCTTATCATTTCTTATCATTTTGATCTGTTTCTCTAACTGATTTTTAACTTTTGTTTTATATTGCCTAAACGTATCTATCGCTTCATCCTTACTATTTAGCAAAAAGACATAACAGTACCTAGTACAATCATCAATAAAAATTATAAAATACTTCTTTCCACCACGAGATGGTGTTGACTTCATATCACAAATGTCAGTATGGATTAAGTCTAAGGGATTAGAATTCCTTTCAATAGACTTATACGAATGCTTAGCATATTTTGATTCCACACATGTTTGACATTTTCATTTATTGCACTCAAAGTTTGGCAAAACTTCTAAGTTAATCAGTTTTTGCAATATTTTGTAATTGACATGTTCTAATCGTTCATGCCACAAATCATTAGACTCAAGCAAGTAAGAAAAAACTGAACTTTTATTGATTTCAACATTTATTACATTCATTTTGAATAGGCCCTCAGTGAGGTAGCCTTTTCTACATACACTTCTCCTTTACTAAGTATAATTTTTTTAAAACAAATGCATATTTGAATCATTTTTTGTCAATAAGTGATACAAAAATCAAGTTTTCTCGTAACTCTGGTACATATAGGACATTGTTTAAAGTCAACACTTTGCTAGATATCATTTTCAAGTAGACTTTTCATGTTCCTTCAACTTTTGCATTTGCGGAGTTGGCCATATATATCTTCTCTTCACCTTGATCTGGAGAAAAAACAACAAACAACTCCTTATTTTCAAAAATGTGGCGAGTGGCACCAGAATCCATCCACCATTCTCGAGGATTTCTCACCAAGTTGCATTCAGACAGCATGGCACACAGATCATCCATTTCTTTCATAGATTCAGCCATATTTTCTTAGTCCTTCATTTTTCCTTTCTTTGGGGTATGAAAATGCATTGACTTGTGGCCAATCTTGCCACAGTTAAAGCATTTCTCCTTGAATTTCATCTTAGGTTGATTGTTTTTATATCCAGCTTTCTTTTGCTTGTTTGAGTTGTTGTGGTCGTCTTCTACATTGTTTTCTTCATTCATTGCAGAATTTTCTCTCGATCTTCTTTCCGCAGCTTTGTTGTCTTCTTCAATGCATAGTCTCACTATAAGATCTTCAATTGTTATCTTTTTTCTCTTATGTTTCAAGTAGTTCTTAAAGTCCTTTCACATAGGTGGTAACTTCTCTATTATTGCCGCGACTTGAAATGCCTCATTCATGACCAAACCTACAATAAAGTTTATGTGAACATCAAGAACATTATTAATATGTTTAACTAAGATATTCATCAAACTCATACCTTTCGCGAGGAGATCGTGGATGATAACTTGCAGTTCCTGGACTTGAGATACAACAGACTTGTTGTCAATCATTTTAAACTTAAGGAATCTTGCAACGAAGAACTTCTTGGTTCCAGTATCCTCAATTTTTTATTTTCTTTCTAGTGCACCCCACAACTCTTTTGCCGTATTCTTTCCAATATACACGTTGTATAATTTATTTTGAAGGTTATTTAGAATGTAATTCCTGCAAAGAAAATTAGAGTGTTTCCAAGCCTCCATAACAACAAATTTCTCCTGGTCCAAAGTTCTCTCGGGATGGAGCTTCTTTAGATGTGAATCTTTGAAGAAATAAAGTTGTAAGTTAAAATAACATCTTTTTTTGTCACCCTTTGAAATCAACACCCATGAATTTTTCAGGTTTCTCTACTGGTGCCATTGCCTGCAGAGCACTCGTACGACTCGTTGTGGCAATATTAGTTGTTGCCACAGTCGTTGCAGTATCATGCACACCACTGTCCGTAATCATTTTTCTGTCACAAAAAGACAGTGAATTTTAGTATATGAAAATACTACTAAGTTGTAGCAACTTTAAACACCCCTTGTTTCTAGTTTAACGATGAAGTTTTTATGACTTCCAATCATCAACCGAGTGATCTTTAACTTGTGATGAAGATTTTATTTCTTTAAACCACTAGTTAAGTTCAAACAGAGTAGAAAGCTTAAAGCTTTAATCTCCAGAAACCAAGCAATACAGATTCTAAAAATTAGTTATTTCCTTAAGATTGTTGTTTTCGAGTGCACAAAATCTGTATTTAGGCACAACAACTTCAACACAAGTTCAAGTATAAAACAAGAATACTTATGAAGTTATGCAACACCTTCAAAAAAAGACTAAAATGATCTTTCAAAGAAGTGTGTTTTTTAAAAAATTAGATGAAATAGAAAAAGGCCACATCTTCTGAATTCACGGAGTGTCCTTAAGGAAATAATTCCCCTCAAGTACCCGAGGTTGCGAAATTTTTCTCCCAGGATAAAATGGCCTAACAATCCGACTGTAGTGGTACCTCAAACGATCAAATTTTCTTCGAACTCACTCAATAATTAGATGATCACGTGGAGTATTTTGAAGACAAAAAGTGTTTGTAAATGCAGAAATTTTCGTGTGTAAACCTGTGGGAAAATGAAATTTTATATAGCCATTAGGTACCTCTTCTGAAAAGTGGCAATAGTTCACCGGAAAGGTGTATCCTTTTTGAACATTCATGTCTGTCCATCAAAAAGAGTGTGTCTTTTTCGAACAGCCACAATCATCCAAATAGTCATACCTTTTCCCAAAACAGTGTGCCTTTTACTTGAAGAGTTGTGTCTCTTCGATCAGCCATAGCCATCATTTCTGCATTCAGAAGCATGCACGTTGATGGAGGTTCAAAAACTATTTTGTACAAAAATATATATCTCATCGATTGATCATTTGACAAATCCAAATCCAAATTCAAATCCAAATCTGAAGCCGAAGCAGAAGCTGAGCGAGCGACGAAGACGATGGCGTAAGGCATCTCTTGGTTCTTTCCTTACTTACCATGTAGAACAGTCATGTCTGTCCATCAGAAAGAGTATGCCTTTTTCAAACAACCATAATTATCCGAACAGTCATTCCTTTTCTGAAATAGTGCGTCTTTTACTTGAAGAGTTGTGTCTCTTCGAGTAGCCGCAACCATCATTTCTTTATGCATAATCATGCATGGTAATGGAGATTCAAAAACTATTTTTTCCAAAAAGATAGATCTCATCGATCGATTGACAAATCAAAAGCCGAAGCCGAGCAAGCGACGACGACGACGCGAGGCAACTCTTGGTTGTTGCCTCACTTACCATGTGGATTAAGTGTTTATTAATATAAACACTTGAAAGTTTCCTTCTCACACCAATGTGGGAGAATTAGTAGACTTTTTCATTTTTTAGTACACTTTCCATTTTGAGTGTTATCTCAATTTTTCCCTCCACTTGATTTCCTCCATTTTTCATTCACACTTTTTAATCTTGAACCCAACAGGTATAGCTTGATGCATTTATGTTAACTAAAATAGTTTTATATCCTGCATGTACCCAATTAGTTGAATAAGAAAAATAATTTATTTACATTGATGATTTTAGAACTGTTCAAGTTCTTAGCATGAAAAATTTCTTAAACTCACACATAAAAATATTAGTAGTAATATATGAGGTGGTATGTGATTTTAATATTCGTGTCAATTTGATTCGTGTGAAATTATGAAGAAAAAAAAGTTGAACAAATGTTTTGTTTGAGTTTGATAAATCGATCAATCCGAAGCCGAAGCCAAGCGAGTGATGACGATGCAAGGCACCTCTTGGTTCTTGCCTCACTTACCATGTGGAGTAAGTATTTCTTAATATAAACACTTGAAAGTTTCCTTCTCCCACCAATGTGAGAGAATTAGTAGATTTTTTCGTTTTAGAGCACACTTTCCATTTTGAATGTTATCTCAATTTTTTCCTCCACTTGGTTCCTCCATTTTCCATTCACACTTTTTAATTTTGAGCCCAACAGATGTAATTGGACGCATTTATGTTTACTAAAATAGTTTTTAATCCTGCATGTACCAATTAGTTGAAGAAGAAGAATGATTTATTTACATTGATGATTCTATAACTGTTCAAATTCTTAGCAATAAAAAGTTCTTAAACTCACACATAAAAATATTAGTAGCATTATATGAGGTGGTATGTGATTTTAATATTCGTGTCATTTTGATTCGTGTGAAATTATGAAGAAGAAAAAAAGGTTGAACAAATATTTTGTTTGAGTTTGATAAAGTATTAAAAAACACTATTAGAAAAGTGCAAATTACATGAAGTTTTTTTTGGAGATTATATATGAAAATTCGCAAGCAACATAATTTTCTGTGGATTTTCCTACTAAAAAAATTCGATGAAAAAATCTTCATGGGTAATTATTACATGCAAATTTTAAAATTTTCAAGTATGTTACATGGAATTTTAAAATTGCATATAAATTATCTATGAATTTTCTTGAAAAAAAATATTGATAAAAGTTAATGAAAGAAAGTATGTTTCTTACAAATTTTCATAGGGAAAATCGCAAATAAATTCCCGGGGTTTAATTATTTTATTTTTTGTATCAATTTTTGCAGATTTATTTCTGTTGGTGACGACTACGGAATACCCACTGTTACTTTTCAGGGATTTGTATACAATTACCTCTCATCTCTCTTTTCATATCATTTACCCTCCCCATTTTTTGTTATTTGTTTCAAATTTATTTAATTTTCTTGTCCCATTTTTTTTATTTGTTTCAGATTTATTTAATTTTCTTACATTTAGTTAGTTGATTCTTAAGACTAACAACATTACAATTCAACAAGAGAATTAAATACACCACCTCACCTCTTTTTCCTAGGGCTCACTTCCTTGTAAGATCTCACGTATATGTTTAGTATTTGCTTACTAGTTACTATATACTATAAAGCATATAATGCAGCTTTCCGTATCCAATGTGGTACAAAAGATTACATGGGTGCAATTTCTTTTGATTTTTCCATTCAGTAAATTATGATGTCAAATTATTTTTTCATTTATTTATTTTTTTTCAAAAAAGATGTGTAAGTGTGAGAGAAATTTTAAATACAATTAACGTTGAGTAAATTGATAGGTATTTATGTTATTAAAAAAGAGGGAGTTGATTGAATGGTAAACACTCCTCACTTCCAATCTTGAGGTTGTGAATTCGAGTCATCTAGGGAATAAAAGATATTCATGTCACTATTATCAATAAGTAAAAAAATTGAAAATCATTTATATACTGAGATTCTAGAGAAGATTTAGTTGGTAGGATACTTTTAACACTTATTTTGATAAATAGACACCTTTTTCTTTTTCATTTAAATTTTTAGAGCTTTGGATAAAATGGTGAGGTATGGGTTAAAGTGTTAAAAAAAAAAAGTTTTTGGCGCCCCTTATGTCTTTTTAAATACTTTGCACACCCCACGTTTTCATTAAATATCAAAAAAAATTCTCTCTCCTCACTCTCTCTCGTCTTTCCCGTTACTTTCTTACCTATCCACCATTTTTTATTTCTAGCTTGTGTAAATCTTGAAGAACTTCGATCTTCAACTTCAGGTAATTTATATTCATCTCTCGAGTAATTTTTGCTCCATATTGATGGGGGGTTTTATTTTTTTGTTGTTTTAGTTTGTGTTGATTCAACTAGTTTGGGAGAAAAAATTGATTATATTTTAATAACGGGGGTTGATTTTACTGAAATTATTTATTTTTAATTGGTATTTTTTTGATTGTTGATGGATAATTAGTGTATATCGATTATCCTAGGCGAATGCATGATGAAATTTGTTTTCTCTAATTTCATCGGAATGTGCCAAGAAATCTTATTTTTCTTCAAAGTTTTCTTCAATGTAATGGTGGTGTAGATGCATGTTCATGTTGGGTATTCTTTGGTTAGAATCATACGTCATTTTTTTTTTAATCTACCGTTGTGCTGATTAGGTATTTGGATAAAAAAATTGAATTTTTTTGAAAACAATGGGGCTTGATTTTACTTAAAATCTGTGTTTTTAAGTTGATATTAGTTTGATTGTGCGTTATTTTTGATGAATTTTTATTTTCCTTGATGATTGCATTGAGTTTTTTTTCCAAATTTTCTCGATTATCGTGCTAAAAATATGGGTTCCTTCTTATTTTTGTTCAATATAATGGTGATTTAGATGCATGTTCTTATGGGTGATAGAGTTGTTTTAGATGCATTTTCTTGTTCTGCTAATAGGCAATTGGTGTGCTGCAGCTGCTGTTATCTTAATAGATTGTTAGGTCGATTAGGTATTATTTTTGTTGTTATAGTTGAGCAATCTTATTTTTTGTATGTGGATCATAAAAATTGTCTAGAAGTAATAAATGCAAGGCTATAGAAGTTGAGAGGTTCGAGAAAAGAAAAAACGAGTAGTCGATGAATTGGAAAATAGAAATTGCAGCGACGAAGCTGTTGAAGCTTTGGTTAGAGATGAGCTAGAGGAAATAAAAATTGAGCCTAGGATAAATGAGAAAGCATTGATCTTGAACCACTGTGCAAGATTTATTTTGGCTGAGAGGTATGACCTTGCCACAGTCATAGATGATGTTGGATCATTTCTGGTTAAGATATTCGTTAGATCTTATTTGAAAATGTTTTATGAATTCAAACAAGTCGTGGTCGATCAACGTCTGAAGTCTAGATTTAAGAATTCTTGTTTTGGTTGTTTATGGGACTTGCCAGAACACATGAAGTTCAATGGATGGCTTGTCCACTATACACTTCTTTGTTGAGTTGAACAGGAAAAGAAGCTGCATGAAATATGGTTCTGCATGAATGACGGGCCTGCATATTTTGGCCTGAAGGAGTTTGCGCTAATCACAGGTTTAAACTGTGGATGTTACCCCCGTGATTAAAGATATATCAAACCAGTAGATAAAGGTGAAGCTATTTTCAAATAGATTGCAAAAAAGAGGAGTGTAAATGCCAAGAGATTGTTAAAGCTTATTAGAGGTGGGAGGCTAGACAAGGAGGACAAGTTCAAATAATGCATGGTTTGGTTCGTACATTGCATATTGCTTGCACGCGATTTGTCAAAAATCGTGGACATAGACACCATCAAGATGGTGGATAACTTGAGCTTCTTTGAGAGATACCCTTAGGGTCAAGAGTTATTTTCCTTGACTATAGTCTATCTAAAGAAGCAGATAGACTTCACGAAGCAGAAGAATACATTTGTGACAAAGGGAGTTTCATCGTACGCGCTCTACGAATTTCTCTGGCCATTTCTCGTATTGATTATAAACCATTGAAGTAGTTTATTCTATACTGTAATTTATCTATGGTGTCTATACTATATTGACTGAGTTATATGTTTTTATTTTTTCTTTTGATTACATATTTGGATATACAAAGCCTTTCCCGGGCTCCGCATGGAAAATGATAAATCAATAGAAGACCTGCTGCCCATTCCCCGATTGCTCAGATCGTACACCTCAAAAGGCGATAAACTAATCGTAGGTGATCCATATTTGAACGGATGGAGAACAAAGGTATGAAACTGTTTTCTGAAGAATACTTTTACCAATATTGTGTTGCTCAATAATCACATTTGCCTATGTATCTATAGAGAGTGAACATGTATCTTATCCCCACAGTCCATGAAATGAAGTAACACTAAATGAAAAAGTTTAAAACATCTACGGACGAACCAAATGATATATTCATCAATGGCTTGAAGGCTCATCTGTAGGGTGTGACTGACATCACCTCATTAGAAGATGGTGAGGATGGGTATGATGACCGGAATTTGGCTGGAAATATTAATTCAAAACATATCACTCACGGTGTGGGGACAAGTAAGCTGAGAGCATCGAGAAAGATACCAATGATCAGAAATTTAGAAGAGCGCGTGTTTAGGCTGGAGTGGTCGATGAAAGACATTGTTGATTTTATGAAAGAAGAGAGGCTGAGGAGAGCAGAAAAGGAGAAGCATAAGAAGAGAGATAAAGATGAAGGTAACATCTTCTTTGTATATTATAGAAGTTGCATATTTTATATAATTCATTTTACTTATAATAGAATTTATATCATTTTTCATCAACTGATAGCATAGTTTATTATAAATGGTAAATACTTGAAAATGTAGGTGTGCAGGTCCAAAGTCAGCATCATTGGTGAGAATTGTCCACGATGACAGCGGCATTAAAGAAGCACTCCTTGAGGCAGCATCTTTGGAACATACCTTGATCAATGTTGAGGAGGTGATGATACCTGATGATGCAACTGTTGCAGAGAAGGAAAATCCCGATGAAAGCGATGAAGAAAAAGAAGAAGAAAAATGAAGAAGTTTTTTGTGAAAAATAAAACAAAGTTGATGAATCAGCTGGTATGGAGAACGATAATCATGACGAAGGCAGGCAGGATGAAAAAGATAAATATTAAAAAAGTGTTTGTGAAGATAAAAACATTGAAGGAGGTGGAGAGAAATCAGAAAAGGAAGAAGGGGAATGGAAGATTACAGCAGGACAAGTAGAGAAATAAGAGGAATAAGAACATAAAGAAGAAGAAAAAAATGATGCACTAGAAAAAAAAGGTATTGCGGAGGAAGGAAATGAAAATGCATTTTCGAACGTAGATGATTTTCTTATGGAAGTAACTCATGACATTAACAAGATGCAAGTGGAAGACGAAAATGTTGAGGAATGTTTAAACAATGTTTAACTTTTATTTGTAGGTGATGTTTATTTGTGTTATACAAGACAATCTTAACTTTTTTATTTTTCAGCTCTAGAGGTGTAGAGTTGAAAAATTTTATTTTTGAAACTGCTTTTATAGTTTATGATAAATATTTTACAATTTATATAATCAATGTATCATTGCTTTTACATGAATGTCATCGTTGATTATAGACTCTGACTAAAAGGTAAAGCATAAATAGTACAGTGTTGTGTAGTCAATGAATGAAAAAGGTAAACCATATATAATATAAGTGAAAAGTAGTCGATTATTAAAAGAGACAGAATACATTCAATCTCACTACACCCCCATTACACCTTTTCAAAAAGCCAAAACTAATAGTAAATCATACACCATAATTTTTAGGCTCTTTTTTTTTCTTCGGCCATAGCCAACCTCTGCTTAAGTTGATCCCTCTTAATTTTGACGTCTTTCAATAATCCTTTTAAGTGATCAATCTTGTATTCCGATTCTCTATATAATTTCATAAGAACATCCTTATTTTCTTCGGAATCTCTAAGCCTTTCCAACATTTTAAACTTTGCAACGCCTTAAAATTTTGATTCCTCAAAATCGGAGGGAATTCACTTGAAATAATAGCATCCACCATTATCCTAAAATAACGAAGATAAATTAGTAAATTATATTATGTGATGTACATAAATAAATTTTTATTTAAACAAAAATAAATCTTTCCAACCACATAATTGTAGAATTTTTGACTTGGATTTTTATCGGTTAGTGATGTCTTCAAAATAGCGGGATTACCACAATGACAAATATAAGTACTTTTGGACATTTGAGATGACTGCGGTATTGTTATTGTTGAAGCAAAATTAGAAAGTGATTAATAAATCAACATGGAGGAGTTCAAAAAGGTCCCTTTCATTTATATAGTAGGGCTACCAAAATCTGACCGTTGAAAAATTATAACTGTTTGACTTGTTCCATTGAGAGAAATTCAAATGGTTTATCATGTACTTCAAAGGGTTTCTAAAGAATGTTTATGTCTTCTATAATTGACTAGGGTAAGTATGAATTATATACTTCTGTCTTTGTTGATAATTAAGTGTATTGACATATCATCGATTTCGAATAAGGTCGATTATCGACCTACCAAATAGTTTATGCTAAACTTACTGAATATATGGACAGCTTAAAATAATGACAAAAAGGAAGAAATTAAATTAAATAAAATTAAAGTATGTCAATTAACATAATTAAAACATTATAAAGCAATTTAGATATATCAATTGTGACTCCCAATCACTTTTGAATGTGATCAGATATTATCTAAGGCACGTTGTAGCCATATATCATGAGATAGGACTAAAAAATAAGAGAAATAAAATAAATTAAAATAAAACAAAATAAATATGAATCATCCAAGCACTAAAGAAAAACTACATATCATGACATGAGATTAGACTTGTGTAATGACCATAAGGAAGAGTGATGGTTGTCACTTGTGGGTGTTCAATGGACAAGTAGTGTCTGAGAACAAGAAGTCTTTCTCAATACAGATGCTTGTTCTGAGTAATTGGTTGTTACTACCATTGCCCTCCCCCATACACATTTGATCAAGTGTTTAATTATTTTGTACTCTCATATTATGATATTTAGTCACTTTACATTGTGTGAATGATGTTTATTTATTTTATTTTATTTTATTTCTCCTTTTTTAATCTCACCTCCTTTGAAAATAGACTCAACTGGTCAATACATGACTAATAATATAGTCCGGTATAGATAAAGATAATTATCTATAATATATGCAAGATATTATCATAGGTCTATTTTCAAAGGTGGTGATATTAAAAAAAAAAGAAATAAAATAAAATAAGCATCATTCACGCAATGTAAAGTGACTAAATATCATAATATGAGAGTACAAAATAATTGAACACTCGATCAAATGAGTATAGAGGAGGGCAATGGTAGTAACAACCAATTACCTAGAACAAACTTCTACATTGAGAAGGACTTCTTGTTCCCAGACACTACTTGTCCATTGAACACCCACAAATGACAACCATCACTCTTCCTTATGGTCATTACACAAGTCTAATCTCATGTCATGATATGTAGTTGTTCTTTAGTGCTTGGATGATTCATATTTATTTTATTTTATTCCTCACCTTTTATAGTCTCATCTCGTGATCTATGACTACAGCGTGCCTTAGATAACACTTAACCACGTTCAAAAGTGATTAAGAGTCACAATTGATGTATCTAAATTACTTTACAATATTTTAATGGTGTTAATTGACATACTTTAATTTAATTTAATTTAATTTCTCCTTTTTTGTCATTATTTTAAGCTGTCCATATATTCAGTAAGTTTAGCATAGACTATTTGATAGGTCGATAATGATAATCGACCTTAGTCGAAATCGATAATATGTCAAAACACTTAATCATCAACAAAGCCAGAAGTATATAATTCATACTTACCCTAGTGGATTATAACCTTAATATTTCCTTTCTTACGTTTAATGAAACAGCCTTTAGAAGAGTTCAAACGTATTGTACTCAATATTTCGTAGTCAATTATATATTTGTATTGAGCGTATATAATTCATATTTAGTGTAGTCAATTATATATTTAATATTTTTTTCTTACGTTTAATGAAGCAATGTTTACAAAACTTCAAACATGCACTACTAAAAAATCATCAACAAAGACTGAAAGACATAAAATCATTATATATAAATAGAATATAATGTAAACACAAACTTGTTCATAGATAGATAAAAGTTCACTGCATGTACATTTACAAATTTTGGGACAAAATCTCAACCAAAAAGATAAAAATAAAATTTCTATTTACAAAATTCCACCATAAAAGCATCAGTAATGAACTACACCTTTCTAAACTAAACTAGGACGGGGGGAATAAGGGGGGGTGATGAGGTCATGGGGGTTCAGTTGGAGCCTCTTGACTATGGCCCGAAGAAAATGGGCCATCCGCCAGAGTTCCCTGTCCAGTCGCCGTTGATCAGTGGAAAAACCCTAGAAAAGAAAATCTAAGTCACTCCTAATTCGGAGAAATTTGATATTGTTAGTTGTCCTCATTCTGTGCAGTGGATGTTGGACGAAGTGGGTACCTTCTCCATGCTATTTTTTTCTCTTCTTAGTCTTTCTTTTGAAATTGAGTTTACAATTGACAATGGCCTCTTTAAATAGACTAAAGTAAGACAAAATCGACCAATAAAAGTTAAACACGTGTTGATGGAAGGAAAAAAGATGTGTGGGAATAATAAATGAAAAGTTGCGGCAGTTATGGTAGTCAATTCATTTCAAATGATCGTGTTTCCCGAAGTGTAATAATTACACTGAAATGTTCAGTGTACGAAGAAATGGGTTTTTGTAATAGATTACTCGAATGTTCGATTATATACTATGTAGTTTAACCTATACTTTGTAGACTATGTATCGATCTATTATATATTTTAAGTACAGTTGATGTGTAATGTGTATAGTCATTTCATAACTTGGGATGGGTGTTTTCAAAATGGCACCTTTTTCAATGCGTCATAATTATTCTGAACTCAACAGTGTACGAAGAAAAGGGTTTGTTCAATAGACAACATGAAAGGTTTATTATACACTACGTATTGAATATATACTCTGTAGATCAAAAACTGATTTATTATATATTATGAGGCTAGTCGATTATTTCAGTGTATAATCTATTTAGCATGTAGTATATAATATATGAACTGAAATCGATAATGCACAACAAAAAAATTGATTTTGACTGCAGTTCATTGGCTTTGAAAATAGAATACACATTACATATTGTCCAGTGTATTTGACAAAACCAAAACCATAAAATACAATGTCACTCCTACATTAAGGTTGCATGTTGTTCTCTTATGTCCCGGCCTTTTGCACTTGGCGCACTTGTTCCTTTTCTTGGGCCTTGAAGGCTCCAACACACCCTTAACGTGTCTCGACCTCCTCCTCCCTACTTTGGGATCAAAATCTGGTGGAAGAACTTGCATTTTTAAATACTTCCACGCCACACTCCACTCCGACTTTAGAGTTATTGCACAAATTAGTTCTAAGTATGCAAGGAGGTATGATTCTTTAGAATATATGGGCGAAGAGTAGTTGTAAATACTAGTGTCGTATTCATCCTCGTGTTTCAAACGCAACGCTGCCATTGCATGAGCGCATGGCAATTTCACCAAGTCGAACTTCCTGCAAGAACATGGTCATCTCGATAGATTAACTTTGGTGGAAGGACCACAACCAAGCACGGAGAATTCGTCGGTGCTTTTGTTTATGTTGTTCACATATAATTTGTCGTCCTCGGTCATGTTTTCCCTCAAGATCTTCTCAGCTACGGGAACGAATAGTGTCCTTGAATTGTTCACCTCCGCATACCTCTTCCTGAATATTTCTCCAAACCTATATGCAATTAAATTAAAGATGGCCGCCATTGGATACTCTCTTTCATCGAGCAACATTGAGTTCAGCGAATCGACGATGTTTGTGATCACGACGTTGAATCTATTACCTGGAGAGTGAGTTCGGATCCACTTTTCAAATTCAACATCATGCTCGAGGCAAGCTGTTACGCTGGGGCATCTTTCTTTAAGGGCGTTGAAGTAGTCATTAAATTCTTCCAATGTGTACGTCTTGCCCACATGGTAGTACAAATAGAGAGAATCTGCACAATGGTGATTCGTTTGAAGATTTTCACCAAGATGCCTCATACAAACACCATGATGCGCAAGCGAATAATGCCTTGCAAGGTCGTTGGCTATGCTTACGTGTCTGTCGGAGATAACGCACAACTCTAGTTCGTTGATGACAAAGGCCTTAAGCTTCTCGAAGAAGAATCCCCACGACGCATCATTCTCCTTATCCACCACACAATACGCTAAGAGATAGATACGATTCTGCGTATCTTGAGCGATAACGGACAGCGGCACGCCCTCGTACTTGCCGACAAATGCGTGCCATAATTATCTATAATTCTATCATGGAATCATTACAAAATTCTCTATTTATATGATTGTTAGTTTTATACTATGTGCATTAAATATGTATTATATATCTGGGTGTTAGTGTGGGTCTAGTTATTTCACTTAATTCTTATTTCTTATTGTTTATATATAGGTATGTCAGTTTTGCTGGTCACTAATAAAATATTTTCTAAACTATGATTAAAAATTTATTTATAATATAATTATATAAATAGAAGTAATATTGTAGGAATTTATTATTAAATCTACCTCTATTTTTAGTAATTCTTTTGGCGCTGCATTAAAATTTAATATGTTTATGAAGTTATCATATTTACTTATTCTAATAATTTGTTTCATATAAAGCATCATTAATATATACTTCATTACTCTTTACATTCTTTTAATGCTTATTCATTTTAAAGATCATAATTTAAAAGAAGTGAAAGAATAAAAACAAAGGTTCATAATATAAAGTTGGAATAAGCATTAAAAGAATTAAATTAACATACAGGGAGGAAAATATGTTAAAAGGTAAAGGAGAGTTTGATTTCTAAAATAATGTTGGGAGTGTAAATAATCTTTACCTGAAATAAATAAGCAAAATATGATGTTACTAATAGTTATGTCAAATTTATTGCGTTAAACCTTTTCTTTTAAGAACTTAATTATTAGAAAGAGAATATCGGAAAAAGTTTTGATATTTTAAAACCTAGTTATCAAGTGAATTATTAATATTTCATAAAACTATTTAGATCCCCACACAAAAATTTTCAAAAAAATTCTAGTAAGAAAGTCCACAAATAAATTTCCTAGAATTAAATATTTAGTTAAATTACGCACCCAAAATCTCCAAAATAATTTATGGACAATAGATTTTTCATTTAAATTCTCAAACAATTTTATTATTTAAATTCACAACAAAAGATCCTCAACTAACTACCTAGTTAATAAATTTTTTATGAAAATTTTTAAGAAAAGATTCTCAGCTAAAATCACAACAAATTATTCCCAAGTAATTTCTTGGGTAATAAAATCCACAGATTAATCTCCAAGAAAAGATTTCTAGGTAAATTTGCATAATCAAAATGTAAGACCCTGTAAAGTCCTGGTTCATTTCAGTCCCATATAGCTTGTAATAAGGGGTCCTAGACTTAGAAAAACATTCAGTTAAGTATTAAGACTTAGAAGCATTTTTAGCCTTCATAATTGGATGATCTTATTTTCGATCCTTACAACATTAGAATGTCGATTTTTAAGTTGATCCATGATCAGGGATGTCAATAGGTCATCTTGGGTGAGTTTTGGATTTTTCGAACATCGTTAGAGTCACGTTTGGATGACCAAAACAGTAAGCCAGTGCGATCTTGACGTGTCGTGTTGGCTATCATGTCGACACCATCGACGTGGCACGTTGGTCATCGCGTCGCTGGGCACAGATTGTGTATTAAGTTACAGGTTTGTGGGGGTAATTAAGTTATTTTTCTCCCACATTAAACCCCCATAACACAAAATTCAGCCCCTCAATAGGCAAAATACATTCACTCATTCACAAAATCCTCTCAAGAAATATACCCTAGTTCATCAAGCTCAAGATTAAGTTCCAAGAAATCCCCAACAATCTTCACGAATTTCATCACTCAGGTATATTAGTTGTTCATCCTTGGGTTTCCTTCCACCCTTGGAGTTCAAAAACCCCTTTCAAAACTTGAATTATGATTTTCATATTATGAATTAAATTATGCTCATGTTTGTGTTATTGTTTGGGTTTTAAGTTAAGATCTTTTATGAGTTCCATGAAATTTAGTTAGCATGTGCATTGAATTATGAATCTCTCATGTCAAAATTCTTGAATTTGCAAGTTGCATATTGTGGTTATGATGCCCTATGTGGTTAGTTCTCATGTATAGAAATCATGCTCCCTAAGTGTCTGACAAAATATCCATATGAGTAAATTATGCTTGGTAACCTGTTGTTGTGTTGTTAAAGTTGTGATATGAGTTTATCAATTATGCTATCGAGTCCTGGGGGTATTTATTACCCAAAATCTAGTTGTTTACTTAGTTGCAGTAATTACAGAATAGTCCCAGTAAAGGTCAAGAACGGTAGTACTCAGTCAGTTAACAGAACTTAGTGAACTCAATTCAGTTCAGTCAGTCAACACGATCAGGGTCAATTCAGTCAAGCTTAGTACAGTCTAGTGATCAGTGTCTTTCAGTTGGGAGTAATATTCAGCACCGAGTGAACCCAGGGATGGAGGCATTTCTGCCAGCAGAGGATTTGACCCTTAGTAGCAGTCCCTATATTACAGAACTTCATAGCCAGCATAGTGTAAGTCATCCTCCTGCTAGACTAGGGTTGACGTAATCATATATATATTTTGTGAGTCTTCCTGCCAGATTAGGGTTGATACAGCATTGTTAGTATCCCGTGGAAAGGTGCTAACACCCTTCCAACCGGGGTCACAGGTTGGATCCCAAATCAGTCTATATCGGGGTATGTAAGTTAGATGAACACTCTCATAATTACAGTTTCATCCTCAGTATTCAGTAAAGAACTCAGTCAATTCTACAGAACCATGGCTATCAGTTATTAGTTACTCTGCCATCAGAATTCAGTACTCAATTTCAGTATAATCTCAGATACACGATGTATACCTATATGTGTAGCATTGCATGTTCAGTAGTTACAGTTTTGCATGTACTCTCATCCTATTACTTTATGATGTTCATTCAGTCAGTTATCATCTCATGCATATGAACCCATATATATCAGTCTTACCTCACTTAGCATACCAGTACATTCCATGTACTGACGCATACATTATTTTTCTCTATGATGTCTCATATCATAGGTTCGGATACTCAGGTTCCTGACCGTACTTAGAAGATCAGGCTATCAGCAACAGATATAGTGGTGAGTCCTCATATTTCGAGGACAGAGTTTATCTATTTCAGTATTCCAGCAGTTCAGTAGTTATTTCAGTCGGAGTTAGTTGGGGGTTTGTTCCATCAACTTCATATTCAGACAGTTAGAGGTTTTCAGACTAGCATAGTCAGTTATTAATTTTTCAGATGTTATTATCAGTTATACTCAGTCATTATTTCAGTATTTTGAGAACCTTATGGTATTTTCAGATTTCTTTCTCATATGTATTTCAGTATTATATTTAGTGCTCACAGCAGGTACTAGTCATAGGTTAGATTATGGTTCTTCGGGATTGTAAGCACCATGTGATGCCTAGGGTGTAGTTCGGGGCGTTACAAACTTGGTATCAGAGCCTAAGGTTCTAAGGAATCCTAAGGAATCTGAAAGCCACGTCAAGTAGAGTCTTATGCATGGGTGTATAGTGCGCCACACTTATGGACAAGAGGCTATGAGGCGTTTTAGGAAAAAGTTCCCTTTTTTAGTGTTCATATCGTGCGAGTGAGCATTATCTCAAATTAAACTCTCGGTCTAATCCAATTTTTCCTTCCATTTACAGAGCATGCCTCCTAAAATCACCAACGGAAGAAGGACTGAAACCAGCCAGCACCTCCGCTCGTTCAGGAAGATCTCCTGAATGAGCATGTTTCTCACGCAGAATTCAGAGCAGCTTTCACCACTCTAGCTCATTCTGTGTCAGCTCAGAATGTTCAATCAGCTGTTGTTCAGGCCAACCCAATGGCCAATACTGTTGCAGCTAGAATTCGGGACTTCACCCGAATTAACCCTCCTTCATTTTCAAGGTCTAAGTCTAAAGAAGACCCACAGAAATTCCTTGACATAGTGCAGAAGGTAACAGACATTATGGGGATAACCACGAGTGAGAGTACTGAGTTAGTTTTCTATCAGTTGTAGGATGTGGCTCATACATGGTTTAAGCAGTGGAAAGTAGATAGGGGCGCAGAGGAAATATCAGTGGGAAAAAATCTCAAATAAAAGTTTTAGGTAATTTGCATTTTTCTGATAGTAAAAGTTGCAAATCAAAATGATTTTTTTTACCAATTTGTTTCATTTATGGTCTACTTTATACAATAAATCTAAACTAAATGATTATGATAAACAGTGAAGTGATTGATGTCTTGTATTGTACTATTACTCATTAATTAGTATATGTTAATATTTACAGAAAAGGCTCAAAAATATCCCTGAACTATTTGAACTGGGTCAAAAATACCCCTCTGTTAAATATTTGGCTAAAAAATACCCCTCCCCTTAACGAAATTAAATTATTTCGATTGAATTAAACCCTAACTTTTACTTTTTAACCCTAATACTTTAATGTTTTTACATAAAAGTATTTTTTTAATTTTAAAAATAAGATAATGAAAAAAAGTATTTGAATTATAATATAAATTGGTTGAATTTGATTTGAAAAATAAATATACATTTATTCTAAAAAGGTATTTTCACTTTACATCTTTTTAATCTTTAAAGAAATTAACGAAATATAAATTAACGAAATTAATGAAATATAAATTTTCACTTAAAGAAATTAACGAAATAAAAATTAAATGATGAACTTTATATAAACTAACGAAATAATCGAAATAATTTAATTTCATTTAATATCCCTCTGTTAAATATTGACTCAAAAATACCCCTCCCCTTAACGAAATTAAATTATTTCGATTGAATTAAACCCTAACTTTAACTTTTTAATCCTAATACTTTAATTTTTTTTACATAAAAGTATTTTTTTAATTTTAAAATAAGATAATGAAAAAAAGTATTTGAATTATAATATAAATTGGTTGAATTTGATTTGAAAAATAAACATACATTTATTCTAAAAAGGTATTTTCACTTTACATCTTTTTAATCTTTAAAGAAATTAACGAAATATAAATTTTCACTTAAAGAAATTACCGAAATATAAATTAAATGATGAACTTTATATAAATTAACGAAATAATTAAAATAATTTAATTTCGTTAAATACCCCTCTGTTAAATATTTGACTCAAAATACCCCTCCCCTTACCGAAATTAAATTATCTCGATTGAATTAAACCCTAACTTTAACTTTTAAACCCTAATACTTTTTTTTTTTTTACATAAAAGTATTTTTTTAATTTTAAAAATAAGATAATGAAAAAAAGTATTTGAATTATAATATAAATTGGTTGAATTTGATTTGAAAAATAAACATACATTTATTTTAAAAAGGTATTTTCACTTTTCATCTTTTTCATCTTTAAAGAAATTAACGAAATATAAATTAACGAGATATCTTTTTCATCTTTAAAGAAATTAACGAAATATAAATTAACGAGATATAAATTTTCACTTAAAGAAATTAACGAAATATAAATTAAATGATGAACTTTCTATAAATTAACGAAATAATCGAAATAATTTAATTTCGTTAAGGGAAGGGTATTTTTGAGCCAAATATTTAACAGAGGGGATTTTTGACCCATTTCAGATAGTTCAGGGGTATTTTTGATCATTTTCCGAATTCCGTTAGAGGGGGATATTTTTTAGCCAAATATTTAACGGAGAGGTATTTTTGAGCCAAAAATCTAAGGAAGGGCATTTTTGAGTTATTTTGGATAGTTCAGGGATATTTTTGAGCCTTTTCCGTAATATTTATCATTGTTCTTCATATTTTTTGATACTTAATCAACTTGTATTAATCACCATGTTGGAAAATCAAGCACCACAACATAACCATATCTCAGTTTGCTGTCTAAAAGAACAAAAAAAGAAATAATTTTTTGCACCTATACAAGCTCTTTCATTGGCTATCTACACTAGACAAATACTGGTTAAAATTATAACCGTTGAAAGACTAAACTCTGTTTCGCAGATGCTCTAATATTGCAACGGCATGCAATTTTCCTAGCAATGTTGTTACTATCTCATTGCTTCTTCTCAAATATTCACGCATTCCTCTCTCCCTAGATAACATGTATCACTTCAGCATAAATTATTTGAAAAATCTTTAACCATTGTCTTATTTTAGCTCTTAAGGATCTGGCAAACACACAATCTAGAACAAATGCTCATTGGTTTCCAGAGCATTGTTACACAGTTGGCACTTCTTGTCCACATCAACACCCCGTCTGCTTAACCAATCTGCTATATTTAAGTGACTATGAAGCTAAACCCAGAGTGTAAAGAGTGTTTTTGGTCGAGCTTCATTCACATAAATATGTGTTTCAAGGGACTTTAGGACGAATTCCTAGCAGCTGAATGTAAATAAATTTTATTATGATCTTAGTAGCAGGTGGTTGTCCTTGGATTTTCTGTAGCACTCTCCTGGCATCTAATATTTTCCTTACTATCCAGCTGGCCTGCTGTGGTAACAAAAAGGTGTTAATGCCTGGTCCTTCACATAGTAAGCATTCAACTATCTTATCCACAACCTATCTTGCTTGCTTGTAGGATCCCAACATAATTTTGTTATTGCATCCTTATTCAAAAGTATGAGATTGAAAAGTTAAAGTCTACCTGCTGGTCTTGGAAGACACATCCTACTCCAAGAGACGAGCACTTTTAGTGATTTCATTAGACCCCGGCCAAATGTAACTTCTACAATAAGCGTCCATACTCTTAAGAATCTTTGCAGGGATCAGAAATAATTGGGACCAATATGATTGGATACGAAATACTACTATTTTAACTAATTACACTCTTCTTGCATACAATAGCAATCTACTCTTTAAAGGTTGTCAATGCAGTAGGCTCAACTTTTTGGTGGCTAAAGGCACACCTAAATACTTAAAGGTCAAATCTCCAATAGATATGCCTAACTTATGGATGATAGCTTGTTTCTCCTTGTCAGCCACCCCTCCAAAATAAATATTACTCTTGTTCAGATTGGCCTACAACCCTTAAGCCTTTGAAATGACACTGAACTTTTCATACAACAACTAAACTGAACCTCTATCTCCTCTATCAAATAATAGGAGATCATCTACAAATGCAAAATGAGTCAATTTTACTTTTGCACATTTGTGATGATAGTAAAACTGCTTATTGTTTCTTAACTCATTAAGATGTTTGCTAAAGTATTCAACAGTAATTGCAAAGAGATAAGGAGATAAAGGGACTCCTTGTCTCAAACCTCTGGCTGCCAGGAATGATTTGTTGCTACCCCCATTAACATTGATTGAATAACTAATAGTTTGCACACAATCCATGATCCAATCTCTAAATTTTGTTAGAAAGTGCAACTCCACTAGCATTTGCTCAATGAATGTCCATTCAATCAGTCACATACTTTATGAAGATCAACTTTAATCATACTCCTAGAAGATGTATGTTTCCTTGAATAACCAAGAACTATCTCATGAGCCATGACTATGTTGTCTGCTATTCTCTTACCTAGAACAAAACCTGCTTATGATTCACTAATGATACTTGGCATTATATCTTTCATTGTAGCATTGATTATCCTTGAGATAACCTTGTATAACACTATACAACACGCTATTGGATGATATCCTTTAACTGTCTTAGTCTGAGATACCTTGGGCAGTAACGAGACAAGCGTGAAGTTGATTGGTTTGTAGATTTTACCTCTGATAAAAAAATCTTGGACTGCTGCATATATGGCATCTTTAATAGTCCAAGCTGATTTAAAGAAGAGGGCACTAAACGCATCCACCCTAGGCACTTTATCATCCCCTATTTGTTGAAAAGCATCAAACATCTCTTTCTCAGTAATGTCTCTATATATTTACTTGTTGATGATGTGTTAGCACTGGACCTTTTCTCATTGTTTGCTTATTCACAACAGGCAGTGAATTATTGACAGAGCCCATAAGGAATTTATAAAACTGTATGATCTCTTGTTGTATATCTATGCATCTATCTGTTTTTGCCCATTCAAAGCTGTCAGTTCAACTATTTGTTCCTGTTGCCTTTTCTAATTCAGAATTGCTGAGAAGTACTTGGTATTGGCATCACTAAGTTTAATCTAATTTATTCTGGATCTTTGCCTGGATATACTCTCATCTATTAAGGACCATTTTTTCAGATTTTCCAGTGCTTTCTTTTCTGTAGTGGCAAGTGTATCACTATACTAAAAATTTATTTGTTGTTGGATTTGCTTCACCTATTGTCTTGCCATGTCTATTTTCTTTGCAATCCCTTTAAAGTGTTCATTATTCAATTGCCTAAGATGACTCTTGAGCTACTTCAAGTTCCTCCAGAATGCTTCCATTTTCTATTTAGACCTTTTATTCTTCCAATTGGTAGTTAGAATAGGCTTGAAATTGGAATAGTAGATCCAAGCATTGTAAAATCTGAATGAAGCCTTAATTTTATTGCTTAGTTGCCTGAAATCAAACGTCATGAAAGAGTGGTCTAAAATGAAAGGATCGTGATAGAGTGTTTTGGCATTCCTATCACTGAATCTAGCTAATAGAAATTTATTCAAAGTACATATAGTTTGCAACTCCACTTTGAAAGATATGTATAGCTAACACTCATTAGTGTGAAGATGTGTGTTAAATAAAGCATATTTAAATATTACATGCTTGAACTTTTTAGAAAATTTGAATTGTAAAAAGCCATTTCTCTATAATGAAATATTTGAAAGAATAGGGGTATGCTAATGTTGTGCTACTTGAGTTTGAAAGTTTTATTTTAATTTTAATGAAAGTTTTTCTTTTTGAAGAGGACATTATTATATTTGAGAGGTATCATAATATGGTTCTAAATAAAGTGAATACATCTTTATCATACTGGAGGGGTACAACTGATGCTAAGTTGATATCAAAATTCACTAGTGATTATGCATTATTATTGATTGAGGTGACATAATATAAAATCATCTAAATAGAGTTAGTTGTTTTAGAGTTAGTTAGTGCTGAGACTAAGTGGTTAAGAGAACTATTAGTGATTATTCCAATTGGAATAAAACCAACATCTATTACGCTTATATACTGTGGTTGCCAAGCAATAAAAGTTGCCGTCAAAAATATTTTTTTCATTGATAAAAATAGATGCATTCATTTGAGATTGAAAGCAATAAGACACTGCAGTGAAATGAATTTATTATGTGTAGTTAGGGGCGAATTTGATCAATTCACAAACTGTAAGAAATATCAAGGGGAGTGGAATTTTAAGTCAATTGATGTGAAGATTAACAATGATGGTAACTCAATCTAGGTGGTTAGAGATTTCATGAATTAAGTTTATATAGGTAATAACAATTCATTAGTTGATAAAAAATGCACTATAAAAGAATGTTCCTCCTATGATGTGTAAATATAGTACAGTGTTGCAAGGCAAATTGAGGCTTGAGTTATATACTCTTTGTTTGGAACCTTTGGGGTTGCACCATACTGTGAGGGACCAGGTCCCTCAAATTCAGTCATAGGCAATAAACAGTGAAGCAAAAATGAAGTTAAGATTTTGCAGAAAATAAAGAAACACACTAATTTAACATGAAAATTCTCTTACTCAAGAAAGAAAAAACCACGACTTTCTTTCACAATCTCTTCAACAATCCACTATAATCAAAATCTTGATTACAGACTCGATTTGAACCTAACTCTAGGTTCCTCCTTCTTGTAGTAACTCTATACAGCCTCACCTTAACAACTCTTTCAAGACTCTCTCAACACTGATTAACTCTAATCAGTTACAGGCTTAGGCAACTCTACCTAAGCCTCTCAAAGCATAAAGAAAATATTGCTCTTATAGCATGAGTAATTCAGTTACAGACCAATATTTGACTCTAGAACAATTTTCTTTTTAAGCACGTACTAAATTGAGAACTTGAGCTAAAAATGAGTTTTTCTTTTTTCTTCTTCTTAACACCCCAATTTTTACTTTTTGCAAAAACTATCAATTGAAAAGCATTATTTTCTTTTATAGTCGAGTAATGATTAGGGTTAAAATATGATTGGACTAGGTGTCCTTGTTAGTACAAGCAACACATGCGCAGTTTGTTACACGAGATGAGAAAAATTTGTAGACACGTGCCAGCTATACTTTAGCCTTGAAGATCCAGGGACCTGGTCCCTTGTTTCAAGTTTCTCATCATCAAAACAAGATATAACAATTTCTTCTTTTTTTATGATGACAAACCAATCACAAAACTTTGAGCATCAGCATTCATTTATCACATTTAATCAGAGTGATTACTACTACTGAAGATGAATGTTCCCCTTATCATTCAATCATTATTCTTTCATCATCATATAACATAGGGACCTGGTCCCTTATTGTCAATTGATATCAAAAATTACCAACCAGCCTTCCCTCTGTCAATATGCCTTCATACCTTCTCTATATCTTATCACACCCTTCTCCCTATCAATATGCCTTCATACCTTCTCTATAGCTCATCACACACCTCATCATATATTTCCCCTTATCGACATGCCATATACACCTAGTACCTTTTCATTTACACCTGGTACCTGGTCCCTACCACATGAAATCAATATTACACCTTTTGGCATCATTGAAAAGTAAAAAAAAAAATCAAAAGTAATAGTAAGCGTAGGTTAGTTAACTCATGACTACTAGGGCAACACTAACATGAAGAACAACTTTAGAAATAAAGTAGAAATAGATAAAGAGCACAAAAACAAGAAATCATTCATATTTAAAAGTTTAGGGATCATTGAAATACAAGATTTCCATTTCCTGTTCTATAGTAAAAGCCACAGAAGTTGGAGAAATTAAGAAGGTGAAGGATTTAGGGAGAAGGTTTGGAGAAGTAAGGTCATCTTAAGACAGTGTAACAACTCTTTAGTTAGCATCTTGATATTTGTATTCAATCTCAGAACCTCATTGGTTAGAATTGTAACCTTCTTCTTGAGTTCATCATTCTCACTCCTAAGTTTTGCAAAGACCCTTGAACACTCCTTAGAAAATTGTTCAATTTGTACCTATAATCTCTCAATTTCTGCATCTTTAGTAATTGTCTCTTTCTTTTCTTCTTTAAGAATCCCTAATAGGTTTATCATCAGTTATTCTCTTCTTCTTAGGACCAGCTCCCTCAGAAGTCTGGTGCTTTTCAGTAGGATTTCCAGATTTCACTCCGGATACTTTTGGTTTCAGGCTGTCATTTTGTTTCTTAGGACAATCCCAACTTCCTTTTGGGTTATATGATAGTAGAATGAGATTTTTAGCAACCCAAGAATCACCAGTCATCACACTGTCAGAGGGGTCATGTGTTTTCACGGATAAGTCTTCATCGGGAAGGTAAGTGAAGAAAGGGTTTGGCTTTGAATGGTTAGGATCGCTAAGTTGGGCAGGGTCCATGGAGTTAATGCAAAGATGAGTTTGATTTCAATTTTGGATGAGAAAAATTTTCTGACAAGGAGAGATAATATGCGACCTTTTGTAAAAGAATAAAAAGAAAAACATACACATTCATGATACTAACCTGAGAGATGGGACCAGGTCCCTCTCTTTCTTTGAGTGAATTCTCAATCTCGTGAACACTTTATATGTGTTCTTTCAAAGTTATTCCTATGGGTGTATACCTGCAAATGTATGGTACTGAGTTAGACTACCAAATACACACTTTACCAAGGATATATGTCTCTTAATCAAAGCCAAATTTGTGGAGAAACATTAATGCATATGGTAAGTCGGATCATTTTGATTAGACCTAGCTTCAACCTGTTCTTCACAAATTATTCCTTGTAAATGCCTTGGTAAAGATATTTTCTATCTAATCCTCAATCTTGCAAAACTTCATACAGATAGCCCCTTTCTCAACATTGTCTCTCAAGAAGTGATGTCTTACATCAATATGCTTAGTCCTATTGTGTTGCACTGGATTTCACTACCAGAAATTCGCTATTTTTTGACTGAAAATGGTAGTCGAAAATTTCCGACTACTTCCGTCGGAAATCTTATTTTTTTATTTTTATTTTTTACAAAATATTTTTTCAATACTATTTTTCACAAAAATAGTCAAAATATTTGGCGATAAATTTTGGGAACTATATATTCCGACTACAGTAGTTGGAAATATAAATAATTAAATAAATATAATACTAAATATATAATCAGGTTCCTTATATGAAAATTAAATAGTTATTTAAATAAATTATTAAATATATATTTCTGACTATTGTAGTCGAAAATACTAATAACTAAATAAAATTAATAAATAATAAAATATAACGGTTGTCGTAAATGTAAATAATTAAATAAATATATTAATAAATGTATAATGAGTCCCTTATACGAAATTTTAAAAATAAGTAAAATAAATTATAATATATATTTCTGACTGTTGTAGACGGAAATAAAAATAATTAAATGAATATATTAGTTTATATATAATCGGACCCTTACACAGAAATTAAATAATTATTTAAATAAATGATTAAATATGTATTTTCGACTACTGTAGTCGAAAATATAAATAATTAAATAAATATATTACTTAATATATAATTAGACCCTTATATGAAAATTAAATAATTATTTAAAAAAATGATTAAATATATATTTCTTACCACTGTAGTCGAAAATATTAAATAATTAAATATAATAAAAATATTCCGACTACAGTGGTCGGAAATATAAATTAAATAATTAAATTATATTTCCAATCACTGTAGTTTGAAATCTTATAAATAATTTATTTAAATATATAATTTAATTATATTAAATATCTAACCGACCGAAGTAGTCGGAAAAATTAAATAATTAAACATATTAATTTTCGTTCCGACTGAAGTAGTCGGAAATTCACATTTAATATACCCTAAACACACACCTTTCCCTTTCTCACTTTCCCACTTTCTCACTTTCTCTCTCTCGCTTAGGGCATGCACGCAGTTCTCTCCTTCGGCTCTCTTCTCTCTGTGTCTCTCTCTCTCAAAATTGGTCATGAAGGTTGCGTCTCTCTCTTTCAAAAAGTGGTAACGACGTCAATTTCACTGATTCGAGGTAATTTTCACTTTCAGTCATATTTGCTCTTTTTACCTTGAGATATGAGTATTCTTTTCTTGCCTTCATGAGTGTTATTTCCAACAAAATAAAAAAGATAGTTTGGGTTTATCTGTTTTTTTATTTTGTTGTTTGGGGTTCTTTAGTTTTGGGTATTTTTAGTGTATTAATGTAGATAGTGACCTGCATTTCTGTAAGATTGTTGTTTTGGGGTTTGTTTTTGTAAATTTTGATCTACTTGTATCGAAGATTCATCAGCTCAGTGTAGTTATATTTGTTGAGTTCTTTGGAAATAAACTGCATATGCATGTGTTTCTGTTCAGATCCAAATTTAGTACTTTATCAAAATGAAAATGAGTAAGCCCATTATGCTTGTTTGCCTCATTTAGTTACAGTAATGTGAATCTTTTTTCTAGTTGTTTGTCCATTGTGGGGGTGGAGGTAGAAGCTGATGTATGTGTTCGGCCGAATTCAGTAGTTTTAGTTCAAACAGTGTGTTTGTATTAAGAAATTCACTAAATATATTTATGAAAGTTAAATTCATAATACAGTCATTAACACATTGTGTCTCTATGACGCTACCCTAGAATTTAGAATCCATAAAGTTCAAATCGTGGCTCCGTTTTTTATTGTGGACAATACATTGAACTCTATCTGTCCCAAACTCCTTTGGTTTAAGTTCCTGTTAAATAGTTCTTTACATAAAGTTTAGTAATCTCCTTTCTCATTAAGGATAAAATGGTTACCACTTGAAGTCTTAAAAGAAAGAAGCTCGGCAAAGTATTGTGCCAGTTGTTAAAATATGAACCATATAACCATGTAGAGCACAAATGTTATCATTGTATAAGTTCGATTTGCTCCTTTCCTGAGTATGCTATGCTAGCTTCTGAAAACTTCTAAGAGGCATATTTGTGAACTATGAATAAGATGGTTTTCAGTACATATCCATTATCTAGACATTTTGGAAAAAGTTACACAAAGTTTAGAATCAGTTGAAGAACACTGGTGACTACTTGATGAAACTTAAATAATTTATAGCTTCATGTGGCATATGAAAAGTAGAAAGGCCTGCTAATAAATATTAAATATCATGGTTAAAGTTGATTTTGAGAATTTGGTTGATTACTATCTTAGAATGGTAGATTGCTTGTTTTTCACATATAAGGGCTAAGACACTACTCAATTATCCAAAATTCATCACTACCTCATCTGTTTGTCTCCCTTTTTGCCTTTCTTTTATCTTATTTGTGAAGCTATCACATGGATTGGATTCCTTTCACTGATAAAAAAAATCTTCTTTTAATTAAAATATTCTATTGCTGCTGGCTGCTTTACTATGTTATGTTGAATCTCTTAATTTTATGCTTATGTCCACTGCGTAGTAGAATCTTTAAACAACCCTGTTATTATTTTATTTCTCTTGTTTTTGTTCCTCTTCTCTATTATTATTGTCGTCGTTCTTGTGTAGATGGAAAATGAAGATCGTACATGGATGTATAATAGACTTTATCCTAACCGTGTGGGGTTGAGGGAGGAATATAAAGCTGGGGTAGCTGAATTTATTGCTAAAGCAATGACACTTAATAATTTTCTTATTGAAGGGACAATTAGGTGTCCTTGTTGGAATTGTAAGTGTTGCAAGTTATTGACTCCAGATGTTGTTACATTACATCTTTATAGAAAGGGTTTTATGTTGAATTATACTGTGTGGATAGCTCATGGAGAGAGTAGTGCTGCTAATAATTTTGCTTTTCAGAATTATGTTGAAAGTTCAATAAGAGAGAATAATATTGAAAGTTCACGATACAGTGAGATGGTCAGGGATGTTTTTGGGACACACTCAGGGGCTCAAAATGAACCATATGATGAGGCTAAGTACTTTTATGAATAGTTAAAGGAAGCTAGTCATCCATTATATGAAGGATCAATGCATTCTAAGTTATCTGTTGTTATTCGGTTACTGAGTATTAAGTCAGATTATTTAATTTTTCAAGAGGTCATGAACTCTATCATTGGACTTATGAATGAACTTAACCCAAATAAACGTAACTTACCCACAGATTTCTACACAATAAAGAAGTTGGTTTCTAAGTTAGGACTTTCATCAGAGAGGATTCACTGTTGCGAGAAAGTTGCATATTATTCTATAAGAAAGATACAAATTTAGAACGTTGTAAATTTTGTAATCAGCCTCGTTATAAGGAAGTCATACATGCCAAAGGGAAGAAGGTTCCTATGAAGTCTATGTATTACTTACCCTTTATACCACGATTAAAGAGGTTGTATGCATCAATGAGCTCTGCCCCTCATATGAGATGGCACTATGAAAATAAAAGACTACCTGGTGTTTTATGTCATCCGTCAGATGGAGAAGCATGGAAGTATTTTGATAGTGTGTATCCGGATTTTTCTAGTAAATCAAGAAACATCAGGTTGGGATTATCTACTGATGGATTCACTCCATTTTCCATCTCAGCCACACCATATTCATGTTGGCTGATGTTTGTGACTCCTTATAATCTCCCACCTGAAATATGTATGACGAGTCAGTATATATTTCTAACTTGCATTATTCTAGGTCCTCACAATCCTAAAGTTTTGATTGATGTATATCTGCAACCATTGATTATGAGTTAAACTTATTATGGCATGAAGGTGTAGAAGCATATGATGTATCAATGAAACAAAACTTTAGATTGTGTGCTACTTTGATATGGACTATAAATGACTTTCCTGCTTATGGAATGATGTCTGGGTGGTCGAGTGCAGGTAAGTTAGCTTGTCCTTGTTGTATGGAAGACACAAAAGCATTCACTTTGAAACATGGGGGTAAAAACTCATAGTTTGACTGTCACTGTCGATTCTTGCCAATGCAATATGAATTTAGGAGAAATACTAGTAATTTTATGAAGAATAAGACTGATTTTGAGAAGCCACCACCAATTTTTTCACGAGAAGAAATTTGGGATAGAGTGAGGAATCTGCCTAAGGTAACAGAGTCTACACCATCCAGGATACCTGGTTGTGGAGTTACACATAACTAGACTAAACGAAGCATAATTTGGGAGTTAGATTACTGGAAGGATAATCTTCTGCCTCATAATCTGGATCCCATGCATATTGAGAAAAACTTCTTTGACAACGTGTTTAATACTGTGATGGATGTAAGTAACAAAACAAAAGATAACTTGAAGGCCAGGATGAACTTAAAGGAGTATTTTCGGCACAGTGAGTTGTACCTGACATACTTAAACAATAAGATTCATAAGCCCAAGGCCAGTTACACATTCACTTTGGAGGATAGAAGAGTGATTTGTGATTGGGTTAACAATTTGAGAATACCAGATGGATATGCGTCAAATTTGTCTAGGTGTGTTGACATAAAGGAAGGAAAGTTGACCTCTATGAAGATCCATGTCTGTCACATTTTCATGGAGTCATTAATGCCTATTGCATTCTGTGCATTGCCCGATAGAATTTTGAAGCCCATAACAGAGATAAGCTTATTTTTCAAAGATTTATGTTCTAACATATTAAGGGAGGAGAACCTATCTTTGATGGATATCAACATTCGCTTAACCTTAAACAAGTTGGCAAAAAATTTTCCTCCTGGTTTTTTTGATGTTATAGAGCATCTTCCAATTCACCTTGTGCGAGAGGCACGACTTGGAGGGCCTGTTCAGTGTCGATGGATATATCCCTTTGAGAGGTATTGACTTTTAACATTTACCTTCATATTTTTTAATTGACTATTATTTCATCTAAAATATCATACTATGTAGGACTATTGGCAAATGTAAGAGGACCATTAAAAATAGATCCCGAATTGAGGGATCAATATGTGAGGCTTATTTGGCTAAAGAGACCTCTTATTTTTGTTCATATTATTTTGAACATAATGTACCATGTCTGAGAAACTGATCTAATGGGCATGATGATGGAGACAATACAGATCCTTCGGCACCACCATTTTCAATATTCAATCAACCAAGTAAAAGAAGTCCGAAAGATGGTCCACTTCGATATTTGAATGAGGTGGAGCTTAAGTCTGCTACAACACATGTATTACTAAATTGTCCCGAGGTCCAACCTTTTTATAAGTGAGTATATTTATATTAAGGACAATCATTCAAGGTCTATCTAATCTTTAACTAATGAAAGTCATAACTTTGTCGGACAACTACTTCGTGGCTTTACACGGGGATGTTGTTGTTTATCCTATGTTTTCAGTATGGTTTAGAGAATATGTAAGTGTAACTTAAATATTTAACATGATTTACACTTTTGTTGAATCTCATGTATATTTAAATTCTAACTTTTTTTGAACTTTTTATAGGTTCATAATCCACTTAATTATGACCCAAATGGCCAATTTTTACGTGATATAGCTTAGGGACCTGATGCTAAAGTCAGAAAGTTTTCTAAGTACTCTGTCAATGGGTACAGATTTCATACAGAAGAGTTCTCTAAGGGAAAGAAAACCAACAATAGTGGGGTTTGGGTAAAAGGTGATAGCAGTGTTGATTATTATAGTGTGCTTCATGAGATTTTAGAACTCGATTATCATGTTGGTTGGCCAAAGAAAAAATTGGTTATCTTTTGGTGTTAAGTGGTATGATCCTACGCCTAGGTTAGGTACAAAGGTGCACCCTCAGTACAAAATAGTTGAAATTAAGCGTACAAGGGAGTATGGACTCTATGATCCATTTGTCATTGCACAAAATGTGAAACAAGTGTATTATGCTCCCTATTCTTTGTGTAAAAATAAATCTGCATGCTGGGAAGTTATAAAACAAAGCCCGTGAGTAGATTTGTAGTGGAGGATGCATTAGACGTAGCGTATCAGAATGACATTTCAAGTGTCGAAGAAAGGGTAGATGATGAATTAGCAGGTGAGTTGCAGCATAACGAAGGCCTATATGAAGAATTTGATCCTTCTGAACTTACATTGAATGTTCATGATTATGGAGAAGGAACATCCGCAAAAAATAACAAGGAAGATCCAACTGATGATAATGAAATAAGCGAGGAAGAGTTACTTGATGAAAATAAAATAAGTGATGAGGAAGAATCAATGAATGAATATGAAATAAGTGATAAGAAAGAATTGATGAATGACTATGAAACAAGTGACAAGGATTGAGTTGTTATTAATAGTAGTAATGTGTTGTAACAAGGTCTTGAGTTGTATTTTAGCTGCTGTTTTTTGCTATTTTTCTTGACAATATAGTTTCTTTTCTTTGTTAATATTTGTAGTTCCAGTAACTATGCAACATGATTTGCTTGTCTTGTTGCATTTTCTTATTACAATGTACTTGTCTGTATGCTTGTTCTATCTATATCATATGGAATCAGACTGTTTTTCCTTCTGTACAAGGTGAAAATAACTTACTTGAAACTATCATTTGTGTTAGACTTTTTTTGTATCTGTAATATATCACTACAGTGGGATCCAACCTTGCTATTTTTTTTAGTAGAAGTTGAATAGAAAAACCTTAATCATTCATGTTTCTGTACCACAGCCTTATATACAGCTACTGAGTTTACAACCTTGTTTTGTTTTTCATTTGATCTAAGAAACATATCTGGGCAGCATAACACAGACTAACTCTATTTTATGGGGGGTTTTCAAGTGGTTAATAATAAAAATCAATGGTATCAAAAGGTCATGGTAATGGACGGTGTAAGAAAGGTAAGAAAGGACCTGATAATCTTTCCACAGGTCAATAAACACCACCACCACCACTTATTACCACAACTATTCAACCAGCTACTACAAATATTATTCCTCCTCTAAAAGCAACTATTTCACTACCAAATGCATTTTTTATGCCCCCACTGCCCCACCAGTTCCATCCCTCTTCTCCCCATAATAGTCTGTATAGTAGCTCTTCATCTGTACCTTCAACATCATCCACACCTAGCCTTTCTAGATTGAGAATTGGAGGCCCCAGCACATCAACATCGCCCTCCGATGATAGTGCTGCAGCGTCTAATGCGACAGAAGCTGCTTCTCAGATTTCAAAATTTAAAGAGGTAGTAGAATATGATGGCAACGGGAGACTAATTATCGCCCCTGATAGTAATGGGTAAGTAAATCTTATATTTTTTCATAATTTTTAAAATTTTAAAAAGATAAGATAATTTAATATAATTTTATTACAGGTTCATTCCCGCATATAGCGGTGGACATATGGTTATAGAAGCAATTAAACCATTTTACACGGAGCCGTGGGATAGTTGGAATGAGATTCGACTCGACATCAGAGTGCTTATGTGGAATCAGTTTATGGTATAATCAAAATCATAGAATTTACCATTTCAGTATGCTATCAATGATGAATTTACAACTATTAAACTATTTCGCAAACAAAGTGTTCTTGGAATTCTTGTCATGATAATGAAATACAATGCATTTTCTAGTTCAAAGCAGCTCAACGGATCAAAGAACACTTGTATGAGGATCGGAGGAACTTGGAAAAAACTGGTTGGATGAATGTTAATGTGTGGGTTCAGTTTTTGGAAAAATGGGATACTCCTGAATATAGGGCAAAGAAAGAACGGGCAAATCCAAATAGAGCATCTCAAATGGGTGGCTCATTGCATACTAGAGGTTCGATGAGTTTCGCTACCCATCGATAAAGAAAGGTAATATTTTCTTAAATTTCTAATTTGTTTGGTTTAGTTCAATGATCTAAACCATGACATAGTGAAGCTGTGTGGGGCTCTTTCAATTCACTATTGTTGTTCATCTTGAAGTCTAGTGAAGCCGTGTGTGGCCTATTTCGATTCACTAGCATTATTGACATCTTGTTTCTCTTGTTGTTGTTCATCTTAAAGTCTAGTGAAGTCGTGTGTGGCCTATTTCGATTCACTAGCATTGTTGACATCTTGTTGCTCTTGTTGTTGTTCATCTTGAAGTCTAGTGAAACCGTGTGTGGACTATTTTGATTCACTAGCATTGTTGAACACTTATTGCTCATGTTGTTGCTTGTTTCTTTTGTTGTGAACTTGATCTTATATCACACTGCCTGATGGTTTTATAAAGATCCATTGCCCGCATCCAACCTCTATCCTCTATACTCAACATACTCTATGACCTTACTCCTGGACTTGTCTTCATACTTTCAAGCTTAGCCGCCTTATTAACACTCTCCAGCAGTTTATTGCTAATTGTTTCAGCAGTATCAGTGCTTAAGTCTCTCTGAAATGTCATTAGTTTGAGCTCCTCGGATATGGAAACAAGTTCAAGCTTGAATACTGGGTTCTGTTTCTCCACATATTCAAGCTTACACTGAAGATCTTGGATGTTACTGTCTTTGAATTTAGAACTTTGCAGTTGAGACTAGAGCCGAACACGCTTATTTTTTAGTTTAGACTTTCTAGACTCCCACTCACAATTTGTCTTCGCTACAATGACCTGGACATGATGCTCTTGCTCTTCTTTTGCCTATCGAAGTTGTCTCAAACACTCTTTAAGTGCTCCATCAAGATGACTGATATGCTCTTCAAGGATTGAGTTCTTTTGGTTTGTTATCTCAGCTAGTCTCTTCTGGATCAATACATCAACTTCAGCCTTCTCCCATCCTTATACAATAAAATTCAAATAGCAGATTCATCATAAAATTAACTTATTATGCTAAAAAAAAAGTCAATAACTTCTTCATGTTCCTTTGCATTCTCTTTCCTGTCAATGATTTGATAATAGAAAACATTCACTGATCGATCATTAGAGGAACTCCAACCTCTATTATGCCTTCAAGCATTTGCATAACCATTTTCATTGAAGGTCTAAGAATTGGATCAGGATGGATACACCACAATCCCACCTTGACGAATCTTTCAAGTCGTTTAACATCGTTCAATACTTCAGGATTATTCCTTGCAAGTTTGTCGATTCTACCACTTCTCATGCAGCCTGCAGCCCAATTTACAAGCAGTAAATCATCACCTTCATCGTCTTCACTCTCTTCCTCTACCCTGCTAAGCTCAATATGCCTTCTGCCACATGTAATCTCCAATAACATTACACCATAACTGAAAATGTCCACTTTGGGTGTTATTGGTGCATTCTTTAGCTATTCTGGTGCTAAATATCCAACTGTCCCTCCTGTGCTTGTATCTGTTCTTGTTTGATCCTTCTCCAATCTTTAAGAAATGTCAAAAGCAAATACCCAACTGCCAGATATTTATTTACCATGTTATCATCCAGTTACGTAGAACAATTAAATGCTCTATTTTAGACTTCAACTACTAAATACTCCAATTAGGATTTGACTTCATTAAGCACCTTCAGCTCAAGCTGCAAAAGAGTTTGGATCTCAACTTGCATTATCTTTTTTTCTAAAATTTTGCAGAAATATGAAAATAGGGGAAAAGAGTGCCCTTTTATTGATGTCTACGAAGAGACGCATAGGAAGAAAAACAAGGACGGTACAAGAAGAGATTGGGTAGAAACGCATGCTAAGAATGCATATCTAAGATATAACTTTTACATACATTGTTTTATTATTACTCAACTTTACTTGTTTACATACTGACAAATAATTTTTCTTTCAGGAAGAATTTCAAAAAAGCATAGAAGAGTGGTGTCAAACCCAACCTACTTCAGAGGATGGTACCATGGCCCAACCATCACTCGCAGAGCTGAATAATATGTGGACAACTGTGGTAGGTGGTCTAAAGAAAGGTAGAACCTACGGGACAGGGGATCTTCAATCCTCGAGTAGTCCTTCATCCTCTTCTACTTTGCAAACTATGGAAGAAATGGAAGCGATGAAAAAGAAAATTATGGAATTAACACAGAAATGTGCAGCTAACGATGCTAAGTTTGCTAAATTTGATAAATTGGAGGAGTTGGTTAAGAAGCATATGCCGCAAGTATTTCATGACGAGAAAGATAATGAATCTAATGATAATTAGAATGTAGTTATTGTTCTTATTTTTGGTTGTGACATTTAGATATTTAAACTATTTGATTTGATGTTTGTTTTGAACGGTTTAAAGTGATTGTATTTGTAATTTTTTATCGTATTTGATCCTATTGTGAAAAATACATTAGTTATGTCGTTTATAATCTGAAACCAGTGTAATCTAATGCAATATAATAATTATTAAATAAATATTTATTAAATAATAAAAATTATTAAATAATTATTTACTAATTTTCGAACTACAGTGGTCGGAATAATAATAATTATTAATTAATTATTTATTAAATTTTTTACTACAGTGGTCGGAATAATTATAATTATTAAATATTTATTTATTAAATTTCTGACTACAGTAGTCGGAATAATTATGATTATTAAATATTTATTTATTAGTTTTTCGACTACAGTAGTCGAAATGATTATAATTATTAAATAATTATTTATTAATTTTCCTACTACAGTAGTCGGAATAATTAAAATTATTAAATAATTATTTATTAAATTTCCGACTACTGTAGTCGGAATATTTATAATTTTTAAATAATTATTTATTAAATTTCTGACTACAGCAGTCGGAATATTTATAATTATTAAATAAATTTTTATTAAATATCCGACTACGTTTTCGACTACAGTAGTCGAAAATATTTTTTCAACAAGCTATATTCTGACTACCTTCAAGCAATTGGAAATTAGTTGGAACTGCCTTAATTTTTTACCACTTTCTGACTACACTGGTCGTCGAAAATTTAATATTTTCTAGTAGTGTTTTTAGCCATATTTAGAGCACTTGTGTTGTCGTACATTAGAGGTACAGTGTTTGAGACAATACCAAAATCTTTCAGTTATTTCTTAATCCAAAGCAATTGAGCACAACAAGAGGAAACTGCCACATATTCAGCTCCTGCAGTAAAAGAGAAACTGAGTTTTGCTTCTTAGATCCCCAGGAAATTAAGGATGAACTAAGAAAATGTGTCATTCTTGAGGTGCTTTTTCTATCTACCAAATATCCAACATAGTCAGCATCAACATATCCCACCAAGTCAAAACTGTCTCCAGATGGATAATACAAGACCAAGTCCCTTATCCTTTTCAAATACCTAAGAATTCTTTTTGCAGCTTTCAAATGAGACTCATTTGGGCAGGCTTGAAATCTGGCACACATTCCTACATTGAATACAATTTCTATCCTGTTTATAGTGAGGTATAGCAAGGATCCAATAATCCCTTTATACATTGTCTCATTTACTGAAGGACCTAGTTTATCATTATCCATTTTTTAGTTGTTCCAGTTGGAGTATCAATTGGCTTGGCATCCCCCATGTTATATTTCTTCAGTAACTCCTTGATGTACTTCTCTTGACAAATTATTGTCCCTTGAGAATTAATCTACAGCCTCAGGAAAGAAGCTCAAGTCACCCATTATACTCATTTCAAATTCACTCCCCATTAGCTTTGCAAGCTCATCACATAGGGATTCAGAAGTAGCCCCAAAGATTATGCCATCAACACATATCTGGACAATTATAGTAAGCTATTTCCCCTGGTCTTTAGAAATAATGTATTATAAATTGTCCCTCTTTTAAATTTATTTTCCAGGAGAAACTTTGATAACCTCTCATACCAGGTCCTTGGAGCTTGCTTCAAACCATAGAGGGCTTTGTCCAGTTTAACCACATGATGAGGAAAGTCTATATCTTCAAATCCTGGTGGTTGTTTGACATATACTTCTTCCTTTAAGTTTTCATTCAAAAAGGAATTTTTGACACCCATTTGGAATAGTTTGAACCCCATAGAGGCAGCAAATGCAATAAGAATTCTGATTGTCTCTATTCTTACCATGGTTGCAAAAGTCTTATCATATTCAATACTTTCTTCCTGGTTGTACCCTTGAATAACCAACCTTACTTTGTTTTTATTGATAGTTCCATGCTCATCTTGCTTGTTTGTGTACACCCATTTGGTCCCGATGATTGTCCTGTCAACAGGTCTGGGGACTAGATGAGAAACTTTACTTCTTTCAAATTATTGAAGTTCTTCCTGCATTGCATTGATCCAATCAGCATCTTTCTGTGCTTTTTTTACATTCTTAGGTTTAATTTAGGATAAAAATGCTAAGAATGCCATGAAATTTCTGTCTTGAGCTTTTTTTGGACTCTTGTGTCCTAAGGTGTAGTCATATTTTTAAGTGGGTGAGAAGATTTATGTCTCCAGTATAACCTTCTAAGATTTGTTCAACTGCTACCAGGACCCTGTGAATCTTGACTAGTCCCTTCTTGTTGTTCCTTCATTGAAGTTGGGATCTGTGCCTGAGATCCTGGATCACCATCATTTATATTATTCTCATCTATATCATTTAGCCCTTGATCATTATCTTCAGAAACATCATCCCTTTGAACAGGAATAAGTTCTTCAATTTCAGAATCTTCACCATCACTTGAGTTCATAAGATTTCCTGACCCATCAAAGACCACGTGAATACTTTCTTCAACACACAATGTTCTTTTGTTAAAAACTCTATATGTTTTGCTTGTTTAGGAATATCCCACAAACATAGCTTCATCACTTTTAGAGTCAAAATTTCCCAATGCATTCTTCCCATTATTCAGCACAAATCACTTGCACCCAAAAGGCCTGAAGTAGTCAAGTTTGAGCTTTCTATTGAAAATCAATTCATATGGAGTCTTGGTCAGGAGTGATCTGATTAAGAACCTATTATTCACATAATAGGGAGTACTTAATGTTTTATCCCAAAAGCTCTTTGGAAGTCCACTATCAATCAACATAGTTTTAGCAGTCTCTATGAGTGTTCTGTTCTTTCTTTCAAAAACCCCATTTTGCTGAGGTATTCTAGGAGAAAAGAAATTGTGACTAATTCCATGCTCAACATAAAATTCTACAACTTGATGTTCTTAAACTCAGTTCTATGATCAGATCAGAATTCAGCAACTTTGCGATTCAACTTCATCTGAGCTTGCTTGACAAAGGTTATCAAAACCTCATATGTTTCATCCTTGTTCCTTATGAAAATTGTCCAAGTGAACCTGGAGTATTCATCCACAATGACAAACACATACCTCTTTTCTTCTCTACTTTGGACTTTAACAGGTCCACATAAATTCATGTGTAGCATCTAAAAGGGTCTGGAAGTACTCACCTGCTTCTTTCACTTGAAGGAAGTCCTGGTTTGCTTACCTTTAACATAATCATCACAAACGTTATTGTCTGGAAATTTTAGATTTGGTATGCCACGGACCAGGTCCCTTGAAATCGACTTGTTTAACAAAGAGGAACTTACATGTCCCAGTCTTTTGTGCCATAAATTAGCCTCTTCACTTTGAACACTTAAGCAAGTTAATTTCTCATTAGCCACAGACTCCAGATTATCTACATATATATTTTTAATCCTTTTGGCTTTGAGAATAATTTTTTTAGATTTCATGCTTGATACATACATCTATCAGATGATAATTTACCTTATTTCCTTTGTCACAGATTTGAGAAACACTTAGAAGATTGTACTTAAGGCCATTCACATAATACACATCTTCTATTGCATGATGAGGTAATTTTCCAATCCTTTCATTACCGTAGATATACCTCATTTTACATTTTTTAAAAGACACACCTCCCCTTGAAGTGTTTTGAGATAGAGAAAACAATCAATCCTTCCAGTCATATGCCTTGAGCAACCAATGTCCATAAACCAGTTTTGGCTGTAATCCCTTTTTCTACCCTATTTTGTTCTTTATCTTTAGTAGTTGCCATAAGGGAAAACAATGAACCAGAGGTGATTTTTCTATCATCCATTTTCAGCATAAAACTATTTCCATACTCTTTATTTTTCTCAGATTTACTGGAGAAGTCTTCCCATGCAGCCAAAACCTATTTCACTATATAGCTAGTTATATCGTTTCTTCTTTACTTTTTAGGATTTTAATCCTTCTTTTTATCTTTTTCACCTCCAGTTTTAAGTAATTTTTGATAATCTATTTTGAGCATTAGACAATCCCTAATGAAGTCTTCAAAACTACCACCTTTGTGGCAAAGTTCAATTTTATCATCCTTTTTGCTAAGCTAATCACTTTTCTTCATTGCTCTAACAATCCTTGTTGCCAGAAGGGAAATATCACTGTCTTCCTTACTTGAGTCAGACTCTAAAGTCTTCAATGTCAGGGATCTTTCCCTTTTTTCTTCCTTCTTCTCCACCCCTTGCTCAGTGATAGCATTTGCTTTGCTTTTTCAGGATTTTGGAATAACTCTCACAATTGTTCTCACTTTCTTTTATAAGGGAACTTTTTCTCCTTTTTCCAAATTAAGTGAAGCAACCATGATAAACAAAACACTCTAGGTGCGAATCTTTTAGAGTGAACTGACTCTGATACCAATTGTTGGAACCTTTGGGGTTGCACCACACTGTGAGGGACCAGGTCCCTCAAAGTTAGTCACAAGAAATAAACAATGAAGCTAAGATTTTACAGAAAATAAAGAAACACACTGATCTAACATGGAAACCCTTTTGCTCAAGAAGGGAAAAAACACGGCTTGCCCTCACAAGCTCTTCAACAATCCACTCTAATCAAACTCTTGATTACAGACTTAATCTGAACCTAAATCTAGGTTCCTCCTGCTTGCAGTAACTCTACTACAACCTTACCTTGACAACTCTTCCTAGACTCTCTCAACACTAATTAACTCTAATCAGTCACAAGCTCAGGAAACTCTACCTAAGTACCCTCAAAGTATAAACAAAACATTCCTCTTATAGCATGAGTAGTTCAGTTACAGACCAATATTTGACTCAAGAAAAATTTTCTTTTTAAGCACACACTAAACTGAGAACTTGAGCTAAAAATGAGTTTTTGCTTTTTCTTCTTCTTAACACCCCAATTTTCAATTTTTGCAAAAACTATCAATCGAGAAGCATTTTTTTTCTTTTATAGTAGAGTAATGATTAGGGTTAAAATGTGATTGGGCCAAGTGTCCTAAATAGTACAAGCAGCACCTATGCAGTTTGTTACATAAGATGATAAAATTATGCAGGCGTGTGCCAGCTGTACTTTAGCCTTGAAGATCCAAGAACTTGGTCCTTTGTTGTAAGCTTCTCATTATCAAAACAAGATATAATACTCTTAATCTAAATCATATCATTTATAGGTGGTGTATTGCTCTACAAAATACAGTTGATGGTTGGATCTATATGAGTGTAGAGTTGTGTCCTTCATAAGAAATTATGATAAATTTCTAGAGCGCTCATGAATACAGGGATACACGTATGTCCTCTTAGCACAAAACTGTGATAACACCAAAGATTATGTGAGTATAATGTGATAGAATAAGACTCTGAACTTACAAAGAAATGCTTAGTTCATAGAAGTTCTAAACTTTATCAATTATTCTGTAAGTTCAATCTTGTTTTATCTAGGTTTGATTTATTATCTACGGACACCAAATTCAATACATCGTACTTATATATGAAGACCCAGCAAACACATTTTTTATATTCTTATTCTTAATGTCCCTTTTGAGATATATGAGGGATTGATAGAAGAAATGAGTATATCTCAAAAGGAAAGTGTCATCTTTTACTATGAATGTCTTTCATTCTCTGAATATGTATAAATGAAATATCTATATTCAACCATATTAAAGATGTTTTATTTCTAGTCGTTACTAGCCGTTGCAAGAAGTTATGTCAATTGTTATTCCCCAAGATTAATATTGGACAACCTTGAACATAATTTAAAAGCCTTTATGGCCTTTATTCTTTGACTCCTTCATTCCCTTAAATTTCATATAGACGTTGGAGACAAATTTAATCCATGGAACACATCATTGCCTCATCTATATATATATCCTTACATTCTTTCATTTGGAAATAGATAAAAAGATATAGAAAAGAAAAAGTTTTCTCCTCCTACATTTCACAATGCTGGGTTTTCTTGTTTATTGAATCTTTGTTAGATTATGGCTTTTAATTTATACTTGAAGAACTTGTTGAATTCTAGGGGATAAGTTTATAGTGGGTGAAATATCCTTAAGAATAATTTCACTTGACATGCCTCAAGCTATGATGAATTCCTAAAGTATTCGTGAAGAAGTATTTTTCATAATATTTATGGCAAAAAGTTTATCTATTTTACACTCTTCAAAATTTAAGTATATTTTCATGAACATCCTTTCATATTGGAAAAAATTATTATATTTAAGACTTTCTAATCAACTATAATAATGATAAAAGATTTATAAAGTGCATATAATAAGGATTCTAATATGACACAACATATATGATATCACAATTCCGGAAACAATAGTTATAATTAGAGAAAAGACACCATTTTCCTCTGAACTTGTTCGCTCAACTTACTTTAGCACTTTAACTTAAAACACGTTTATTTACCCCCTTAATAAGTTTAAAGTGAATTACTATCTCCCCTAATGCCGACGTGGAATTTTTTTAAAAAGAAAAAAAAGTGTGTTTTTTACTTAAAAACTGAGATGGTCCAACTTTTTTTAATATATATATATATATCACCTCTCATCCCCACCCTGCACCGCACACCTACACCCCATACCCCGCATCCTTTTCTTCTCCAATACATCAACAAACAACAACAACCATTTTCTACAACCATTAATTCATCCATTAACAACCCCAAACACATTCTCCAACAACACTCTCCACCAATTATTTTATTTTCCTCCATTAACATGTTTTCCAACGAAGGAATTAAAGACACTGAATTATTTTATTGATTCGGTTCGAAGAACAACAAAACTAGAAGAAATTTTCGTAACTTTTATTTTTAAAGTCCATTGTTCCTTTTTTTATTCTTTATTTATGTCACTTGTAATAAAAAAAATTAGTTTTTTATTTCTGAAAAAGATAATTGTTTACGTCTTCAAGGGTGAATTTGGTGGTTGGAAACATTGAGAGAGTTGGATTGAAGGTTGACATGGTGTTTAATGGAGGAAATTTTTTAATTTGATTTCTTTGTGATTGTTCTCTAATCGTGTTGATTAAGGAAAATGAAAAAAAATGGAAGTGGGGTGAGGGGATGTTTGCAGGAGTGGGGATGGAGGTGGGCTGGAAAAGAAGTAAGAAAGAGAGGGTGGGGGTGGGGGGAGGGTGGTTTGAAGAAGAATAAAAATGAGGGGTGGGTGGAGAAAAATAAAAATAATTGGAGGTAGGGTGGGAGGATGTTGATGGAGGAAAATAGAAAAAATTAAAGGTGGGGTGGATTTGATGAAGGAGGAGAAGAGCTAGGTAAGGGGGGGATGGTTTAAAGAAAAAAAAAATGGGGGTAGGAGGTTTTTTAAAATTTAATATATATACATACATATATATATACACATACATATATATATAATATTTAAAAAATATTTTATTTGCATGGCTCCAACATGGAAGTGATGTGGCGTTGATGTATCGGCGCGTGTGATATACTCTCCGTTGTGAGAGCGGTATTACATCTTTAGGGTTGTATTTAATAAACTTTAAGGATGTTGATGGGGTAAACAAATGAAAGTTTAGTTAAAGTGCCAAAGTAAGTTGAGCGGACAAGTTTGGGGGGAAATGATGTCTTTTATCTTATAATTAATATGGAAAAGTATGGATTAAGCTTTAAACTTTGTTCGTGTATTTTTCTTCTGATTTTTTCCTTGAAGATTCAATGTTTGTAATTATAAATTAAAATTTTGTGTCTATTGAGTATTGTTGACTATGAAGAACAAATTTTAAAAGAGATGCCTCTCTCTATATATTATATTAGATGGTCCGTGCCCGTACAATGCACGGGCATATATCAAGTAAGGATTAAAAGAGGTGTGATGTTGAGAAAAATAGTTTATTTTCTTTCAATTGTTTTGTATTTTCAAAGAAAGAAAGCAACACCATCAATCTAATAATGATATAACACACTTTACAGTATGTATATTCATTTGTGAAACAAAATTGTACAATACCTTATCGAGATTGCATCCATGAGAGAGAGAGAGGATCAATTAGACTATCCATATTTATGTAGGATGTTCCAACTGATACAGAAGTACACCTCTATAATTGGGAAAATTTTGAATTTTTGACAGTTTTCACACGTCATCTTAATATCCACTGAAAAAAAGAACCAAGAATTAGAATTATAATATAAAAGACCTATTATTTAAGATTATCAATGTCCGTCAAAACAGTGGATGATATACAACAATTTTAAAAATAAACAGATAAGAAGCTAGAGAACTATGAAGTTAAAATAAAAAGAAAAAATATTTGAAAAGTACTGCATCATGGCGGTAAACCAAAAGTTTAGTATTAATACAGAAATTTTACGTAAGTCCACCCTAAAACATCAACCTAACGAACGTAGTAGTAATACAAATTTTAGTAGCATTATGCAATCCAAAATATGAACCATTAAGGTTCTTTTAACACAGCAAACAGTTGACAAGCATAAACTGCATATAAGAAGCAATTATTTTAGATTCCAAATAAAAATGAAACGAAAATTATTTTAGATTTTGATCAAAGTGAATATGACTGGTGAGCAGAGGAGTAAAATTACAGAGGAACATATAAAGGCTAATTTAGATGGATTAACCATAGAGCAGGTAAACTGTAATACCCTACATGTTTCTAATCCTGTGATTCATACTTGAGTACATAACTTACAATGAATATCCTAGTGATAGTATAGCTTATGACACATTAAGCATGTTCATATGAGTCACTTAAGGAAATGCAAGCTAAGAGTTTTTGAATCCATTAAGTTTTAGCATTCAATTTTGCAAGGGTCATCTTTGAACCAGTATAACTCGATTTTAATGTGGTATTTTGAATTATTTAGACTGACCAAATTGTAGAGAATCTAATTATCTTTCCAACGATATCAATTTCGCGTTAATTCAATACACGAGCGAAAAGTTATGCCCATTTTCGTGAGAGACAGTAAGCATAGGCGATTGGTTAGGTGCCGCCCAACCCAAGCATAGGAGATCACTTGGGCGCCGCCTAAGTAAATTCCAGGTGTCAAAAACACTCCGTCTTGAGTTATTTTAAAGGTAATTAAGTCTTTAAATACTCCTTACACGTCCCTAAACTTAACCCTACGAAATATATAGCTTCTAAACCTATTGCAACCCTATTTTCATCTCAAAGCTCATCATCCAAGAGAACTAAAGGAGAAAAACAACTAGGATTGCATAATTAAGCTTAAAGATCTGATTTCAAGGAAATTCCTCCGTCAATCATCAAGAATCTTCCTTCTAAGGTATGCGTAGTGTTCATCTATGGATTCAATTCGTTCATATAGTTCAAGAATCAATCTTTAAAATACAAAAGCTTGGTTGATTGTGGTGATATGATCATACCCATGTTGATGCTTGATTTTTTTCCTCTTTTTTATTATAAAGTATGATTTCTATATTTTTGGGTGTTGATGATCATGTTGTTGATATTGGGTGATTCCCAAGAGGGAATCTTTATATGTTTTTGTGAATTCATGATATCATATGAGTTGGAAACATGTAAATTTGGTTGTTCATGATGTATAATTTGATGAATTCACCTATGCTTAAGATGTGCATGTAAGGTGTTTGATAAAATGCCTAAGGAACTAGAAATAATGTAATATAGCTAAATTGTGACTAAGTGAAGGATTCATGATATGCCCTTACGTTCCAATGACTTCCATGATTGATAATGTGCCTTGTAAATGTTGTTGGAATACTCATAAACTATTCTTATGAGATTATGCTATGTTTACTAACAAATCCTACTTATGAACAAGATGTATGATAACCATGCAATCCACATAAACTTCCATGCATAGTATGAGATCCCTACTTATGATATTATATATTATGGACTCTACTCTTATGATCAAGTCAGTCATGTGTGTCAGTTTTCTTCCATCGAGTCCTGGGGGTACTTGTACCCGAAAACTATAGTTGTGTGCCTAGATCCATGTCATGTTTCACGATATCCGAACTCAAGCTATGATTCCATAGACTTCAGTCAGTCATGTGACTCAGGAAAACCTCATGATCTTAGTCAGTTGTCAGATATCAGTAACATTCCGCCAGTAAACGGAATTCAGTAAGATCAAGTCATGTACAGTCAGTTATTCATGTCTAGTCCCTCTAGATGGGAGTAGAGGTTAGCACCGAGCGAACCCAAGGATGGGAACTCACCCGCCAGTTCAGGGTGTGATTCTTAGTAGCAATCCTTGTGTTCCAGAACTACGTAGCCAGCGTAGGTTGAGACATCTTAACCCGTCAGCTTAGGGTTGATGAGGTGGCTTAACCCGTCAGTTTAGGGTTCCCACCGTTCTCATTGAGTACCCGCCAGATAAGGGTCACTCACAGTTGTCCTTACTAGTGGCGCGGTATTGACACCCCTCCAGTCGGGGCAGAGATTGGACCCTAGCTTAGCCATAACGGCATACATGGGGAATGTTGGTTAAACACTACCTCCCACAATTTCAGTAACAGTCTCAGTAAAATAACTCAGATAGTTCTTCAGATTTTAGTATATACAGGACTTTTAGATACAGTCGCCCATGTTATCAGTTTCAGAATCAGTCATGACAGTTATCAGTAAACCATGTATTAGCTTACAAGTTATGCTATCACGTATTCACGGTCCCAGTTTATATATATGTGTGTTTGCACTCCCACGTTCATATTAGTCAGTCAGTGTTGTTCATGCATGAAACCTTTTATGTTCAGCCTACCTTCCTCGTATACTCAGTACTCCAGTTTTACTGACGCATTTTTGCTATGGTGCTTTCTTTTTATGTTACACCATAGGCTCCGAGACACGAGCTCCAGCCCAGCAGTAGTGGCAGCACTCCAATCGCAGAGACACAGTGAGTCCTCATTGATTTGAGGACAATATGATTTGATTCATTTATCTATTTCTTCAGTTCAGTTTTATGGAGTTAGTTGGAGACATGTTCCTTCAACTGCTTATTCAGACAGTTTAGAGGCTTCCAGATTTACTTTCAGATTTACGTTCAGATTTTGTTGTTTTGGGTATTTTCGCCCACATGATTGTATTCAGTTGAACCTTATGGACTTACAGTTCCATGTATTCCGCATTATTATATTATGATTTGTAGTAAACAGGCACAGATATCAGTCATGGGTTAGCTTGTGGTCCCTCGGGGTCATAAGCACCGTGTAGCATTCCGGTTCAGCAAATTGGGGTGTTACAAACTTGGTATCAGAGCCTAAGGTTCAATAGAGTCCTAGGAAGTCTGAAAGCCGCATCTAGTAGGGTCTTGTACATGGGTGTGTTACGCGCCAAATTTATGTGCGGGAGGCTATAAGATTTTTTAGGAACAGTCGCCTTTCTTCATATCCACATTTATGTGCGGGAGGCTATAAGATGTTTTAGGAACAGTCCCCTTTCTTCATTATTCATGTCATGCTAGTGAGCATAATCACAAGTTAAACTCTCAGTGTAATCCATTTTTCTCTTATTCCAGACCATGGCCCCAAAGAGAATAAACCAGTCAACTCCTCAGCTCGAAGTTCTTTTGGGCGAACATGCTTCCCATTCAGAGTGTAGAGCCGCATTTACCACACTTGCTCAGTCCATGGATGCACAGGATGAATGGCCACCAGTCATTCTGGCCAATCCAGTGGCCACTCCCAAAGCAACTAGGGTTCGGGACTTCACCTGAATGAACCCTTCATCTTTCCATGGGTCTAAGTCTGATGAGGACCCTCAGGAGTTCATTGACCAAGTCCAGAAGGTCATTGATATCATGGGTGCTACTTCTATTGAGAGTGCTGAGTTAGCCGCCTACCATTTACAGGATATTGCTTATGATTGGTACAAACAGTGGAAGTCTGAGAGGTTAGATGATATAGGCCCTATTGAGTGGGAGGAATTTGTCACAGCCTTCTTAAACAGATTCTTTCCCTAAGAGCTGAGGGAAGCCAAAGTTCTTGAGTTCATCAACCTCAGGCAGGGGAATATGATGGTTAGGGATTATTCTCTCAGATTTACTCAGCTAGCCAGGTATGCTCCTCATGTGGTTGCAGACAATAGAGCTAAGATGAGCAAGTTCATGACAGGGGTCAATGATAGCGTGGTAAATAAGTGTAGGTATGCGATGTTGATCGGTGATATAACCTTAGCAAGACTCATGACCCATGCCCAGCAAGTAGAAGAGCAAAATTTTAAGACTAGGGAGAGGCAGAACAAGAGAGCAAGGTCAAGTAATTTCAACTTTGCTCACCCCAAGTCAGATGGAGAAAACCGTTCACAGTTTCTCTCCAAGTCAGCCGTTCCAGCTCCTTCCTCTGCCAGCGCTCTAGTGCCAAAGTTCAGAGACGGCAATAGAGACAAAGCGCTAGGCTCTAAATCTCAGGGTAGTGTTAGCAATGCCCGAACGAATCCCCTTTGTCAGACTTGTGGTAAGAACCACAAGGGCATTTGTAAAGCCGGTAGTGATGTCTGTTTTGGTTGTGGCAAGCCAGGCCACAGGATTAGGAAGTGTCTGCAGTCAAGTTTTCAGGGTCAGCGAAATCATTCTACAGCTCAGTCCAGTCGCCCGAACCAGCAGGGTGCCATTTCCAGTGCTATCAGTGGACAACGCCCAAACAGACTCTATGCTCTTCAGTCCTAACAGGATCAGGAAAATTCTCCTGATGTCATTACTGGTACGTTACAGATTTTCCATGTTCATGTTTATGCTTTGCTAGACCCAGGTGCATCTTTGTCTTTTGTTACTCCATACATAGCAGGCGATTTTAGAATCAGTCCTGAAGTCCTAGAAGAGCCCTTCTCAGTCTCTACCCCAGTGGGTAAAACCATCATAGCCCGACAGGTATACAGAAACTGCCCGATTATGATATCTCAGAAATCCACGTCAGCAGATTTAGTGGAGTTAGAGATGACTGATTTTGATGTCATTCTCGGCATGGATTGGCTTCATTCCTACTAAGCCATAGTCGACTGCAGAAATAGAATAGTTCAGTTTCAGTTCCTGAATGAACCCATCCTAAAGTGAAAGGGTAGCATTTCAGCGTTCAGGGGTCAACTTGTTTCCTACCTTAGGGCAAGGAAAATGATTTCTAAGGGGTGTATGTATTATCTCGTGCATGTTAAAGATTCTAGTTTTGAATCTCCCAGCCTCGAAACAGTCCCTGTTGTTAATGAATACTCAGATGTCTTTCCCAAAGATCTTCCAGACATTCCTCCCGAAAGGGAAATGGACTTCGACATAGACCTTCTTCCGGATACTCAACCTATTTCTATTCCGCCATACAGAATGGCACCAGCAGAACTTAAAGAACTGAAAGATCAGTTGAAGGATCTCTTAGATAAGGGATTCATCAGACCCAGCATTTCCCCATGGGGTGCGCCAGTATTATTCGTGCGCAAGAAAGACGGTTCTCTCAGGATGTGTATTGATTATCATCAACTCAACAAGGTCACAGTCAAGAACAGATATCCTCTTCCCAGGATTGATGATCTATTTAACCAACTTCAGGGTGCCAGTTACTTCTCCAAGATAGACCTCAGATCAGGCTATCATCAGCTCAGAGTTAGAGAATGTGACATTCCGAAGACAGCTTTCCGTACTCGGTATGGTCACTTCGAATTTTTAGTCATGTCATTTGGTCTTACCAATGCCCCAGCAGCTTTTATGGATTTGATGAACCGTGTGTACAAGCAGTACTTAGACATGTTTGTCATAGTCTTTATAGATGATATTCTGGTCTATTCTCGCACAGAGCATGATCATGCAGACCATCTCAGGATTGTTCTTCAGACTCTCAGGGATCACCAATTATTCGCTAAGTTCAGCAAGTGCGAATTTTGGCTAAGATCAGTAGTATTCCTTGGCTATATTGTTTTCGGTGATGGCATTAGAGTAGATCCTCAGAAAACTGAGGTAGTAAGGAACTAGCCCAGACCCATATCTCTATCAGATATTAGGAGTTTCTTGGGCTTGGCTGGCTATTACAGATGGTTTGTCGAGGGATTTTCTTCTATTGCATCTCCCATGTCCAGATTGACTCAGAAAAAGATTAAGTTTCAGTGGTCTGATTCATGTGAAAGGAGCTTTCAAGAGTTGATGACTCAACTTACCTCCACTCCAGTTCTAGTTATTCCAGATGGTTCAGACAGTTTTGTAGTCTATTGTGATGCATCCATAGTGGGTTTAGGTTGTGTCCTCATGCAGCATGGTAAGGTCATAGCCTACGCCTCCAGACAGTTAAATCCACATGAGAAGAATTATCCTACTCATGATCTTGAGTTAGCAGCGGTAGTTTTTGCTTTGAAGATTTGGAGGCATTATCTCTATGGAGTTCATGTAGATGTCTTCACAGACCATAAAAGCCTCCAGTATGTATTTTCCCAGAAAGATCTCAATCTTCGCCAGAGAAGGTGGTTAGAGCTCTTGAAAGATTACGACATGAGTGTTCTTTATCATCTGGGCAAGGCCAATATTGTGGCCGACGCTCTCATTCGACTCTCTATGGGTAGTATTTCTCACGTTGAGGATAGTAAGAAAAAGATGGCTCAGGAGATCCATCAGCTTACCAGACTAGGCGTTCTCTTAGTCGATTCTTCAGAGGGTGGTGTATGTGTTCATAGGAGTTCAGAGTCATCTCTAGTTTCTGAGGTGAAAGAGAAACAAGACAGGGATTTTAGCCTTTTCAAGCTCAAAGAGTCAGTTCAGAAGTAGAAAGTCGAGGTTTTCTCCCAAGGGGGAGATGGTGTTCTTCATTTTCAGGGTCGTCTATGTGTTCCAGGTGTAGATGAATTGAGGCAGTGAATTCTTGCAGAAGCGCATGGTGCGCGATACTCTATTCATCCAGGGTCCACTAAGATGTACCGCGACATGTGGGATCTATTGGTGGAGTGGGATGAAGAGAGATGTTACAGAGTTTGTGGCTAAGTGCTCTACATATCAGTAGGTTAAGATAGAGCATCAGGAACCTAGTGGTTCCATGCAAGAGTTCACTATTCCTACTTGGAAGTGGGAAAAAGTTAACATGGACTTGGTGATGAGTTTGCCTAGAACTCGTCATAAGCATGATTCAGTCTGGGTCATTATAGATAGAATGACCAAGTCAACTCATTTTCTTCCTGTTCGTACTTCTTATTTCGCCGAGGATTATGCCAAACTCTATATTAGGGAGTTAGTCAGATTACATGGTGTTCCACTATCTATCATCTCAGAAAGGGGTACCCAGTTCACTTCTCACTTTTGGAAAGTGTTCCAAAAGGGTCTTGGTACCCAAGTCCATCTCAGCACAGCATTTCATCCTCAGACAGATGGTCAAGCAAAGAGGACCATTCAGACTCTTGAAGATATGCTAAGGGCATGTGAAATTGACTTCAAGGGAAGTTGGGACGACCACTTGCCTTTGATTGAGTTTGCATACAACAATAGCTATCATTCTAGTATTCAGATGGCTCCATTCGAAGCTCTTTATGGTAGGAGATGTAGATCCCCGATTGGTTGGTTCGAAGTTAGTGAGGCCTCAGTCATAGGTCCTAACTTAGTATTCGACGCCTTAGAGAAAGTTCAGTTGATCAGAGAGAGACTCCGGGCTGCTCAGAGCTGACAGAAGTCCTATGCAGATGTTCATAGAAAGAATCTCGAGTTCGAGTTCGAGGTCAATGACTATGTCTATCTTAAGATCTCTCCCATGAAGGGAGTGAAAAGGTTCGGCAAGAAAGGAAAACTCAGTCCCCGGTATGTCGGTCCCTCAAAATTCTTTGTCGCTTCGGCAAGGTAGCTTATGAGCTTGAGTTGACTTCAGATCTAGCCTCAGTTCATCCAGTCTTCCATGTCTCTTTGCTAAAGAAGTGCATAGGTGACCCAGAAGTTGTTGTACCTATTCAGAGCATCGACATTCAGAACAGCCTTTCTTATGAAAAGATTCCAGTCAAAATCTTAGATTATCAGACTCGTAGATTGAGGAACAAAGAAGTCCCTCAAGTCAAGGTTCTTTGGCAAAATCAGTCTCATGAGGGAGCTACTTAGGAAGCAGAAGCATATATGCGTACCCAGTATCCTCACCTCTTCCCCGCTAATTCAGATCAAGCTCAAGGTAACAGTTCTCCTTAAGCTTATTAAGTTTCATGTTCATGTTTCCAGTATAAACATGGTACCTATTAACCGTTTCATACTCAGTCATGCATTCATGTATCAGTTGTCTGTGCATCAGATATGCACAAGTTCAGTATGTCAGTCATGAGATCAAGTTTCAGTTCTTCATGTTTAGTTCAGGTTCTATTGTCTTATATCCCTTCTCAGTAAATTCTTATTCGAGGACGAATGTTCCCAAGGGAGGGATATTATAATACCCCGCATGTTTCTAATCCTGTGATTCATACTTGAGTACATAACTTACAATGAATATCCTAGTGATAGGATAGCTTATGACGCATTAAGCATGTTCATATGAGTAACTTAAGGTAATGCAAGCTAAGAGTTTTTGAATCCATCAAGCTTTAGTGTTCGATTTTACAAGGGTAATCTTTGAACGAGTATAACTCGATGTTAATATGGTATTTTGGCTGATTTAGAACCACGAAATTGTAGATAATTGAATTAGTTTTCTAACGATACCAATTTTGCCTTAATCCAATACCCGAGCGAAAAGTTATGCCCATTTTTCTGAGAGACAGTAAGCATAGGCGATTGGTTAGGCGCCGCCTAACCCAAGCATAGGCGATTGGTTAGGCGCCGCCCGACCCAAGCATAGGAGATCACTTGGGCACCGCCTAAGTAAATTCCAGGTGTCAAAAATACTCCGTCTTGAGTTATTTTAAAGGTAATTAAGTCTTTAAATACTCCTTACACGTCCCTAAACTTAACCCTACAAAATATATAGCTTCTAAACCTATTGCAACCCTATTTTCATCTCAAAGCTCATCATCCAAGAGCACTAAAGGAGAAAAACAACTAGGGTTGCATAATTAAGTTTGAAGATCTGATTTCAAGGAAATTCCTCCGTCAATCATCAAGAATCTTCCTTCTAAGGTATGCGTAGTGTTCATCTATGGATTCAATTCGTTCATAGAGTTCAAGAATCAATATTTAAAATACAAAAGCTTGGTTGATTGTGGTGATATGATCATACCCATGTTGATGCTTGATTGTTTTCCTCTTTTTCATTATAAAGTATGATTTCTATATTGTTGGGTGTTGATGATCATGTTGTTGATATTGGGTGATTCCCAAGAGGGAATCTTTATATCTTTTTGTGAATTCATGATATCATATGAGTTGAAAACATGTAAATTTGGTTGTTCATGATGTATAATTTGATGAATTCACCTATGCTTAAGATGTGCATGTAAGGTGTTTGATAAAATGCCTAAGGAACTAGAAATCATGCAATATAGCTAAATTGTGACTAAGTGAAGGATTCATGATATGCCCTTACGTTCCAATGACTTCCATGATTGATAATGTGCCTTGTAAATGTTGTTGGAATACTCATAAACTATTCTTATGAGATTATGCTATGTTTACTAACAAATCCTACTTATGAACAAGATGTATGATAACCATGCAATCCACATAAACTTCCATGCATAGTATGAGATCCCTACTTATAATATTATATATTATGGACTCTACTCTTGTGATCAAGTCAGTCATGTGTGTCAGTTTCCTTACATCGAGTCCTGGGGGTACTTGTACTCGAAAACTATAGTTGTGTGCCTAGATCCATGTCATATTTCACGATATCCGAACTCAAGTTATGATTCCATAGACTTCAGTCAGTCATGTGACTCAGGAAAACCTCATGATCTTAGTCAGTTGTCAGATATCAGTAACATTCCGCTAGTCAATGGAATTCAGTAAGATCAAGTCTTATACAGTCAGTTATTCATGTCCAATCCCTCTATATGGGAGTAGAGGTTAGCACCGAGCGAACCCAAGGATAGAAACTCACCCGCCAGTTCAGGGTGTAATTCTTAGTAGCAATCCTTGTGTTCCAGAACTACGTAGCCAGTGTAGGTTGAGACATCTTAACCCGTCAGCTTAGGGTTGATGAGGTGGCTTAACCCGTCAGTTTAGGGTTCCCACCATTCTCATTGAGTACCCGCCAGATAAGGGTCACTCACAGCTGTCCTTACCAGTGGCGCGGTATTGACACCCCTCCAGTCGGGGCAGAGATTGGACCCCATCTTAGCCATAACGGCATACATGGGGCATGTCGGTTAAATACTACCTCCCACAATTTCAGTAACAGTCTCAGTAAAAGAACTCAGATAGTTCTTCAGATTTCAGTATATACAGGACTGTCAGATACAGTCGTCCATGTTATCAGTTTCAGTATCAGTCATGACAGTTATCAGTAAACCATTATTAGCTTACAAGTTATGCTATCACGTATTCACGGTCCCAGTTTCTATATATGTGTGTTTGCACTCCCATGTTCATATTAGTTAGTCAGTGTTGTTCATGCATGAAACCTTTTATGTTCAGCCTACCTTCCTCGTATACTCAGTACTCCAGTTGTACTGACGCATTTGCGCTATGGTGCTTTCTTTTTATGTTACACCATAGGCTCCGAGACACGAGCTCCAGCCCAGCAGTAATGGCAGCATTCCAATCGCAGAGACACAGTGAGTCCTTATTGATTTGAGGACAATATGATTTGATTCATTTATCTATTTCTTCAGTTCAGTTTTATGGAGTTAGTTGGAGACATGTTCCTTCAACTCCTTATTCAGACAGTTTATAGGCTTCCAGATTTACGTTCAGATTTCGTTGTTTTGGGTATTTTCGCCCACATGATTGTATTCATTTGAACCTTATGGCCTTACAGTTCCATGTATTCCGCATTATTATATTATGATTTGCAGTATACAGGTACAGATATCAGTCATGGGTTAGCTTGTGGTCCCTCGGGGTCATGAGCACCGTGTAGCATTCCAGTTCAGCAAATCGGGGTGTTACATAAACATCAAAGGTTTTTTTAACTTGTTTCCTCAAATATGTCAATTACAATTTCTTGAACAAAGAAACATACAATGCAGGCAATCGAGGACAAGAGATTGTTTATTTTAGATCACCATGATAGCTTTTAGTGTCATACTTAAAATGCATAAACACAACTACGACATAGACGTATACACCAAAAGTATTATTTTTCTTGAAAGAAGTTGTATCATTGACACCACTTGTTATTGATTTAACTCAAGAGGATGAGCAGTCGAGAACTGTTAGCAAAGTATATACACTGACAGACGGAATATTGTTATTAAGAGTGGATAATAATTTATGTTGAAATCACAAAGCATTTTCAATAACCTGCTTCATTTCCAATTACAATATTAACATCATTTGTCCTCAAGCAAAGCAACAATTACATCATATCATTTGCGTAATGCGAAAGAATCAATTTTTTTGATATTTTATGCTTTATAATGGAACTGCAATTACCAAAAGTTAGTTATAACAACTTATCCATGAGAAATTTCATTATATAAAAAAAATGGATTTAATAAATTTACATTTCTACTGATTAAGTAGCAATATTTTTAAATAAATATTTCAGCACTGCACTTCAAGAAAATAGAGCACCCTCTCTGCAAGGATTGAGCATAAATAAATTCAGGCTGCTTCGGTAGAGGGGCACACTATTTGTTTACATATAGCTATCATTTATACTCATAAAATTTAATATTTGAACTATGTAAATATAATGTATAGTTGGAGAAAAACTCACCCAATTTTATCATTTGAGAAATTTTAACTAACAGCGTAAGAGTACTACCCTAAGCATCTCTAACTAATAATAATGAAATCTTAGGATTAAAGAATATCTCATGACCTTCATCGTGAGAAGGCTACAAACTATCCAAGCTGCAAGCATTGGTGTCCTTTACCTTCATCAGCACCAATAGCATATTAACCTCTAGTCAAAATGAATTATGAAAAGGAATCAATAATCTCTACGGAAAGGTATTATGGTGCTAACCTTAGATATTCTTCTTTGTATTGCTTTTTTAAGATATTGAATCACTATTTTTTTCACGTATCTGATTTTGTTGATGATTCATCCAAATACCTTATGCAGTATTTCTAATAAAAAATAAAGTTTATCATGAAGTCCGCAAATATAGAGAGAAAACATTCTAGTTAGATGAAAAGAGACAAACCAATATAAGATTTCTGAAATACATAGGAAAATATATCACCTCGTAAGATTTTGGTCCGTCAGCATCTATACTGCTATGGAAAATCAACAAGATGTACAACTCCCAAAGTAAATATAATACAAATTAGAAGTTTTAGACAATTATTGCACCAAATTGTCATTATTGAGTAATCATTTTCATGCCAATTGACAATATATTTTACCTTTTTGTATCATCTGATTCTTCAATTGTGACATGTTAATAGTTCTTGTCTACAATCATCAGTTGGTTAAGCTTTTCTCTCAGTGTGAGAGGCCACCGTGTAGCGATATAATGGCATCTCTTAATTTTTACTACCTCTAAGAACACTGCATAAAAGTTTCTTGATCATAAGCAAATTTTCTGGGACAACAGTTGCAATGTAGCCAATGAAAGATGTCAAGCTAAGCACTTGTAGTCATCCAATATGTACTTCATATTAAAAGCAACTTACCTACACACTTTAACATTCACTAATAATCTTCATATTGCATCAAAAATTGGTGAGGACAACACTTTCTTTAGATAGTACACATTATCTTCCACTTTCAATTAAGTTAATTAAGGGGTGGCTCGATCCTACCCCAATTGATCTTCTTATAGAAAGAGCAAAGAAACAATGTAGACCAAGAGACTAAAATTGAAGCACGCCTTTAAAAAGGTCTAAATAAAAATATTATTAAAATAATACATGAGGACAAAACTAATAAATATAAGAAAAAAATAATATGCATGTGTAATCATTTTATTGCACCATAAAAATGAGGACAAAACTAATAAATATAAGAAAAAAGCAATATGCATGTGTAACTATTTTATTGCACAATAAAATTACCGAAGTATCCTTGGTAGTCATTTACTCCCTCGTCCCATTTTACTCGTCTTAATTTGACATTGCAGATTGATTAAGAAAAATAATTAATAACATGAATATTTTACCATAGTACCCCTATTAAATGATATTTATATTTTAATTTGGAGAAAAAATAATTAATACTAAGGGTGAAAAAGAAAAAAAAATTGTCTCGTTTGATTAATGAAAAATGAGAAGTAAAATGAAAAATCAAATTAAAAAATTTGGGATGAGTAAAATGGGACGGAGGGAGTAATAAGGAACAAAAAGATATTTATAAAAAATTACTTCCATGTATAATTTAATTACAAAGGTCTAAATAAAAATATTATTAAAATAATACATGAGGACAAAATTAATAAATATAAGAAAAAAGAAATATGCATGTGTAATTATTTTATTGCACCATAAAAATGAGGACAAAACTAATAAATATAAGGAAAAAAAATATGCATGTGTAACCATTTTATTTACTACTATATATAAGTGAAGGTTGGGGTGACTAAAATCAGAGGCGAACCCAGGATTTGAGCTTGACGGGTGCACCTTTATATTTAAACATAATAATTGATAGTGCCAAAGTTCGACATATAGTTCTTTGAAAATTTAATATTATTAAATATCATTAATTTGGTTTAATATGACAAAAAAGTGTTATTCACCATACTTGAATTCGATGCACTTTTATATTTTCAACAATAATAGAGAGTTTTTGAAAAATAGAAAATCTGAGAGATTTGTTTGCTAAATGATTGCTACGAGAAAATGTTGGATTTAAGCCTATTTCAAACTTTAAATTGCTAATTTTTAAACAGAAAATAAGTCAATGATTAAAAAAATAAAAGTAAAATAAACATTATATAGTATAAGATAGGGGGAATTTACCTTTTGAATTGGAGGAGAGATTGTATTTTTGAAATAAAATTAAAAATACATAAATAATGTGTGTGTCAATGTTGTCTTGGGGGAGAGAGCAGCAATAATGTTGCAGCAAATTGTACTTGGAAAAAGGAGCAATAAAACAATTGTAGTTGGGTGGGTTTCTAACCCAAGTCCTTCACCCAAAAAGGAGATTTTATGCTACAAGTTGAAGCATTGCACCAACACTATCAATTGTCTTTAAGGGTGCACAACATATATTTAGTTAAATTCACTGGTATATATATAGATATACAACCTATATATACAGAATTTTTCTCGAAGCTAGCGGGTGCACGTGCACCCCCTACTCTATATGTAGGTCCGCCTTTGACTAAAATTACCGAAATACCCTTGGTAGTCACCCCAACCTTCGCTTATATATAATAGTAATAAGAAAACGGTTATTTTTTTCTACGAAAATGTATGTTTTGTGTTTTATTTTATTTGTTCATACTTGATAACAGAGTTGATGCTAAAATATTGATACTTTTTTTCATATATGTAATAGTATTTGTTTTTCTTTTCTTTTTCTAATGATTTTGTGTTTCATGAATAATGTGATGGTATTATTATGATTGAATTTAAAAAGTGTAAATGTTAACAATATGTGATAGTTGTTGATTATGTAACTAATCACTTCTTAGTGTAAAAATAGAGGTGAATTGCTTAAACAGTTGACGTATCTTCTAGGATTGCTTCTTTTGAATATAAAATTTTGTTTTGACAAGTAAGAGCTTATTTTTTATTTTATTTTTTTTATATTTTCTGTTTTCTTTTATCAAGTTTTTAATGTATAACTACTAAGTTTTTCTTAAAAAGAAAAAAAAAATTGTAGTCGTTATACTTATTTATATAGATGAATATTTTACCAAAACAAAAAAAAGGGAGAAGAAATAAATGAATAATGCCCATAAACTTGAAGAGTTTTAAGTGTGCATTTCTCCGCTTAAAACTCTCATACTATACTATAATTTGAAATTCTAATCTAAGTTCAGTTAAGGACCTTTAGTCTAAGAATTTGAACTTACAAATGAAATAAGTAATTCTGTTATATTGAAATTACTATTTAATAAGAGGGAAAGGGTAAGAGAGAAGCACCCAGTTGATTGTCAATATGTCTGCTTCAATTGTGTGTGTTTTGAATGTGTACGCTGCTTATGTGTGATGGTTTCAATCTGACTTTTCATGTTTGAGTTCTCAAGATCGTTCCTCAGCGACAATAATATTTTTTTAGCCTCTCAAACTTATTTGCATCTCTATTAGTATTTTTATGGGGCCAATATTTTGCACTCTTCTGAAAAATATAGGCCCATTGAATTTTGCTTTTCACATTCTTTATTTGCAGTAATTTATATATTTGTAGAGTTTAATTTTGATCATGAATTAAATTTTTAAATAAAATTATATATTTAAGTCATAAATCACAATAATTGATAATTCAAAAATATTTTAAGAATATATATAAAAATTACTCTTAAAAAAAATTATTTAAATTTTAAAATTCGAAAGATGTCACATTAATTGATATGGTTATTGTTATAAGGGAAAAGGGTCAAATATACCCCTAAACTTTGCGAAAAGGTCCAAATATACCTTCCGTTATAAATTTGGTCCAAATATACCCTCCGTTATAAGCTTGGTCCAAATATGCCTTCGTTGTTAAAGTTTAGGAGCAAATATACCCCTCTAGATGTTAAATGATTAGCTAAAAATTTACATGTCCAATTTATTTATTTTTTAATTTAAATTGTCACATAAGCCAAATAATTGTCACATCACAAAAAATAAATCCACCAAACTCTTTTAAAACTTGAAACCGACCCACCAATTTGGACCAAACCATGACCCAACCCAAATTTTGTTTACCATCATTGAGGGCCTTTTTCCAGCAACAAGACAATATCTCCAGTAGTCATCTAAACGACGATCATTCTTTCCGTCTATCTAGCCTTCGAAGGAGAAATTACGAATCTGTTCCACGAACCTAACTGTGTAACTTGAGGCATCAAATCTGTTTATTAAAGTGATTCTACTCTTCCCCTCGAGAAGTTTATTGTAAAAATTATCGATATCACTTCCAAAAATTGAAACAAGGCCCATTTCGGATATGACAATCCTTTTTGGGGGGTATGTCTCTCTCTTAGGAGCTGAAACAGCTGGAGAAGCCATGACCCTGATTCTTCCACATTTTACAACTATTTTGAAATATTTCAGTAGATTAGACTCTTTCGCGATAAAATCAAAGAACAAGGAAACAAACCAAAGTTTGAAAAATGCAATATCAACACAATATTTGAAGTAGAACACACTGGTAATAAGAAAAATGCAACATCAACATAATATTTGAAGAGTCATTGAACTGATGAAATATTTCGATAACATAAAATTAAAATTTTGATAAACAAAATTTGGGTCGGGTCATGGGTTAGTCCAAATTGGTGGGTCGGGTTCAAATTGTAAAAGAGTTGGGTGGATTTATTTTTTGTGATGTGGCAATTATTTGGCTTATGTGGCAATTAATTTAAAAAAAGAAAAAAAAATTGGACATGTAAATTTCTAGTTAATCATTTAACATCCAGAGGGGTATATTTGCTCCTAAACTTTAACAACGAGGGCATATTTGGACCAAACTTGTAACGGAGGGTATATTTAGACCTTTTTGCAAAGTTTAGGGGTATATTTGCTCCTAAACTTTAACAGCGAGGGCATATTTAGACCAAACTTGTAACGGAGGGTATATTTAGACCTTTTCGCAAAGTTTAGGGACATATTTGACCCTTTTCCTTGTTATAATATTAATTTAGGATAGATCTTGAGCTCGTACATTGCATGGGCTTCTCCTAACTAGTATTGAAATAAGAGTTATTCTACCACAAAAAAAAAAAAAGCTTGTATTTTTCTGCTGAACTTGTCCAAATATTCAAAAGGGAAAAGTACAGAACATGATATAGTTAAGCCTTTAATTAAATTAATAGTAACACGTTAAATAAATTAATTGAAATAGCAATAATAATAATATTTTGGATGGGGCCAGACAAATACCCCATATACAGTTACCAAGTGTTACTCTGTCATCTTTCACACGTCAATATTTATCCCTTTCTTTTTTTATCTTTTCCTCTCTTATTTTTCTTTTTTTTCTTCTATTTTTTAGAATTCAGATTCTGTAATATTTTAGGAGAATTCTACCCAAAATTGTGTTTCAGAAAATCAGGTAATCATTAATTTCAGATTTTTCATAATTTAAGTTAGAGTTGTTAGTAGTGGGGAGAAGTAAAAGTTGTGGTGGGTGCTCAGTGGTGAAAGTGATGGGTGGGGGTGATGTGATTTCACAGCCGACAGTTAGTCAGAGTAGTGGTGTCATGGTAGTAAAAAGAGAATAGAATAAGGAAAAACTGGAGATTGTAACTATGTGCTCGACTGATATAGATTATCGTTAAAGGAGGGACTATTTTGATTTCGTAGAAAAAATTGGTATTGAAAGAGATGGCTATTAATGAAGATATTGGAGGAGATTAATGGAGATTTTGTTCATGGTATTCTATGGAAAAGGGGATCGTTGGTTAGTGTTCATGGAGTTAAAAAAAAAATCAATGTTCTCAGATTTGCCTGATGCAACATAGCTTTGTGATTGAACAAGATTTCGTTTACAAATCTACAATGACGATTTTTAATTTCTTTCTCAAATCTATGTTCAAAATACATTCAGAGTGTCACTTGTCATTTTGTATTTATTTTGTTATATTTTTATTTCACGCTTCATTCGATTTCATCTTATTTCTTCAATTTTAATCATATTTTTGTCTGTATATTTGTATCAATGTATAAATTAATATACATTTACATATTTCTATCAACGTATAAATTTATTTCAGATTGTTTAGCTTCATTTGACATTTGTATCAAATATAACGTGAATTTGTACAGTTTATATGTATTTGTATCAGTGAATTTATGCAATTGAAATAAATTTTTGTATCACGTAATTGTATAATTGTATCGGTGTCTTTTGTATGATTGAAATACATTTATCAATAGGTCTCTGTGTTGTATATGTATTTGATGTCAACAAAGTATGAATTTACAGTTGAATATGTATTTCATGACAAAGAATGATTTGCATTATTTTTAATGGTCTATGTATTGTATTTGTATTTGATGTCATAAAAACAGTTAAGTATTTTGTATGTGAATAAGGCCTTGAATTTATAGTTGTATACATATTTCAAAACAAATAAATGAAAGACAGTTTTTAAAGAATCTATGTGTTGTATATGTATTTAAGGTCATAAGAATAGGTATGAGACATATTTGAGAAATCAAATCAGTTTGTATTTGGTAAATCATATCTTAATGATACATATATATCAAAGGACACATGTTTATATAACTTGAATCATACAAATACAAATGATACTTATTTATATACAAATACAAATAATTTGACATACAAATATGACAAATTTATACAAAGTGTATTGTTTGTAAAAAAAAATATATAAAAGACGGAATACATATACAGGCCCCTCAACTATTCGACTTTTTTCGTATCGGCACCTCAATTAGGTCATGTATTTATTGAACCCTTTACTCCTTCACAAATGGTTTCAATTGAGCCCAATTTGCTGACGTGACAAAAAATTTAAATTGCGTGCAATACACACGCCAATGATGTGGCAAAGTGGCAAATTAAATAACGACACGTGGCATTTAACTTAAAATAATCATTAAAATATTTTTTTAATATGATTAAATCTAATTTTTTAAAAAAAAAATATCATTAATACAACCCACCACTGCAGCCTACCCCATTTTCCCCCCACCCCCCACTCCCCCTCTTCTCTTCCAAACACACAAACCTCATTTCCCTTTTCTTCTTCACAGTCTCACAAACACACACACATGACTCTCACAAAACAGGGGTACTAAAACACACACTACACTCACTGATAAACACACAACACAACCATTCAATTGAGAAGGAAGAAAAAATGCCCAAAAAGAAAATTATTTTTTCTTCTTCGGACACACACAGACATGATTTCAGAGAGAGGAGAGGTCATTGTTGAAAACTCTATTTTCTTTTTTTTCTTTTCTTCTTCTTAACGTGTAGCACACACACCGAATCAATTTCTCCATTCACGCACAAATCACACTCACACACATTGGCTGAAATCCAAAAATACAAGAAAAATAGAAAATCAATCAGAATTGGAAGAAAAAAATGGTGAGAAGATTCAGTGGATTTTCAGTTGATTTAAGAGTTTTTCGGTCAGTTCTCAAGTTTCTTCAACGAAACTTTTCTCAGGAATTGACTCTAGTTCGTCGATTCGGAGGACGTGTGTAATTGAAGATGAAAAAAAAAGTCAACTGGTGTGACTATCTTCTTGACGATGCATTTATTCCATCAAATTTTAAAGATCAAAAAGATGCATTGATGGCCATGATGAAAAAGGCACCAATTGATGAACAAAATCTAATGATAGCATATGTTTTCTAACTTTTCACACCTATTTCATCATTAATTTAATGTCTATAATACAAATTTGTAATTTCTAATAGAGAAAAAGATGAAAAAAAAGAGAAAGATTGAAAAAGAAAATGAAGAAGAAGAGCAGCAGAATAATTCTTAGGAAAAGGGGGAGAAATTATTTTTAAAAAAGAAAATAAAGAAAAATAAAAAAGATAAAGAGATTAAAAAAAAACTAAAATTTAATGTTTCACGCTCTTAAATTGAGTGCAGTGCATGCACTATGCCAAATCAGTGTCATGTCAGCAAATTGGGCTCAATTGAAATGTTTTGTGAAGGAGTAAAGAGTTCAATAGGTACATGGCCTAATTGAGGTGCCTATACGAAAAAAGTCGAATAGTTGAGGGGCCTGTATATGTATTCCGTCAATATAAAATATAAAAGAAAAAAAAATAAAAGAAAAAATGAGAAACAGAAAACATAAAATACAAAGAGGATGAGAGATGTGAAGTAATATATGTATATGTATATGTATATGTATATGTATATGTATATGTATATGTATATGTATATGTATATGTATATGTATATGTATATGTATATGTATATGTATATGTATAAAAACAACAAGAAGTGAAAGAGAGACTAGAGATAAAACAGAGAGAGAGAGAAAATCAACGAGAATTTTTTCTTATCATTCAAACTTATTTTAAGTTTTGAAACTTGTTAAAAAAACTTCCTATTTGAAAATAGAATCTTCAATTAATTTTTGATTAATTGGGTAAACGTGATTGTGATTTAACTAAGCTGAAATTCTTTTTCCTTTTTAAACTCTAGTTGTTACCTACAAATAAGTTAATTAATTGTACTTGTATATTTATTTGATGATAAGCATATTACTATTTAGGATAATTAGTAAAAACTTATTATGCGCCTCCTAATTAATGGACCTAATCAGAGGCGGATCCAGGAACCGGACTCTCCGGATGCCAAGTAAACTTAACAATGGATACAGAGAGAGGTGGTCGGTGAGGCTGAGGCCGTGACCTTTGCCGGCGATGCGGAAAAATCCGGCAATAGCAGCAGCAAAGACCAAAAAAACAAATGCACCGATGATTTGTGAATTGAAATTCAAGAGGAATAGTTTTTTTTTTAATTTGAGGAGAATAAAATTATGCACTTTTTAATACAAATATTAACTATTAATATTTGAAAAATAAAAGAAAATTCAATATAATTACTATTAATACATCTATAATCTATATCTATAATCTATAATATATTAAAAGTGTGAAGACCCTTATAAAAGACTTTTTGCCCTTCATTAAAAGACTTCACAATAGACATTTTTGTCTTTTCACCTTTTCTTTCTATTATATTTATGATATAAATATTAAAACATTGACAAAAAGCAAGTCTTTCCCAACTAAATTAGGCTTGATAAAAAAAAAAGGTAAAACCTCCTTTTTCCAAATAAAATAGGCGGAAGTAAAGGTCCAAAATTAATAGGCCAAAAAATCTTTTTCAACTAAAATAGATTTGGTCCAAAAACACCTTTTAAAATATATGGAAAGAATCCAACAAAATCAAAACTCCTAATATTTATGCTTAATACTTTGAAATTGATAAATATTTTACTTTATGTAAATAATTTACTATTTTAGAGTCCTGTTAATAATAACAAAAATATTTACGTTGAAACTCAATTTTACTTTCACATTTTCATGATATTGCTCCCCAAAATCTAATTTGGGATTGTTAATGGGTTTAACCAAACCTATTTAATTTAGAGTATTACAGTCTCAATTATGATTTCTTCCTCTTTCTTTTTAATCTTGAATTCAAACTTTTGTGTTTTTTTTATTTGCAAATGAAGACTGCGGCAATGGAGAAAGGTTGATATGCATATTTTTTGTCCTTATTTTTATAGTTTTCAAAAATATAATTATGTGAATGCAGTTTATGAATTTAAATATAAGTTTTCAAAAAGCATGTTAGAGATTTTGCGTATAAAGTTGGCTCTTTTTAAACTTTTGTTTTTGAGGCTTTCTTTATTTTCAAGATCATTATTTTGTGTGAATATAGAAGTCGCTGATAATTGAATAAGTATTAAGTATAAATATTTAGCTGATATGCAACTTTCTGATTACAATTTTATTTGTATCATCGCATCAAGTGACTCAATTCTTCAAGTTTTAACAATTGCTCTTCACAATCAAATCCCAGTCCAATTATTTTTTTCTATTTTCATGGTGAGATACTGCTTTTATTCTTATTACCTTGATAAATAATTTACTTGTATATCTTTATTTGAGTTAAGTATGTTTTTCCGTTAGTAAATTTGGAGAAACAAATCTTTTTTATTGCAATTTTGTTTGTTTGGTCGAAATCATTGTTAGTTGAATTTTTTAAATTTTAACAATTGCTCTTCATGATCAATTCTTGATCTCTTCTCAGCAAGTGTAAGTAAAACTAATCTCATATATTTCTAGTTTATTTTTCTGTGTTGGCGTAGAAGTAACTTGTAATTTTATTTTTATAAATATTTAGCTTTATAATATTAACTTTCTGATTGTAATTATTTTTTATTTAATCGAATTGACTATTGGCTTAATTCTCTATATCATAACAATTGCTTTTCACAATTAAATCTCGATCTTTGTCGACAAATATGAGTGAAACTAATCTCATATACTTATACCTTTTTCTTAAGATTCTTTTAATTATTTGGTGAAACACCTTACTTATTTATTGTTAACATATTGGATATTCATTGGGTCCTTTTATTCTAATTCTGAAGGAATAGCGATATGAAGGAGTGCAAAATAAGAGTCTACGCTGATCGTTTTTTAAATTTTTAATGGCTCGTTTATATTTGATGTACTTCTATTGAGAATTACTTTTATTATAGTAAGATTTTGGGAGATGATAATCTATAATCATAATCATCATCATAATAATAATATATTAAAGGGTAACTTACATAAATCCCTGAATCTTTAAGTGATATTACATAAAATCCCGACTATTTTGTTCATTATATTTTATCCCGATTTTTTGAAATGGTGATACATATGTTATATGATGATATATATAAAAAGTAATACATTTGAAATTAATAAGATATTTATTTAAGGAAATAATAGATTCTCTTTTATTCATTGTATTCTTTTATTTAAGGAAAGATATCTAATTTTTCTCTTTTTTTCGATTTAATTTAGGTGTTTTAATTATGTTTCTTTTTTTCGTCTTTAAAGATATGTTTTTTTCGTCTTTAATTTTAGTCTGCTTTTTTAGATTTAATTTTAATTATGTTTCAATTCTGCTTTTAGTCTCTTTTAAAAAAATATTATTACTTTTGTTTCTTACACTGACTACACCATTACCTTTCATTAATAACATATGAATCATCCAATAATTAAAATAAATAATTGGATCTACCATATGAATCATCATAATACCATATATATCACCTATTAATATCATATGAATCACCCAATAATTGAAACAAATAATTGTATCTACCATATGAATCACCATAATATCATATATATGAATCACCCAATAATTGAAATAAATTGTATCTACCATATGAATCACCATAATACCATATATATCACTCATTAATATCATATGAATCACCCAATAATTGTATCTACCATATGAATCACCATAATACAATAAGTATCACCCATTAATATCATATGTATCACCCGTTAAAATCATACAAAATATATTTATCATATGAATCACCATAATACCCATATAATGATATCATGTTTATCATTCATATGAATCACCATTAAAAAATAAACATGTATGAATAACTAAATAAATTATATGTGTATCAATAGATTTTTTAAAAAAAATGGGAGAGATTTTAAGAGAGGAAAAGAAAGTTGCATGCATTAATGGAGGAGAAAAAATCATGAAGGAAGATGATTTAAGCATTAATGGAAGAGAAAAAAATCAGGAAGGAAGATGATTTAATTATTGATAATTAGGGAGATATTTTAGAGAAGAAAATCTTGAATGAGTTAATGGTGGAGTAAAAATAGGATGTGGGGTTTTCTTAACATGTATCAAGAGTAAAGATGAAAAATGGAATTTTATATAAATTTTAAAAAAGTAAGGGATATTAGGTAATATAGTCTCTTAAGTATGAGATTTATGTAATTTATTCTATATTAAAAGTGTGAAGGATCTTTAAAATGTTGTTTAAACTTTTTGTCCTTTATTAAAAGTCAATTGTCTTTTCACTATTTTTCTAATATTTAAGAGGTAAAAATTAATTAAGTATTATAGTAAAATCTTTCCTTATTAAAAGTCAGAAGAATTAATGACAACTAATATATTTTTCATCAATTTAAGAATTCTAAATAAATTAAAATTGATATTAAGAAGATTCAAAAAAAATTAGAAATAAATATGAAAGTATTATAATAAAAAAAAATAAAAAGTATCAAAATTTTAACTGTTTTAAGTAAGTAAAAAGTATGTAATCAATTTTTTTTAAAGATTTAACTTTAAAGAAGGCAAGATTTTAAATATAGTAAAAAAAAATAGTCGTACTATAAATATGATTTAAAACGATGCATATCTCTTAGCCTCTAGCAGTCAAGGAGAGACACTATATGACAAATGTAAAAGTGACGATCCATCACCCACTTAAAACTTTTGATGGTAAAATATATATGTGCTTATAATAAAATATATGTTATTACATTATTATATTAAAGTGTGAAACATCTTTGAGAAGTGATTCAAACTTTTTATACAGGTGCGAGGCACGTGCGGTTAACCTAGTATATAAAAAAGGGGGTTACCAACTAGTAGTTATTTGTGGCTTCACTTCAGCCTAAAATAAAAGGGAAAAAGTAAGGTTGTCAGCAAAGATCTAACCTGCAACCAAGGGGGAGCAAATGTGACGCTCTGCTACTCCAACCAAACATTACTTCAATCTTCTGGGTGGCTTGTTAATTATTTAACTATATCTGGGTATATATATGTATATATAGAGAGCTTCCGTTGAAATTTGTGGGTGGCATGACACCCTCATCGCTCTTAATAGATCCGCCCCTGAACCTAATTTACTATTTCTTTAACTTTTCCGTATTAAAAAATTACAAAGTTTTTCCGTTGGAAAAAACAAATTATAACTATGCAATCTCCACTTCAAGGAGTTCTTTTCATTTGCAACTCAAAAGCTGTCCAAATGGGACCTAATTTCCACTACATGTAATTGTATATTTACATGGAAAACGGTGCCTAGCTCGAAGCAAAGACCAAGAGTTTAATGAGCACAACTGAATTCTCTTCAAGCTCTCTATGCTCAGCTATGACAATATGACATGTTGTGGTATAGGAGACCCAAAAGAGATCATTATTGAGGTACCTATTTGGAAGCAAAGACTGAATCTTCTTCACTTCAACAGTTCTTTGGAGCTGCATTTTATCCTGCTGTAATCAAAGTAGGGGAGTAGACTTTGGATTAAAAGGGACAAACAAGTTTTCCAATTAAGTGAGGTCTTCGAGTTTTAAAAATTAGGTGAAAGGGACAAAAAAAAATTCAATTTTTTTTTTAAATATTTTCGTTCCAACAACTATGATAGTTGTTCGAATACTTTGCAAAGTTGTTCGACAACTATCAAAGTTGTTCGACAACTGTGTGAAGTTGTTCGACAAGTTGCGAAGTTGTTCGACAACTGTGCGAAATTGTTGAGACAACTAATGCAGTTGTCGAACAACTGTCCCAGTTGTTCAAGAGACTTTATTTTTTTAACATGGGGATATTGTGGAACCCACTTATCTCCTTTTTTAAATTAAAGACTTGGAAGGGTAGATGGACTCATTTTTCTTGCTATAGGCAGCGTTTCATGACATTGGGCCGGTATAATTCATGATATTCTTACTTGACGTGTGAAATTTCTGCCCTTAATGAAAAGAGTGAGACTCGAATTTTGGGTGGGAAAAGCCGGTTGCTTCTAAATCTAACATGGCATCATCGTTTTAATGCTCATAAAGATCTCTCAAAGTGTAGAGGGAAGGGAATATGGTTATGCTGAGATCAATCATATCGATCATACCCCCTGAAGTAAAATAATATTGTGGCGTTTTGAGAATGGGGTAGAAAATAGTCGTTGAACGGAAATGTACACAAGAAAGTTCTACATTCATATCATAATTTTGAAGAGTAAATTCAATACAAGAATTATTGCAATTATTCATTTCTGCCGTGTGCATAGGTTACAAGCATAAAATCACGTATTGGGAAACTGCAACAAGCTCAAGAACTTTCATTATCCTTGCCAAGGAATAGAACAGAACACTGATTCAATGTGTCCTCTGGGCTAGTAACTGGAAAAGAGAGAGAAAAAGAAACAAATGACTGGTAACATGATACCTCAGCTAATTTTCCAAGCGAATAGTTATTCAGACTTTTAAAGAATGAAGTTTAAAGAGGACCTGTGTGACCAACCGTTCTCTCAGACTCATAGATCTCATGGTCATTTCCTCCCTGTTCAAATAAAAGACAGGAATATTATTTCAGCCCGACCATGAAGAGAAAGCTTCAAGCACATCAGTAACTAAAGACTACCTTGTATGTTTTGTCCCCAAAAAAGTGAATTTCATTAAACTCTTCAAGGTATCTCAAACAATAAGACTTGTCCCAGCCTTGGGGAAAAACCTGTCATGAGCAGCATCCCCAAATCATCTGTCAATAATACCCTCTTAACATTCAAGGATCAATGAGCACAAACAAAGGCTTAAAGACGCTCACATCGAAACTAATTTGGCCTCCAATGGAGAAGGTGAGATTAAAGTGCGCAAACTTTTCTCTGAGAACTGATACCATTGTTTCACGTATTTTTGTACCTGAATATAGTTCAAATTGTCTTTAATGCACAGAGAAAAAGAATCTGCCGGAGCTACATAACTGCAAAACATATATGCAATACTAGAGCAGTTGTCTATACCTTGTCATACTTCTCAAATTCATCCCTTTCTTCCTGACTACAGTTCCTCCCGATAGGTGACACATTTAGCATGCCACTTCTGAACTCAATGATTGTTTCTCTGCGAAGGAGAATTATTAAAAAGTTTGCCACAAAGAAGCAGATGATTCAACCTTTGTTCTATGTTGCTTGGATCATTCAAAAATATTGTCGGATGTGTGTCGGATCCTCCAAAAATATTTTTGGACGATCCAACACATGTGTTGCAGCATTTTTGGAGGATCCTAACAACATAGACTTTGATAAGCTCACCTCTTTATTGGAATATCCAAGTCAGCGATGTAATGGAGGGTAAAGTTAATAAATTCCTGCATATCATTTGCATCCCATCAGGATATGTCTTGGCCGTCCACATAAACTCATTTCTACTTTAATTAGGTGAGCCTAAGCTACAAACATGAATTCATACCCAATTATATGCAACACAATTAACTCTTCATTGTATGTAACAACTTCGTTTTCAAATGTTCATTAACTATCATAAACATTGCTTCAAAATACTATGTCAAAGCAGTTCTCATCAATGTATAAATTACATAGAAATCTTTCTCTTTTTGGCTCTTAGTCAAGTTAGCCTTCATCTTATACATAAAAATATACATAGTCACTTCAATGAAATTATTTTTCGCAAGTTATCACAAATAATTAGAAGGATCATTGTGCATTTATCGAACTGCAATTGGCTGGGTACGTTCCCCCTCTTTGCAAGATTACAAAAATGAAATATTTCCTCGTTATATAAGAAAAGTACACTGACTAACCTTGAGCTTCTCTTCTCCAAGATATGACTGCAAGCTCTGTGCACGCACACGGGGAGTCATGTCATTTTAAAACAAATCACCATGCCAATTAGAGAATGAAAGAAGCGATGCACTTTGAAGATGGAAGAAAGAAAATTTCTTCAAGTTGCTGGTTGTTCCATATTTCATGAGACTATTATCCAGTTAAATGGTTGTGACTGAGAGAGGTTTCCACTTACGGAAATCATATCAGAATTTAAATAACAAGTAAAAGGACCCAACTATAGCATGTATAGAGAATAGCAGTTGTGTGTTTGTTGCATATCCAAAAAAGTTTTGACTTGGTACTAAGTGCTTATGTAGTGGCAACAAGGATGTTGCTTTAAGTTGATAAAACCAGTATGCAAAGATTCCGTTTTGTCACAAAATGAAAATGCACTCACATGTAATATTACAGAGATAAGATATCAAATCCTAGTTATTACCTGTTTCCCAATAAGCTTGCCATCCTTATGTGCTACAAGGCCATTTTCAGAGAAACGATAATCATACTCATTCGTAACTGCATCACAAATACAAAACCAAATTGTTATCATTCGGAAGAAAAAAATTTAGATACATCAGTTAATAGCCACATTGAGAAGCAAGGTTACAGTACAAGTATATTTCAGACTTGCATGATCGAAAGAGCTGTGTCCCATGTGAATTCAACTTTCTTTTCCTGGATAATTTTTGTTTAAATATATTTGCCTTCTTTTCTTTAAGAGTTACCAGCTCACTACATTTCTTCACTTTCTAGTGATAGTTCTCGTGAAAATCATATCAGCTCCATATGGACATACATGACCTCAAAGAATGTTCAGCACTAAAGTAAGACAGAAAAAACATACACTTCAACACCTTACATGGAGCTATAACCATAATGCTATGCATGCCTTTATAGTGGAAAGGTCCTTTCATTTTGGAAATCAAAACTCAGTTCAGTGCTCTTGGCTAGTGAAACCATAGTTCCACTTTTGCCAAATGCTGAAGGAACTTTAGATACTGTGCTGGAAATATGAGCTCTAATAAGCTGATGTAGCACCTTAATTACAAACCCTACCCACAAAGTCTGAAGTAATTAATCAATTCAACTCCAAGTTTAGTATATATGCTAGTTAAGCTAACCTGTACTGCCAAGCTGTTCTGATATCTTTACAAGGTCAGACCCTCCGACAACTCCAACAGTAACAACCTGCAGATGGACAAACTTGTTAAGCCAAAGAGTCCTTGAGAGGAAAAAGATATACGGAAAAGAGAAATAAGGAAAAATGAGTATGACAAAAGAATCATCTACCTATCTAAGTTCCTGCATGAATTTCAACATTTCTGGAGTAGATACCTGAAATTTTGAGGGAAATTTTACAAAGAAGAAAATCAATATCTTTATAGGGGTGAGTAAATGCACTACTGGTAAATTTTACTATAAAATTAAAGAAAGAAACAAGAATCAAAACACTTATTATCATGACTCTATTTTGAAAATAAATGCACAGGCTAGCAAGAATACAATAACTCAATCTCAAACAGGTTGGATTCAGCTAAATATGAAAATCAGCTACACCATTCTACTCAATTATGCCCATCAACAAGAATGCACCAATATACCCAATGCAATCCCACAAGTGGAGTTTGGGAGGTTGTTTCTGATAGACTCCCGGCTCAACAGAAAAGAAGGAATTCGGAGTAGGATTATAAGAAACTAAGACAGCAAGAGCAACAGATACTGGACTACCTGGAGTTTGAAAAAGGAGAGTTGCCTGTGAGATACTTGGGACTTAGGAGTCCCTCTGAGCAACCAGAAACTAATTATCACTCAATGCAAACCCCTGCTATACAAAATGATAGGCAGAGTGACATCCTGGACAGCAAATAGTTTATCCTACTGCAGGAGAACTCAGTTGGTAAAGAGTATGCAATTTGGTACACAAACCTTTTGGGAATATTGTATTACCCGAAAAGATCATCCAATTCATAATTTCAATTTCATAGTCTAATACTTTTTTTAATATTATTCTCTTAATATCTATAATTTTTATATCTCTAACTATATATAAGATTAAGACTTTAAGATTATCTATCATTTAAAATTAACTAAATATTTTATTATAATATTTTGTAGTTGTTTGTTTTAGGCTTAGTAGTTCTTATATATTTTTATTAAGAAATTCTATGTAATTTAGCATGGTAAGTATTTATAAGAGTAGTTAGGTAGGTATGGTATATAATTTACTCTAGTCATGTAATATTTACCAAATGCTTTTTCTAATATGATTTTTCTTATATCTACTACTTTTATATTTTTAAGTACATACAAAATAAGTATTTTAAATTTATCTACCATCACATCAGATAAATAATTATTCATTTTCATAAAATTGTTTTTTTCAAAATATTCCCTTCAACCACGTACATAACAAAATATAGTCATCTTAGATTACTATATACTAGATTATTCTTAAATAACATGTTCTTCGGTCACTATTAGCATGGTAATCTGGATATTTTCCCTTAAACAGCGTCTCTACTCTAGTTACTCCCCACCACGGCTTCTTGCCTTATTGGTTTCACCTTTAGGATGGCATAGTTCTTAGGGATTTTTCTCCTTTTCCACTTTGCTAATAAACTTCTTAACATATTATTCTTCGAATAATTCTACTATAAAGTAACTAACATGAATCTATTTTATCATACCATGATTGTTGAGAATTATGAATTTAGCTATTCATAATCATAAATAAATATACTTGTTCGGGTAGGTTTGATATTTCTGAGCTTTGTTCCTCCATAGATTTTTCCATTTAAAATAAATCTGTTTTTTAATTAACTAAGCAAAATATTTGTTGTGGACTTGAGAGAGTATTTGCTTCAACGCATGAAGGCTTGCCTTGCAATGCCTTCAGTTCTCTTTATTTATGGAATGAAAGAAAAAACTTTACAAATTTTACAATCCTACACGTTTTACAAAAGCTAAAAAACAAAAAAAAGCTTAAAAGTCCTAAAGGCTATCACCTAGGCTACCTAAAAAGTCTATGTAGCCTTAAATGATCCTAAAAAGTCTACATAAGAGTCTAAAAAAGTCTGTGTAAAAATAGTAACTTACAATAATTTAAAGACTTTTACGTAAAGAAAATCTGTACAATAAATATCTTGTCTCCGTTGATTTTGTCGTATCTGTTATATCTCCATTATTGCTCCTTATTTGTGATTCTAAATTTGATATTTCATCTTTTTGTGCATTTATTGAGTTTTTACTAATTCCAGCAAATATATTATAACTTAATCTTTCTATTCTTATTTTTAATTATTTACGTTTTTCAGAAATAGTTTGTCTTAGTTCTTTGTATTTTTGTATTTTATTCATTTAAACCGTATTTATAGTATTTTGGCGGATACCTAAATTTGATTTTATCATAATTAGGTGGTATGTGTCTCATTCTCCTAGATTTTAAATGGATTATTAATTTTGCTTCAATACTAGATACTAAGGTAATTAGATAGGCTAGTCTTTGTGGGTTTTCTTTTGTTTTATTTAGACTTATATATTCTGAATAATTACTAATTAAAGATTCTTTAATTTTTCTAAAAGCTTCTTTGTTTTTAAATGGTCTTCTCATAATTAATCAATATTAATTATTGTCAAGTAAATCCAATCTACTATTCCAATCAATAGTAAAAGAATATTAATATTATAATTTAACTAAATAATAAATACGTAGGTATTTATTTTTATTGATTGGAATAATTTTCATTTTTATCTTCTTGACTTAAGATGTTTTATTAATTCATATTCTAGATTAGATATTATCGTAATTAAATTATCTAGTATTTTAGGATCCTCGTTAGTAATATGTAACCTTTTGTATTCTAGGTATAAATTATATAGTTGGGTTTCTATTTCTTTTAATGATTTATTCTTTTCGTAAGATGTATTCATTAATTTGTTTAGTTTATTGTTTTATCCTATTGAAATTTTAGCAATTTCTGTGTGGTATTTTATTCTAACTTTGTTATATTCAATGTGTAGATTTATATTTTTTATTTGACTAATTAGTATTTGTTGTTCATGTATAACTAATTTTCCATCTGCATTAAATAATTTTTCGTACGTATTAAATAAATTATTACTTGTATCTTCCCGACAAACCCACAGAAGGAACATCATCAACAAAATTAACACCTACAGAATTATTAAAAAAATATGAAACAGCTATAAAAGACGAATTTAGTAGCATGACAACAAAAGAAGAAGAACAAAATGAAGAGAAAGATATAAATAGGAATTTATGTTAAAATTAGCAATATGTAATATGTGCTATATAGATGAATATACTTGCGCATTTAAAGAATATTATTATAAAGGAGCATATAATATAGAAGAAAGTAAAGAAATAAGAAAATTATATTTTAATAAATTACCTGAACCATTTAGTTCAAAAATAATAAAAAGTTGGGATGAAACAAAAACAATAGATACTCTAGGAGCAAGAATAAAATTTTTAGAACAATGGTATAGAAACCTATGTGAAAAATACAGAGAAGAAATAAAAATGGAAAAAACATTAATAAGAAATTTAGCATGTTGCAAAGATAAAATAGCACCTCAATTTGGATGCGAAGATAGATATTATAAAAAAAGAAAAAGACATAAGAAATATAAGAAATACAAAAAATCAAAATATAAGTATAAGAAACCAAGAAAAAGATATTATGTAAAAAATTATAAACATAAAAGACCATATAGGAAAAAGAAATCTATAAAGGAATGTACCTGTTATAATTGCAGAAAAATAGGACATTTAGCTAGAGATTGTAAATTACCTAAAAATCCAAAAAATAAATAAATATCAGAAATAAAAATAGAAAATATAGAATATATGCAGATAGATTACATAGATTACGAATTAGAAAGTGAAGACAGTATATATGAAATTTCAGAGAATAAAACAGATAACGAAATAGATAGTGAATTAGACGAATTAAATGACTGAAGAAGATATAAAAATATTAACAAAAGAAGAATATTTAAATGACGAAGGAACAGATCAAAAAATAATATTTGATAACAATGTATTTGATGAAATAAAAGGAAAAGAGTTAGACTTAAGTGTAGAAAAAGTATTTAAAATACCAACAATAAAAAATATATTTACTAGAAAAAAGGAAGAATATTATGTAGTAAGTCAAAAAGAGCATGTAATAGACTGTAGATATGCAAAAAGTAAAGCTAGTATACCACTAGTAACAAAAAGAATAATTAATAAAGAGATAAACGATATAAAAAGTAGAGACCCAATAAAATATGTACACCTTGGAGGTACAGAAATATTAATAAAGACATGTTTTAGAGAAGGAATAGATACACCAATAGAATTATATTTAGCAGATGATAGAATTATAAAACCTATAGAAAAAAGTATAATAACTGCCATAAAAGGAAATTTAATATACCAAAAATTTAAATTTATAATAAGTGTGAATTATTTAGTAGCAGTAACGGATAAAAATATAGATAAATCATTAGTATTATATTGGAAAATATCAGGAATAGAATTAACACCAGGAAGTAAAATATTTACGGCAAGATGTAAGAACCTATATGTGTTAACAACAAAACATAAAATAACGGGAAAAAATAAAATTAATAAAATACAAATAAAAAGCCCTTTTGAACAATTCGTAAAAACAATTGATAATAATGATTATAGTTACAGAAATATAGACATAGAAGAAGATCTAGAAATAATAAATGATAGAATAAGTACAATAAAAAGAACAACTTATGATAAACCGGAATCATCAAGCTCATAAAAAAGAACAAGTTATGAAACAAGTTCAATGGATAATTCAAACCAATATTACATAACAGGAAAGGTAAATGAAAAAGAATATTTAATACTCTTAAATACAGGACAAGAAGAAAATTATATAGCAAAATATCTAGTAAAAAATGAGGAAATAAAAACTGACAATAATATATGCCCAGATCTACCAAGAAGTTTAATAAATACTAAAAATATAGCAGAAAAAGAAATAATAATAGGAATAAGAAAAATAAAAATAGAATTTGAAGTAAAAGAAGAAATGCAAAAAACAGACATAATATTAGGAATAAAATGGTTAGAACAAGTAAAACCATATAATATAGAACCTACACAATTAACTATAACATATAACAGGGAGAAATTATTCTTAAGAAGAGCTTTAACATAAAATGAAAATATATATATTAATGAAGATAGTAGTAGAAGGATATTACAGTAGATATTATACGCCTATGATAGACACAGGAGCAGAAGCTAATTTATGCAGATATAATTGTTTACCAGAAAGTAAATCGGATAAATTAAAAACATCAATAATAGTTAAAGAATTTAATAACGAAGGAAGCTTAATTACTTACAAAGCTAAGAATGTAAAAACACAAGTATGGGATAAAATATTAACAATAGAAGAAATTTATAATTATGAACTAACATCAAAAGATATACTTTTAGGAATGCCGTTTCTAGATAAATTATACTCACATATAATAACTAGAACAGATTGGTGGTTTACAACACCATGTAAATAGAAAGTAAGAGCAAAAAGAGTTAATAATAAAATAAGAAAGAAAATTGATTGGATAAAAGAAAGTGAAAAAATTACACAAAAGTTAGAAAATATAAAAAATACTGAAGATACAATAGAACTAGTCGTATTTTCGACAAATAAAACAGAAATAACTATATTTTCAATAAATAAGATAGAAATAATTAAAAGAAAATTAGAACAATTATATAGTGAAGATCCATTAAAAGGATGGGAAAAACATAAAACTATTATAAAAATTGAATTAATAGACAAAAATAGCATAATAACCCAGAAACCATTAACATATAATTTTGATGATTTAAAAGAATTTAAAATGCATATAGAAGAATTATTAGAAAAACAATATATACAAAAAAGTAATAGTAAACATAATAGCCCAGCATTTATAGTAAATAAACATAGTGAACAAAAAAGAGGAAAAAGTAGAATGGTTATTGATTATAGAAATTTAAATGCAAAAACAATGACTTATAATTACCCAATACCAAATAAAATATTAAAAATAAGACAAATACAAGGATATAATTATTTTAGTAAATTTGATTGCAAATCAGGATTTTACCATCTAAAGTTAGAAGAAGAATCTAAGTAATTAACCGCATTTACGGTACCACAAGGATTTTATGAATGGAATGTACTACCATTTGGATATAAAAATGCACCAGGTAGATATCAACATTTTATGGATAGTTATTTTAAACAACTACCTAATTAATTGTATAGTATATATAGACGATATACTATTATATACAAAGATCAAAGAAGAACATTTAAAATTAATGGAATAATTTACGGATATAATAGAAAAATCGGGAATAAGTTTAAGTAAAAAGAAAGCTGAAATTATGAAAAATCAGATAGAATTTTTAGGAATACAAATAGATAAAAGTGGAGTAAAAATGCAACAACATATAGTACAAAAAATAATAAATTCGAAAGAAGAATTAGATACGAAAAAGAAATTACAATCATTTTTAGGATTAGTAAACCAAGTAAGAGAATATATTCCAAAATTAGCAGAAAACTTAAAACCACTACAGAAAAAATTTAAAAAGGATGTAGAATATAATTATAACGAAGAAGATAAAAATCAAGTTCAAAAAATAAAATTACTTTGTAAAGAATTACCAAAATTACAATTTCCAGATGAAAATAGAAAATTCATATATATAGTAGAAGCAGATGCTAGTGAATATAGTTACGGAGGAGTACTAAAATATAGATATGAAACAGAAAAAATAGAACACCATTGTAGATACTACTCAGGTACGTTCAACGAGACAGAAATAAAATGGGAAATAAATAGGAAAGAATTATGTTCATGTTTGTTAGCGTTTGAGTCATATATTGTATATAACAAATTTATTGTGCGAACAGATAATACACAAGTACGCTGGTGGCTAACAAAGAAAATACAAAATTCAGTTACAACGAAAGAGATTCGAAGACTAGTTTTAAATATATTAAATTTCACATTTATAATAGAAGTGATCAGTACTAACAAAAATATTATTGCAGATTAGCATTTAAACCATTGCTTATTCGTGATTAAATTAATATATGTGTTTAGATCAGTTTTTGGCATATGTGCCACAAGCAAGTAACTCTATTCATCTTTTTCGACGTTTGAATATGAGCATTCATAATTTTCAATCTATTTTATTAATTATTAGGTCATATTTTTTAATCTATGTTAAATTATTTAAAATTCATTTGCCCATGATAGTATTCACTTTTTTTTTTTTTGCAATTATTTTTCTCTTTTTTTGAAAATTATTATTTGATTATGAAAATTTAATTCAATTTGAAGTTATATTTCAAAATTCATAGAACAAACTTATGACTTATTTTTCAATTGACTTTTAAATTTTATTTAAATATATTCAAGTGAACATTATTTAAAAATATTTTCTGCAAAAAAATAAAAATTAAACACAACGATATTTTCAATACCAACTCAATAAATTTCAAATAAAATAAAAAATATTTATATATATGACCAAACACTTACTTAATCAAAATAAGTTGAGTTGGTTTGATATATTTTTATTTTAAATTTGAATTTATATCGTGTATGATTGTCAAATTAAAACACTTTCAATCACAATTTTTTTTTCTTATTTTCGTGGCTCAAAACCGAGTTTCTTTTGAGTTGGAAGATATTTCATCTCACCACTATATTGTGGTCAGCAATAATGGTTGGGATGACATTTTCTTGGCCATCAAACTTTCCAACACAAGGATATGATTCAATTAGTAGATTTATGATATTGCCTTACAATAGTTTTGGTAAATTGATGAAAGATGAAAACAAATCAAACAATAAAATGTTGTAATCAAGTTGTAACTAATAAGTATTTTTTTAATTTTTAATCAGATATATTTTGAGTTCAAGTCCAAAAAAAATTAAATCGATGGGAAAAAGTGTTTTACTTTAAAATAAGACCTTTTGGTACGGATTTCAATGAATAGAACTTCAGAACAAATATCAAACAATAGAAGGAAAATAAGAGCCCCAATGGGTGATTGAGTTGGTTTGAGGAGGACTTTTCATAGCGGAGGTCGCGGGTTCGATCTACCCCTAATACCTTCTCAATTGAGCTCGTCGCACGGGGTTTACCTAATGCGGTTTACATCTCTTGTATGGTTACATCTCCTGTGTGGTTTGTGAGCTATTGCACAGTGAGGAGATTACCCAGTGCGGACTATTGCACAGTGAGGGGATTACCCAGTGCGCGCTATTGCACAGTGAGGGGATTACCCAGTGCACACACAGTGCTCACCCAGAGTGCTTGGGGATTACCCAGTGCGCGCTATTGCACAGTGAAGAGATTACCCAATGCGCATACAGTGCTCACCACAGAGTGTTCAACCGAATGACAATTTATCACTTTTAAAAGAATAACCAAAGGTACCTTGTTTTTTATAAAAATTTACACGACACCAGCAAAGATATTATTTGATGAAGTTAAAAAACCTATACAAGTTGTAAAGATAGGAATGGCACGAGATATGATTATACCACAAGATATTATTTCACAACCAGAGAGTTTTTTACATAATATCTTTTTCTTGGTTTCTTATACTTATATTTTGATTTTTTGTATTTCTTATATTTCTTATGTCTTTTTCTTTTCTTATAATATCTATCTTCGCATCCAAGTAGCATATATGTTTGAGTTTATGTGTTTATGAATTTAGAAGTACTATATATGTTTGAGTTTATGTTTATGTATTTAGATTGGATTTACTTGACAATAATTAATCAATATTAATTATGAGAAGACCATTTAAAAACAGAGAAGCTTTTAGAAAAATTAAAGAATCTTTAATTAGTAATTACTCAGAATATATAAGTTTAAATAAAACAAAAGAAAACCCACAAAGATTAGCTTATCTAATTACCTTAATATCTAGTATTGAAGCAAAATTAATAATCCATTTAAAATCTAGAAGAATGAGACATATACCACTTAATTATGATAAAATTAGATTTAGATATCCACCAAAGTACTATAAATATTGTTTGAATGAATAAAATACAAAAATACAAAGAACTAAAACAAACTATATCTGAAAAACGTAAAGAATTAAAAATAAGAATAGAAAGATTAAATTATAATATATTTGCCGGAGTTAGTAAAAACTCAATAAATGCACAAAAAGATGAAATATCAAATTTAGAATCACAAATAGATAGTTTAGAATATATATATCAACATGAACTATTTACAATAAAATGAACAAAGAAGAATTTATAATAGACGAAAAAATATATGAAAATCACGAAGGATTAAAAATAAGAATAGTATTTTCTAATTTAGGAAGAAGATATAAGAAAATAGGCGAACATTTATATTTAATGTTAGAAAAAGAAGAATTAAAATTAGAAGATAAATTGACAGCTATGGTAAGAACAGAAAGAGAAAACGAAGAAATAGATAGAAAAAAAGAAATAGAAAAAATAAAACAACAAACTACAGAAGAAATACGAAAAATTGAAGAAACTAAAAATAGTAGGATTGCTGAATTAGAAAAAGAACTACAAATGTTAAAAGATCTGTATGAAAAAAGACAGAAAGAAAAAGAAGAAAAAGATAAAGAACAAAAATTATTAAACGAGATAAATCAATTTAAAGAAAAATTAGAAATAGACGATAAAGAAATAAAAAATAAGGAATTAGAAATAAATAATATAGATGTTGAAGAAACAGATAATTATGATTCAGAAGATAGTGAAACATATACAGAAATATTAACAAATACAGAAAACTTAGAAATCAGTGAAAGACAAGAAGTAATTAATGAAGAAAACTTAGAAAATATCAACACAAAAATAAATATTCTTGATAAAAAAGGAGATCAAAATATAATACCTAGTACATCAGAAATAAAGAAACCTACATATTATAAGAATAAGTTTAAAAGATATAATCTAAAGAATGAATATGACAAATGGACACCAAAACAAATAGTTAATAAAAATTATAACTTTTTAGACTTAGATTGTGTAATAGATACAGAAAAAACGATACAATTATGGATAGGATATATGACAAAACAATTATTAGATAATAATATAAGTGTAACAGATGCACCAGAATATATAGAAAGAACACTAATAGGAACAGTAAAATTATGGTTTTTAAATCTAACTGAAAATAGTAAAAGAATATTAAGAACTGACAAATCTACAGAAGGAAAAATATTAACACCTATAGAATTATTAAAAAAATATGAAACAGCTATAAAAGACGAATTTAGTAGCATGACAACAACAGAAGAAGAACAAAATGAAGAGAAAGATATAAATAGGAATTTAATGTTAAAATTAGCAATATGTAATATGTGTTACATAGATGAATATACTTGCGCATTTAAAGAATATTATTATAAAGGAGCATATAATATAGAAGAAAGTAAAGAAATAAGAAAATTATATTTTAATAAATTACCTGAACCATTTAGTTCAAAAATAATAAAAAGTTGGGATGAAACAAAAATAGTAGATACTCTAGGAGCAAGAATAAATTTTTTACAACAATGGTATAGAAACCTATGTGAAAAATACAGAGAAGAAATAAAAATGGAAAAAAACATTAATTAGAAATTTAGCATGTTGCAAAGATAAGATAGCACCTCAATTTGGATGCGAAGATAGATATTATAAGAAAAGAAAAAGACATAAGAAATATAAGAAATACAAAAAATCAAAATATAAGTATAAGAAACCAAGAAAAAGATATTATGTAAAAAATTATAAACATAAAAGACCATATAGGAAAAAGAAATCTATAAAGGAATGTACTTGTTATAATTGCGGAAAGTTAGGACATTTAGCTAGAGATTGTAAATTACCTAAAAACCCAAAAAATAAACAAATATCAGAAATAAAAATAGAAAACACAGAATATATGCAGATAGATTACATAGATTACGAATTAGAAAGTGAAGACAGTATATATGAAATTTCAGAGAATGAAACAGATAACGAAATAGATAGTGAATTAGACGAATTAAATGACTGAAGAAGATATAAAAATATTAACAAAAGAAGAATATTTAAATGACGAAGGAACAGATCAAAAAATAATATTTGATAACAATGTATTTGATGAAATAAAAGGAAAAGAGTTAGACTTAAGTGTAGAAAAAGTATTTAAAATACCAACAATAAAAAATATATTTACTAGAAAAAAGGAAGAATATTATGTAGTAAGTCAAAAAGAACATGTAATAGACTGTAGATATGCAAAAGGTAAAGCCAGTATACCACTAGTAACAAAAAAAATAATTAATAAAGAGATAAACGATATAAAAAGTAGAGACCCAATAAAATATGTACACCTTGGAGGTACAGAAATATTAATAAAAGCATGTTTTAGAGAAGGAATAGATACACCAATAGAATTATATTTAGCAGATGATAGAATTATAAAACCTATAGAAAAAAGTATAATAACTGCCATAAAAGGAAATTTAATATACCAAAAATTTAAATTTATAATAAGTGCAAATTATTCAGTAGCAGTAACGGATAGAAATATAGATAAATCACTAGTATTATATTGGAAGATATCATGAATAGAATTAACCCCAGGAAGTAAAATATTTACAGCAAGATGCAAAAATTTATATGTATTAACGACAAAACATAAAATAACAGGAAAAAATAAGATTAACAAGATACAAATAGATAGCCCATTCGAACAATTTATAAAAACAATAGATTATAATGATTATAGCTATAGAGACATAGATGTAGAAGAAAATCTAGAAATAATAAATGATAGAATAAGTACAACAAAAAGAACAGCTTATGATAAACCGGAATCATCAAGCTCATCAAAAAGAATAAGTTATGAAACAAGTTCAATAGATAATTCAAACCAATATTACATAACAGGAAAGGTAAATGAAAAAAAATATTTAATACTCTTAAATACAGGACAAGAAGAAAATTATATAGCAAAATATCTAGTAAAAAATGTGGAAATAAAAACCGACAATAATATATGCCCAGATCTACCAAGAAGTTTAATAAACACTAAAAATAGCAACAGGAAAAGAAATAATAATAGGAATAAGAAAAATAAAAATAGAATTTGAAGTAAAAGAAGAAATGCAAAAAACAGACATAATATTAGGAATAAAATGGTTAGAACAAGTAAAACCATATAATATAGAACATACACAATTAACTATAACATATAACAGGGAGAAATTATTCTTAAGAAGAGCTTTAACATAAAATGAAAATATATATATTAATGAAGATAGTAGTAGAAGGATATTACAGTAGATATTATACGCCTATGATAGACACAGGAGCAGAAGCTAATTTATGCAGATATAATTGTTTACCAGAAAGTAAATCGGATAAATTAAAAACATCAATAATAGTTAAAGGATTTAATAACGAAGGAAGCTTAATTACTTACAAAGCTAAGAATGTAAAAACACAAGTATGTGATAAAATATTAACAATAGAAGAAATTTATAATTATGAACTAACATCAAAAGATATACTTTTAGGAATGCCGTTTCTAGATAAATTATACTCACATATAATAACTAGAACAGATTGGTGGTTTACAACACCATGTAAATAGAAAGTAAGAGCAAAAAGAGTTAATAATAAAATAAGAAAGAAAATTGATTGGATAAAAGGAAGTGAAAAAATTACACAAAAGTTAGAAAATATAAAAAATACTGAAGATACAATAGAACTAGTCGTATTTTCGACAAATAAAACAGAAATAACTATATTTTCAATAAATAAGATAGAAATAATTAAAAGAAAATTAGAACAATTATATAGTGAAGATCCATTAAAAGGATGGGGAAAACATAAAACTATTATAAAAATTGAATTAATAGACAAAAATAGCATAATAACCCAGAAACCATTAACATATAATTTTGATGATTTAAAAGAATTTAAAATGCATATAGAAGAATTATTAGAAAAACAATATATACAAAAAAGTAATAGTAAACATAATAGCCCAGCATTTATAGTAAATAAACATAGTGAACAAAAAAGAGGAAAAAGTAGAATGGTTATTGATTATAGAAATTTAAATGCAAAAACAATGACTTATAATTACCCAATACCAAATAAAATATTAAAAATAAGACAAATACAAGGATATAATTATTTTAGTAAATTTGATTGCAAATCAGGATTTTACCATCTAAAGTTAGAAGAAGAATCTAAGTAATTAACCGCATTTACGGTACCACAAGGATTTTATGAATGGAATGTACTACCATTTGGATATAAAAATGCACCAGGTAGATATCAACATTTTATGGATAGTTATTTTAAACAACTACCTAATTAATTGTATAGTATATATAGACGATATACTATTATATACAAAGATCAAAGAAGAACATTTAAAATTAATGGAATAATTTACGGATATAATAGAAAAATCGGGAATAAGTTTAAGTAAAAAGAAAGCTGAAATTATGAAAAATCAGATAGAATTTTTAGGAATACAAATAGATAAAAGTGGAGTAAAAATGCAACAACATATAGTACAAAAAATAATAAATTCGAAAGAAGAATTAGATACGAAAAAGAAATTACAATCATTTTTAGGATTAGTAAACCAAGTAAGAGAATATATTCCAAAATTAGCAGAAAACTTAAAACCACTACAGAAAAAATTTAAAAAGGATGTAGAATATAATTATAACGAAGAAGATAAAAATCAAGTTCAAAAAATAAAATTACTTTGTAAAGAATTACCAAAATTACAATTTCCAGATGAAAATAGAAAATTCATATATATAGTAGAAGCAGATGCTAGTGAATATAGTTACGGAGGAGTACTAAAATATAGATATGAAACAGAAAAAATAGAACACCATTGTAGATACTACTCAGGTACGTTCAACGAGACAGAAATAAAATGGGAAATAAATAGGAAAGAATTATGTTCATGTTTGTTAGCGTTTGAGTCATATATTGTATATAACAAATTTATTGTGCGAACAGATAATACACAAGTACGCTGGTGGCTAACAAAGAAAATACAAAATTCAGTTACAACAAAAGAAATTCGAAGACTAGTATTGAATATATTAAATTTTACATTTACAATTGAAGTAATTGGTACTAATAAAAATGTTATTGCAGATTACATATCAAGACAAAGCTACACAGACTGATATCATAGAAGAAGATACTCTAGAAAAAATACTCAACACCCTAACTACGCTTTCAATAAAAGTGGACAGTATGGGTAATGAGATAGAAAAGCTAAAGACTAATGAAGATAAACTGAAGTCTATAGCTACAAATCAGCTAACTCAGCAGTGTGCAGAGCTATGTCGATCGGAAGACATTAAAATTGCAGAGCTAGAATGAGACGTTGGGATACTCCATAAAACCCATAACGTTTATCTATCTACTTCTGCAGGTACAAGCAAAGGAGTTAGAAAAAATATGAACCTAAATAAGCTATTTGAAAAACCATATACCCCAAATACATCAAAAGATCCCATGTTTATACCCCCACAAGTTACCACATATCGAGATAGTCTAAACCAAGACAAAAAGACATACAACAACACAACCCGTACATACATAGAAAATATCTACAATGTACAAACCTTTTTAAATAGAAACCCCAAAGCTACAAATATCCAAGAACCAGATACAAACTATATAACCCAGAGATTGACCGGATATAATAAACTAATTGTCTTACCTAAAACCAAACCAAACTTAGTTAAAACTTGCTACGAATATGGACTACTTAGTATTGTATATAACACGGACAGAACTGAGATATCCACTATACCAGAGATATATGAAGCATTTATCACTTTTAAAAGAATAACCAAAGGTACCTTATTTTTTATAAAAATTTACACGGCACCAACAGAGATATTATTTGATGAAGTTAAAAAACCTATACAAGTTGTAAAGATAGGAATGACACGAGATATGATTATACCACAAGATATTATTTCACAACCAGAGATACCTAGAATCGAGATGCCAAAATTTTATGCAAACAAGAGGATTATCGGACTATCTACAATTTTACAAGAGCTAGCAAATACATATTGCAAACAAAATCCCATATGGAGCTACTATTCAAGAAATCATGTACTAATATATTCAAATTCAAAAGAGTTACGAGAAACAGATATGGAAACTATCAGGCAATGGATTATCACGTTGCTTAAACCAGAAACAGAACCTATTGCCAGAGCTATCAGAGAAAAATTTATTTCGGAAGAATTATTGACCAGATACTGCAAGACTATTGGACATAAATATCCAGATCACAAATGTTCAAAATGTAATGGAGGAGATAATGATGTCCCAGCAGTTCAGCTAGAATAAAAAGAGATAAAGACGCCAGCTGGAAAGATAAGACCAAAGCAATAATGGAGATAAAGAAGATATGACAAAATAGACGAAAAACTTATTGTAAATTGGTTTACGTAAAGATAGTAGATGACAGCATCATTTAATGTAAATTTAATGTAAAGCTTGAATTTTTAGCCTTATAGGCTTAGGGTAGGTAGAATGGAAGACTTTTTAGTCTTTCTTTTATAGTTTTTGTTTGTTTTTTAGGGGACAGATGTAAAACAATGTAAAGATGTATTCTTTCTATAAATAGAAGAGGAAGAAGGCATTGCAAAAGGCAAGCCTTCATGCGTTGAAGCACAAAAAACTCTCTCTTGTCTACAACAAATATTTTTGCTTAGTTATTAAAAACAGGTATATTTCAATGGAAAAATCTATGGAGGAACAAAACTCAGAAATATCAAACCTACCAGAACATGTATATTTATTTATGATTATGAATAGCTAAATTCATAATTCCCAACAATCATGATATGATAAAATAAATTCATGTTAGTTACTTTATAGTAGAATTATTCGAAGAATAATATGTTAAGAAGTTTATTAGCAAAGTGGAAAAGGAGAAAAATCCCTAAGAACTATGCCATCCTAAAGGTGAAACCAATAAGGCAAGAAGCCGTGGTGGGGAGTAACCAGAGTAGAGGCGCTGTTTAAGGGAAAATATCCAGATTACCATGCTAATAGTGACCGAAGAACATGTTATTTAAGAATAATCTAGTATATAGTAATCTAAGATGACCATATTTTGTTATGAACATGGTTGAAGGGAATATTTTGAAAAAAAACAATTTTATGAAAATGAATAATTATTTATCTGATGTGATGGTAGATAAATTTAAAATACTTATTTTGTATGCACTTAAAGATATAAAAGTAGTAGATATAAGAAAAATCATATTAGAAAAAGCATTTGGTAAATATTACATGACTAGAGTAAATTATATACCATACCTACCTAACTACTCTTACAAATACTTAGCATGATAAATTACATAGAATTTTTAGAAAAAGATATGAGAAATATACAGTTACTAGAAAAACAGATGAAAATAAATATAGACAAATACATGGAAAATAAAAGAAAAATTATATAAAATCTCTTAATAAAAATATGCAAGAACTACTAAGGCTAAAACAAACAATTATAAAATATCAATTTTAGAAAATAGATCATTTAGACTACCTTAAAGTTTTAATCTTATATATACTTAAAGACATAGAAATTATAGATATTAAGAAAATAATATTAGAAGAAGTAATAAACTACGAAATTGAAACAATAAATGTGTTAGAACAGATATACGAAGACATTTACCCAGAAGGATATTATTCAGATCAAGACTGTGGATGTTAGAATATATTAGAAAAACTAGGGAAAACCAAGATAGTCTAAATAATGAGATTAATTACAGAAACCGAATTAAAAAAATAATGGAAGACCTAAAAGAAAAGTTAATATGGATAGAAAAAATCTTAGAAAATTTAGAAAAAAGTACATGTGATAGTTTATATAATTTAAAAAACTCACTACGAGAAGAACAACACAAGATAATAAATGACATAGAAAATCTAGAATTAGATATATACTACAGTACAAATAGGATAAATTATTATACAGAAATTTGTAACTCTGCAGTTACTACAGGATAAAATAATAAACCAAATAAATTAATGAATACATCTCACGAAAAGAATAAATCATTAAAAGAAATAGAAACTCAACTATATAGTTTATACCTAGAATACAAAAGATTACATATTACTAACGAGGATCCTAAAATACTAGATAATCTAATCACGATAATATCTAATTTAGAATATGAATTAATAAAACATCTTAAGTCAAGAAGATAAAAATGAAAATTATTCCAATCAATAATATTCATTATAAAAATAAATACATACGTATTTATTATCCAGTTGAATCTACGCACCTAATCCGCACCCCCTCCAAATGGTATCTGTATTTTTTAAATAACTGCGCTCTGATACCATTTGGAGAGGGGTACGGATTAGGTGCGTAGATTCAACTGGATAATTGGGTGCCTTCTATTTACTATTATGAACTAGTGGCGATAGGCCCACGGTGATACGGGCCTAACATATTAAAAATTATTTTTTAAAAAATTATTATGAAAGCAATAAAATAAATCATCATAATTAAATGTTAAGGAAATATATTTATAAATGAAGTGGTGTAAAAAATTAAATTACTGTTTATATTATTCCGGTAATTTTATTACCTAAAGTTTAGATCTTTCATTAAATGTTAAGGAAATATATTTATGAATGAAGTGACATAAAAAATTAAATTGTTTTGAATAATTTAAGTTTGTAATTATTCCGATTTATAATACTTTTTCTTCTATTTCAATTTAAGTGACGCTGATATAATTTCAAGATTCAAACAAATATCACGATTGAAGTGGTGAAGCGGACATGTCTTAAATGACTCATAATAACTAATTAGAAGTGATATAGTAAAATTATAAATACTTGTGAAAATAATTTAAGTCGGTCTCATATAAGATGCCAACTTAATTTAAAACATCAAGAGTTAATTATCATTTTATGTCTATTTTACTCTTTTTATTAAATATTTTTTTTTAATATTTAGATGATTTATAATAATTAATTAGAGGTGATATGGTAAAATTACGGTTGAAGCTGTTGAAATAGGCATGTCATAAATATCTATTTTATTTTTTATTAAATATTATTAATTTTTTAATACGTAAATGACATATAATAATTAATTAGAGATGATATAATAAAATCACGGAGCAAGCAGTGATCGTCAAGCATGTCGACCACTGAAATGAAAAAGTAGTTAAAGAAATTAAAATTTAATTTCCTTGTTTACGTATTGTATGCTTCATTTAGTTGTACCTAATAAAAATTGATATTTTGATTATTCAGATCTTAGCTCGTAACTACGTATTTAATTTTTTGTTTGAATCTAATCATTTAGATCTCAGTAGATGTACTACTTCCATACTTTCTTTTTGACACAGATATTATTATTGCAAAGTACTTCATCCAACTATTTTATTCTTGTTATTGAGTATTATTTATAATTTAATACTTAAATGACTTATAATAACTATTTAGAAACGATATAATAAAATTACTATACAAAGTATTTGTGAAAAAAATTTAAGTGGACCCCATATAAGTCGTCAAGTTAATTTAAAACATCAATAGTTAACTAATTAAAAGCGATATAGAAAAATTACTATAAAAATACTTGTGAAAAAATTTTAAGTGTACCCATATAAGTCGTGAAATTAATTTAAAACATCAATGGTTAACTTATACTTTTGTGTCTATTTTGCCTTCCTTTTTTTATGGAATATTATCAATTTTCTAATGCTTAGATGATCTATAATAATTAATTAGAGGTGATATAATAAAATCATGATTAAAGCAGTTGAAACAGACATGTCATAAATGTCTATTATACTTTTTTTAATTAAATACATATTTTTTAATACGTAAATGACTTATAATAATTAATTAGGGGTGATATAGTAAAATCACGGTTAAAGAAGCTGAGCAGGAATATCATAAATATCTATTTTACTTTTTTAATTAAATATTATTATTTTTTTAATATGTAAATGACTTATTAATAATCAATTAGGGATGATATAATAAAATCACGATTGAAGCAAACATGTCATAAATATCTATTTTACCTTTTTTAATTAAATATTATTAATTTTTTAATACGTAATGACTTATGATAATTAATTAGGAATGATATAGTAAAATCACTGTTGAAGCAGCTATGTCGTCCACAAGCTGCCTGCTTTAGCAACTTCATTGCCGCGTATATATTAGTAATAAATGATAAAAATAGTAAAAAATATTTTTAAGTCTTTGTATCATTGACTTGGAGCATTGTTCGTGGATTTAACTTGACTTGTCGTGTTATTTTTATTTAACTCATAATGGCTTGTATAATAAAGGCTCTTGAATATGATTATGTGTTGTAGACTGAATAGAGGTTGCTAAGTAGTGAGCATATGTTGACTTATTTTATACAGTTATAGTTATGTGTTTATATATCTCATCTTCGGTTGGCCAAATGACCATACCAGTACATTGTTATTTTCTTGTTTGTTGTCATACACTTGCTTTTACTTTTGTTGGTTGTAGAGCATTTTCTAGCGACAATTACGAGGCCTCAATTATGATTTCAACAGTTGATTTGAATTCAAAGGTGAGCTGCATTTTTCGGATTATCATGAGTTCTTTTGTTCATATTTTTATGTCCTTTGTTCTGGACTTACGCACATTCGAAGGTTTTGAAATTGCATCTCCTTTTTACCATCTTTAGTAGTTCTGGTACAAATGACTTTTGGGTTTAGGGGTTTTTATAAGTATAGTTTTTCCGCATTAGTTATTGTGCTTATGCTTTATTTCAACATTGGATATGGTCTTTGAATTAGCAGAACTGATTAGTTGTTTTTTTTGGCTAAGTTGGTAAATGTTGAAGTTAGTTGGTTTTCCTATCGAAGGGTTCGTGTGGGTGCCACCCACGATGGGTTTTGGATCGTGACACAATCATACCCACTGTTTTGATTTAGTAGTTGTACCTATTTGGCGGTACTCTCTTCGTTTAAAAAAGAATGACCTACTTTGACTTGACACAAAGTTTAAGAAAATAAAAAAAACTTTTGAATTTTGTGGCCTCAAATTAAAGTGGTGTCAAATTTACCAAAATGCCCTTTAATCTTGTGGTCCTAAACATGCCATGTGGAAAGTTGAAATTAAAGTATTTCCAAAAAAGGAAAGGGATCATTCTTTTTTAAACGGACTGAAAAGAAAAGTAGGTCATTCTTTTTTAAACGGAGGGAGTAGCATATATTTGTTCACTCAGTAGGTCTGTATTCATGAATATAGTTGCAATTATTACAAGTTTGTATCACTTGAATTTATTTTTCTAATGGTTATATCAACACATATAATTTTGATGGATACAATCACGATATGTTGCATTTTTCACTTAATTTTGTTGTATCAATACACATAGTCACAATCGCTCTAGAACCTGTAATCTCTCTCTCTTATACAATAAAGTACAATGAGAATACATACAAAGAAAAAGAAGAAGAAGAAAACCCATGTCTATACATACAACATATCGTCATTCATTATTGAAGATACATGTACCATATAGTCGAAGAATAAAAGACAATCCATATATATGTAGTTCTCTTTAAATATACAAAAATACACTTTACACTGATACAAGTTATTTGTATGTCACTGCGTTTCATTGTATCACACTTTACTATATTACAAGAGTAATACACTGAAATATAGTGGTAAAGTTTGGGTAGCTTCAGTTGTTCATCTTTGATCTAGAATTTTTCTTTGAAAAAATTATGAAATTCACATGAAATCAGCATCAAAATTTCTTAAATTTGAGATATGATTTTCTTGTGATATACTCAATTATTTAAAATGACACACATATAAAACTTGAGATAATTGTAAAAACCCTCAATTTGAACTTGAACATCAAAACTTTCTCTCATGACAACCAATAAAGTTTCTTCTTCAAATTTTGGACTATCGAATGGAGTGTAACGACTCAAAATATCTTCACACTGAAATTTTACCTAGACTTTTCTTAGAGAAATTTAGAAAAATTCAGGACTAGCCTAGGATTGACTTATTTTTTAGGGTGTAATAATTGAATGATGATATTAATGTGGGTTGTAATAGCGGGATTAGGTGTGATAGTTAGATAGCCAATGAGTATAGAAAGTCGCATTAACTTTTGATACCTGAAACAGATTTATAAAACTCCAGTTATAGCATTTACCGTGGGGGAGCTAGTTTGTGATGTTGAAATTTATGATGTGTGTAGTAAAATAAGAAAAACTGAGGAAAAATTTTGAGTTTCTACATCGGACCACTGCAACAAAAAAAAGTAACTGTTGCAGCGGTACCACTGTGGTGGTAATCTAAACCACAGTGGCTACCTGCGTGTAAAAGGATGTGTACTGCGACTGTAGTAATTATCCACCGTAGCGGTAATGCACAATAAAAAAATTCAATTATAAAATTCAAAAAGTATTTTATTCCCATTTTTAAAAAAAACGCAATAAGGCTTTGAAAAAAGACGATTTTAAGAGGAATTTCGAAGTTGTTCATCTTTGAAGGTAAGTAATTATGTTTTAGACTTGAAATTACTTCGTTTAACCTTAGAAAATCACTAGAAATGAATTAATTGTGGGTTTTTAAAATTTAACCCTAATTTATAAAAATTAATAAAAAATGATGGGAATGTGTATATGAATTTGGTATGTAATGATCCTAGGGTGTTAGAAACACTACTGAAACTAGAATTACGGTTGTTTATGCTACTTCAAGTAAAATTCATGAGATTGAAATAATAAGAAAAATCCTAAGATGAAGAAATAGAATAAGTTGCGGCTAAAATCGATGACTTTTGATCCCTAGTGGTTAATAAATAAATAAATTATTAAAATATGTGTATATCTTGTATTGTATGGATCAAGAAAGATTTGAATGGGAACAAAAAGAAAAATGGTGACTTTGTGCAAAGAAATTGAGGTATACTATGATTTTGTGTAACATTTAGACTTTCATTGTACTTGTTTGTGATTTAAACATCTACGATTGCTTTCTAGCATAGCTTGTAATTTAATGACTGCATTGTATTTTCATTGTATTGTGATAAGGTGTTGAGATAATAGGTCGGATACCACATCGATATAATTTGATATGATGTGATAATGGATTAGGTACCACACCAGTATATTATAATCTGGATGATGAAGATGACGAGGATGAGAAGGATAATAGATGATACATATATCTTGCATACATGCACTTATTTCATATATATTGAGTGCTCTTTTGGTGAACATATATGATGATGAATGGTTGATGAAAATGAGAAAGTATGAATGTCTACAAAAGTGAACTTGTGAATCGTAATTAGATGGTGATTCATGACGAGTTGTCTAATTGATATCATTCGTTATGGATTTTTCTATCATTGTTTTTATACTTGTTTGACTTACTTGCTTGTATATTATTTTGTTAGTCGGCCTATGATGCTTAACGATACTTGTTGATGTACTGATGATACATGTACTCTTTTTTTGTTGAGTGCAGTACATCTTCCAGCGATTGACAAACGACCTCAACTTTAGATAGTGATCGAGAATTGATTTGAGGGTGAGTGCCATGTTCGGACAAACATCTGATCTTCTTATGATGTTGACTCCCTTGTTTTTGGGACTAAGACAATTTCTATTTGATTATGTTTTGGGATATTTTTCTATTTCACTACTTAGTTATTTTTATTTTAGCTGTTCTTGTATTCTAACTACTAGATAGAGATTTTTGCACTCTATTTCGTTATATGGATTATGACGTTTTGAATGATTAGTAGTTACCGAATGAGATATTTTATTTAGAACTTGTTGAAAAACACGTAAGTTAATACTATAATAAATGTGGAGATGACACTTAGTAATCAAAAGAAAAAGTAGTATGCTTCTCCATCCATAGGTTAGGACCGATGCCACTCATGATAGGTTGGATTATGCAAGTTTCTGCTACTTTTTATACGGGGAGAGGTAGTGAACAACACCTTCCGTGAAATTTTATTTTTCTTCAAAATTGAAGATCTTGAACTTTGAGACCCAACAATAAAAATTTTATTATGTTTTTCACGCCGTGAAAGAGAGACATAGGTTTTGATTTCTTTGGAGAAGAAGTAAAAGCTAAACTCATTGCAGAGAGGAGAGTTAGCTCCAGAGTTTTTGCTATTAAACATGATGACACATCCCATATAGGGGTCGTTAGTGTATAAGAATAATGTAAAATATAGTGTATTAGTAATGCTTGTGTTAGCTATACTTGCATTAGTTATGTTTGTATATTTCTTATGCAGTTTTTGATTTGATGTATTCAAAATAATATGAATTATATAATTTCTTAAATTTTATTTTCAGAAATACCCTTCCATATATATATTGGAAAGGATGCAATTTTTTTTTGAAGGATAATAGTGTCTTTAATCATATAACACATGTGTTGGATTGCATCACTAATACCATAAATTTTGAGGTATTAGTAATACACACCACAAGCATTAGTTATACATAAGGTGAAAAAATATACCAAACAAGGTATTAGTAGTACACATTAAACTAATGCATTAACTTTTCAATACACTCTACCAAATGACCCGTTAGTGTATTTGCTATTAAATCTAATTTGTCATTATATTTTGTAATTTTTTGAAATTCACTTTACAAATGGTAAAATCAAGGGCATACGTTTATCCTATCATGTAATTCTTTAAACCCTGGCAGACTTTGCTAGAGTTTTTTCATTTTTTAGTAAGAGGTATTTTTGTTTAAATTTTATTTCCACATTGAAAATGGCTAAATATTTTTAAACATTGGCTAAAGCTTGATAACAATTGTAGTTATTTGTAAACTTCATCCAAAAAGTATTTGGACTAATCTTAGGTCAGTTAGACGTGTAATGTGGAAAGGATGAAAAAACATTCTCAAGTGGAATATACGGTAAAATATTTGTATTTTACCTCCAAAGGATGTGGTGCAGTGGATGAGGCTACTCCTTCCTTAATCAGAAGTTTCAGGTTCGAGCTCCGGGTATAAAAAAATTCTTGGTAGAGAGTGCTACCCTTCAAATAAGGCCTTATCCAGCGCGGATCCGTATTAATCGGACTCCAATATAGGTATTAAATACCAGATAAGAAACTAAGAAAAAATATTTATATTTTAAAGAAGAAATAGTACTAGTCTGCTTTTAGGACCTTTATTTGGGCTTATTTTTTTTTAAAAACTTAAATTTGGGCACAGGGCCCTTATTTAGACTTAAGCTAAATTTTAATAATAAAAAACCTTTGGCCTGATTTATTTCAATAGCTGCTACTACTAATGTTGTTGTTGCAGCTCCTCATCTTCCTTTTATAAGTATAAATCTACTTCTACTATCTACTATCTACTATCTACTTCTACTACTAATATATAAGTGGTGATAACTACACAGGTGGTGGACGACATGTCTGCTTCACCACCTGGGGATATTTTTGTCTTTTCACTTGACTGCACTGTGTGGCATCCCTCCGGCTATACACATGAACTGCATGTTGGTTCTCTTAGATATTCTAGATCATACTTCACACCATTTCTCTGTGATGAACCTACCCAACTCATGTAAGTATGTCCTTTATTTTCTAGATTTTTTATTTGTGTTTCACTTAGTTTTTGCTCTGCTCTTGGTCTGATGGTTTGATTTATAATTTTTTTATGTGTTTTATTAATCTAACTTCTTCATCAAATTTAGTTGTCATGATGTATTTAGGCTTGAGGGGTGTTTGAGTTGAATTTCAAGTAATTCACTGTCAAATTTGTTGCTTTGTGTGGGCCTTTTCCCTTTGTGTTTTAAGAGAAGTTTGAATATGATCTCTTAATTTTGTTGATTTTCTATATGCGATTTAGCGTAAACTAAGTATCGGGGTTTTATTTGAGCCATATTTGAAAATTAATGGTGATAGTTCTATGTGTGATTTGAAAATTCATTGTTTGGTCAACTTTTGCTCTCTAGGTGTTTGTGTAAATTCTCCAATGAAACAACCTCTTCAACTTTAATTTTCTTATGTAGTGACTCATTCGTTTCTCCAGAAGAAGAAAATTAAATAGGACGGTGTATTGAGTAAGATAATATGGTTCTTAGATTACAAAATGACCAGGAGGTTGTGAACAAATTCCTCACAAATGAGACTCTCAATTTACACAGAAGCTTAATGACTAAATGGAAAGTCACAAGGTACTTACACAATCCACTTTTTTCTTCTTCAATAGTACTTGGTCATTTACCATATTTCTTTTAAATTAGATATAGATTTTGCTGTCACTACCTTAGTCTCTTCTTAATCCATAGGAAGAATATGCTTAGGATTTCTACCATCTAACAACTTCGACACAATTTTTCAGTGGCCGATCTTTCATTCTTCCTTCGATTTATGTTATCTCAATAGAAAAAGGAGAATAATAGAGGCTTAATTGCTACTTTGACTGGTTTACGGGTTTCCTTTTGGTGTGTTTTGTTTCACCCAAGGTAATTGCATCGTAATATTTTTCTTTTTAAAAAGAAGTTCAGATTCGTTGAAACTTTCACATCACAGAGGGAATAAATTTTTTGTTTATGAGTAGGCTACTATTTTTCTCCCTTTTTAGACTTTTTTAACTTTTCACTTTATTATTTCCTTTTTTGTACATGTATATGTGTTTTGCTTCTAAGCTTTGATTGTTTATAAATATGGATTTCTCTTTTGTACATGTATATGTGTTTTGCTTCTAAGGTTTGAGTTGTTGTTCCTAGATGTTCAGTCCTAAAGAGGAATGAAAACATCAATATCCTGAAGAAAGTTTCTCCCCAAAAAAATAGAGGCATCATGAAATATAAAGTTGTCTCTTCTGAAAAAAGAGAAATAACCTTACTACAGCAACTTGCGTTTGTTCTACAATACAAAATACAATGAATAGTTTCACTGTATTGGTAGGTTCATCCAAGTTTAATACAAACCTGGTTGAGAAAGGACGTGAAGCAATCACTCCCTCATGCTCTCAAACAGGTTAACTTAACATTTTCGACTCCTTTAGATAATACTTATACTGTGGAACAAAGTGATGCTAAACCAAAGGTAACTCAACCAGAGGACCTTGTGGATGTAGTGATTAGACGTAAATTCTCCTATGTGCAAGCTCATTTAAATATGTGCAGTTGTTGTTTTTTCTGTGAAAGCCACAACTTGATTTGTATTTGTGTTAGGTTCTAGAGGGGTTTGAAGTGAAAGCCTATGGCTTTGATCAAGAAGCTGTGCAAGGCGATAACACGAGCAATTTTATCATTATGAATTATTTTATTTTTAGCTTAATGTCAACTATTTTTGTATTAAGGAATAACTAGGTAGTTATATTCAAGACTATGTACACCTCATTGTTGAATAAAACACTCCTTTAAATGAAAAGTGAAAATTTAGTTTGAATGACATGCCTTTAAGGTATTTTCAAGGATGGATGTGATTTGAGAAATTGCAGGAAAAAAATAGATGAGAAATAATGAAGTAACTTAAGGGAAAATGCAGAATACCCTCATGCTCAAATTATTTAAGCTCCGATTATGCATATGGTGCGTCTCTCTATCTTTAAATTTGTTTTTTCATGCTCACTTCTATAATTTTGTTAGTAAAATAAGGTCATTTTACTTCAGTAGTTACTGAAGATCAACAAATACATATCTGTACAATAAACAAACTTAGCCGTTATAAAATGATATCCAGCTAATCAAATCTCTCAGCTTGCTCAAATGGACCGCATTCCAGTACCAACTAAAACATCCCTGCCAATCTCTCTATCCACTATCAAGACTGATAAAGTGAAAGCTAAAGTTAGAACATTTATTTTTTTACTTGAGATTATGTAATAATAATACTTGCTAGGAAAGGTCTGTTAATATTATTAGCATACCTTTCATTTGATTTTTCGTATCTTTAAGAGTCAGAATAAAAACAAGTTAGGTTATACCATGGCATTATCGAGTTTCAGTAGCCGCACGAGGGAAAGTTGCAAGCTATTTCTATATAAGAAGTCACAATAATGGTAATAGAAGCAGACAAGAGACTGGCGACATGCCATTCCTGCTTATCTAATGGGCAATTTTGTCATTTTTAGCTGCTTTGTGATGCAACCGAACCACCTGAATCTCTTCCTTATCCGTTTTCACTTGCATCTCTTCGCTTTTCTGTTGTAATTGGTTGATCTTCACTCTGCTTGCTATCTTAACTGAATTAATAAAGGGTTAATTACTGCTAGTTTGAAGCGAGTTCCTCTCGGCATATTTTGCTTCTGCCAAGGTAATTGCATCACTAACTATAGGTTATATGCATATATTCTTTTTTTGACTTATGATTTGAAGAATAAACATAACACTTCATTCAATGGATGCCTTGTTTTAAATGAGAATAAGAATTCTGCTGCTGTATAACCCCTACAATAAATTCATAAAAAATCCTGCACTATTACATACTGCTTAGAGTCAATTTAGGAATAGGCTTTTAGTGCTTCTTAGTTTGTTTCATTAGTTTGTTCCGATGAATTAGCCTATTTCTTGCGTGTATTATTTAGAATATTTTGAGAAATTGAGAATTAGAAACATTGTTTCTTTCGTTTGAGTGCTTATTCATAATGCTTTTACGTACATTTTTTTTGGGAGATGTCACAAAAAGGAACACAAAATATAGAATTATAAGGCTGTGTTGGTATTGTTCTCCTATTTAAACAAGAATTTAGAGATGGAATTCTTGACATATGTTGTTAGGCCTCTTCAAAATATCATCAAATACGTATAGAATCCTTTGGAAGTTGTGCATTTTCTAAGGATCCAACACACCTTATAGCCATATCTTTAGAGAGTTTGAATAACTTAGTCCCTCAATAATCAAATGAAGAATCATTATGTGGAATGTACCCCAAAATTGGAAGTTGACAGTTTATTTTGACAATTAGCAATTCAAGCAACTCTGAAAGTCTGAAGCCCCTTAAAAGGTTTATTGTTTTATATAGTTGAACGAATATGCAGTAGGTGTTTCATGTCAATATTTTCCATTGCTTGGCTTCACAAATTCTAGACATTGTTTTTTCATTCCTTTAAACTTGTCGATATTTTTCTTGCTTTCTAGATGATGAAGAAAGATTTAGGTATCTAACTATGCGAAAAGCAGAGGGATGCTCTTGCAGCAATCAGGTTGGATACTCTAAAAAAGTAACTATGAATCATGTTATTTGAGCAATATCCTACGTTTTACGCGTCCTCAAGTACTTGATTCCATTTGTTAAGATCCATCAAATGGAAAATTCCTTTGGATATGATATTTGTACTAGGATAATCCACTGTCTCACAACTTCACATTGCCGCTGTTTTTTAATGTTATTGTTAAAAACATAAATAATGCAGATCAACGTGCAATTTCAAACACATCTTCTCTATGATCTATATGAAGCTAACAGTCTATTGTGAAAACATTTTACATATTCTATTAGCAATATATTCAAGTTTCACTATCGACTCATTGGGCCCGTGCACAGCACGGGCAACCCTCCACTAGTATATCAATAAATCTTTTAATATTATTATTTAGTATATATTTAATATTTTTAATATATTAAATGCATCTAGATAAGCAAATACGAAACATTCACCTCTTACAGTTTGTATAAATCTTATTTAATATATGTTTTAAAATATTTTTAATATAGTTAAATGTAATTAGATAAGAAAATTAAAAATATTTTTTTGTCACCCTTATCATTTGTAGAATTAACCATGCGAATAGAACTGTGGATTTAACTTTTCTCTCATTCACTCCCCTTTGCTATTTTGTTTCTCCTTCGTCCCTCGAATTAATCTTTTTCATTAAGAATTGTAGACTTGATCTACATAGCTACAATCACTTTAGAATATTTTAAAAGAAAATCAAGAGAAGCATGAAATAAAAAGAAATTAAGACAATCAAAAATCATTATATAAGGAAATAGCATTAGCTATTAATTATAATACTAATATCAAATGATTTAATATTATATAAAGCATATAAATGACACTACGTAGTTACTTGTGCCTTGTAGCACACCTATTAAAGATTTATTCAAGGAACTATTTAAATTTATTTTTTCTATCCTTTTCGTCCTCCTCTTATTTTGTCTTCTTCTTTTTAATTGTCTTCCTCTTTTGTTTAATTTTTCTCCTCTTTTTGTTCTTCATCCTTTTTCCTCCCCCCCCTCTTTTTTTTTGTCTTCATCTTGCTTTATTTATTCCGTCTCATCCTCTTCATGCTCCTCCTCCTTTTCTATGTCAATTTCGTCAACTCTATCATCAAAAAGAGACTCAAATACGTTATTATCAAACTATATTCTTCCATTTCTTCGTCAAGAACATCATCAAGGACAATAAATGAAAAATGAGTGAAATTAGAACTAACCCGCATGTAAGGTTTAGTCCATTTGGGCACTTCACGTAACAACAGGTGATGACATAATAACAGGTGATAATGTACGGACAATGAAAAAGAGATTTCTAGACATGTTTGACATAAGAATTTTAGAAGTTGGGAGTTTAATAATGTTGGTGTTAATCAAATCTATTTATAGAAAAACAAAATTATTATAGAATTTAATAGGGAATGGAATTCGAAAAATCTTCCCCTAATTTTTGAATTCTTTTTGTTGCTTTCCTACCAAATTTTCTTTTTCAAAGATGCTTTGACTAGGATTTTAGGTAAACGAAAAAAAATTAGTCTTACGAATTAAACAAAAAAAATTAGTCTTACGAATTTAGTTTAGTATAATCTATATTTATTTATATCTATCGATATCTATCTATACAATTTTATATATTTGTATTATTATAGAAGCACGATGTTAAAATGATAGATGTACAATGGTGAAAATACCTTAAAATGTTGATTGACTTTTACGTTCTTCAAATTTGATGTCACGATCCAAATAACTGAATCATGCGGTCATATACTCTAATCCACCTAGATAGGAGAACTCTTGCCACCCTATTAGTATTGCAAAAGTCATAAAATAATACCATTAGTCTTTGCAAATATTACATCCTATTTTCAAACTACAAAGAATAAAAATGCCCTTCTCAAGGACCTAGTCTAGATGGGTACAAGAGCTACTAAAAGATAAGAAAAATATACATAATTCAGCTTCCACTATAGAAATGAGAAGACGAAAGCTGATGACGATCTCTAACCGCTCGAAGCAATGAAACCTCAACCGATCCTGCAATAGGTTGTACCTCGAAAAGAGTATAGCAATAGTAGTATCAATACAATCACACATATTGATAAGCATCATCGGCTGACCCAAGTTAAATCATGTAAACACAACATATGTATTTGAAATCAAACACGCGCTTATAAAATAAACCACTTTATATTTTTCAACCCATTTTTCAGTCACTACCCTCTTTACTACCCTCACATCTATAAATACCACTCTCTTATAACACATCTATCATCTATTTAATTGAAGAACACGATAACATATATTTGGTAATGACACTTCAGGTTGTTTTTTATAATTTCATATTTTTCTACATTTGGAGCCTCCCTATAATTGTCCCAAGTCATTTATGACTTGCTGTGACTAACATTTTGGTTATCGAGCAGTCCGCTTCGGTTTAGAGTCATTCTCTTATTTTGAGGCTTTTTGAAGTTAAGAAGTCTGTGGCAAATATTCTTATATACTTTTGGTGGGGTGTTATACTGTGCTTGTTGTGGGTGGGTTCTTACGGTCTGAGTATGTTTTTTGTAATTTCTACTTAGTTTAGCTAATTAGGGGCCCTTTCATGTATAGTATTGCCCTATTTTACCATATGTCAGATTATAATTATACTTTAGTACCAAACTTAGCCTATTTAATGCCTTGGTATGAGATTGAGATTCCCTATCCTAAGTTCGGGTAGGTTCATGTCTTAGTTTGTTTTTTTAGGACTGGTAGTGGGCCCCACCTCTCATTTTTAAGTTAAGATACTTAGGATAGTTCCCTTTTAACCTAAATTATCATATAACTTCTTTCTTAAGCTGTTACTCGAGTTTGATCTGACAGATATTTATTATACACTTAGCTAGAGCTGCTCCATGGGTAGGGTAGTATTTGATCATAAACCGCACCTTTCAGACTTAAAAATTGGAATTCATTTCTCCTTAAGAATTTAAGAATTTAGCTTCCTAATATTGGAAATTATGATTAATTGGACGTGAGATGGACTACAACCCTAGGATATCACTATTTACTTTTCATTTATTCAGTTCCCATTTGAGTCCGACACTTGACATATTGTATTATTTTTTAGTTCCAGTTTAAGTTTGACATTTGTTATATAATTGTTATCTATCATTCCATTTTGAGTCAGGCATATATTATATTATTATTATTCACTAGTTTTGATTCATGTCCAACATTTTTTATCCTGACTAAGATTGATCTGGGATTAGAAATTTGGTAGAGACCGATAAGATTTATGGTTATGGTTGAAAGAAAATATAAGGTACGCATATCACACGTGTTTGCTCATTATAAGTGCATTATATTTATTATCCCGTCATTGCATTGACGTTACTCTTTTCTTGTACCCTCCATGCTTATAGGGGCTCGATTGGGTTTATTTCTTCTTATGTGTGCCTTTTGGCTTATGGGGTCTAGTTAGGTTATAACTAGTTTTTTATTCTTGCTTTCGAGTTAATTGCTGTTGATTAATCACATTTGCTTAGCATGGACTACTAGTTCCATTTCTGCCTTTTATTTATTAACTTTAGGTTATATAGTATTTATACTTTTATTGTAATTAATCTCAGTCGGCCTATGATGTATACTAAGTACCCCTAGTGGTGGTACTCATACTACACTTCTATATCTTTTTCCTAATGCAAATCTTAGTATGAGTCATCATTGTTGATAATAACCTTGAGCTGTATTGCTAATTGGAGATTGGGTGAGCTTTTAGAGTTCAGAGATGATCCTCCACCTTCTACTGTCAAAATAGTCATATTTTATATATTTGGAAACTACGGTGTATATTTTGATAATTTCTATTACTCTTTTTCTCATAGTGGATCTTGCACTGGCCTTACCAGGTCTTGGGAGATTCATTTTGATATTTGTCCCCTTTCCCCTCTTGTATAGAATGAATATATTTATATCTATATCTATATATCCCTATCCTTATTGCTTATTATTATAGTTGTATTATTATTTCTTTTTATTCCACCTGTTAGCTCGTTACTTATCATTTTATATGGTTTGACTTGCCTACTGGTGGGTTAAAGTAGGTATCATCATGTAACGACCCAAAATTACCTCCTGGGACGTCACACGGTGCTTAAGACTACAAGTAGTACCAAGCTAACCCTTTGAGCCTGTCACCACATATAATGACTCATTTCAAGAAGAAATATACAAAACACTGGCACTGTCATATCAAATGAAATGAAATACGAAGATAATACTCGGTCTAAATGACCACAATACTGGAAATCTCAACATAGCCATAATCTGATAACTAGTCTGACAAAGCCTCTACTACTCCATGAACTAGAGAGCCGTTGGGACAGGTCCCCAACTAACTTAAACTGGACTGAAAGTAATAACATAACCACTCAAATACTGAAATATCTGAAGATAGGCCCTCGAATCATGAGGACTCACCACTAGAGAAATATAGACAAAGGTACTCGAGAATCACTGACGAGATGGGACTGAGCACCTGAACCTACATTATAAGATAATGTAGCACATAGACGTATATGTGGATCAACACTTGGGAATGTACTGAGTATATGGGGTGTATGCATTTACATAAAACAATATCAATACTCTTTAATCAAATCATGCATGCAATAGGAATGACTCACATGGCTTGAATAAGTCAAAATATAAACCTCATAAATCATGTATGAAGAAGCATGCAACACAAATCTCGTGAGTCATTATACTTTAGCTTTAAAATCTGTACTCTTCTCTTATTCTCATTACTCATAGGCTGAAGGAAACTTTAAACAATACTTTCAACTCATGCATATATCTCATGGGGAGTAAAACTTCTTTAATGCTCAAGAACTTATAACTCTTTTGAACTCAAACACTTGGAACTCAGAATCATATAACTTGGGTTTGAAAATCGGTGATCAACTCATATTAGTAGATAAAACTACTTCGTTCTTTGGAAAATACTCAAAGTAGTTCGTTCACTTTAGAAAATATCTTATATCAAAGCTTTTGGGAAAATATTCTATCTCAATGGAAAATAGTTTAGGGAGGTTCTCTTAACCTACATAAACCATGCGAGATTCACGGAGTCCAGCGTTTTGTTCTCCTAAGGAAGAAACCTCATGTTGGGGAGAGGCATCATACTCTTGCCAAGAAGTATAACCTCAACTCAGTGATCACTTATCTCAGCCTCAGGCCCAATCATATCGGCCTTAGGCCTAAAATCTCAAACCTAAGGTGGCACGTAGTTCTGGGGTAAGAAACCGTAGTAACTTACCCAACTCGGTGCTAAATAATACTCCCTTTAGTTTATCTCGCTCATCTCATGGAAATATACTTTCAAAATAATCTCATGGTTCATAAGAACCCAACAATCAAATCTGTAATCTTATGTAATAGAGTGGATTTCAAAACTTTATGACCATTAGGTCAAAACATTTCTCAATAATCTCAGAATAGTCAAATCATGGGTACTTATAGTACAATAGTTCATAAAATTGCAAGTCTCAAGTAGGGCTTAATGACCCATAATTCAATCTCAAGTTTAGACTCATCAAAATGCATAATAGATAACATATAGATTCATAAATCATATAGAAATCTGGAATTTACAGCAATTTGTCTCAAAATCTCAATATAATCACATAGTTCAATATCTCAAACATTGCAATTATTAACTTCTCACGGAATAAAATCATAGGGTATAAACCCAACTTTAAATTCTTAAGAAAACATGTAAAAATCATGCCATTAGACTCTCAATTCATGGAAAATGTCAAAAGCTTGCAACTAATAACAATGGGTGAAAAACCCTAATTCAATTTCATGTAAAATCTCATAGTTTGCAGAAAATTATAGTTTAAATAAGCCTTTGGGCACAAGGGTGAAAGGATTACCCTTGTTCAAAACCCCATATACCTTAGATTATGAAATTGGATGAACAAGCTTGCTTCAAACTCTTCTTCTTACTCTTAATAGAGGGTTCTTGCAACCCTTGAACTTGGGGAACTTAAATCTCAACTCAATTTGTAGAATCTATGGTGAGTTCTTGGATTTCTTGGAGAAGGGCTTTAGATTTGATCTTGAGAGAGAAACCCTAGCTATCTTGTGTTTTGGATGTTGAATGAAGCCATTTTCTTCATTTGGAATATATCTGGTTGATAAAAGAATGGAAAGACCAAAGAGTCCCTTTTAAAAATGACATAAAATACTAAACGGGGGCTGCGACGGTCAGAGCGATGGTCCGTCGCTAGCCTGACGGTCCGTCGAATCGTCCGTCGCACGCCGGTAAAAAAAACAACACACTGCCTTGATGTGACAATCGAAGTGATGGTCCGTCATAGTCTTGACGGTCTGTTGGTTCATCCGTCACACGTTGGCCAGGATGAGACCATACTGCCTCAGTGGCGACAGTCTCAGCGACGGTCCATCGCAGCTTTGACGGTCCGTCATCCTAGCCATCGCACTTGGACCAGAAAAGGGAGTTACTGCCTTGGTTGTGATGGGCCGAGCGATGGTCCGTCGCAGACTCGACGGTCCATCGGATCATCCGTCGCACCTGGGTGATTTCGATAAATCTCAGTAAAACGACCATAACTTCTCACCCCGATGCCAAATTTGGATGAAATTGGTATCATTGGAAAGCTAATTCAATTATCTACATGAAAAAATGTCAAATTTTAGAAAATTCTATATGATTTAAACACCAATCACTTAGGAAGTCTCTTCTTAATCTTTTAGGGTCGGAATTACACTTCACTTGACACACTCAAGGCTCAAACTACAGTTTTGTTATATTGGCCTACAACAAAATATTCCACCATTACTAAAGGAACCTTGTCCAAGGGCACAAGATATGGAAATTCTTGTAAAATATGGTCTCGGGCTAGTGCATATAGACTTCGTTGAAAATTTTTGAATTTGAAATTTTAGGCCGAGCTGATGTCATCCTGCTAATGCAAGAATTTTCTTGCTGTAGCAGCGCTGTGGTTGTGGACTACTAGCCGCTATAGTGAGACGTCGAGGAATATAAATTAGTCCCTCATGTTATTATTTTTCCCTCTCCTCTTCAGTTACAAATAGGATGAAGTTTACTTTAACCTCCTCCCCCAAGGTTGCCTTATAACCTAGGAGCATTGTAGAGGGCACACTTGAATAGGTTATAACCTATGGTTTTCTTAAAGATTTCACACCAGAAATTACTAGCACGGAGTTAGAAGTTTGCATTCATGCCTCTATAGCAGTTGTTTGGTATCCATCTTGGCTAGGTTTAATTGAGTATTATATTAGAAATCATCTGCATGACATAGATTCATGTAAGATTCCATGCTTAGTCCTATGAGAATGGTGTTGGGATGGATAAAAATAGTAATTCTAGATTTAGTTGAATATGACTTAATATTATGTGTAATATTGAACTAGTATGTACTGATGTTAATTCTAAACCAAACTACTAGATAATTATAATAATATCATTCTCAGAAGTTGTGTTAGAATCTAACAAAGTTAGATTTAGAGATGATTGGTTACTCAGTGAAATTCGAAGAAGGATTCTAGGTGGAGAAATAAATTTGGTGATAACTCAGGGTTAAGATGGAAGGTTGGATGTATTAAGGTGCGAACCAAGTGTAGGGCTACAAATCTTAGATATTAAAAGTCCTAGATAATCCTCAATAGATGTACAGTTATTGGTGTGGCATGTGATGTAGTAAGTGATGGTTTAATATACTTGAAAATCCAAATTGGTGTATGTATGTATGTTAACTATTTGCTCGTATACTTATTGCAATGTATGTTCAAGAAAAGTAAGTCATTGAATAATATGCTATGCGTAATCATATATAATGAGGTTATATTAAGTTCTTGTTGCTTGTACAAGTATGATTGCTTATTCTTAGTGTGCTTATGATTCTTGTAATATCTATTGCTTATTGTGGGATAAGGCAGCAATGCACATCTTAATGGGATTTATACTTATTGATATACCAATATTTGTACATCTTTATGAGATTGGTTGATATAAGATTGATAGACATTAGGTTTATAGGACTTTTGGTACATGGATGAGAGTTTATCCCTGCAGGTGATGTGCCATGGTTTCATGGCATTTTCAATGCTTACAGTGAGGAAATATGCTAAGTTAAAAGCTAATTTATGCGGATATGATGTTTCTTTATAGTGTTTTTAGGAAAGAACAGTTAATGAAATTGGCACTGGGATACGAGTTATTTGTCATGCTATGACTAATAACACCAGTCATCGTCACTTAAGTGTATTTTTGAACTTGGAAGGTTAGAGTGCCAGTGGTGATGAGAGAAATATATGACTCATTGGGTGATACTACGAGTTGTAGCTTGCACCCGTTGTGGCTCCAGTAAATTTTCAAGCCATGGGAAACTTAAAAGACAAGTAGGGTACAATAGGAGGCTACGACCAATGGGGTCACATGATGAATCATCATAAGGAGTCATCCTGAGCAAGCAAGAAAAGTCCTAAAAAGAATTCATAAGAGTATCAACGGAAATGAGTCACCCTATGACTCGTAGGGTGATTAGATGAATCGTCACCAGTAAAGAAGAGAAACAGGCCGTGGATGGAGAGAACACCAATTATGAGTCATCGTCAGACTAGATGACTCATTCTCAAAGGCATTATCTTTGCCGACCTTGTTGTAAAAAATTTCTTTGGAAAGGTTCCTTTTTGTCTATAAATACCTAATGTGGGTCTCTTATTTTAGTTTACATTCTACTACTACTTCCAAGACATAATATTATTTTTGTAATTTCAAACAAGTTCAGTATTGATTTTTAGGGTTTTAATTCAACAAGTGATTTGTGGTTTTTCATCATATTATTTGTAAGTTCATAATTATGATTTTTTCGTAGAATTATTATTGTGTGCTTGCAATTATGAGTAGGTAAACACCACAACTAGGTTTTAGGAATCATGACAGATTAACAAAGTAGTGTTTGTAGTATGAGGTAATTCTCAAAGGGTGTTTAGGCATGTATATTCTCTTTGGTAATATTGCTTTTTAACTGTTCCAAGTGTTAGAACTCACCATTATCTTTTCTCATGATGAAAGTAGGGTAAAAAATTGGAAAAAGGAAGATTCAATAGAGCATTAGACCTATCATCAGTTGCTATCTTAAGCTAAGACTCTTGGAGAGCTATTATTGGAAAACATGATATGAGATGGTATTCTAAAACTCAGGAAAAGAGAATACTTACTTGAGGATAGTTGCTTAAAGAAGTGTGTAAATCTATTTAGGTGAACCTAACTTATTGATTCTATATGCCAAACACCATGAGAGATCACTAAGTTTGAAGAATCTATGGAGTTATGAAGTTATCAGGGAACATAGTTCTAGTATTTTTCTCTTATTAACTACAAATCCGATAAAATCAACAACTATTACTACTGAAATCTTGATTTACAAAACCCTCTTGTTATTGGAGATTTTAATTGACTACCTAGATAGATATATTAATTGATATTATGACCTATTCCCTAGGGGATCGACCCTAATATAGTTGGGCTCTACATTTGGTCAATACCCACTTTATACTTTTCTTAGAGGTGTAATTTGAGTGACATCAAATTTTGGCGCCGTTTCTCAAGAATATAGTTATGGGATTAATTGATTGTGTTTGTCAAAATTGTTGCTTGTTGTTTCCTAATTTTACTTCTATATTATTTTTTGGGTGCACACCAGTGTATGCCCAATACTAAGAGTCATGGTAATCTCCTGATTCCACTTGATTCAAAACTTGCAAGAAATTTGAGAGCTAATAGAAGAATGATGAATGAACGAGTTCATTATTAGGGGATTCCCCTTGGGTAGCTGAAGATGTGACTATTCATGATCAGTCAGGGCTTTATTTTGAGGGTGAAGAGACTGCAGAGTAGACCACTACTTGATTGATGACTGAGAAGAATGCTAGACAAGAAGCTGCCAAATGGGAAGCTAGAGGAAAAAAGGCCAGACAAGCGAAAGAAGATCATTTGACTACACTTGATAATTGATATAGATAGTGGAGATATATGGGCTAACCTTCTATACACCAGTATCTTCCTCATTATGAGGATAAAAAAAGATCTTAATTATTCAGAGTCGTTTGAAATAGGTGTTATTATCCCGCCATCATCGCCTCTAGAAATAAATTTGGCATCACCAGTGTTGTGATTCACTTGTTTAACTTGAAGGGGTATTCTCAGACCTTTCTATTGATGATGCAAATATGCATGTGATGAACTTCATTGGGATTTTCTAACTGGAGGGTCCAAGAGGCAATTAGGTTGAGGTTGTTTCCTTTCTCTCTAACAGGAGAAGCTACATTATGGTAGGATTAATTACCACGTGGACCAATTACTACCTGGAATGATTTAATGTCTCAGTTCTTGGACCACTTTTTCCTACCTTCCAGAATGCTGGAATTGAAAGATGAGATGTACAACTTTAAGCAGGTACATTCAAAGGCATTATTTAAGACTTGGTTGAGGTTCAACAAGATGTTGCAGAATGTTCATAATCATAGTATTACTGGTAGAAACTTGATTGAGATCTTCTAGCCTTTAATTTGAACAAGCCTTATCGAACACTATCATAGGTAGGGCATTCATGAGTCTACATTGGGAACATGCTTTTGAGAAGCTAGATTATATCATAAAAACCAATCAAGGTTGGCACACTCGATATGCAGATAGACCTTTAAGTACAAATGCAATTGGGGAATCTATAGAGTAGATAGATGATTATGTGGCTTAAGAGGTAGAAAAAATGAGAATCGATATTAGTTTGTTCATGAAATAATTTACAGCGGATGTAGAAAAGGTAAATGCAGTAGGTTCCCAAGCAAAGCCACCAAGGCATGATGAGTTTGATTTTGAAAGAAAGCGAAATATCTAAATAGAGTGGTAGTGGGTTTTCGAGCCAAGGTAAAAGGGCCTTATCAAGACGATTGAAACTCTAGGCAAGAGAATCAAGGTTGCAACTACTATAGAGACAACAACTATAATAGGTTTAGGTATAAAGATAGGAGCAAGGAATGAGATGGTGATTGTAGGAGAAAGTTTGATTATAAGGAAAAAAAGTGTCTCTATATTCCGCCATGTAACCAAGATTTGGGTTCCAGTAATTAGAAAATGGAAGACATGCTTACAAAAGTTTTGAAAGGGGTAGAGAAAACTAAAGAATGCCTTACGGAGATTATAGAAGATATTTCAGGGATGATTCAAAAAGTGGAATCACATATTACCACCATTAAACAACTTGAGCACTAGTTTGATCAAATGTCCACCACATTAAATCAGTATCAATAGGGTACTCTTCAAAGAAACACCTACCATAATCCTAAAGATGATGGTCATTGCATGGCTATTAACTACGAGGAGTGAAAAATGATTGTTGATCCACATATCCCTGTCGTTACTGAGAGACAGGACGAACCAGTAATTATCAAGAGTGAAAAAGTAATATGTCATAAGATTACAGTTCTAAAGACACTTTAAAAAAGGAATATTTTCAAGTATAAGGGAATTTTTGTGGATTTGATAGGTTTCTTTCAGTGTTTGTAGGCCTTTTGGAGTTAAAGAAGGAAAAAACTTAAGATTGGAAGAAGTTGACATCAGATGAGCCTTACCATGATCATGTGATCTAACTACAATCATGCCTAGTCTTTGGATGGATTGATTTAGAGATGCCTCAATCAAAAGTCTCTTAGATGAAAGGTCCAACGATCGTGAGTTAATGTCAGAATCATACCATGTGATTATGAGTGTAAGGGGAAATCCACACCTACAAGATCCAAGTGCAAGAGGATCAGATGATATCTTCCCGGACCTTATTTTGAAACCACGATCGTACCATGTAGTCATGGGAAGAGACATTATTTTGGAGAGTCTTAGAACTTTATTAGCACAATGATCAGACGACAAGATAACATAATCGCAGGTGGAAATCACAAGCTCGTACCTTATTTCATCTAATATAAGACCTAAAAGTGAATAAGTCTTAAGTGAAAACCATGACAGAGAAAGAACGATCGCGGTTCTAACTACGATCATACATTTTTTCTCGTCAGAGGCAACCGATATAGTTTTTTATTTTGGATAGGTTTAGTTTTGTGTATAAATACTCCAATAGGATTATTTTTATGGGGTTTTACACAATTATTACATACTACATCATATTATACAATTCTAAGGCATATTCTTGGGATTATATGAAAATTGTTCTAGGGTTTAATCAAAGTTGAGATTTTGGAGTTTAGTTTTTATTGTAAGTTCATAATTATGTCTTCATATATGAATTTTTATTGTGTGCTAATGATTATTGGTAGATAAATATCCCAAATAGGCTTGTGGAACCTGTGTTGAATTAGTAAAACGAGTTAAGTGCAAAGTCATTCTTGATCAGTGTGCTTGCATGTATTGGTATTTCCTTTGGTATGATTGCTTTTCTAATGGATGTGAACTCGCCTATATTCTAAACTTTCTTGGGAGAGAGGTATATATTTGGAAAAGGGAATAATAACAGAGATTTGAAGCTACCAAATTTTATCTAATAACTAGAACTGTAACAGGGATAGTTAATCTGAGATAAAAAACAAGGGTTGGTAATGCAACACTCTGAGTCCAGAAGTAGATGAGTGAAATTTATTTACAAAAGGTTGAAAGAAATTTATATGATACATATATTGTTAGGTTTTGCATGCACTATATTGGGATAGTATGCTTGCACAAAACATGTGGAGTTATGAAGTCATGGGGATCACAATCCTAGTGCCCGTCTCAAATTTATTACAAGTCCAACCAACCAACACTTGTTACATTGATCTTTTATTTCACAAAACCCTACTCTTTAACTTACTTGCCAATTACTTAGACAAATACTTAATCAAATTTTGTCATAATCCTTGTGGGATTGACCCCAACATAGGTTGGTTCTATATTTGTTCAACAACTAATTTATACTTCAAGGATGTGTAATTTGGGAGACAATAAATTTTGGCTCCATTGTTGAGGAATATGGTAATAGAGTTACTTTATTGTGATTGTCTAACTGTTGAATTTGTTTGCTAGTTTTATTTTTCTACTATTGCTAGGGCACACGTTGGTGTTTGCCCAATACTCAAATTCAAGGCAATCCTTTGATTCCATTTGGTCCTAAATTTGAGAGAACTTTGAGACAAAATCAAAGAATGGAGAGAAAAAGAGTTCATAATTAAGGAGTCCAATTTAATGGGATTCATGATGACCCAGTAGTGTTGAATTGGCCACTTCAGTCGGATGTTCACGAAATTGAGTGACACGCCACTGTTAGGTTAATGGTAGAGAAAAATACTAGGCAAGTAGCTGCCCGATGAGAAGCAAGTGAAGAAAGGGATAGAAAAAAAGAGGCAAATTGTCTAGTTGCACTTGGTGTGAGAGATAAATTGAGGTAAAATAAGGGACAACAACCCCTCTAATAATATCTACCTGTTTATGATGATCTAAAGGAAGATTTGGGGTATGTAGATCTAATTAAAACAGGTCCAATCATTCCACTAAAATTACCTTAAGGTACTAAGTTTGATATCATGAGTCTGATGATCATGCTACTAAATTTAAAAAAGGGTATTGCTGTCTTGCCTGCTGATGATGAAAATATCATATTATGAACTTTGACAGATATGCACTTCATACAATCTACCCAGGGTGAATCCAAAAATAATTTGATTGAGATTATTTCCTTTTTGTCTAATGAGGGGAAGCTACTCTATGGTTAGGTGAGTTACCCCATGGATATACAACCACTTGGAATAAGTTGAGGCCTCAATTCTTGGACCGATTTCTCCCACCTTCCAAATTTCAACAATTGAATTATGAAATATATATCTTTTGGTAGTTGTATTTAGAGGCACTATATGAGACATGGTTGAGGTTCAAGAAGAATCTATAAGATATGCCAAATCACAGGATTACTGGGATAAACTTGCTCTAGATCTTCTATAGAGTCTTGAGTACTAATACTAAGGCTGTTGCAAATACTGTAACTAGTGGAACTTTCATGAATCTATGATGGGGCATGCTTCTGAAATCTTAGACCAAATTAATAAAACCAGTCGAGGGTGGCATACTCGGGAGGAAAACAGATTAGCTGGTGCTTATGCAATTGGAGCCTTCAATGAGCAGCGAGCACTAAATAAGACAATGGCTCAAGAGGTGGAATAGTTGAGGACTGAAATTATCTTTCTTACTTAGTAATTTGCAGCAATAAAAGTAAAAAAGGTCAATGTAGTTGGTGCATAAGGTAAGGTTTCTAGATATGAAGATTTGGATTTTGAGGCAAAATCTAAATATCTTGACAAAGAGGTAGGGAGTTTTTGAGCTAAGGGCCAAGGGTCTAATCAAGATAATTGGAATCTAGGCAAGGAAATCAAGGTCATAACGATTATAGAGACAATTATAATAGGTATATAGACAGGTATAGACTAACTAGAAGTAGAAAAATAATGGTAATGGGATGTAGAAATATGACTACAAGGATAAGAGTGGATTTTATGTTCCACTTGGGAATCGAGATGCTAAATCAAATATTTGAGGATGGACACTTTTCTTGCAAAACTAGTTAAAGGGTCGAAGATCTAAGAAAGTTACCTCAAGAAAATTAAGGCAAACATTTTAGGTTTGAGCCAAAAGGTGAACCCAACACCATTTAGAATTGTAAGAATGACAATCATTGTCTAGCTATTACTACTTAGAGCGGTAAAACTACTATTGATCTGCCTAAGCCTATGGTTGATGAAAAGAGGAACGATCCCGTGGTCATTGATGATATGGATGAGACGTAAGTAGAGAATGCAGTGGTAAATGAAGAGACATCAAAAGATTCTAGATTCTTAAAAAGAGGCTAAGACAGACAAAGAAAAAGGTAAGGACATCACACCGTATTGAAGTCCACTCCATAACCTCCTCCTCCTTCTTTTCCCCAAATATTGAAGAACAAAGCCAAACAAAGTAAATATCAAAAGTTTATTTTAATGTTGAAGGAGTTGTTCATAAATATCCTTCTTATAGAGGATCTAGATCAAATGCGAGGCTATACAAAGTTCATAAAAAAATTGGTGACAAAGAAGAGGACGGTGAGTTTTGAGCCTACTGATAATGTGAACCATTGTAGCGCCTTTGCCTTTCTCTCTTTAGTTTAAAAAAAGAAAGATTTGAGAGCTTGCACCATTTCTTGTACTATTGGGTCTTCAAATTTTGCACAGGCATTATGTTATTTGGGTGCTAACATTAATCTGATTCCACTAGTTGTCTAGAACAGCTAGGGTTACGATCCCCTAAATCAACCTCTATGAGACTTTTGGAGATGGATTGCATTCTGAAGAAGCTCATGGGTATCTTGTGTTATGTGTTGGTAAAGGTAGCATTTTTTATATTTTTGACTAATTTTGTGATTCTTGACAGTGAGGTTGACTTTAAAGTTCTAATAATATTGGATGGCCTTACCTAGCTATGGTAAGGCATTATTTTACATGGAGATAGGAATGATAAAGTTTTGAATTAATGATGATCTAGTCACCTTTGATATATGCCAATCTATAAAGCAACCTAAGGATATGCATGTGGTCTCTGTAATAGATACCATAGACAAAGATGAGTTGGTAGTACCTATTGAGAAGAGACTTGGTGTTGAGGCACTTGTAGCTAATAATGAATTTTGATAGTAATGGTATTGATGGATATGGAGAGATGGTGAACATACTTATTTTTAAGGGTTCTTAAACTTATGCACTAAAGAAGCTGGATTTTGATATGAAGAATAGAGCAACCTCACCGACTACATTGTGTATCATGGAGCCTCCAACTTTGGAACTAAATGTCCTTCATTCTCATCTGCATTATGCATTTTTGGGGGACAACAATACCTTGAGGTTATCATTGTAGTTGATTTATTAGAGTGGTAGGTTGAGGCCTAAGTATCTATTTTATAGAGGTTCAAAAGGGCAATTGAATGGACCATTCTGATTTTATTGGAATTTTACCTGGGGTTTGTACCATAAAATCCAAATAGAGCGGGTTTCTATACCTAGAATTGATCACCAACATACATTAAATCCACCCACGTAAGAGGTTGTGAAAAAAAGATCATTAAGTGGTTTGATATCAGTGCAATTTATTTAATTGTCGATAGGAAATGGGTTAGATCAGTCCAATGTGTGCCGACGAAGGGTGGAATCACTACGAATCCCAATGAGAAAAATGTGCTAGTTACTATAATACCAATCATCGAATGGTGAGTTTGCATGGACTAAGAAAGTTAAATTTATGGACCCTTAAGGATCACTTTCTTATGCCTTTTATGTAACAGATTTTAGACTACCTTGCTGGTAAAGGTGGTATTATGTTCTTGATGGCTATTGGAGGTATAATCAGATTTCGACTACTCTTAAAGACCTAGAGAAGATCACTTTCTGTTGACCATATGGGATGTTTGCATTCAAAAGGATGTCTTTTGGTCTATGTAATGCCCCACAACTTTTCAACATTGTATAATGTCCATTTTTTTAACACGGTGGATGAAACCATTGAGGTTTTCATGGATGATTTCTTAGTTATGGGTGATTTATTTGAAAATTTATTATCTTATTTGGCCAATGCCTTGCAAAGGTGTGAAGAGTGCAACTTGGTGCTTAATTGGGAGAAATGTCATTTTATGGTCAAGGAAGGGTTAGTGCTCGAGCACAAGATTTTGACGAAGGGTATAGATGTTGACAAGTCAAAGATTGAAGTGATTTAAAATTAACTCCACTAATTTTTATGAAGGGTATTCATAGTTTCTTGGGTCATGCAAGTTTCTATAGATAATTTATCAAGAACTTCTCTAGAATTACTAATCCTCTGTGCATGTTTTAGGAAAAGGATGTGAAATTTGTGTTTGATTAGGCTTGTCTAAAAGTATTTCAGTGCCTGGAGGAGAAGTTGATTTCATCCCCTATAACTATTTCTCCAGATTGGACTTTGCCATTTAAGGTGATGTGCGATACTGATGGTGTGGCACTAGAAGTCCTAGGACAAAGGCAAGATAAAATACTATACCCAATCTAATATTCTAGCTAGCGCCTAATCCTTTGCAGAAAAATTACACTATGACCAAACAAGTGTTTCTTGTCGTTGTGTTTGCATTGGAGAAATTCCAATCTTACCTGATTGGCACCAAAGTCATTATGCATACTGACCATACATCTCTTAGATATCTTATGTCAATGAAAGATGAAAATCTGAGGTTGATTAGATGGGTACTTCTATTGAAAGTGTTTGATTTTTAGGTTAAGGATCAACAGGGAACTAAAAATCAGGTGGCCGATCATTTGTCACACCTTGAGGATGAGGCTATTCTAAAACTAAGGATGATCTTGAAATTGATGATACTTTTCTAGATGAATAGGTCTTGGCAGCATTGCAAGACTAAATCCCTTAGTTTGCATATCTTGCAAATTATTTGGCAAGTGATTTAGTTCCAAAAGATATGTCATTTCAGTGGCAAAAATGGTTCATGCATGAGGTGAGGAAGTTCTTTTGGAACAAGCCATTATTATTTCAGGACTATACAGATGGAGTGACCTAGAGATATATTCCTGAGGTAGAGATGATGAGTATCTTAGAAGCACACCATTCTTGCTAATTGGGAGTCACCATAGAGGTTTGAGGATTGCACTTAAAATCTTTCAATGTGGTTACTATTGGCCCACTATCTACGAAGATGTATATGACTATCTAGGGCTTGTGACCAATTTCAAAGTTAAAGGAATATCTCACGCAGACATGAACTTCCAATGATGACTATCCTTGAGCTTGAGTTATTTGATGTATGGGGTATACACTTCATGGGCCCCTTTGTTAGCTCACATGGAATGGAGTAAAACTTAGTGGCTCCTGACTATGTTTTTAAGTTGACAGAAGCAATTGTGCTTCCAAATAATGAAGGTACGAGTGTTACAACATTTCTAAAGAAGAATTATTTTTCAAGGTTTTGGTATGCCCTGAGCTATCATTAGTGGTGGAAGTTCAAACTTCCTTCTACAACCGTCTCTTTAAAATCCTACTTGATAAATATGGTGTGAAACATAAGGTGGCAGCACCTTACCATCCTAAAAAAGGTAGGCAGTTTGAGGTTTCAAATTAGGAAATAAAGTTTATTTTGGTGAAAACTGTGAATATCAATTAAACAGACTGGTTTAGAAGACTAAATAATTCCTTATGGCCTACCTCATAGCCTACAAGACTCTTATAGGTGCATCTCCATATCAACTTATTTATGGAAAAACATGCCACTTGCCTGTCGAGCTCGAGTATAAGGAATTATGGGCATTAAAATGGCTTAATCTTGAGGGGAGTGATGCAACAAATTGAAATTGGAACAATGAATGAAGTGGATGAGTTTTGTCTTCCCGCCTCTAAAAGTTTAGCTTTATACAAGGATAAAATTAAAGTTTTACCATGATCGAAAGATTGAGTGAAGAGAACTCCGACCTAGTTATTTGGACTTTCTTTATAATTTGAGATTCCACTTGTTCCTGGCAAGCTAAAATCCAAATGATCTAGACTATTCACTATGGTGAGAGCTTTTCTGCATGGTGCCATTGAGATTTAAGGTCATAGAGTTGACCCATTTAAGGTAAATGGATAACGTGTCAAGCACTATATAGGAACCATGGGAGGAAATAAGGTCATGTGAAAGATTGACCCTTGACAAAGTTTGAGTAGTCAAGGGAGCTAGGTCATGCCGCTATGTTAAACTAGACACTACATGAAAGGCAACCTATAGTCTAGTTGGTGAAGTCTGAGTACCCAACTTAGCTACGTCATGCCATGATATTAAATTAAGCACTACTTGGGGGGCAAACCATGTTTTGTACTTAGATATTTATGGGGTAATTTTTTCTTGGTACAGGAAACCATAAGTAAAACAGGGTGCTAAACTAAACTGTAGAATGAACCCATGAAAGGGATTGTACAATTGTACCAAGAACATACGATCATGGGTTCAGTCATTTTATGGAAGTCTTGCAAGATTAAAATTGGTGAGTCATCTTATTATTGGGTATCACTATCATACTAATTTGTACGATCATAGTTTTAATCATCTAATGTTACTCTTGCAGATCAACAAATAAAGTATCGAACCTACAATTTTATGTCACGATTATGGTTACAAACCATGATTGTCCTTAAGATTCATAGGTTCACAGGTAAGTTTTCCTAAATCACCATTTTATGAAAGGGATGCAGGATTGTGTAATTGAATCACAATCGTACATTTATGTCATTTGAAGATCCCTTCAGTTTAAAATGCAATCGATCAGTCTCAACCCAAAGACTAGCCTAAACATATAAAAAAGTTGCACCATTTACCCAATTTCTTTTCTTCTCCCTTTTAATCATTATTGAACTCAAGAGTAGAAACCCTAATCAATCTACAAGAAAAAATCAAAGTAATTTCTATGATTTGAAGTATAACACCCATATTTTCTTCACTTTCAACTTTGCATCAGAAGTTTCCAATAGATTTCTATATAGTGTACTCAATATGATGGGTTTTCACTTGATTTTGGGCATGAGTGTACTTTAAATTGATGTTTGAGGGTTTGAAATCATAGGGAAAGTCTGAGTACCTATTAGTTCACACAAAATGGTCATAAGCTTTTCAAAACTATAGTCAAATTGGTTCTATTTGGGCCAAGTTATAATAAGTGAAATCTGCTAAGTGTTTAGGATTCCACGACACGACCTATGATCATGGTTTTGACCTAAAATTGTAGGTTGGATCATTGTGGGTGTCATTAGTAAACCTTCAGGAGTTCATTAGATAAATACATATCAAGATCATGATTTTAATACACGATTGTGGTATGTTCCATATGATATGACACAATTTAGTGGTATCAGTAATCTTACCTACGATAGGAAAGTATAATTGTACCTTAATGGTATGGTCATAGGTGGTGATAATATAATTTATGCCCACCCCAGTCATTCTCTGAAGGACCAATCTATGATCAGAAGGTACGATTGTACCTTCATTGCACGATCATAGGTATGGTCATCTGTTTGTTGTTTTTGTACCTGCATATTGTCTTCAACTTCGAATGATTATTTCATTCTACTATAGGTAAAATGGCTCCTAAATCAAAGAAATCTCAGTACTAGGATCTCCGAAAAAATATATCCAGAGCTCTACCAAGATATTTGGAGAGTGGATATAGTGCTAGTGATTTTGAGTAAGATTAGGTGATCAGCTCCTGCAACGAACAACACTCTTATTTAACCACGAGGAACTTGGATATGGAAAAGACCTCCACCTCCACTACTATTATAGAGGCTTTCACCCCTACAACCTTTCCTAGTCTGAAGAGGGAAGGAAAAACACCCCATAAGGTGGGGGTGCACCTGAGGATGATGATGCCAATTCTTTAGAAGGGGACAAAGAGTTAAACTATGAACTTTCCAACACTAATGCTTCTACCCCAAGTTATATGGGACCCTATCCAAGATGTTGGAGTATTCCAAACTCCCAAGACTATTACTTGGATTGGGTTTCCTTCTAGGAAAATGGCAACCAAAAGAGGAGTATCCAATAATAACCAAGGATACTTAGTGAATTATTATAGAAAATTCCCGAGGTAGCCTAAGCGGTTGAGAGATACCAGTTAGGGTAGATAATGAGACCACTCTAGATTTTTTTTAGGGGGGGTTGAGCTACTGAGGGAGTTTTATGCAAATTATGCTGCAAGCCTCAACAACATGACTCTTTCCAGAAAAAAAGGATATAATAAAGAACCTCACAAGGATATGATAGTAGTTCGGGGGAAAGAGGGAGACATCTCCGTCAAATATATCTCCAAAGCTATTTGGAGAGACTTTTGAGTTGGTAGAAGAAACCCCCAAATATGATTTTTGGATGACGAGTTGAAGAAAATAAGAAAGTAGTCCATAGAGGATAAGGCAATGCGTTACAGGTGGTTGGTATGCCACATTGCTGAGGCCGGTACAGAGGCACATGGGTGAATAGGTTTTCCATTTAAAAAATGGCCTTAATATCACCGCCAAAGCATAGTGGTGTATTTTTTGTCATAGGATTGCCTCTATTGCTAATATGTGACACACTTTAGTGGGTATAAAAAATCCTTCCTACGATAGAAAGGTACAATTGTACCTTCAAGGTACGATAATTGGTAGTGATCATCTAATTGATGCCTAACTTTTTCATTATCTGAAGTACCGACCTAAGATCAGAAGAGACGATCATACCTTCATTGCACGTCATAGGTATGGTCATCTGTTTAATGTTTTTGTACCTGCACATTGTTTTAAACTTTAAACAATCATTTTATCCCAATATTGGTAAAATGGATACTAAATCTAAGCAAGCTTAATTCAAAGCTCTCTGAGGAAATATATCTGATGAAAGAGCCTTACCAAGCTATTCGAAGAGTGGATTTAGTGCTAGTGGTTTTGAGAAGAAGTATGCGATCAGCTGCTCCTACGAATAACACTTTTCTCTAACTACGAGAAACTTGGATACAACAAAGGCTGTCACCTCCACTGCTATCGTAGAGGCTTCCACCCCCATCAACCTTTCCTAGTCTAATGAAGGAATAAAAAACACCCAATAAGGTTTAGGTGCACCTGAGGATGATGATTCCAGCTTTTCAGAAGGGGATGGGGAGTCAAACTATGAACCAACAGTAATGATGCTACCCCAGGTCAGAGGGCCCCCAATCCAAGACATTAGAGTCCTCCAAATTACCTAGACTATTATTTGGATGGGGTTTCCCTCAAGGAAAATAGTAACTAAAAGAGGATTATCCAGTAACAACCAAGGATACTTAGTGAGTCATTGTAGAAAATTCCAAAGGTAGCTTTAGTGGTTGAGAGATACATATTAGGGTGCATGATGAGACCACTCTAGAGTTAGAGGGGTGAGCTAGTGAGGGAGTTATATGAAATTATGTTGCAAGCCTAAAAAACATGACTCCCCCTTTAAAAGTAAAGGATATAAAGAAACACCCCTGCCTAGACATGATTGTAGTGCAGGTGAAAGAAGTAGAAATCTGCGTCAAAGCTATATCCCTAACCTTGATTGGGGAGACTTTTAAGTTGGTAGAAGAAGCCCCGAAATATGATTTTCAGATGACTGAGTTTAAGAAAGTAACGAAGTTATCCATAGAGGATAAGGCAATGCATTACAGGTGGTTGGTAGGCCATATTTCTGAGGTCGGTGCTGAGGTACCATGGGTGAACGGGTCTTTCATTTACAAAAATAGCCTCAATTTCACTATCAAAGCATAGTGGTCCATTATTAGGAAAAATATTTCACCTATCGCCAGTGACAACACATTGTGTGCAACCAATTCCTGCCTGGTAGCTGCACTAGTTATAAGTTATACCTCAATATCTTGCATATCTTAATGGAAGAGATTAGATAAATAATGCTTGAGTTCAGTAGCACACTCCGGTTCCCGGGCCTAATTATGCAGTTGCTATATGATTAAGGTGTTCCATTAGTCCCATACATGGATAAGTTTATTTAGTCGGCCAAGTGTATGGATTTAGCTATGATTAAGGATTTGTGAAATTGGGCCACCCCAGTTAGAGATTTGGGTATCCCTGATGTTGGTAGCAATTCCCCTAGTGACATACCGACGTCTAATACCGGTGCCTCCTCTTATTAGAACCACCACCCCTGCCAAGAGTAGACCATTGGTCCTAAGCGATTACACGTTGATTCTGACTGCCTAATTGGAAGAGATTATTTAGAACCAAATTTTGCATAATGCTCGAATTACAAAGTTGGAGGATGGGGTTAAGCCCTATGTTAGTAATGAGATTTGTGGTACTGTGAGGACTATACAAACTCCGCTTGATAGATTTTTGGGTCGGGTAATGGCCAAACTTGACGCAGTTTAGGCCCCAGATTTGATAGATATTTGTAAGAGGTAGCGGAGTTGAAGGACGCACTCAGCGTCTTGGCCAAGAGTTGATATGGAACCACCACCACCACCACCACCACCTCTTACGCCTTCTTTGGGATCAATCATGATTGATGTAGCGTCCTTGTTTCCCAAATTTTATATTTTCACCCAGACCTTGATGATACTAATGTTGAGGTGGTATGAGCTGATTTGGAGCCTAGAAAAAGGCAGAGAGATGATGATACCAGGTAGAAGGGTAAGAATATAGAAAAAGCTAATAAGAAAAAAAAAGAAAAAAGGAGAAGCAAATGGATGAGACCCCTGAGGTAGCTATTCTAGAGAGTGAGATGATAACACCTAATTAAAGGTTGGTGCAACTACTAGTAGGGGTATAGAGGTTGCCTCTGGGATTTGGATTTTGAGCGCTACGGAGACCACCAAGGCCAACATGACTTTGAGTGACACGACTACTTCAGAGTTCATTATTAAGGAGGTGATTATGAGCTCACCACTTGCATCCCTATGTGATTAGAGTTGCATCAGTGCCTAGGGCATCCTAGGTATGTCCCTTACGCAAGTTTTAATTATTTTATCTGATTCGTATAATAGGGATATTGCATGATTTCAAGTTGGGGGTGTACCATAGCCGAGGGTTTTTGTTGTTGTGTTGTTTTCCCTCAACTGTGCTATTATAGTTAGAACCGGCATATTTAAGTGTTTTACTTTTCATTTTGTTGTTTTTGATGTTATGGTGTAAGAGTAATTTAAGAGCACTTAGTGCAGTCTGATTTAATTAGAATGCTTACCTATTTTTGAATGTGCTTAAAATGATACCCCTCTAAAATTTTGTTTTGTGATGTAGTGTTTGCATGCTTAGTACTGTACCTGATGTTAGGATCTAGAGATGACATTAGGATTGTTAATAGGATAAACTAGTTGATGTGCCATGAACCGAATAGGTAGTAACCTAGACAAAAGCCATGAGCCATGAGTGAGTGAGGTATATTACCTAGTCGGTGTGTATGGGCGAACTAAAACTTGCTTGGTTAGTCTCGCTAAAATTTGTAGGATAGGAGGTTTGGAAAGGATCATAGGTCATGTGTGAATTAGTCCACTTTAGCCTAAATAACCTACCAAACAATCATGTATCCCTTGAACCCAAACTTTAAGCCATGTTGAACCTATTCTTTAAACTACCCAATTAACTCTCTCAGGTTTTGCAACGAACCTTCTTTGGTCCTGGTCCCTCCTTGGACATTGTGCACTTCAACTCAGGCGAATCACCTAAGTTGAGGGTGGCTATTGCATGGGGGTGCAAATAAATGGGGTATGAATAGTTGGGAGCGAGAAAATAAAAGAGACTCGGGTACGATATTCCAAAAAAATAGTATTTTACAAATGGTGAGTTGATTTGAAAATAAAACTGCACGTAGGTTCTAAAAAATGAAAGGGAGTACAAGAGGAGAAAAATGAAAAGAAAATAAGAAAAGTGGAGCCAAAAGTAGTGTAGTGCCAAGGAGGAATAAGTAATTGTACCCAAATGTACCACACCTATCCCCGAGCCTACATTACAAGAAAAGAAAAGAGCCATAGTGATCCTAACTAGATTGTCCGAGAGCTGAAACGTAGAAAATAAGGGCAAGCCTATGGTATCAAATGCACCAAATCAGACTTCTTTATGAGAGTGAGAGATTTGATGCAGTCCTAGTAATAATTTTTATTGCATATATGTCACGACCTAAAAACCAAGGGTCATGATGAAACTTGTCGCGACAAACCTTGACAACTAAGCCTATCACCCAAACTGAAATGAAATGAGAAATCAATATCGAGACCTAAGGCAAGACTCCTAGAGCGGAGTCGAGCCATAGATAAATAGTAAAAGTGGAAATATATAGTCATGATACCATACAATATCCCAAAACCTGCTGTCATAGTGTAAGAACTAACTAATACAACTCGAATTCAAAATACATAGGATATCCAAAAATGAGCAACTTTGTCTCTGAATACAAATAAAGACATAGTCTACATGAGAAATGTAGAAGCCAACTTTGGATGCATAGATCAACTACTACCTCGGATGGGCGCCCAAGTATCGCCTGAATTAACTACTGTAAGGTGAACTCATAATTGGATCTGCATCGAAAGGGTGAAGTAAGGTTGAGTACAGTTCTCTTGTACTCAATAGGTATCATAGGCTGACCGAGTAAAAGTAGAAAATAAAGAATATAAACACAAACTATGGGCAAATCACTTGAAATTAGAAAATGTCCCAAATGGTATCCCATGCCGTCTCCACTAACAGTTCTAATATATGCATATATAAGAATATAGGTAGAGAAAAAAGAACACATATACGTTAAATCAAAATACAAGTGTAGGAAGATAGAACAAATGGACAGATATCAATACAAATACAGAAATACAATCATAGCATAAGCATAATATATGAAGTGCAATTAAGATGATGATGTGATGCACGAGGTCATTCCCAACCTCCGTATATACCTGCTGAGTCATGCTCCCGAGGTAGGACCCATGGAGGTATCGCCAACCTATATACAATCCATATCCAATACCAATATCTATATCTCCTCTCCAAAAATATATCGATAGAGGGTTTTAAAGATGTCACATTTTCTATCAGAAAACTCCAGTATTTTTCTGTATTTTCATAGTGGTACCAATGTTTCATGAATAAATATGATATGAGGATGTAATGCTCACAAACAACCTAAATGAGAATATCCAATATCCAACCACTATGCTAACCAAGTGAGCCAAAAATCCACTCAAATCAACCAACCATCCATGATACGATATAATCTAGAAATCATCAAGTGACACATGCAAGATAATGTCATAGGTACCACACAAAATCCAAAAATGTAGGATTCTCCCCCCAAAAAGAGTAAAACCAAACATACATTTATCAATACCAGGCTACAACATCAAACAAGATCCCACACGATTGCACATAGCAAATAATATCTCAAAAACACTAAATATTATCCATATAGGCCCCCACATAGGAACATAAATCACCTAACATATTTTTCATGATACAACCACTTAACCATAACATGATTTTACTTTATTATTAACTACCCAACTCAGTCTGAAAAAAGTTAAGCCTTAACCTACCTCAAATGCCGAAAACTAATCCAAAAACTCTTCAATCCGGAGCTTTCCCCTCATGAAAAGACCCAAAATCAACTAAAACATACAAATACAAAATCTATGCATCAAAAGAAATCCAACAATACCCATGTTGCCTATTTTTGATTTGGGGTCAAATGCTGACCCTCAAAATGGGTTTTCGAAAAAGAATGGTGAAACTGAAATTTTTGTCTACAAATATATTTTCCAAGGTTAAAGGAACTCATAGGATAAAACCCAAGTGAAAACAAATTGAAATTGCCGTTTAAATCAATGAAATACTATATTTAGGTCTTCTGGGTCAAAATCCACAAATTTCACCTTTAGTTCTAAGTTTAAACAAGATTTGAATAATAAAATCAAAGAAAAGTAGTTGAAATAAGAGTTTTGGAGCTTACCCAAGTTTAGAAATCAAAGAAAATACTCATACACTCGATCCCCAAGCTCCAAGTCTAAAAGATGGTGCAAAAATTGCAAAAATGGGCTATATAAATTTCCCAGGTATCACTTTTGCAATCACTAAGTCGTTTAAGCGACTCTCGCTTGAGCGATTAGTTTTGCTTACGCGATACTTCGCCTAACAGCAGGTGTCGCGTAAGCGAACCTATTGTTGCTTAAGTGATGGTGCGTATGTGACACAGAAGTAGCGTAAGTGGCATCTCGACTGCTAAGCTGGGTCGCTTAACCGACAAAAATATCACTTAAGAGGGTGCACTAGCTAGATACTGGAGAATTTTGACTCTCCTTGGGCCCTGTGGGATTCATCCGGAATCTCAAGAACGCAAATGAACTATGTTATACTATCAAATTTAGTGCTCCAGACTCGATGGCGATATTATAATTTTGAGAAAATATCATTTTCACAAAGTTGACCCTCTAAACCTAATTTCGCAACTTTCTGAACCAAGGGTCGAAATGTTATTTGAAAGCCATAGAACCACACCAACTATGTTACCAACCTAAAATCGATGTTTTGGATCTGCTGGAGTAGTCTGTTTTTCCATCCGATGCACATATCAACAAATATTGACAAAGTTAGCTATAAGGCTTTTCAAGCCACCAAAAACCACAAACTCGTACAAATCCCATCGAAATGCATTAGGAACTGTGTAAATCATCGCCACACCCCAGAAATACCACAAATCAACCACGAGGAGGGTTAAAGTGGTTAAATCACATAAAAATAATTATTTGACATAAATCACCAAAAATTAAGTCATTAAATCATCCACTACTAAAAAATCTAGTTCGTCCTCGAACTAAAGACGAGAAATAACTGAGACCACAAAAAACTAAGGGTAACTACTACGCATATCAGACTCGACCTCCCAAGTAACCTCATCTACAGGTCAATGTTTCCACTGGATCTTAATCACCGAAATATCTCTAAAATGCAACCATCTAACATCCCTGGATAAAATGGAGACCGACTCCTCAACAAAAGATAACCTCTCATCTAACTAGACTGAATCCTAACGAATGACATAAAACTCATTTGGGATGTATCGCCGAATCATGGAGACATGAAAAACTGGATGAAAAGCTGACAAATTTGGGGAAATTCTAACCCATAAGCGACATCCCCAACTATTCAAAGAATCTCAAATGGCCCAATATACCTAGGATAAGTTTTCCGCTTTTCCTAAACCTAAACACACCCTTCATGGGAAAAACATAAAGAAAGACACAATCACAAGGCACGAAGTCTATGATCGGTGGAGCGCTTTTGCCTACTTAAAGCTGTTTGAAGTCTATCCTGAATGACATAAACTCTATCCAAAGACTCATAAAGAAAGTCTGTACCTTGAGGTCTAATCTCTGAATGATCAGACCAACCAACTAGAGAGCGACAACGCCTACCATATAAAGCCTTGAATGGATCTATCTCAATAGTGGAATGGTAGATATTATTATACCTAAACTCTGCCAAAGCTAGATTCTACTCCCACTAACCACCAAAGTCTATCATATAAGCATGAAGCATATCTTCCAATACCTGAATAGTCTGCTCCGATAGACCGTCAGTTTGGGGTGAAAAGTTGTACTAAGATTAACCCGAGTACCCACTCCTCCTGAAAAGTCTTCTAAAAGTGACTTATGAACACAAAACCTAGATCTGAGATAATAGACACCGGTACACCATGAAGACACACTATCTCAAGAATATAGATACGGGCCAACCTCTTAGCACTAAAAAAATCTATACCAGAATAAAATAAGAAGATTTGGCCAACTGATCCACGATGACCCAAACACTATCAAAACCATGTGAAGTACGAGGCAACCTAATCACAAAGTCCATAGTGATCCGTTCCTATTTCCATTAGGGAATGGGTAACCTCTAAATCAAACCACTAGGTCTTTAATACTCGTCTTTTATTTGCTGGAAACATAGCCAAGTCTGCTACATACTTCCTCATACCACCCCACCAATAATGCTGTCTCAAATCATAATACATCTTAGTTACTCCTGGATGAATGAAATTCTTGAAAAAATGAGACTTCTCCAAAATCAGTCTAATCCAATCACACTTTCGGTACACAAACTCGATCTCCAATTCTCAAAACACCATTTGAATCAATCAAGGCTTCCTTAGCCTCACAACTCAACACCTTATCCCTAATCACTCTCTACCCAATATTATAAAGCTGATGAGCTCGAATCTACTCCATCAAGGAAGACCTAGCCTCCACGAATGCCAAAACACACCTAGGTATTGAACTATCAAGGCTAACTATCTGGTTAGCCAATGACTGAACCTTTAAGGCCAAATATCTCTCCTAAGTCAAAAGATATGCCAAACTACCCATTCTAGTCTACTTTTGGATCAAGGCATCTGCAACCACATTAGCCTTGCCCAAAAAATAGAGAATGGTCAAGTCATAATCCTTAAGAAACTCAGGTCAATGACTAACTCATAGGGTGAAGAAATATTGAAGGCTACGATAATCTGAGAAAATCTCACAATGGACTCCATACAAGTAGTGCCTCCACAAATTCAAAGCAAAACGAACCGCGCACAACTCTGAATCATGGGTAGGGTAGTTCTTTTCATGGGGCTTCAACTGACATGAAGCATAGGAATCACCTTATCCTCCTATATCAACGAAACACCTAAACCAACACCTGAAGAATCATAGAAGATGATAAAGCCCATGCCCTTCCTGGGCAAGGTCAAGATAGGAGATGAGGTCAAAAATTCCTTACACTTTTGAAAGTTTGCCTTAAAAGCAATAGACCACTAAAAGAAAATATTCTTCTAAGTCAATTTGATCAATAAAGCTGCGATAGTTTAAAAACCCTTAACAAAACATCGATAATTACCTGCTAAACTAATAAAACTCCGAATCTAGTTAGGAAGAGTAGGCCTAGCCCATCAAAAATTGCTGCAATCTTGGCCGAATCGACCATAATACCATCCTTGGTCACCACGTGACCAAATAAATAGATAGACTCTAACCAAAACTTACAATTAGAGAACTTAGCATACAACTTCTCATCCCTCAATCACTGAAGTATAATCCGTAAATGCTCCTTATGGTTGGCCTCAATCTTGTAATAAATCAACATATCATCTATAAATACAATAACAAGGAGTCAAGGTATGGTCTAAATACACGGTTCATCAACTCCATAAACATGGTTGGGGCGTTAGTCAACCCAAAATACATGACCAAGAACTTATAATAATCATACCAAGTCTGAAAAACTATTTTCAAAATATTCGACGCTCCAATCCTCAACTGGTGATACCCAAACCTCAAATCAATCTTTTAACACATCAAAGTACCCTAAAGCTGGTCAAATAAATCATTAATATGAGGAAAGTTTACTTGTTTTTAATTTTCACATTGTTCAACTATCGATAATCAATACACAAATACATATCTCCTTTCTTTTTATTCACAAACAATATAGGCTCACCCTAAGGTGATATACTAGGTAAGATAAATCCCTTATCTAATAACTCACCTAATTGATCCTTTAATTCCTTTAACTCTTCTGGGGCTATCCTATAAGGAGGAATAAAAATAGGATTGGTGCCCAACTAAGCATCAATAACAAAGTAGATATCATAATCTGGAGGCATACCAGACAAATCTGTAGGAAAAACATCCATAAATTCATGGACAATACAAACAAAATCCAACAAAGGAGGTGAAACAACACTAGTATCATGAATATAAGCCAAATAGAAAAGACAATCCCTCTCAACCAAGCTAATATCCTGAAGAAAAGATATAAATTTCTTGAGACCCAAATGAAGCACACCCTTCTAAGCTATCCTTGTCACACCCGACAAAGCTAAAGTCACAGTCTTAGCATAATAATCTAGGACAACATGATAAGGAGCTAACCTGTCCATACCCAAGATGACATCAATATCTACCACATCTAATACAATCAAATCTACCTAGGTATCACACCTAACAAAAGTCAAAACACAAGATTGGTACACCCGATCCACTACTAAAGAGTCTTCTACGGGGGTATATAGATGAATAGGCATATCAAGAGGCTTAAACGCAGAATAAAAACCTTTATCAAATTATGCAAACATATAGGAAAAGTTGACCTGGGATCAAATAACACAAATGCAGATCTAAAACAAAAAAGATGATATTTGTGATGACAACATTGGAGGCCTCTTCCTTTGGCCTAGCAGGTATACAATAACATTGACCATATCCACCACCTGGATATTAGTCCTTCTACCAATACCACATGCACCACTACGTCTGCCTCTCACACACCTAGTAGAACCTTTACCTCTCACAACCAATATAAAAGTAGCTCTAAAGACACAATAAGGACAGTTCTTGGCCCAATGGCTAATCTCATCACACACATAGAAAACCCTGCGGCCCAACTCAATGGAAGAAGGTATGACTAAACTAGGACAACCATCTAAAGCTATCAAACTATAAGACCCACTGCCTAAACTATGCAAGCCTACCAGCACTAGACTACCATAACACATGCAAAAACCTCTAGAATCTCTACCTCGAGAGATGTAACCTGTGAACATACCTTGACAACACATATATTTAGTGCCTCCCTGAGATGATCAAAGAATAAACTCAGTCATCTTAGCATGATCCATAATATTCTAAAACAACGCTTCATATACCACTACCTGAGTCATATCAAGATAAAGAGAAACATTGATGTGCCATGGTTTCATGGAAATTTGAATGCTTTAAACCAAAAAATATGCAAGTACTTAAGTTAGTTTTGGTAGATATGATATGTTTTTGGAAAATAGGTTTTGGAGCCTAACATAAAGAAAAGGGCTCAAGATTTGTAGAAAAGCCCATTTATGAGGCTACCTACATGGTGCAGGTAGCTATCATAGGTTTCAAAATTGCAAACTTCTGAGAATCAAAAGCTACAGTGATGAACCTATTACCTATGATGGGTAACCAATGGCCCATAGGTACCACCTACGGTGCTGTCAGTACCAGTGTAAGTGTCAAAGACTGAAGTTTAGAGAAGCGTCCAAGATTCGGGATTTCCTTGTTCCTACAAGGGGAACCTAAATGGCGTAGGCGTCACTTGTGGACCATTAGTGGTGTCGTAAGTGGCTACCAACCCAAGTTTTTTGGTTCGCTTTAGTTTGAATTTGTAGGGTTTTTATGTAATCTATAAATACTCTTATGATGTTTCTGAGTTATTTTATGCACTTTTACATACCTTATACTCTTACAAACATATTTTAATTTCAAGATTGACTTTTGATCTTTGAATCTCTTTGTTCTTGGTTTTTGGTTAATTAATTAATTCAAAACTTTGGGTTTTCTTCATCAATTATTTGTTCTATTATTCACATGTTTTCTTTATTAAATTCTATGGATTTTTTTGAAACTATGAGTAGCTAATTCCCTTAGCTAGGGTTGTGGGAACCTTGAAAGAATAACAAAGTAAGAGAAGTGTAAGGTATCATTGTTTACACATGCATTGTGATTTTCTTCAGTTTAATTATTCTCTTAGCAATGGACAATGTTGAGAACTCTTCTGTATTCGAGATCATCTTCACATGAGAGATTAAGATTGGAAAAAAAAGATTACAATAGTGGTTTGAGGCTATTAACCCTTTTTTAATAATTTAATACCCAAAATGAGATAGTTTAACTGGGATTAAAGACAAGGGTTAATAAGGAGACACCCTAAGACTCACAAGGTGAAGGGTGAGATTTATCAAAGCATTCACAAGATGGTTGGTCATACCTAGCCTGTCAGATTCTACATGTGTGGTAGTGAGATTGTCAGATTGAGCACGAGAAATTTATGAAGTTAGAGCTTCAGGGGGAATACAATCTTAGTGTTCATATTATATTATTTACAACCAAAAGAATTCACAACTTGTTACCTTTTTACTATTTACAACAAATTCCCCCATTTACTTTTCTACACTTCCATCTACTTCAGTAAGTTCTAGAGACAAATCCGACCTATTCCCTATGGGATCGACCCAATATAGATGGGTTATTATAATTTGACAGTGACTATTTGATATCTTTTTATAGGGTATAGTTTGGGCGACATTAAATTTTTACACCATTGCTGGGGAATATGAATGCGGATTTATTGACTGAAGTTGTTGAGGTTTTTGAGGTTTACTTTTGTGTTCTTCTTGGGGCATACACCGGTGTACGCCCAGTAATGGGAGTCAAGGAAATCCCTTGATCTCATCTGATCTAGAGCTAGAAAGAATCATACAAGAAAACCATAGGATATCACAATACGGTCGTAAAGCTTATCATGACAACCTCAAAATGATCCACAGGACTTGCCTCACGTACTTCCTCAAGAGAAACTAGAACGAACTACTACGCGATTACTAGCAGAGGCTAATTTGAGGAGGTATAATAAGGCTACCCAGAGTGTTTCTCAAGAGGTAAAGAGAGTGAGACAGAGACCAAAAGCTGATTGTCGAGCAGAACTCGACAAAAGTAGAGGAGATAGAGCTCCAATACCCCCAACTTTTTAGTACTTTCCATCATATGAAGATTGAAATGAAGATTTAGGTATGTAGATCCTATTGATATAAAAGCTATCATTCATCCTACATTACCCCAGGATGTGAAGTTTGACATTACTAGTGAAATTATTCAGTTACTGAATCTGAAAGGTGTGTTTGTTGGCTGCCGACTAATGATGTAAATATTTAGCTTATTAATTTTGTTAGAATTTACACTTTATAAAATGTACCTGGGGTATATTAGGAAGCGTTGAGACTCTGGTCGTTCCCATTCTCTCTAACTGGTAAAGTAATATTATAGTTAGGGGAACACCTCGTGGGTCTTTTTCTACTTGCAATGAGTTGCGGAGGCAGTTTTTAGTCTATTTCTTCCCTTCTATTAGAATGCTATAATTGAGGGGCGAGATCTTTAATTTTAGGCATATGCATTCTTAACCAATTTATGAGGCATGGTTTGGGTTTAAGAAGAACCTGATGATGGTTCTTAATCACAGAATTTTGAAGAGAAATCTTCTGGAAATTTTTTATCCTTCCCTAAATACTAGTTCCAAATCTATGGTAAATACTATTACAGGTGGAGCGTCCATGAGCTTTCCTTGGGAATAAATATTAGATATCTTAGATCAGATATCTCTTACCAACTGAGGGTGGCAAACTCAAAAGGCAGAGAGAGGTATCGACACTTATGCCATGGGTGATTTTGGAAAGCATAGATTTATGGATGATTTAATGGCTCAGGAGGTTGTACAACTGAGGATAGAGATTGGGTTACTAATGAAGTAGTTTGTAACTATGGATTCTGAGAAGGTGAACGCTGTGTGAGCACAAGGTAAAACTGATAGGTCATATCTTTATAATGTAGATACAGAGGCAAAATATCTATATAGAGAACTAACAGGTTTTCGAGCCAAGGGCCAATTATATGTCAAAGACAATTGGAAATCAAGGAAAGAGAATCAAGGTCGAAACTACTATAGGGATAGACACGGAGATTAGAGGAGAGAGAGATGGTAACTGGAGATATAAGGATGATTATATGGAGAAGAGTTATGCATATGTTCCACCAGGAAACTATGACACTATGTCAAGGATGGAGGCATTGCTCACTAAGCTAGTTAAGGGTTCAGAAAGTCAAGAAATTTGCCTTAAGGAGATTAAGGCAGTCATTTCAGGTTTGACCCAAAAAGTAGAATCACATGCTATTACAATCAAGAAACTTGAGTAGCAATTTGGTCAGATATCAACAAACTTGAATCAGTGTCAACTAGGCACTCTTCTAAGTAATTTTGTGCAAAATCCTAAAAACAACAGTAACTATTTAGCCATCAACACTTGTAGTGGTAAGGAAACCATTTATTCTCTCATGCATGTAGATGATGAAGCTAGGGATGCTGTTGTTGATGTAGATGAGGCACCTGAAGTGGAATTTTGAAAAATTATTGACTAGTTATGAGTCATTAAAAAATTAATGGACGTTGATAAGCGTGTTGAGAAGGATAAAGAAAAGGGGAAGGAAGCTGAGCTTGTTGTGAAAACCATTCAACAACCTTCCCCACCCTTTCCTCAAAGGTTGAAGCAGAAAAAAGAAGAATGAAAGTATAAAAAGTTGATGGCTATAATGAAAGAGTTGAGTTTGAATATCCCTATTCATGAAGCTCTTGACCAGATGACTGGGTATCTAATATTTATAAAGGATTTGGTGACAAAAAAGAGGGCTATCAATTTTGAGGTCATAGTTGCATCATTGTAGTAAGATTACATCCAGATCTCTGGCACAAAAGAATGTTGATCCTAATGCTTTCACTATTCCTAGTACTATTGAGACATCAAGATTTGCTAAAGTTCTGTGTGACTTGGTGTAATACCCCGCAAAGTTCCCTCGTAGTCTAAGCCATTAGAGCCTATTAAGTAAAGACTAATTTTGCTCTTAAAAGACTAAGAAATGGCTTCCAAATTGATTAGTGTTTAAATCATATAGAATTTTCCTAATTTTAACTTTTTATTTTATGGAAAATTGAATTATCTTTCCAATGATACATATTTTGTCAAAACCCAACACCAAAAGAGAAAGTTATGGCCGAATTACAGAAAGCATTCTGAACCGCCCAAGTGCGATGGAAAGGTCCGACGGACCGTCGAGCTAGCGATGGGCCATCGCCCGAAACATAGTAGTGGAGGAAGTAAGTCCACCTTTTGGCCAGGCAAGACGGAATGGCTGACGGACCATCGAGCTAGAGACGGACCATCGCCCAAGCTATCGCCGCTAAGACAGTAAGTCCCATTCTGGCCCAGGTGCGATGGTCAGGCCGGCGGACCATCACACGAGCCATCTTAGATCCTGTTTAGTATTTTTAAGTCATTTTTAAAAAGGACTATTTGGTCATTTTCCATCCTTCCTAACATCTATATACATCTGGCCAAGGCAAAAACGCCATATTCTCCTCAAGCATAAAAAATCTAGGGTTTCTTGCAAAAATTACTCCCAAGAACAAGGTCCAAATCTTCCTCCAAGAAATTCAAGAACTCATCATAGATTTTATAAATTGAGTTAGGATTCAAGACTCCCAAGTCAAAAGCTTCAAGAACCCTCATTCAAGAGTGTGAAAAAGAGTCTCAAGCGAGATTGTTCATCTACATTCAAAATCTAAGGTATGTAGGGTTTGAACAAGGGTAACTCTTTCACCCTTGTTCCCAAAGGCTTATTTCAAATACAAATTTCTACAAATTATGAGATTTTCCATGAAATTAAAGTTAGGGTTTATACCCATTCTTATTGTTTTCAAGATCTTGAGATTTCCCATGGATTAAAGGTTGAATTACATGATTTTGTTTATATTTCCATGCCTATTTCCAAATTTTCTAGATTTTAAGATTTATTATGAATGTTTTGTTATCAAGCGTGAATTTTAAGATGTTGAAATCATGAGATTCATATTATGAGTTATTTTTCCAATATCTTGATTGAGATGATTGTAAGCTTTTTAAGATGATGGTTGAGCATGAAGTTTAAATATGATTTTGATATATTAAAGCTTTATATTTTGAGTCCTAAGTACAAGTGATGAGTTTATAAGGAGATTATGATCTCAAAGTCTTGTTGACAAGTTTTGTTAAGTACTTTCAAAAGCTAAGATAGGAATCCACACTACTTTTGATTTAAAGTAAGAGAAATATGTTTTGGTCTTCATTATAGACCCTTTAGTTAGTTTGAGGTGGATTTCCTAAGAGTTCTGAGCTTAGTATGGGAGTAGTATTTAGCACCGAGTTGGGTATGATTCCAAGGTCTCATACCCCAGAACTATGTGCAACTGTAGGTTTGAGATTTATGGGCCTAAGGCCGAGATAGTGATCACTAAAGATGAGGTTCTACTTCAATGGCAAGGGTAGAACAATTCTACCCAACGTGGGAAAGACATTGGACTCCATGTAGCTCACATGATTTATGTACGTTAGAAGAAACTCCTGAGTTCCAAGTGTCCCGAGTCTAAAAGAGTTCTAGAGTTCTCAAGTGTTAAAAGTTCCTAAAAGTTCTAAGTCTTTAAGTTTTAAAGAATTTTTACTCTCCACAAGATAAAATCATGAGTTTTAAAGTATTGTTTAAAGCTTCCTTTAGCCTTCAAGTACTGAGAATAAGAGGAGAGTATAGATTTTAAAGTTAAGTATAATGACTCACAAAATTTTTGTTACATGTTTCACTATTCATGATTTATGAGTTTCATATTTTAGACTTATTCAAGACATGTGACTCATTCCTATTTACATGCATGATTTTATTTAAGAGTATTGATATTGTTTTATGTAAATGCATACACCCCCATATACTCAGTACATCCTCGAAGTACTGATTAATATATACGTCTTTATGTTATATTGTCTCATAATGTAGGTATAAGTTGTAGCACATACACCATATTTAGTCAGTTCGTAGCCTTCAGTCAGCAGGAGATGAGTCCTTTTAATTCAAGGGCTTGGGTCAGTTATACAGTTTTAGAAGTATTGTATTTTCTTTATTCATTCGTATTAATTTGGGATAGTTGGGAGTCATGGCCCAGCTCTCCATAGTCAATACTAATAGAGGCTTCATAGACACTTAGTAGTGTCGATGTATTTTATTTTAGTTTTGTTCGTAAAGGAAGAGTTGTAATCTTGTAAACTAAGATTTTGTATTGATAAAGTTCAGAGAAGTTTTATTGTCTCCGCTAATTTTGTTTAAATTTTTCTATTTTATTTAGTTTCTTGTAAGTATGCCAGTAGTAGGGTTAGCTTGGGATTACTTGTGACCCTAAGCACCGTGTGATGTCTCAGGACCCATTTTTGGGGCATTACAAACTTGGTATTAGAGCACAGAGTTCAAGTGTCCTAGGGTGTCTATGAAGTCGTGTGTAGTAGAGTCTTGCAGAATGGTACGGAGACATCTGTACTTTTCTTTGAGAGGCTATAAGGCATATAGGAAATGTCTCCATTCTTTCAAGTCTCAGATCATGCTATAGAAATGCCCTCTAAGAAACTTAAATAGCTTTCCATCTTACTCTATTCAGGCCATCTCTGCCTTATTTTTAAGGTACCAGAGACAGTCAAGCTTAATTCTCCGCAGATAGTTATGAGATTATAAGAAGTCTAGAAAATATCCCATTAGTGCTTTTGACTTCTGAAGATTGAAGTGATTTATTATGTTTGTAAAAATCATGCACTAAGCCCAAGTCAGATGTGCTTTTAGATTTCCTCCTTAGAATCCATTATGATAATATATACTTCTTTATTTATGTACTATTCTTGAGGTAACCTGATTGGCAAGTTCCAATTTCCTCCCCTGATAATTCTCTCAGACTTGCTAGCAAGAAGTTTTAAAAGTCTTACAAAGCGGCTTGAGTGGAGACTTCTAGTGTGTTATAAGTCCCCCAAGTTTAAATTTATGCCTCATTCTTATAAGTCATTTAGTTAAGACAGAGTAAGATGTGTATTCTTAGATCATTGAATATTGTGTGTCAAGTTTCTATCTTTTGTAATCTTGTTATCATTGTGTTGTTGAAAATCAAAGTCTAGTGAAGCCGTGTGAGACCTATTTCACTTTACTAGCAACTTGTTGTTCATCTTGTTGTCCTTGTATGTTAGTCTTGTAGAAGGGAGAGAAGGAGTTATTAGTTAAGGAAAATTGTTGTTTGCTTGAAGTAAGAAAAAATTTATTGATTGTGTCTGTTGTGCTAGAAAAGTATAGGTTATTGATAAAAGTACTTTGTGGAGGAGTGTTGTTAATTTAGGCTTTCCTGAGATTGCAAGAGGAAGTTTAGTTAAAACTTATAGAGCTATTAAAGAAGTTTAGGTGTATAGATATGTGAATAGTAATGAGGTGTAGAAGGAAGATGTGGTAACAGATTATAAATAAGATAGACCATAGGCTTGTGATTGATCATTATTATTATGAGGTTATAGCGGGCTAGTATTTTCGGATGTTGGGCAGGTAAGAATAGCTTTCAAGATTGTGGTTAATCATAGCTAGAATTAGATACTAAGTTTGAATAGTAGATGATGAGCAAGGTGGATATAATGATTGATGTGTTGTGAATGTTAGTCATATGGAAGTGATTTAGTAGGCTTGAACAGTGTATGCAAGAGCTTAAGTTTATTTGGATCGTAATAAAGTATGATGTTGTATGTATGATGTGGAAGTACGCCCAAGGTGCTATGGGGCTGCATTATTTTTCGAGAATTATTTCATGTTGTGTGATTAGTACCCACGTTGAGTTGCTAGGTGGAGAAAGACTAGTTAGATAATGTATAATGTTCTTGACAGCTAAGTTAAGGAGTTATAATTGAAGATGTGGAGCCTGTTAGGTATGATTTTGATTCTCATGGTTTAGAAATATAAGTTTACAATCGTGAAATTGGTAGGCTATGACAGAAGTAGTATGGTCTGTCAGAGGTTTGGAGATATTCATGTTAAGCATTAGAATCTAAGTTTGAAACTTTAAAGATTGAGATAATAGAAATAAGAGTTGAAGCACTAGATGACGTGCACTCCGACTATGGGGTGCTCATGCAGATCCTAAGTTAGTAAGTGTTCAAGTATTATATGATGACTATTGGGGCTATAGAAAGATAAGGTGTAACTCAGAAGGTAGTGTTAGGAGTTGGTTTTGCGCTTTCAGGTGTAGTCATTCAGGTTAAGTTCTTTTGTTCATGTGCATTGTTATATCCTAGACTCTAGAGTAAAGTGATTGCAGTTAGACTAGAGTTTATATAGTGGTTCACAACTTCAGAGTGATGGGTTAAATCTAAGGGGGAGATGATAGAACTAGTAACCAAGTCAAGCTTTCAGATTCTAGTAGATGTACCAATAAGTTGTAGAATAGCTTTGAGAAAGATTGATGCTTGATCCAATCTTATTTTAGTAGTTTTAGTTGTCCCAATACCTACTCATGCCTCACGTTTTAGTTCCATGATCTTAATTCGTGTTCATGCATATGATAGAGAATCATGTACTCTTCTAGTTCCCAAAATGAGGAGTTTTAGTTCGTTCAGCAGTTGGAATCACATTCCATAAGTTATGAACTCCAAATTTGGGTCATGCAGCTTATGGTCCATGTACTCAAGCTTTACAGTATGTCAGTTCCGGTACTCAGGAAATATTTTTAATAATCAGCAAAATTCAGACTTGTAGCAAGCATGTCTTCAGATCAGACTTCTTTGATGAGTTCACGATGTTAAATATTCTATTCCTCAAGCCTCAGTTGGGTGTCAAGTTATACACAGTATCCCTTTATGTTTTAGGTCCCCCTATTCTAACCATTTAGTTACCTTTCCTCAGATCATGATAGTGATGACAAATAGTTGTCTGGATGGGAGAGAGTAAACCTTTTTTTCATTATTGGAAGATTATTGTATGCTTATTTTAGCTGAGACTGTAAGTGTGAAGTAAGATTGAGGCCAAGTCTTTGGTACATGTCATGGTTAGTTAAAATTTTATGCGTGTCTTCTGAAGCATAGTGAAGGAAATCTGTTGTTGATAGAGGTTTAGGGAATATGAAATGATGCCTTACGAATGGTTGCTTAGGAGTGCATATGTGGTTATAACTATAGGCTTGAATGTTATGTTTGTATATCTGGATGAATGCATTGTGCATTAGTAAATGTCTAGTACGAGGTTGAATGTGGTTGTGGGAGTGGTAATGAGAACTTTGCATGAGATGAAAAGTTGTGAAATGCAGGGTGTGTTGAATTCATGGTTCAGACTAGTATTATAGCATGATGTGGTGTATCTTGTGAATTTGAGTTAGGCTTGAACATGGTGAGAGAATTTAGTTCAGTCTATACATTAGTAGATGGAAGTATCAGTGCCATGTGAAAATTTTAAGTTGGACCGAGCGAGTATAGTATTTGAGGGGAATAGTATAGTTGAAGGAGTGTTTGAGAAGTGTTGCTAAGTTTGAGAGTAAGAAGTTACATTGCTTGAGGCCTAGTACTTATATCCCGACTTATGATTCATAGGTCTACATTCCAAGCTATAGAGTCATAGCAATATTGTAATTTCTTATTTAAATGTCTTGTTCAGATCTTGCCCAAAGTTCCTTGCACCCTCATATCGTTAGAACTCCCTAGAATGGCGGTTGAAGAAATCCTCCACTTGAGTATGAGTATCTAGTCATGATTCAGTCCATAAGTATTCACTGAATGATCTTTGTTTTCCAAGTATTCTAGCTCAGACAATGTGATACCCATTGTGTGACCTTAGCCTCATCTTCTCATGATATATGCCTGCATAAACTATCGCTTCGTTGTTTATAAGTACGATCGTACCATGAGCACATAAAGCAAATTCTAAACTCTTAGCATGAGTCAGCTCCTCATAACAAGAAAAAGTCAAGTTAGCTTAGATTCGGATGAAGATAACAACCTTCCTTCATTCAGTTCCTCACTAATCAGAGATTCAGCTATATGGCTATTCTTACGACAAGTTCTTGTACCTTCCGAAGTATTCAAAAGTTTAGAAAGATATAAAGATGGTTTAGCCATTTGTTCCAGCTGTGCATCCTTAGTTCCTCGGTATTTTAGTCTAACTAGAGACATTCGAGGAAGAATGTTTTCAAGGGGGAGATATTGTAAGACCCTACAAAGTTTCCTCGTAGTCTAAGCCATTAGATCCTATCAATTGAAGCCTAATTTCTCTCGTAAAGGACTAAGTAATGGCTTCCAAAGTGAGTAGTGTTTAAATCATATATAATTTTCCTAATTTTGACTTTTTATCTTGTGGGAAATTGAATTATCTTTCCAACGATACCCATTTGTCAAAATCCGACACCGAAAAAGAATGTTATGGACGAATTACAGAAAGCATTCTGAACCGCCCAGGTGAGACGGAAAGGTCCAGCGGATCGTCGAGCTAGCGATGGGTCGTCGCCCAAACCATTGCAGCGGAGGCAGTAAGTCCACCTTCTGGACAGGCATGACGAAATAGCTAACAAACCGTCAAGATAGCAACGGACCATCGCCCAGGCCGTCGGTGCCAAGACAGTAAGTCCCATTCTGGCCCAGGTGCGATGGTCAGGCCGACGGACCGCCAAACCAGCGACGGACCATCGCACGAGCCATCGTAGATCCTGTTCAGTATTTTCATGTCATTTTTAAAAAGGACTTTTTGGTCATTTTTCATCCTTTCCAATATCTATATTCATATGGCCAAGGCAAAAATGCCATATTTCCTTCAAGCATAAAAAATCTAGGGTTTCTTGCAAAAATTACTCCCAAGAACAAGGTCCAAATCTTCCTCCAATAAATTCAAGAACTCTTCATAGATTTTACAAATTGAGTTAGGATTCAAGACTCCCAAATCAAAAGTTTCAAGAACCCTCATTCAAGAGTGCGAAAAAGAGTCTCAAGCAAGCTTGTTCATCTACATTCAAAATCTAAGGTATGTGGGGTTTGAACAAGAGTAACTCTTTCACCTTTGTGCCCAAAGGCTTATTTTAAATATAAATTTCTACAAATTATGAGATTTTCCATGAAATTGAAGTTAGGGTTTATACCCATTATTATTGTTTGCGAGATCTTGAGATTTCCTATGGATTAAAGGTTGAATTACATGATTTTGTTTATATTTCCATGCCTATTTCTAAATTTTCAAGATTTTAAGATTTATTCTGAATGTTTTGTTATCAAGCATTAATTTTGAGATGTTGAAATCATGAGATTCTTATTATGATTTATTTTTCCAATATCTTGATTGAGATGATTGTAAGGTTTTTAAGATGATGGTTAATCATGAAGTTTAAATATGATTTTTATGGATTAAAGCTTTATATTTTGAGTCCTAAGTACAAGCGATGAGTTTATAAGGAGATTATGATCTCAAAGTCTTGTTGACAAGTTTTGATAAGTACTTTCAAAAGCGAAGATAGGAATCCACACTACTTGTGATTTAAAGCAAGAGAAATATGTTTTGGTCTTTATTATAGACCCTTGAGTTATTTTGAGGTGTATTTCCTAGGAGTTTTGAGCTGAGTATGGGAGTAGTATTTAGAACCGAGTTGGGTATGATTCCAAGGTTTCATACCCAAGAACTATGTGCCACCATAGGTTCGAGATTTATGTGCCCAAGGCTGAGATAGTGATCACTAAAGATGAGGTTCTACTACTATGGCAAGGATAGAACAACTCTCCCCAATGTGGGAAAGACGTTGGAATCCATATAGCTCACATGGTTTATATCGGTTAGAAGAAACTCCCGAGTTCCAAGTGTCCCGAGTCTAAAAGAGTTCCACAGTTCTCAAGTGTTAAAAGTTCCTAAAAGCTCTAAGTCTTTAAGTTTTATAGAAGTTTTACTCTCCACGAGATAAAAGCATGAGTTTGAAAGTATTGTTTAAAGCTTCCTTTAGCCTTCAAGTACTGAGAATAAGAGGTGAGTATAGATTTTAAAGTTAAGTATAATGACTCACGAGATTTGTGTTACATGTTTCACTGTTCATGATTTATGAGTTTTTTATTTTAGACTTATTCAAGCCATGTGAGTCATTCCTATTTGCATGCATGATTTCAGTAAAGAGTATTGATATTGTTTTATGTAAATGCATACACCCCATATACTCAGTACATCCTCAAAGTACTGATCCACATATACGTCTGTGTGCTACATTGTCTTATAATATAGGTCCAAGTTATAGCGCATACACCATATTCACAGCAGGAGATGAGTCCTTTTGATTCATGGGCTCGGGTCAGTTATACAGTTTGAGAAGTATTGATTGTATTTTCTTTATTCAGTCGTATTGAGTTGGGAGTTATAACCTGGCTCCCCATAGTCAGTACTAGTAGAGGCTTCATAGACAGTCAGTAGTTTCGATGTATTTTATTTCAGTTTTGTTTGTAAAGGAATAGTTGTAATCTTGTAAACTCAGATTTTGTATTGATCAAGTTCAGAGAAGTTTTATTGTCTCTACTGATTTGTTCTAATTTATGTATTTTATTCAGTTGCTTGTAAGTATGCCAGTAGCAGGGTTAGCTTGGGATTACTTGTGATCCTAAGCACTGTGTGACGTCTCGAGACCCATTTTCGAGGCGTTACACTTAGGTTCCAATCTTAACTTGATGTCACTATAAGTGTTCAAATAGATGGGCTTGAGACCTCTGAACCAATGATGATGTGGTTGTTGATGGCAAATTATATAGTGAAGAAGGCTGTGGATATATCTTATGATGTTTTAGTAAAGGTGTACATCTTTATCTTTCTATCCGACTTTGTCATCTCAGATTGTGAAGTTGATTTTGAGATGCCCATAATCTTAGGGTGTCTATTTCTGGACTCTGGTCGAGCATTGGTGGATATAGAAAAGGGCAAGGAGAAGAAGGAGTGCAATCCCAGTGATAGCCCGATTGAAATACCACTTCCTCCTTCACCTATTGCGCTATTACAGATTGCGACTACCTCTGTGCCCATTGTTAATGAATGTGGTACCCTGGAATGTATGAACTTTATGTGAGAGATAGTTCCATCACTCTTTCCACCCAAAGACCAAAGAAAAGGGTTCTACCTAGAGCCCAAACTGAGCACGGTGGGTATTTCAGAGATGCAGGAGTTTGAAGATCACTTTTGGCAGTGACATTTTGAGTTGATGACTAGGGCTTTAGGATAATATAGTCCAACATTGGTTCAAGAATTTTATGCTTATTATCAAATGGATCTAAAGCAGCTTTATCCATATGGGAGATTGTGTAAAGAAAGTGACCCCTTACTTGCAGCATTGATAAGAGGTGTTCGGGTGAACATCTCAACATAAACTATTTCCAGGTTTCTTCATGGTCTAGATTTCTAGTTGTCAGCCGAATGCTAAAATTGATCATTGCATGATGAAATACAGAAAGTAAAGAAAAATCATATTGGTACGAAGGATAAGTACAATCACTTTTGGTGGATGGCTGGGATTATTGCTACAATGCAGAATGAGGCACCTTGGGTGATTGGCCCTTCGACATGGATACAAAGGGTAATTTGAATTTTGCTATAAAGGCTTGGTGGATGCTAGTTTGTCATCATTTGAGTCCTATAAATAGGGACAATATGTTCAGTGCAGCCTGAGCCACCCTAGTTTTAGGTATCATGAAGGGCTATGAGATCGACGTAGACAATATTATAACTTAAGATATTTGTGATCGAGCAGTAAACATGGACACCATTTTATCTTTCTCATTCTTATTGATGCAACTATGTTTGGATCAGGGTGTAGCAGAGATCCAGGGTGTGGATCAGTTTTTCTTGGTTTGGAGGACCATCAATTTAGGATTGATACAAGATTTTTCTATCCCCATATCAATGGCGATGGTGGGATCCACTTTATTTTTGGAGGCATTCAGTCTAGAGGGCTTGGTAATGATACTCTAGGGTTTACCAATACTGGTGAAACCCCCACTGAGACTTCCCAGTCTGAGCCTCAGGCCTCAACAGATGCAGTTGGTACTTCTCATGATCTGACTCTGCCTCCTATTGCAAGGCCATTTACCTCCACACAACCTCCGCTAGTTATGCTCTAGTCCGGCAAGTTCTTGACTGACGTGCTAAAGAGATTGGGTACATTAGAATAGAAAATAATGAATATTAAGTAGGGGGTATAGACATGGGTTAAGAGGGATATCCAGAGTGATATTCGAGGCATGCAAACCTAGTTTGATGAGTTATAGTAGTGAACTATCCAGAAGTTGGCGAGCGTTCAGGCCTCAAATCTAGTAGTGTGAATAAGGAGTTGACTGTGCTTCAAGCAATGATTGAGGATATGTATGCGAGGACATTATATACTTACTCGATTATTAAGGAGATATCAATTGAGAAGTTGCTAGATATTTAAGGCATAAAAGGAAAAAAAGGTTGCTGAGGGAGAAGGTTGTGAGAGACTAAAAAAGAAGATAAGAAAAAAAGAAAAAAGATAATATGGAGGTAGTCAGTTTTTAGTCTATATAGGACTACCATACAAGGTTCCATGAGATGGGGGTAAGAGCCAGTAGCTCCTGAGTGGTTGATGTGATAGCTAGGGCTGCAGTAGATTTGAGTGGGAATATCGCTCTGCCTCTAAATATACCATTAAGCGTATAGACCACTATTAGTGCCACTAATGATGCGAGCCTCCTGGTCATTAGTTGGACCACTACTGATGAGAGTGGGTCCTATTCTAGGGCCCTCCATGCTGAGATATCATAAGCTAACGCCTAGTGCACCCATGTATGTCTTCCTCCCTATTTTTTCTTTTTAGATTCACTGGGGCTAGTGCATAGGCTTTAGTTGAGGGTGGGGGTGTATCATAACTGTTTTGGGATTTTTTTGCCATGCTTCTTTTCTCAATGGTCATGGTATGGTTGTAGAAACGACATGTCTAGGAAATATTTTGTCTTATTGTGTTTTTTTTCGTGTTATTTTGTGGTGTTTTGTTTATCTAGGAGGAAAGTAAGTACCTAAGGGCAGTTGATATGTTTTGTTTGTTCGAAAAAATTATACCCCTCTAAAAAATTTATTTCTAAACTGTGTGATGTGTATATATATGTGATCACTATGAATCTCATTATTATATTAGGATTAGGGACATAATAATTATAGCTAGCATTTGCATGAATCAGATAGGTAGTAGCTTGTGATACGACGTTATGACATATGTGTGTGTGTGAGATGTTTATGTAGTTCCCCTTTTGTGTTGAATCTAGAACTTGCCCAATTTGTCTTTCCTAGGTTTAGGATATTTGGTTAGAAAAGGATAATAGGCCGTTTTTGAAGTTAGTCCACTTTTAGCCTAAACGACCTTCTAAATGAAAATAAGAATCCTTTGATCCCTACTTTGAGCCTGTTTAGACCTAGTTTCTTATTTTCACCTTTCACCTTCCCATTTTAATTATAATGAACCTATTTTGGCCCTAATCCTCCTTGGACATTATGCACCTAAACTTAGGTAAATTTCCAAAGTTGAGTGTGTCTATCATAGGGGTGCATGATTAGAAGTGGGTATGAAGAAGGGAGTAAATACAAGAACAAAAAGTAGGGATGGGTGTGGTAAAATAATGGAAAAATAAAAGAATATAGATTTGAAATAAAAAAAGAAAGAAAAAAAGAAATTGCACCCAACCTAAATAAGCAATAAACAAAAAAGGGAGAAATAAGGGTGGAGTAAAAGAAAAGTTGGTTGATAGATGGATCCCAAAACATAATTGTAGTGGAAAGAAGTCTTAGTCACTATATTCCCAAATGTACCATACTAGTCCCCAAGCCTACGTTACAAGCCGAGTAAAGTCCTAGAGTGATCCTAACCCAACTATATCAAAACTAAGGTAAAGAAAATAAGGGAAAGCCTATGGTATTCTGTGCACATTGATGAATCTTCTTTGTGAGTATGAGTGTCTAGTGATTGTACTTTCATTAACATGCATTATTATAATGAGTGAGTGGGACTTATTTGTTGTGAGGGTGCGTGGATTATATTGCTAGCTGCTTATCTGTTCGGGTAGTGCAATTTGAATATATGATTGATTATGTGTTGCTAACGTAATTCCATAGCTCCATTCCATTGTGTCACATTGTTGGGATTCATTGATTCACACAATTGATTTTGAAAATTTAAAATAAAAGGGGGGGAGGTAATATTTTTGAACTGAATTTGAGACTGACTGCCATAGGTATCTTAGGTTTCTCCTGGTTAAGCATCGTGATGTGTTTTGTTGTGTTTTTATTGCCTGAGGACATACAAACATTCTAAGTTGAGGGTGTTGATGTGCCATGGTTTCATGGCACTTTTGATGCTTAAAATCTGAAAATATGCAAGTACTTAAGATTTTATTTGGTATATATGATGGGTTTTTGTGTCTATTTCACAAGGAACTAGGTTTTGGAGTTTAACATGGAGAAAATGGGTCAAGATTTTCAGAAAAGTCAACTTATGAAGCTACCTACGTGGCATAGGTAGAATTTACGTGGTGTAGGTAGCTTTCATAGGTTTCAGAGTTGCAAACTTTAGAGAATTAGAAGCTACAGTGATGAACCTGTTACCTACGAAGGGTAACCTAGACCCATATGTACCACCTATGGCGCCGTAGGTACCTATGTAAGTGTCAGAGGCTAATATTTAGAGAAGCTACCAAGATTGGGGATTTCCTGGTACCTACGAGGGGCACCTACGTGGCATAGGTGTCACTTACGGCCCATATGTGGCGCTGTAAGTAGCTGCCGAGCAAAGTTTCCCGATTTGCTTTGGTTTGGATTTTTAGGGTTTATATGGAATATATAAATACTCTTATGATGTTTTTGAGTAGTTTATACACTTTTATGAACCTTATACTCTTACAAACATATTTTGATTTCAAGATTGACTTTTGATCTTGGAATCTCTTTGTTCTTGGTTTTTGGTTGATTAATTAATTTGAAACTTTGGGTTGCCTTTGTCAATTATTTGTGAGATTATTCATATGTTTTCTTTATTGAATTCCATGAATTGTTTTGCAACTATGAGCGGCTAATTTCCTTAGCTAGGGTTGTGTGAGACATAGCATAATAATGAAGTAGGGGAAGTGTGAGGTTCGTCTAGATCATTGTTTACACTTGCATTGTGATTTTCCTTTGTTTAATTGTTCTCTTAGTAGTGGCCAATGCTGAGAATTCGCTTGTATTTGACATCGTCTTCAAAAGAGAGATTGAGATTGGGAAATAATGATTGCAACATCGTTCCAAGGCTATCAATCCTCATCTAATAACTTGATACCCAAAAGGTGATAGTTAAACTGGGATCAAAGACAAGAGTTAGTAAGGCGACACCCTGAGACTTACAAAGTAAAGGGTGAGATTTATCAAAGAGTTCACAAGATGGTTGTCAATACCTAGCTTGTCAGATTTTGCATATGTAGCAATTAGATAGTCGTATTGAGCATGAGAAACCTACGGAGTTAGATCACCAAGGGGAGCATAGTCTTAGTGTTCATCTTAGATTGTTTACAACCAAGAGAATTCACAACTTGTTACTTTCTAATGTTTACTACAAATTCCCCCTATTTACTTTTCTGCACTTCTGGCTACTTCAACAAGTTTGAGAGACAAATCCAACCTCTTCCCCGTCAGATTGAACCCAACCTAGTTGGGTTAGTATAATTTGATAGCTAAGACATTGTATATTTTTAGAGGGTATATGTAACTCCACAAAAATGGGTCCAGAGATGTCACATGGTGCTCAAGACTACGAGTAGCCTTAAGCTAACCTTGTCTTCTTCCTACCGAGTCTGAATCTCATAATAAGGAAATATAAATATAACATCAAAACTAGAATTGGGAAATCTGTCTGAGATAACTGAGAATATCTGAATATAATCTTTGAAAAATACTAGACTCAAGAGTCTGATTAATCAATATAGAAAATCTGAATCATAATCTAGCAGTCTGACAAGCCTTTACTACTAATGCTAGAGAGTTACTGGGACAAACCCCCATCTGACTCGAACTGACTAAAAATACTGAATCTTCTATACTAATAGGCTGAAAAACTGAAAGACTAAGTCCCCGAACTATGTGGATTCATCAACTATCAGGATGTAGATGGAGATTCTCGAAATCACTCACAATACGGAAATTGAGCACTTGAAACTACATTATGAGATAATGTAGCAGATAGACGTATATGTGGATCAGTACATTGAGAATGTACTGAGTATATGGGGGTGAATGCATAGGTGAAATAATATCTCAACGTCATCACAATTTATAAAATAATGCATGCTAGTAAATGACTCACATAAGCTAGAATATCTGAAAACTGTAAATCATAATCAAGAATAGAAAAACATGTTGCATAAATCTAGTGAGTCATAACATTTAGTTTCTAAAAGTTGTACTGGTATTCTGTCTTTAAATCATAATGTCGAAGTGTAGAAAGGACTCACTTCTATATCTATAAATTGAAATCTAAAATCTTATAGCGAAAGCCATATGTAAAGCAATATCTAAATAAAACTGTGAGCCTTTATACTTAGTTTCTAAAAGCTGTTTTGTTAAAATTATTCTGTTCTGTAAGGTTTTACTAGTAAGAAAATTCTTTTAAAATACTATTTTAAAAGTCTTTACTGTTAGACTGTAGGGACTTCCTTTAAAATTTTTCAGTAAGGAAGGTTCTTCTATCCGACATAAACCATGTAAGCTATCATGGAGTCCAAAGTCTAGTTCCCTTATGGGAAAACCTCACGTTGGGGAGATATGTCAGACTTTTGTCAATGAGTATAACCTAATCTAAGTAATCTCATCTGTATCTGTCATCCATATAGAAATGGGAATAATTTGATAATCTGAACCTACGTTGGCTTGTAGTTTTGGTGCTTGAGAACATACCCAACTCGATGCTAAATACTACTCCCTTTAATGTGTATTCTCATTCTGTTGGAAATCCACTTTAAAATCTAGTACAATGGTCCATTGCAAAAACCAACTGTATATTTGTTTAGTTAAACTGTAGTCTGAAATTGAAGTGGATTTCATATCTAAGCTGAGATCAAAAGATCAAATCTTTATCAAAAATCTAAAAATACTCTAGTCATAGGGTGCTCACAACATAATCAATCTTGAAATAACAATATTCAACTAGGGCTTAATACCCATGCACCAAATTCATGTCAAAATATAATAATATACATGCTTGATAATAAAGGTATTGATTATTCAACTCAAAATCTAGAAATTACTACAATACGCATGAAAATACGAAAGTAAACACGAAATTCATTATCTAACTTACTTCAAAGCTCAAAATCCTTCAATTAGAAATATTGGGTATGAGCCCTAATTTGAAATTCATGAATAATCATTCAAAATCATATAAATTTATAATTAAAACTAGTTTTTGGCACAAGAATGAAAGATGATCCTTGTTCAAATACCCCATATACCCTAATTGATGCGATTACTAAGAAAGCTTGAACTTGAATCCCTATTTGTGCTCTTAAAGATGAATTCTTGAATCTCTTGAATTGGGAATCCTTAATTTTGAGCTATCTTTGAAAAAGAATGGAGGAAATTTGATTTTTTGGTGGTTAAGTTTTGAGGTTCTAGGGTTTTCTTGAGAGAGAATTGATGAAAAGTGAGCATAGAATGCTAAGAATAGGTTTAATTCTGTGTTATTCATGATTTGGGGGCTTGAAAATTGACCTTTTAAAATTTAACTCGAAAATTGGAAAAATCCCGATTTGTCCACCCACCGCAACGCGCCAATATTGTGGTGGCTCACTGGAAAAGTGACGAGCCCAATTTTGCCCATCAACAAGACACAGGGCTATCAGTTGGGCTACTAGAAAAGGGACGAGTCCTATTTTAGCCATTGCCACAACACGCTGAAATTGCGTTGCCTCACTGGAAAAAGGACGAGTGGGAACTGGACTTTCGTCACGATGCGACATAATCGAGGTGCTCCATTGGATTTTGACAATTGCAAAATCGTCCTTCACCGCGATGCAGTGCCTGTCAAAATGCCATACTATTTTACTAAAAACGCTATAACTTCTCAACCAAGTATCGGATTAAGGCAAAATTAGTATAGTTGGAAAGCTGAGACAATTATCTACACAATGGTTAGTCTATCACTTAAAAATTCTACATGTATCAAGAGTTATTCATTTTCAAATTTAACCCTTAACATTCTAGGAGCTAAACTGAGCTAGGAAAAAGTATGGGGTATTACAATATCTCCCTCTTGGGAACATTCATCCTTGAATGTGGCTTGTCAAACTATAAATACTGAGGAACTGAGGCTATATGTTGACTTGCATAACTGAAAAAATTGTATGACTGAATCTAAACATGCTAAGCTATTGAACTAATCTGCGAGTGCATGAATTTACATGAAGATAACTATATGGCTGAATTTGAGACTGGAAAAAGAATTGAATTAAGGAAGATCGTTACCTTCGGCTGAATCTGAGTTCGTGGGGAAAAGGTTAGGATATTTGGTATGCATGTCTACTTCTGCTTGCTAAGTAGAACCTTCAACGTACTGATTTCTCCATAGAACTTTGACCAATGGAACTTCTTTCTTCCTTAGTCTACAAATCTGATGGTCAAAAATCTTTACTAGGACTTCTTTGTATGAGAGGCAATTCTGAATATCTGTACTTTCTAGAGGGACTATAACGGCTGAATCATCTATGAACTTCTTTAATAAGGACACAAAGAACACTGGATGAACTGATAACAAGTCTGTGGGTAGCTCAATATCATAGGCTACCTTCCCAACACAATTAAAAATCCTATAGGGGCCTATATATGGGGGACTAAACTTCCCCTTTTTGCTAAATCTCTTCACCCCCTTCATGGGTGAAACCTTTAAAAACACAAGATCATCTACTTCAAACTTAAGATCACTCTTGCTTATGTCTGCATTTGGTTTTTGACGACTCTGAGCTGCTTTCAATCTCTCTAGAATCAGCTGAACTTTATCCATGGCTTCAAAAACCATATCTAGCCTAATCAAAGCGGCCTTACCTACTTCGAACCAACTAACAGGTGATTTACATCTCTATCCATAAAGAACCTCAAACGGATCCATATGAATACTAAAATGGTAACTGTTATTATTGACAAACTCAATCAACGATAAGTGGTCATCCCAACTGCCTTTGAAGTCAAGAACACATGCCCTCAACATATCTTCTAAAGTATGAATGGTCCTATGCCTGACTATCTATCTGTGGATAGAAAGCTGAACTGAGATGAATTTGGGTACCAAGACCCTTCTGAAAGGCGTTCCAAAACTAAGAGGTAAATTGAGTACCCCTATCTGAGATGATGGGCAACAAACCCATTTTTACTATCAGGTAATCCTAAAACTGGGGATGAAGTGAGTCGAGTCTTCAACTCCTGAAAACTCTTCTCACAGGAATCTGACACTGAAACTTAACTTTATTTTGGGCCAATCTAGACATAGGGGACACAATAGACAAAAAACCCTCAAAAAATGTCTATAATAGCTAGCTAAACCCAAGAAACTTTTAATGTCTGATGGAGAAATAGGTCTAGGCCAATTCCTTACTACTTTTGTGTTTTAGGGATCAACCCTAATACCATCATTGGAAATAATAAGATCGAGGAAAGCTACTTATCTTATCTTAAATTCACATTTACTGAACTTGGCAAATAATTGGTAATTTCTAAGAGTTTTCTACACAATTCTAAGGTGGTCTGCATGATCATCCTCACTATGAGAATAGACAAGAATATCATCTATAAAGACTATGAAAAACATGTCCAAATACTATTTGAACACTCTGTTCATCAAGTCCATGAAGGCTGCGGGGACCTTGGTAAGACCAAATGACATGACTAGAAACTCAAAATGACCATAACGGGTTCTGAAAGTTGTCTTTGGAATGTCACATCCCTTACTCTAAGCTAATGATAGCAGGATCTAAGGTCTATCTTAGAGAAATAACTTGCACCTTATAGCTGATCGAGTAAGTCATCAATCCTAGGAAGAGGATATTTATTTTTGACTGTGACTTTATTTAGCTGATGATAGTCAATGCACATTTGCAAAAAACCATCTTTCTTTCACACGAATAGGATGGGAGCACCCTATGGAGAAATACTGGGCCTTATGAATCCTTTATCTAAAAGGTCCTTAAGATGATCTTTTAACTCTTTAAGCTCGGCTAGATCCATACAATATAAAGGAATAGAGATAGGCTTAGTATCTAGAAGAAGGTCAATACCTAATTCTATTTCCCTATTCGGAGATACCCATGGCAAATCTTCAGGAAAAACATCAGGAAACTCATTGACTACACTGACTAACTGAACTTTTGGGGTCTCAGACTTAGTTTTTTTGACCTTAACTAGATGATAGATACATCCCTTTGAGATCAACCTTCTGGCTTTAAGGTAGGATATGAAATGACTCTTAGGAGACACTGAATTTCCTTCCCACTCAAAGAATGGATCATCTAGAAATTGAAACTTCACCACTCAGGTGCGATAATTTATGGATGCACAATAAGAATAGAGCCAATACATACCAAGAATAAGGTCAAAGTCTACCATATCTAACTCTATTAAATCTGCTAACATGATTTTATGAAGGACAGTGATAGGACACTTTCTATAGATCTATTTGGCAATAACTGACTCACCTACTGGGCTAGAAACTAAGAAGGGCTCAAGGATCTTTTCAGGACGTATTTCAAAATTCACTACAACTAATGGGGTCACATAAGAGAAACTCGACCCGGGGTATAACAAAATATAAACATCAAGATAAAATACGCGAAGCATACCAGTGACAACATCTGCTGAATCCTCCTGCTCTTGATGGGATGGTAAAGCATAAAACCAATTCTGGCACTAACCGCCACCGGTACTAGATGATTCACCTCATGGAAGGACTGGGAGACCTAGAGGAGCTGGTGTGCTAGTAGCCTGTGTCTAGGGATGAACATCCCTGTTTCCGTGCTTAGCACGTAGACACTCTTTGATTTCGTATCCCAACTTACCATAACCATAACAACCTATCTATCCCAACAAGCTCTCACCAGGATGATTCTTACCACACTTAACACATGGAGGATAATCGGGCTTTCCACTCATACTATTCTGTGATTTGGACACAGAAGTCTTACCCCACTACTTCTGTCTAGCTTTAGGAGCATGAGCACTAGCTGAAGATGGCGCTGGCATAGAAGAATGATTCTGAAACTGTGAACAATTTCCCCCTCCATACTTTTTCTGGCCATACTCAAACTGCCCTGTTCTAGCTTTCTTATTTCCCCTTTCTTTTCCCTTCAACTTTTCTACCTTAATTTGTTGGGTATGAATCATCAACCTAGCAAGATCCAAGTCTCCAATAAGCATGGAAGGCCTACACTCCTTGAATACTAAGCCAGACACTCTAGTAACAAACTTACTCATACTTTCCCTAGGGTCAACTGTCGTATGAGGGGCATACTTAGACAATTGGTTAAACTTAAGGCAATACTCTTTCACTGTCATCAAGCCCTACCTCAGGTTCACAAACTCTTCAACTTTAGCTTCTCTCATTTCATGCAGAAAGAACCTATCTAGAAAAGTATCCTGAAACACCTGCCAACTCATAGGAGTTGCATTCTGACCTCTACCATTCTTCCACATAACCACCCAATTAAAAGCTACATCCTTTAATCTATAGGATTCTAACTCTATACTCTCCTCCTAAAAAACATGCATAATCTGGGTGATTTTTTCACCTTATCTAAATAAAGTTGTAGGTCCTCACCTGCTTTTGACCCGAAGAACTTTGGCATATTCATTCTTATGAAGTCTCTAATTCTGGATGCTCGTAAATCCCCATTCTGCTGAAGTTAGACTGTCACCTGATGGTTGCCCTGAATATTAACAATCACAACTTGGGCCAACGCCTAAAAGACAACCAAATATTCAGCATGAGATACATTCTCATTCAGAGGATTGGCAGATTGGGGTGGGTAACTATCATTTCTGTGGGCGTTAGCTTTACAAGAAGGGATATTCAACTGTCACATAAAAGCATGAGTCAAAAGAAGATAGAGACACTATAAGCACGATAGATCATGAAAGAAAGAGATGATTTTCTAAGACTTTCCATAGCCTCTTGCTCATAAATATGACGTGCTTCACACCCATGATCAAGACTCTACGTAATGATGTGTGAGAAGATGCTAACATATTTGAGGCTTTTAACTGAGAATAATTGCAAAGTCTTATGCAACTTTTGTCAATTTTGATTGTTTTATCTTTGATTTTGCAGTGGAAGTCAAGATGCAAGAGCACCAACAATGATGGAAATAAAAGAGTTGAAATTTGAAGCAAATAGAAGAGAAGTGTGGATGACGGCATTCCTGATAAGTCATCAACACTCTGATAAGTTATCAGCTTCATCGTTAGCCTTAAACAGGGAATAGGATTCAGCTGGAAGAAGTGACGATGACATGTGATAAGCCGTCAAGATCATCGTTAGCCTAAGGCAAAACATGAGAGCTAAAGTAAATCATCAACGATATCTGTGATAAGCCATCAAGGATCTGATAAATCTTCATGCTTCATCATAAGCCTAAGGCAGCAAATGTCAAAAGCGAAGAGGAGATGACGATATCTGTGATAAGTCGTCAGAGTCCTAATAAGGCATCACAAAATGTCGTCACCTGTCCGAGAAATTACTAAAATCTGTGATTTTGTTTTCATAATTAGGGTGAACTATTTAAAGTATTATTTAGGGATTTTTTGGGGGATGGTACTCGATATTCTGGACTTGAACTTCATGACTTTGCTCTCTAGTTTTTGATACAAGTTTACAATTAACTTTAAAGAGATTATCATCAATATTTTGGGATTTCTACTTTGATCTAATCTAAGAAACACTCGTTGCTATTCATCTTGCTATAAGTTCATCTTTCAAATTATGAATTCAACTTGTTGTATCGATTATTACATTATGAGTGGCTAAATCCCTTTAACCTGATTTATGGGATCTATGGGTTAGGTCTTGGTAAGTTGCTAAGTGTTCAAGATTCTAAAGGTAATAGGACTCCTTGATAATTTTGGGGTTTTAATTATTGTCTATTGGTTGCAAACGATTGATAGCACCTACTTTGATTTACTTGAGATAAGAAATCAACTATAGTAGGAAGTGAATTATTGACAGGGACTTAGAAGCTACCAACCTTCCATTTAATAATTGATGCTGTAACAAAGTTAATTAACCAGAGGTGAAGTCTGGTTAGTGAATATAAATTCCCTAAGTCCAAGAGGATTAGGTAATTAAATGCTTAAGTAGATTGAGAGACATTTAGGCATAACTTCGATAAAGACAATCTGTTGTTCCAACCTATCATGAGAATCTTAAATCACTATTAGCATCTGTCAAGTACCAAAACCCATAGTGAACAAAAATTTGGTTTTCCATAAACTCTTGATTACAAATACTGAAACTAAAGTGACCAACAATTAGTTGCTAATCTACAAAACCCTCATTTTGTCTTTTCATGCCAGTTGTTTGAATTTAACTTGTAGATTTAGTTTCAAACGAGTTTAATTGCCACTCACATTATTCCCTATGTATTCGATCCCAACTCTAAAGTTGGATAAATATATTGACGACAACCGCCTTACACTTAATTGACGTGTAAGTTGAGCGTTATCACATAACGTGGCTTGTCTGACTCCCTAGGACTTTTATAACCTTAGGCTCTGATACCAAGTTTGTAACGCCTCAAAAATGAGTCTCGAGATGTCACATGGTGCTCAAGACTACGAGTAGCCTTAAGCTAATCCTGTTTGCCTCCTGTTGAGTCTGAATCTCATAATAAGGAAATATAGATATAACATAAAAACTAGAATGCAAAAATCTATCTGAGCAAACTAAGAATATCTGAATATAATATCTAAAAAATACTAGACTCAAGATTCTAATCAATCAATACTAAAAATCTGAATCATAAACTAATAGTCTAATAAGCCTCTATTACTAATGCTACAGAATCACTGGGACAAACCCCCAACTGACTTGAACTGTCTGTAAATACTGAATCATCTATACTAATAAGCTGAAAAATTGAAAGACTAAGTCCCCGAACTATGAGGACTCACCAACTATCGGGATGTAGATGGAGATACTCAAAATCACTCACGCTATTGAAACTGAGCACCTGAACCTACATTATGAGACAATGTAGCACAAGTAAAATGAGGATGAATGCATAAGTAAAATAATATCTCAATATCATCATAATTTATAAAATAATGCATGCTAAATGTAAATGACTCACATAAGATGGAATATCTGAAAACTGTAAATCATAATCAAGAATAGCAAAACATATTGCATAAATCTAGTGAGTCATAACATTTAGTTTCTAAAAGCTGTACTAGTATTCTGTCATTAAATCATACTGTCTAAGAGTAGAAAAGACTCACTTCTGTATCTGTAAACTGAAATCTCATTGCTAAAGCCATATATAAAAAAATATTTGAATAAAACTGTGAGCCTTTACACTTAGTTTCTAAAAGCTGTTATGTTAAAATTATTCTATTCTGTAAGGTTTTACTAGTAGGAAAATACCTTAAAAAAACTCTTCTGAAAGTCTTTACTGTTAGGCTGTAGGGAATACTTTTAAAAGCTTTCTGTAAGGGAGGTTCTTCTAAACGACATGAACTATGTGAGCTATCATGGAGTCCAATGTCTAGTTCCCTTATGGGAAATCCTCACGTTGAGAAGAGGTGTCATACTCTTTCCAAGGAGTATAACCTTATCTAAGTGATCACATCTGTATCTTTCATCCATATAGAAATGGGAATAATATGATAATCTGAACCTACATTGGCTCTATAACACCCCGTACTTTTACCTAGCTTAAATTCATCCCAAAAATATCAAATACTTTATTTAAAGATGAATACACTTTTATACATGTGGAATTTTCAAGATTTGACTTTTTGTTGTGTGGAAAATTGAATAAGCTTTCCATCGATATAAAATTGCCTAAATCTGACACCCGGACAAAAAGTTAGAGCCATTTTAGTATGGCAGTGTACCACCTGGTACTTTAGCGCATCGCGGAGCCATCCAAAATTACACTTGTCAAAATCCAGTGAGCCTCCACGATATTGGCGCGTCGCTCCATGACTCAATTTTAAATTGTCAATTTCCAGTGCACCAGCGTGATTCCACCGCATCGCACTGATCTTCCAGTTCGCATCCAAGGTGGCAACACAATACCACCACATCGCGCCACTAATTAGTTTCCCAGTCGTCCACTTTGTAGTGAGTTGGCGTGATTTCACCGCATCGCCCCAACATGTAAAATCGGGATTTTTTTTCAGGTTATGTTATTTAATTTTAGGGACCATTTGGTAATTTTCCAAAGCCCCTAATCAGCCTAAATACGGGATTTATACCCTCAATATCCAAAATTGCTCATTATGTTCACTATTCTTTAAGAACAAAAACAGTCTCTCTCAAATTAGCAAACCCTAATCTCAAGAAATCAAGGTCAATCCCAAGAATCTCTCTAAGGACTCTAAGAAACTCATGAATTGAGGTATGTTAGATGTTTATTCATGGGTCCCTTCCACCCATGAAGCCCAAGAATCTCTTTTCAAAGTACAAGATTGTGTATTTATGAGTTTTTCATGATATACCTGAATTGAAGTTCATGTTTATGTTGTTGTTGGGTGTTGATGTATGTTTTAGATTTTAATTTCCAAGATTTGATCCTAGTATATGATGATTTGCATGATGTTCATGATAAACCCTTCAAGTTTCAAGTTTATTGATGTAGCCATGATACTTAGATATAGTAATTGATGTATAACCAAAGCATGTTCCCCATATGTTTGATAAAATGCCTGTGTGAATGAATTAGTGCCATTATAGCATGTCAACATGAGATCCCCATTTATGTACAAGTTAATGCATGCTAAGTTTTTGAAGAAATGCCTCATTGATTGTATTGTGAATGATAGACTATTGTCATGTTATTCTAAAAATTTTCATGCTTTATATTATCCATGCTATCGAGCCCTGGGGGTATTTAATACCCGAAAATTTAGCTATTTACCTAGAACCAGTGTCAGTTATGGAATAGTCTTAGTCATGTCATGCTCAGTAGTACTCTCAGTCAGTTTCAGAACTCAGTAGAACTCAGTCAGTTATAGAACTTAGGGAAACTTAGTAATCTTAGTATCTGTCCAATCCAGTTTTAGTAATTAGTTCAAAAACTTAGCAGCATTTAGTTAGATAACAAAATTCAGTAGTATTTTGTCAGTCAACATAACCTAGTGAACTCAGTTAGATCAGTTAGGTAACATGATCAGTAACAAATATATCCCAGTCTAGTACAGTCTAAGAATCAACTCAGTGTCTATTCAGTTGGGAGTAGGATTTAGCACCGAGCGAGAGCAGGGATGATGACTTCCCCTCAGTTAGGCAGAGTCATTAGTAGTAGTCCCTGTACTCCAAAACTGCATAGCCAGTGCAGGGTAAGGGGTCACCCATCAGATTAAGGCTTGGCTACCTCCTAGGGGTCACCCGTCAGAGTAGGCTTGACTTTCTGTTCAGGGTCACCCATCATATAGGTTTGACCACAACAGTGTCTTTACCTGTGGAATGGTACTGACACCCTTCCATCTGGGGTTACAGGTTGGACCCCTATCAGTTCAGATTCAGGGCATGTCGGTTAGATGATTACTTCCCACAGTTTCAGTTGCAGTCTCAATCTTCAGAATAAAACTCAGTTCAGAATTTCAGAAATCAGGACTGTTAGATATAGTCACCCAGCTTAGTAAAGAACTCAGATAGTTCTTCAGATTTAGGACTATTAGATACAATCAATCAGCATCAGTATCAGTGAATTCAGGAATCACCCGCTAGATAGGACTGATCTCGAAGGTCACCCATTTGATAGGATAGACCTCACGTAGTCATCAGTAATACAGTACTAGGAGATCCAGTTATCAGTATTACAATATTAGTAAACTCAGATAACAGTTAGACAGTATTCAAAACTCAGTATCCAGTGTTAGTATGACCTCAGTTACAGTTTACGTTTTCATACATGCATTCTCATTCAATAGTCTCATGTTATTTAGTTAGTTTTATGTTCATGCATATGAACCCTTGCATTTAGCCTTACCTCATCTAGCATATAAGTACATTCCCACGTACTGACGCATACTTTTCTCGTGCTATGGTGTCTTATACCATAGGTTTAGACACATGGTCTCTCAAGCACCCTTAACAGTTCAAATTCATCCAGCAGCAGTAGACTTAGCAGTGAGTCCTTATCATTCGAGGAAGTTCCTTATTTTATTATTGCATTAGACTTAGTATTTCAGTAGATAGAGTTAGTTGGGGGATTGTCCCATCAACTCCACAGTTCAGACAGATTAGAGGCTTTTCAGACTAGAGTATTTTCAGACAGTTGTTTTGGTTCAGACAGATTAGAGGCTTTTCAGACTAGAGTATTTTTAGACAGTTGTTTTGGTTTTGGTATTATTATACCTTATACAGTTGTATTTCAGTTTTGAACCTTATGGAAAGTTTCCACCAAATTTCCGCATTATACAGTATTACTATTCAGTTATTGTAGCAGGTACCAGTCATGGGTTAGCTTGTGGTCCTTCGGGATTATGAGCACCGTGTAGCATCCAGGGTTCAGTATCCGAGGAGTTACATGATCATAGTTCTGGGGCATGAGAACATACCCAACTCGGTGCTAAATACTACTCCCTTTAATCTACATGCTCATTCTGTTGGAAATCCACTTTAAAATCTAGTATAATGGTTCATTACAAAAACAAACTGTATATTTGTTTAGTTAAACTGTAGTCTGAAACAAAAGTGGATTTTGTATTTAAGCTGAGATCAAAATATCAAATCTTTATCAAAAATCTAAATATACTCTAGTCATAGGGTGTTCATAGCATAATCATTCTTGAAATAGCAATATTTAACTAAGGCTTAATAGATATGCACCAAATTCATGTCAAAATATAGTAATATTCATGCTTGATAATGAAGGTATTGATAATTCAACTCAAAATCTAGAAATTACTGCAATACGCATGAAAATACAAAAGTAAACATGAAATTCATCATCTAACTCACTTTAAAGCTCAAAATCCTTCAATTAGCAATATTGGGTATGAACCCTAATTTGAAATTCATGAATAATCATACAAAATCATATAAATATGTAATTAAAACTAGTCTTGGGCACAAGGATGAAAGAAGATCCTTGTTCATAAACCCCATATACCGTAATTGATGCGATTACTATGCAAGCTTGAACTTGAATCTATATTTGTTCTCTTTGGGATGAATTCTTGAATCTCTTGAATTGGGAATCCTTAATTTTGAGCTATCTTAGAAAAAGAATGGAGGAAATTTGATTTCTTGGAGGTCAAGTTTTGAGGTTCTAGGGTTTTCTTGAGAGAGAATTGATGAAAAGTGAGCATAGAATGCTTAGTATAGGTTTAATTTAGTTTTATTCATGACTTGGGGGATTGAGAATTGGCTAAATTTTCCTTTTAAAATTTAACTCAGAAACTAGAAAAAATCCCGATTTGGCCACCCACCGCGACGCGCCACTATCGCAATAGCTCACTGAAAAAGGGACGAGCCTAATTTTGTCCATCAACACACTCGGGGCTATCACAGTGGGCTACTGGAAAAGGGACGAGTCCCATTTTGGCCATCACCGTGACGCGCTAAAATCGTGTTGCCTCATTGGAAAAAGGACGAGTGGGAACTGGACTTTCATCATGACGCGAAGTAATCGCGGTGGTCCACTGGATTTTGACAATTGCAAAATCATCCTTCACCGCGATGTGGTTCCTATCAAAATGCCATACTGTTTTACTAAAAATGCTATAACTTCTAAACCGAGTATCGGATTAGGAAAAATTGGTATCTTTGGAAACTGAGTCCATTATCTACACATTGGTGGGTCTAGAACTTGAAAATTCTACATATATCAAGAGTTATTAATTTTCAAAGCTAACCCTTAACATTCTAGGAGCTAAACTGAGCTAGGAAAAAGTACGGGGTATTATAGTATAGTTTGGGAAATATCAAACATCCAACCCCTTCATGAACTTTCAAATCTTCTCAGACTCGGTGGCATATTGGTATAAGAATATCTAGACAAGGAATGTAATTATAGATCATAATCTACAACAATTATTGAGCCTTGCTCAAAGCGATAAAAATTATCTCTCATCTGATCCCTCAAACTGAATGGCGCAAATCTATCCAAAAAGGTCTCTGTAAACTGATCCCTAGTCATCTCTGGCAAATCTAGAGGTCCACAACTAATAAGTGACCTCTACCAATCCCTAGATGCATCTCTCAAATGGTAAGTAGTATAAGAAACCCCATGCGACTCAAGCAAACAAAGTTTATCCAAATTCTCACGATAATCCATCAAGAACTCATAGGCATCCTCCCCTATAATAGCAATGAACATAGAGGGACCCAAATGAGTGAACCTCTCAAACATCTTTCAATCCTCAAAAGACATAGTTGCACTTGGAACAGTAGGAGGTATAGTAAATCTGGCTTGGTGAGAACCCATACGAGGAGGCATCATAGAATAAGGCTGAGCTCCTTACCTTGGAATACCATACTCAGATACCGGCACTAAAGGAGGAAACACACCTAGGTCTGTAGAGTACCATAAGTAGATGTTGGTATAATAAGAGGATCCATACTCAGAATTAGAGAGATACCATAAGCATTCTTTGGCACAGATGGAGGCATATTACTCAAAGTTGGAGGAACACCAGGTGCACTAAAAGGAGTACCCTTCATCAGCGTCAATAAGTGAACTAGTAACCCCTTCAATACTATGAAAGAAGAACTTGATGGAATTGGAGTAGGAGCCATATCTCTAATATGGTCATCTTAAGGATAAGAGAAGAGCCCTTATTTATATCTTTGTATGGGTAGATATTCGTGCCCATCCTCCACATCAAGACCAACCATGACTAGCAAATCGCCCATAGACTGGCCTCTCTCCTCAGATAATGGATCCTAATCTCTAGCTTCACTAGATCTAGTCCTCATCATCTGTGTAGAAAGAGTAAGCTATGACTTAGAACACAAGGTAAGAAATATCCGCACAATAGCAAATAAAATGTGAGGAGTTTCCTAAAGATATCTTATACCCTCTTGAATATAGATACATATATCTACGTACCAATATGTGAGACTCTATTAGACATCCCATTCTTACACTGTTCACGCCGATGAACTTGGTACTCTGATACCAATTTTTCACAACCCAAAAGCCAAGGGTCATAATGGAACTTATCACGGCAAACCTTGAAAAGTAAGTCTATTACCCAAACTGATAAGAAATGAGAGTCGAACCACATATATATAGTACAATTCAAAATACATAGTCAACATAGAATACAATATCCTGAAACCTAGTGTCATAGTGTAAGAACTAACTAATACAACTCGACTTCAAAATACATAAGATATTCAAAAAAGAGCAACTCTGTCTTTGAATACAAGTAAAGACACAGTCTAGATGAAAAAAAAGGTACAATCCAACTCTAGATGCATAGATCAACTACTACCTCAAATGGTCTCTAAGTATCGCCTAAATCAACTACTGTGAAGAACACTCGTACCTTGATCTGCACCAAAAGGGCACAGTAAGGATGAGTATGGTCCACTTGTACTTAGTAGGTATTATATACGACTAAGAAAAAATAGAAAATAAGGCATATAAATACAAAATATGGGCACATCACCTGCAATTAGAAAATGTCCCAAATGGTAGCTTACACTGTCTCCACTAATTATTCTAGTATAGACACACACAATAATTATAGGTAGAGAAAGTAGAACACATATACATGTACATCAAAATACATATATAGGAAGATAGAATAAATGGACAGATATCAAGATAAAGACAGAAATAGAATCACAACATAAGCACAATATATGAAGTGCAATGAAGAAGATGATGATGATGATGATATGATGTATGATATTATTGCACAACCTTCGTATACACCTATTGAGATGTTTTCCTAAGGTAGGACCCATGGGGGATTCATCAACCCATATACAATCCATATCCAATAACCATATCTCCTTTATGGCATATACATCAGTAGAAGGTTTTAAAGATAACACATTTTCTGTCAGAAAAATCTAGTATTTCTAAGGTGGTACCAATGTTTCATGAATGAATATGATATAAGTATGTAATACCAACAACCAACCAAAATAAGAATATCCAATATCGATCCATTATACCAATCAAGTAAGACAAAAATCCACTTAAATCAACCAACCATCCATGATCCGATATAATTCAAAAATCATCAAGTGAAACATGCAAGATAATGTCATAAGTACCACATAAATTCACAAAATCTAGGCTTTTTACCCACCAAAAAGAGTTAAACCAAACATACATTTATCAATACAAGGCTAAAACATTATATAAGACCCTACACAGTCTCATATAGCAAATAATATCTTAAAACCACCAAATATTATCCACATAGGCCCCCACACGGGCACATAAATCACCTAACATATTTTCCATGATCAACCCCATACCCATAACATGATTTTACATTACTATTAACTTCCAAACTTAGTATGAAGAAAGTTAAGCCATAATCTACCTTGACTATCAAAAATTGGTCCAGAAAGCCTTTAATCTGGCACTTTCTCCTCACTAATGAACCCAAAATCAACTTAAACATACAAATACCAAATCTACGTGTCAAAATAAATCTAACAATACATATATTTCCTATTTTTTAGTTAGGGTCAAAACACACCTCCAAAATGGGTTTTTGAAAAAGAAGGGTAAACCTAGAATTTTTGTCAAGAAACATATTACACAAGGTTAAATGAACTCATAGGAGAAAACCTAAGTAAAAACAAAGTGAAATAAAAGTATAAATTAGAGAAATACTAGTTTCGGGTTTTTCAGGCTAAAATCCCCAAATTTCACCTTTAGTTCTAAGTTTAAACAAGGTTTGAATGATAAAATAAAAAAAGTAGTTGAAATAAGAGTTTTTGAGCTTACCAAAGCTTAGAAATAATATCCCTAAAGTTCAAGTCTCTAAAATGGTGTAAGAATTGCTAAAATGGGGTATATAAATCACTCAGGAATTACTTATGTGATCACTGAGTCACTTAAAAAACTCTCACTTAAGCGACCAGGTGTCACTTACATGATACTTCACCTGTCGGAAAGTATTGCATAAGCAAACCTGTTGTCTCTTAATTGGAGATAGCATACGTGATATACCAGTTGCATAACAACATCTCATCTATTGAGTTGGGTTGCTTAAAAGACCAAATGTCACTTAAGAGGGTGCAGTAGATGAGTGGTGCACTAGATAAAACCTTGGAGAATTTCAAGTCCCCATGAACCCCGTAAGATTCATCTAGAATCTTGAGAATGCAAATAGACTATGCTATCCTCTCAAATTAGATGCTCTAGACTTAGTGGCAATATCAGATTTTTGAAAGAACATTATTTTCACAAAGTTGACCCCCAAAATCTAATTTTATAACTTTTTGAACAAAGAACTGAAATGAGATTTAAAAGTTGTATAACCATACCAACCATGTTACCAAATCTAAAATTAATGTTTTAGATATACTGACATAGTTCATTTTCCTATGTACATATAATTAAATGTTGACCGAAGTCAATTATAAGGGTTTTCAAGCCACCCAAACCACAAACTCTTACAAATCACACAAAAATGTATTGGGAACTATGTCAATCATCTCCATACCCTAGAAGTACCAAAAAGAAACCACAAGGAGGGGTGTAATGTTCAAATCACAGAGAAATAATTATTTCACATAAATCATCAAAAATTAAGTCGTTATAATATATTAAATAATTAGAGGACTTCTTTGATGTGAGGGCATAAGGGTTGTAGTCTAATTATTACTTTTTAGGTAGTTTAATGGTCAAAATATTAAGTTATCTATTCACAATGTAAGCCATGTCCTAATACCATTGCATTAGAGTACTCATATTGTATATAAACTATATTGGGTGTTTTGATAAGAATGGAGGGTGGTGAATACTTGGATGATTTGCATGTGTGACCTTGAATGAGTTTTGAAAAGTTGACAAACATAGTGATCTTTATTTTAATCTAAGTTAAGAATCTTAGTTAATTCTGTATTTTGTTTGCCTGAGGACATGCAAGTATTCTAAGTTGAGGGTGTTGTTAGGCCATAGAATTATGACACTAAAAATGCTTAAAACAAGGAATATTTGAAAGTACAAGGGTACTTTTGTGGATTTTATGTGTGTCTTTTAGTGTTTGTAGGACTTATGGACCTTGAGAAGGAAAATACTTAAGATAGCTCATGGGATCTGACCATGATCATGCCTAGGCTTTTGTAGGATTGATTTAGAGATGCCTCAAAGAAAAGTCTCTTAGACAAAAGGTCCTACCATCATGAGTTGATGTCACAATCATAAGTGATCGCGAGTGCCAAGGGAAATCCACACCTGTAGGAGTCAAGTTCAAGAGGATAAGATTATAGATTCCCATGACCATGCCTAGAAGGCACGATTGTACCATGTGGTATAGGGAAGAGACTCCAGTTTGCAAAGTCTTACAACTATAGTAGTATATTAATTAGATGATATGATGACATGATAGTAAAAGGGAATCATGAGATCTATATTAGTTCATCTGATGTAAGACCTAAAAGTGAACAAGTCCAAGTACAAACCACAATAGGCATAGGACGATCATGGGTTCAAACCACAATCATACTTTTTTCTCATCCAAGGTAGCTGACATAGTTTTTCTATTTTTAGGATAGGTTTTGTTTTGTCTATAAATACTCCTATAGGGTTATTTTATGGAGTTTTACACAATTATTACGTACACTACATCATATTACACTATTCTAAGGCATATTTTTGGAATTGTGTGAACATTGTTTCTAGGGTTTAATACAAGTTGAGATTTTGGAGGTTATTTGTTGTTGTAAGTTCATAAATATTTCTTCATCTATGAATTCTTATTGTGTGCTTCTGTTTATGATTATCGAATCATTTCAACTAGGGTTGTGGTAACCATGATAAATTAGCAGAATGGGTTAAGTGCAAAGTCATTCTAGACAAGTGTGCTTGCGTGTATTGGTATTTCCTTTAATATGATTACTTTATAATGGATGCAGACATTAGGAACTTTCCTGTATTCTAAAGTTTCTTGGGATAGAGTTATAAATTAGGAAAAGAGAATAACAATTGAGATTTGAAGCTACCAACTTTTATTTAATAACTAGAACCATTATAGGGATAGTTAATCTGTAATGAAGAACAAGGGTTAGTAATGCATTACTCTGAGTACAGAAGGAGATGAGTGAAATTTATCTACACAAGGTTGAAAGACTTTTAGATTATACATATCTTATTAGGTTTTGCATACAACACATCATGATAGTTTGCTAGTCATGAATAATCTGTAGATTTATGAAGTCATGAGGATCACAATCCTAGTGCTCTTATCAAACTGATTGCAAGTCCAACCAACTAACACTGGTTTCTATTGACCTTTTATTTCACAAAATCCTCCTCTTTTACTTACTTACTAATTACTTAACAAATACTTAATTAAATCTTGTCCTATTTCTTGTGGGATCAACTCTAATCTAGTTGGGTTGTATATTTGTTTAGCGATCACTTTATACTTTTGGGAGTATAATTTAGGAGACATTAGAATGATGCTGAATTAGGAAATAAAGTTTTAGAAGGGAATACACATGAGAAGCCTCTAGTCTCTAAAAAAGAGGCAAAAGCAAAAAATGAAAGGAAAAGGAGATCACACATGTATTGAATCCCATTCTATGACCTCCTCCTCATTTTCCCCCAAGAATAAAGAAGAGAGCCGAAGAGGGGAAATATTATAAGTTCATCTCTATGCTAAAAGATTTATTCATAAATATCTCTCTAGTTGATACTCTTGAATAGATTACTGATTATGCAAAGTTTATGAAAGATTTTGTGACAAAAAAGAATATGGTAATTTTTGATCTCATTGACAATGTACACCATTGAAGTGCAATTGTCTCTCGGTCTTTGGTTGAGAAGAAGAAAGATCCAGTATCTACAGTGACCATCACAGTCTTTTTCCTTTCTTTCATGCATTTTTGGTGTCTAGAGCTTTTCTATAACCGCCCAAAGTCATTTATAACTTGCTGGGACTGCCAATTTGGTTCTTGAGTAGTTTATTTAAGAATGTTGGTAATATAAAAAATATTATGGAGTATTTTATCAAAATTTTATAGAAATATAATTTATTAACCTTCTAAAATATTTTGATATTGAAAAAATTCTTTAGTTATGACTTATTTATTTTATGTTATAATTTATAGTCTATTAATATTTTAAGCTAAGATAGTGAAGATATGTAAAAATATTATTATTATATGAAAGAGGTTTTATTAGAAATAATTTTCTATTAATTATAGTATATTCAAAATGTTATATTTATTTTTCCACCTCAACTCCACGTGGAGGTGAAGTGGGTGGCCAACACATATATTAAGATGACTAGAATGATTATGGCTTTACATCTGGACACTTTTCCATTATATATATAAAGTACTAAACATTACCTACAAGATAATGACAAGAATGATTATGGCTTTATATTTGGCAACTTGTCCATTATATATATTAAGTAATAAACATTACCTCCAAAATACTAACGTTAAGTACAAATATCACTTTTTATTTCATAATCTGGATAATTTTTAGAAAATTTTAGTAGTTGTACTCTCAAAAAAATTATACTTTGATATTATATTTGATCCCCTAAAAGAATACAGTTATCTGCATCAAGTTATTCAAATTTGGGTTCTAGTAAAACACTTTTCAAAGGCTTATCGGAGATGTTTTTTAGCTTGACGTGTAGGTAGGCTAGGCTTATCCTATTTTTAGATTGATCTTATTTACAGTAATGGTGTACTATTATACTAGTTTTGGATAAGTTCTTGTAGTTTGCGTATCATTTAATATATACAACAATAACAACAACAAAATATATATATCATGCCTTATTTATCTTTATACGACCTCGTTTTAGTAAATTTTGGTATCTTATCTTTTAGTATGATATAGCATCTATCACTTTAGGATATGGAATTAAGTTGCAGAACATTTGATTCGTCCCTTTTTAGTTAAGATATGTGAATGGTTATTTAAATGTACTTTAGTTTTGGTTTAGGTTTAGTATATACTTTATTTCTGTCTTTGATTATGAATTTTTGTACCACTTTGGCATTGGTTATAGTATGGTTTGGGTTTTAATTTTATTTTGGGTATGGTTACTATGAGTTTTTGTTTGAGTCTGACATTTGGTTATGATGATTTGGGAGTTTTGGTATTGATTATTGTTGTTCTAGGAGTTTTGGTTCTTCTGAGTTTTAGTTTGAGTAAGGCATCTGATTATGAGTTCTGTTGTATATCATATATGTGGCCTCTTTTTATTACCCTTTATTTCTAGTTTGAATTTGGTACGTGGACTTTTGTTATTATCCATAAGCCCGATAGCTTGCCTCTCGTTACTACCCATTGGTGCTGGTTCAAGCCCGGTGCACGTTTGGATGACTACTGTGATTTTATGGGATGGGTTTAGTTATGGATTTTTTATGTTTATTTTCATCAATTACTTCTTGGGTGTCCCATTGTCTTATGAGGCATGGTTGGGTTAATTTTCTTCTTCAGCGTGCCTACCGGGCATATGGTGGACCAGTTAGTTTTTTTTTGATTTGACTTTTATTACAACATTATTTATCTTTTTGTATCACTTATACTTATTCCTTTATTTCATTTGTGTAGCTCAACAATTGTTTAGCTTTCTATATTTATTTACTGTTAACTTAGATTACACCATCGTATTTTAGTTATACTTTTCTTGTATTGTGCTCAGTCATCCAATGATGCCTACTGAGTACCCGTTGCTTTGGTACTCATACTGCACTTTTGTATTTTGAACCCTAATGCAAATCTGAAAACTAGCAAGAGGCATTGGCGTGATTCCTACTTTCCAGTATTGATCTGGAGCAAGGTGAGCTTGTTGTTTTCTAGGCTGATCCTCATCTGTCTATTCCAGTTTAGTATTTTGTACTTGTGATGGCTTATGTATATTATGTATTTTTTGGATTCTGTTTTGTTCTTTGGGTGTCTTTTAGCAGTGGCTCTAGTACGGACCTTATCAGGTCTTGGGAGGGATTATTTGTATATTTTGGTCCCTTTCCTTCTCTCATTTGGATATAATTTATATTTTTTTGTTTTTTAATTTATTCTTACTATTTTTATTATTATATATGGTCTTTCTTGGTTTTTGTTCTTTAGCCCATTACCTATTATCCCAGACTATAACTTGGCTTGCCTACTGGTGGCATAAATGGGCATCATCATGACTTGAGAAATCGAGTTGTGATAACTTGGTATTAGAGTCTAGGTTTCACTGGTATTATTAGTACTAGTGTCGATGTTTAGTATAGCCTCCTAAATTGGTACGGATACATATGTATCCTATTTGTGGGATGATACAGAGCATTTTTAGGGGAAAATCTCAATTTCTTGATCTATTTCCGTGTGTTGTGTCTGAGTTGGTTTGTAATTTTTATTGGTTCACTCATGACGTAGATGGATAGGATACGAGGTTCGGGAGACAGAGATCTAGACCCCAAGCCCACTGCTAAATTTTTGGTTAGGGGTCAAGGTTGACCGAAAGGTCGGGGACCAAGTAATAGCCCCAGTTTGAGATTAGGCCAGGGATTCATTACTTGATCCTGGTATAGCTCCTGAGACTAACAGAGTTGGTGGGTTAGGGGGCATCCCAGGCTTCACCCAATTTTATATCTTCTTCAATTCTTTGGAATGCATTGGTAAAGTTATTAGGATTAGTTGGTGGTCCATCGATCGAGGGGGCTCAACCAACAACACAGGATGGTATAGATTTAGGGGCACATCCTCCAGCAGCGGCACCTATGGTAGAGGTTTTGCTAGCACTATAGTCCGACAATCGATAGTACCCCAACCAGTTATGCATTCAAAATAGAAGAAGCTATTGGGCCTATTTTTGAGATTGACTCTACCAAGGTTTGTTGGGACCCAAAGAGAGGATGTTTATGAGTTCCTATCCAATCGTGTGAAGAGATTATGGAATTTGGGGTTGGTTAAGTCATGTGAAATAGAATTTATTGCTTATCATCTAAGAATAATAGAGATGAGGTAGTGGAGATGTTATCTTTATTCTAGGCCAGTTGGATCTCCACCAGTGACTTAAACTTAGTTCTTTGAGGCTTTCTTAGAGAAATATATGCCTTATAGCATGTGCGAGCATCTTTGGGATGAGTTTTCTTCTTTGAGATAGGGTTCTATGTCTGTGGTTGAGTATAAGGTGAGATTTCACGAGTTAGCTTAATACTGCACTATGATTCTACCTATGGATTATGAGTAGATTTGATGTTGTGTCAGGGGTTTGAGATTATCATTTCATAGCGCTGTACAAAGTTTGATGACTTTTGAGAATTGTTTTTCTGATATTGCTGAGCATATTTATTCTATAGAGAAGAGAGATCGTAAGGCCCAAGGGGTCAGTAATAAGAGACCTCAATACCACTATAGTTATAATATTAGCCACAATGGTTCACAGTTCATAGGCTGTGGATTTTATGGAAAGTACCCTAATCAACAACCTTATCACCATTAGGTCATCCTAGTGGCCAATTCAGGCATCATTTCAGATATCAAACAAGGATTAGCTCAATTATAGTGGTTCTAGTGGCCAGAGTAGTAGTCAAACACCGTAGGAATAGGACCCTTACAAAATTTCCTTGGTTTTACACTTACTGGACTTGGTATGACTCAAGGGTACAAATCATACCCTTGAATATGACTTGTGGGATGGCTTGAGGGTCCAATCATATGTTAGGCAGTGTGCTTGGTTTGGTTACTGCCCAGGATATCACTCATCAAGGTAGGAGTCATATCCAAATATACGAGTGGTGCAAGGCAAGTCGTATGGTGCTTGATTGAGTTATCTTGTAGAGTCTGCCCATGGTATAGTTGGTGGGTATGATTGAGTATACCATACATACCCTTATGTACAAGTTAGAAAGGTGTGAGTTGTATTGGAACCAGTGTGGAGGGTCTTAGCATAGTCTTGGGTACGAGTTAGGTACCACTCGTACCCTAGGATACAGATGGTAAGGGTGAGTCATACCCTAGATCATCTTTTGTCTTTCATGGACTTTGGGTTTTGGCTGTGGTTGGGGCATGTCCCGATTAGGTACTCTTTGGTTGGTCTAGATTCTTTGTAAGAACAACTGTGAACTTTGGTATGGTATGGATTAGTTATGTTTTTATATATATATATACATGCATCAGATTATTATAATTAGTTTTGGTTTATGGGTTTTTGGCATTGGTTTGGTTAGTCATTGGGTGGTTGGACTTGGTTGGGTTGGTCTCGGATATTGACTTATCCCAGATTCACCACATGGTTATACACACCATCTTGTTATACATTCAAACTTTAGTTAACTCAAGGTATATGTTTGGTGATTGGGTTGGGTAATTGGGGCAGTTCCCAGTCTTGGTTGGGCTTTGGATTGCTTGTTATGACAAAGCCCTAGTTAGGGTCGTGTCAAGTTCGTATTAGAGTAAGGTTTCGGTGTCATGGGGTATCCATAAAGATGTGTCGACTAGAGTCTTGCTAATGGGTATGTCGTGCACCATACTTATAATCAGGAGTCTACGAGGCATCTAGGAATGTTCCACTTTCTTGTTTATTCTACTTTTGATCTATGAAGTCTAAGGTTTTGAAATTTTCTCTAAATCTTCCTTGGTTCACTCTTCGGATTATGTCTTTTCAAAGATCTAAAGTTCGTGGAAATTTGTCTATCACACATGAGGATAACATGGATGGATCTAGTCTAACTCATGGGGCACAGACCCGACCTAGGGTCACAGCTTCTGGTTTTCCCCATGGAGCCTCACCGGTCTCCACTGACCCTATCTCGGAAGGTGATACTCATACTCGGTTACCTCAAAGAGAGGTTACCAATGCTGAGTTTTGTCATCCTAATAATCTATTAACCCAAATAGTGACAACTCATTCACGCCAGTCTTATCCTATTGGTATGGGGAGAAATGAGGTAAGGTTGGTAAATAGGCATGGTAAGTGGGTTTTGGTCTTCTGAACAAAAACGGAGGCCAACGGTATGGCGGTAAATGGTCCATAAAAGGAAGAGTTAGATGAGTCCTAACTCCTATTATATGTCTTATGTTCCCTGCTCAGATTCAATTGGGAGGCAGGTATTTTCAGATTGGTAAATTATTCTAGGGCATAAGGTGCCCATCTCAAGCTAATGGGTTCTATTCCATATCATCCTATTTTCTTTATAACTTTTGTGGTTGGTCGAACCGTGGTTGTTGTAAGGGAGAAAGGAATTGGTATTTTGGTTATGGTCAGTTGGGTCGCGTGTGATGGGAATATCCCATAAGGGTTGCTTCTTGGGCAAATAGATTATTGGCTGCTACCTCTGGCTCTAGCAGTGGTCGGGATTGTCTCAATGTTCTTACTATTCCTTAGGAGTTTGAGGCACTTTTTGATGCCGATGCTAGTATATTAAAAACTTCTTTCCTTGTGGTATGTATGGTTTAGATCGTTTGGGGTCCCCACTCTTTTGTGACCTTATTTGTGGTTATGTATTTTGGTCTCAAGGTTATTTAGACTCTATTATTCTTCTATTTCTACCCCGGTAGGTGGCTTGACTATTGCTAAAAGAGTCTGTGGGGTGTGTGTGGTATCTGTTGGTAGTAAAGGGGTCTTGGTGGATTTGTTTGTGACTCGAATATGGTGGATTTCGATGTCATTTGGGGAAATGGATTAGTTGCACTCATGCTATTCTTTATTAGATTGTCCGATTCATAAAAGAAAGTTGCCTTTAGGCTCCCTAGTATGTCAATTATGGAATGAGAGAATGGTTTTGTTTGGGTCCCTAGTTTTAAAGGGAAATGTTATATCTTAGAACTTAGAGATTGGTCTCCAAAGGGATGTCCTTATTAGTCGGTCTGGGTTAAATATCCTAAATTGAAAGGTCCTTCTTTGGTATTTGGTTTTGGTGGTAGATAAATTTCCTGAGGTCTTCTTGACGACCCTTATCGTGTCTTTCTAATTGGGAGGTTGGTTTGGGATTGATCTTGTTTTGGAAACTTGTCCAATTTCTATTCTTTCTTTATAAAATGGTTCTAGAGGGGTTAAAAGAGCTTAACAGAGCAATTTAGGGTTCTCTTGTTTTTGTCTTAGTGTTTCTCCATATGGTGTTTTATTCTTGCATGTATAAGAGGAATAGTTTCCCCAAAACTGGATAGGTTGTCGGTGGGTGACTAAGGAATTGGGAGCGTTCTCCTTGTGGGGTGGACCTTATATGTATATCCATTCTATATAGGGTATTTTGATAGTATTAAATGGTGTTTAGCATATGTTAGGCTTGAACCTAGATACTTGATCTTGTTAAAGCGAGTATGTTAGATCGGGAGTAGCAATGCATGAATTATGGGGGGTACTTTTGTAGGTCAGGGGTCTAGTCATTGTAAAGGTTAGATCATGGAGCTTGCACGTATCTTTGTCATTATAGTTGAATTTTATTGTTGGTATGCAATTGATTATTAAATTCATGATTTTAAAATGTGGGTTTTGGCACAATTGAGGGCTTTGAAATGATTACTCATTTAATTTATTTTGCATGGATTACGGTGCGTTATTTATGCTTATTTATGTTTATGAATATTATGGTTTGCATAGAAATGATAAATGAATTTTGGGGTACTATGGATTCCCTAATTACTTGGTTTTGGTCTTGGAAATTATATTTCCTTAAACTATTTGTGGAAATTTTGTTGAATATAATTTTTTCATATGGTTTGACTATTCTTAAACCTTTGCATTGCATACATGGTTAATGGAATATGAATTGGCTCTGGTTGGATTCAAATGATTTTGAAAAGGCCTTGGTTTCCATGTTTTGATTTTAAATGTTCTTGGTTTAATTGGAAACCTTGGAGTTAATTTGGTCTCATGGTTTTTGCATGTCTATGCTGGGCTCTAGGTAGCATTTGGTTGAATAAGGTTTTGGGTATAAGAGAACCAAGAATCCCTGGTATACGTCTTTGGTGATACCCATTAGAACGGAGAAATGTGTTCGTAGGAGTAATAGGGTAATGGTTGGTGGTTAATCTTAAATTTCCTTCTAGTGGTAGACTTCATGGGAAGGTCGGGGTGCATATTCTAGTGATACCCTTCTCTCTTTGTTATAAGATTACTCTACTAGTAATGCATGCACTCTTATAGCACTTATGACTAAGGTTCCCATTTTTCATTCGCCTTGTTCCCTGGATATGAGCCTTGACCTTGTGCTAAGTTACTCATGGTATGTGTGGTTGTGTTTCTTTCAGTTTTAAGTCATAAGGACTCCTCTTATGGTATGGTTTGGTCAGGATGTTTCTTTATTATGGTCTAGGTAGTTGTTCTGAAGTAATTCATGCCTATAGTGTCGTGTCTTGTCTTTGGGATCTTGCCTTGAGAGGCATGGATAAGTTTTGTAGTTCTGTTTCTTAAATGAATCTTCTTATGTTAAGATTGTAGTGGTTTGGAAAGTATGGTGATGTGTTAAAATGGGGAATGTAGAAGCCCCTAAGTGGGGGAGAGTCTAGGGTGACTACTAGAGTTAAGGTATTGGAAGATAAGGTAAGGTTGTTGTCATGGGAAATGGTTAGGAAAGGAATGGGTGGTGAAAAACTTGCAAAGGTTGTAAAAGGTGCTAGATCTTTTGATGGATAGATCATACCGCGGGTATATAAATCATAGGCTTGAATGTTGTGATTGGTTTATATACCAATAGTTGTGTTGAGTACTGAGATATGTTATAGGGCATGGATTTATGAATTTTTTTCATGGCATAGTAGTGTATAGTTTTAGATGTTCAATTATAGTTTGCGGATTTTGGTTATAGTGGTTGGATATAGTTTGTCCATGTCCCTTACTCATGGTTATCATATCATAATGGTGATGGAAGCAGAGTGGTGTTTCGGGATAGATGTAAGGAGTAGATCCCAGTGGCCTAAGTTAACTCCTTTTAGCTTTGGTTAGGCTTGAATAGAGAAGTGGTGGTATATAGTTAGACTCAAGTTCTCATAGTGATGTGCCTCGGTAAATTCTAAGTTGAATTTGACTTTCCCTTGCATGAGTCCATTCAGTTGGTATTCTATGAGTTTGCATTGGGGTAAGGTGTGGATGGTCCTTGGTTGGTTGGTTTCTTTGGGTGGTATTGGTATCTCGTATTCCTTGTTCTTTAGGGAGGTCCTTATGAGGATCTTGGATTGGAAAGTTCGCCGATTGAGAACAAAGGGTGTGGCTTCGGTCATGGTTTCATGATGGATTTAAAAGTTTGAGAAATCCATTTGGGATGCGAAAGTGGACATTGAGTCCAAGTATCCTCGTTGGTTCCTTGTTCCAAAAGTTCGTGCGTAAAGTATGTGTTCTTCAACACGTCTTTTTTTTCCTAACTTGGTCAAAGGTGAGGAATGGTTTCTCTTTTGTCTTTGTTTTCTAACTTAGTTAGAGGTCGGAATGGGGGTGTTGGGGTGTAAATCGTGTTTGAGTTATATAGTGATCTTCTCTCCATGGTTATGTGTCTTTGCTTTCTATTTTGGCTGAGGAAAAGTTTGTTGGGTGTTAATGTGTTATCTCATGCTTGTCCCTTACCCTTACTCATCATTCGAGGATAAATGATCCTAGTGGGGGAGACTGAAATACCTTAGGAATAGGACCCTTGCAAAATTTCCTTGGTTTTGGACTTACTAGACTTGGTACAACTCAAGGGTACCAATCGTACCCTTGAATATGACTCATGGGATGGCTTGAGGGTTCAATCATATTTTAGGTAGTGTGCTTGGCTTGGTTACTGCCCAAGATATGACTCATCAAGGTACTAGTCATATCTATAGATACGAGTGGTGCAAGGCAAGTCGTATGGTGATTGATTGAGTTTTCTTGGCGAGTCAGCCCATTGTACGGTTGGTGGGTACGATTGAGTGTACCACTCGTACCCTTAGGTATGAGTTAGAGAGGTTTGAGTTAGATAGTAAGTAGTGTGTAGGGTCCTGGCATGGTCTTGGGTACGAGTTGGGGTACCACTCGTACCCTAGGATACGGATAGTAAGGGTGAGTCATACCGTAGATTGTGGCTTTTTTTAATTTTAAGCCAAGGGTAGTCTGGACATTTCCTGCTTCAAATTCCTTATGTTCTCACGTTATATAACCATTGGTGGCCTCTCAAAACACTTATTAAAGGATGGAAACACTCTAAATATTCTCTAAAACTTACTCTTGAAGATTGGAGGCTAAGGTTTCTTCATGTTTTTTTCAAAGGGTTCAAGAGTCATGTTTCTCTTTGGAATCTTCTTATATAAGGCATGTTATCTTTCTTCATTGTTAGTTCCAATCAAAGGCATGGTTTTATACAATGTTTTTATGATTTGAACGTTGTATGATTTTGGGTTTTTAAATATGATTTGGGGGTTTTGTTTATAAATGCTTGGTTAAGGTTTTCCCATGTTTTAATTATGCTTTTATATGTATTAATGATGGTTTTGGATAATTGGTTGCATGGGAATGGTTCTTTGGTAATGGACTTTGGGGTTTGAAATACTATGCTCCCAATGTGTTTGATAAAATACCTTTAAGAATTTTTCATTAGAATATTATTTTTTCAATGGAACTTATGCATGGTTTAAACTTGGTAATGGAAACCTAAATGGTATGAATGGTTTAAACGGTCTTGAATGGATTGGAAAGGCCTTGGTGGTCATGGTTTTTGTTAGTAGAAAATCATGAAGGGTACATAGAATCCCTTAAACCTATATATGGTTGGCTATGGACAAAACTTGCAAGTTATTATTGGTATGACGATACCAATATTAATGGCCTTGGTTAATAAATGGTTAATGGATTGGTTGGTTTCTTGGTAATGGTTTAATTAGGCACTAACGGCGAAATATGTAGCAAAGCCGTATAAGGTGGAGGTCTTGGGGGACAAAAATTGGAAACTCATATTTGCCGATGTAAGGTTGGTTTTGGTGATCATACGCATGATGTCACACTTTAGATTTGGGGGATGTACTAGTCATCCTAGGTTTTTCTTCCCTGTTCGTGTGGCTACATTCACTGGGGCTCTTTCAGCAGGGAGAGCAGAACCCATATAGCCCGTGGGTAGTTTAGGACTGCAAAACTACACAACCCTAGTAAAGGTTTTAAAGGCATCCATAATCCAGTTCCCTTTCCCGGTATGGTTATATATATATGTATGGTTGTATGCAATATGGATTGTTTTACTTGGATTTTCAAACGTCATTATTTTATCCTTATCCTAAGTGCATGCTTGTGTTCACCCAGTAACCCGTCTTCGGCAGCTGTATACCCACGCTATGTAGGGATCGACCATTATACTTCTCCTGCTTAGTGATAGGATTTGGGGGCAGTTGATGTTGGATTGAAGTGGTGAGCTTCCTTAGTTCAGAAGGCATCTATTTCATGTCATGGTTTACCTTTTGTCTTTTATATAATTTAGTTTTTCGCTATGGTCGGGGGCATGTCCTGACTAGGTACTCATTGGTTGGTCTAGAGGCTTTGTATAGATGGTTGTGGACTTAGGTATGGTATGGATTGGTTATGTTTTATATATGTATATACATGCATTAGACTATTATAATTGGTTTTGGTTTATGGGTTTTTGGCATTAGTTTAGTTTGTCATTGGGTAGTTGGACTTGGTTGGGTTGGTCTTGGATATAGACTTATCCCAGAGTCACCACATGGTTGGTTACACTATCTTTTTATATGTTCCGACTTCAGCCGACTCATGGTATGCATTTGGTGGTTGGGTAATGGAGGCGATTCCCAATCGTGATTGGTCTTAGGATTGTCCATTATGACAAAGCCCTGATTTGAGTCGTGTCAAGTATTCAGCTGCAGAGGGGTGTTCAATCAGGATTATTGGGTCAAGGTGGTCATTCTAAACCTATTGGACCTTCTAGGAAGAGTAGGGTTCTCGAGGCATATTATGACAACGTGGTTTTTAGTCACTTTGCTTGTGAGTGTCCCCAACACAGAATGATTAAACCTTCAGTTTAAACTGTAGAACCACTCAGATCAATGCCTCCTCCAACCAGGGCTGGTGCACAAGGTCAGAGTAGTGGTCCCAAGGGTTCTAGATGAGGTCCGTAGGGAAGTAGGATAGATGGTCAAATAGACACCCAGTTCAGTACTGACAAGGTCATTTGTATGATGTACCAGGTAGACCAGAGGCTGAGGCTTCAAATGCAGTGATCACAAGTATGATTTCCATTTGCCATCATCCAACTTCTGCTTTATTTGATGTCAACTCTATATTACCATATGCTTCCACTTATTTTGGATTGTGGATAGGTTTATGTTCGGAGTCCTTATCTATAACATTGCATGTAGCTACCGCAATGGGTGATTCTTTAGTAGTGGATAGAGTATATAGATCTTGTTTGGTGACTATTCGGGAGTTTGATACAAGCATTGATCTCATCGTCCTAGATATGATAGATTTTGAGGTAATTCTAGCCATGTATTAGCTATCTCCTTACCATGATATCTTGGATTATTTTGCTTATACAATTTCCTTAGCCTTGCCTACTGTATGCCAAATTATGTGGTAAGGTTCTGTTAGCCACACGCTGATGGGGATTATTTCTTATGTTTGGACTAGGAGACTAATATCGAGTGGTTGTGAGTCATTTTTTTGTATGTTCGAGATGTTTATGCTCAGAGTCCATTGCTTGATTCTGTCCCTTTGGTTTGCAAGTTTACTATGCATTTTTGATCGACCTACCTGGCCTTCCTCATAAGCGTGATATAGAGTTTATTATCGACCTTAAACCAGATACTCGACCTTTTTTTATGGCTCTATATCATATGGCTCCTACTGAGCTAAAGGAGCTGAGTAGTCAGCTTTATGATCTTTTGGGTAAGGGTTTTATCAGACTGGGTATATCTCTATGGGTTGCTCCAATTTTGTTTGTGAAGAAGAAAGATGGATCTATGCTTATGTGTATCGACTACGGACAATTGAATAAGGTGACCGTGAAGAATAAGTATTCTGTGCCTTATATCGTTGATTTATTTGAACAACTTTAGGGTGCAATCATGTTTCCTAAGGTATATTTGATGTTTGTTTACATCACTTGAGAGTTAGGGCCGTGGACATCCCTAAGACGACCATCAGGTCTTATTACGGTCATTATGAGTGTCTGGTGATGTATTTTCGGTTGACCAATTGCCTAAGAACTTTTATGGATTTGATGAACCACATGTTTAGGCTATATTTAGACTTCTTCATGATAGTATTCATTGATAACATTTTGGTATATTTGAGGAGCAGGAAGGAGCACGATCAATATTCGTGGACTATGCTCCACACTTTGAGAGATCATCGGCATTATGCCAAATTCTCAAAGTGCGAGTTCTGGATTGAGTCTATAGCTTTGTTGGGGTATGTAGTATCCAAGGATGATATTTTAGTAGACCCATTGAAGATTAAGGCTATTCGTAGTTGGGCTAGGCCTACGCCACCTACTGAGATTGACAATTTTATTGGGTTGATAGGTTATTATAGGCAGTTTGTTGAGGGTTTTTATTCTATTACAACCCCTATGACTATTGACCAGGAAGGAAATTCCATTTCAGCGGTATGCAAGTTGTGAAGAGAGCTTTCTGAAGCTCAAGGATTTGCTTACATCAGTGCCTATTCTGACTCTTCCTATTGAGGGCGAGGGTCTAACCATAGACTTTGATGCATCCAGTGTTAATTTGGGGTGTGTTATGATGCAGTAGGGCTGCATTATTGCATATGCGTCAAGGCAGTTGAATGTGCATGAGCAGAACTACCTCACTCATACTTAGAGTTAGCAATGATAGTAATTGTAATAAGGATATGGAGGTATTATTTATATGGGGTTCACTGTGAGTTCTTTACCGACCACCGTAGTTTTCAGTATATTATGACCTAGAAGGAGCTTAATTCTAGGCAATGTAGATGGATTGAGTTATTGAAGGATGATAATACCTCTATTCTCTACCATTCGGGAAAGGCAAATGTGGTAGCGGACGCCTTGAGCCAGAAGTTAGTGAGTATAGGTATCTTAGCCTTTATTTTAGTTTCTCAGCGTCATTAGCTTTGGACATTCAGTCCTTAGATAACTTGATGGTTCATTTGGATATTTCTGACCCCCAGAGGATCACTTTTAGTGTTCAGGCTAGATCAACCTTGTTGGGGCAGATTCAGGGTCATCAATTTTAGGATAACAGTCTTTATAGCATTCGAGGGTAGGTGTTTAGAGGTGAGTCTCTGAGGGATACCGTAGATTTTGTTGGTTTCTTGAGATTTTATGGTCGTATTTGTGTTCCAAGGGTTAGAGATTTGATTCAGTTGATTCTTCGTAAGGCTCATAGCTCCAGATGTTTATTCACCCTGGGATAGCAAGATGTATAGGTATTTGAGGTAGTATTACTAGTGGAGTGGTATGCAGAGAGATATTGTAGGGTTTGCGGTTTAATGACTTTGTTGTCCATAGGTAAAGGTCGAGTATCAAAGACCTGGTGAATTTCTTTAGCAGCTACCCATTCCCAATTGGAAGTGGATTTCGCAGGTGGGTTGCCTCACACTTCTTGTGGTTTTGATAGCATTTAGGTCATCGTGGATCGATTGACCAAGTCTGCATATTTTATCTCTATTCGAGTTTCCTACAATGCCGAGTGGTTAGCCCTATTTACATTTAATAGGTGGTTGTCTTACATGGGGTACCTATGTCCATTATTTCAGGACGAGGCATTTAGTTCACTTCTAGCTTTTGGAGGACATATCAGGTGGAGTTGGACACCCAGGTTGATCTTAGCACCAAATTTCATCCCTAAACTAATGGGCTGTCCTCACCCAGGTTGATCTTAGCACCGCATTTCACCCTAGACGGATGGGCAGTTGTCACAACCCGAGGCTATCCCTAGTCACAACAACGGTGCTTACAGCCAGAAGTGACCACAAGCTAACCCATGATATGGTACCTACTGTGAGCACTGAGTAATATAATACTAGAACCACTTGTTCGGAAGATAAACTTATAAGATAATGTAATCAAAACACTGAAACATAATCCAACATATCTAAAACAACTGAATAAACTGATACTGAATGAATGTCGATCTGTCTGAAACAACTGATAAGATAGAAAACTGACTGACTGTCTAAATGTCTGAAAGCCTTTAGAAATTATGAGGAGTTTATGGGAAAATATCTTCCCCTAGGGAACATTCCTCCTTGAATGAGATTAGTTATGCTAAGATACTATGGGAACTAAGGTCGTAAACTGAATGTTCATGAACTAAGACATGATTTAACAACTGAGTCTGAGACATGATACATGGACTGAATTAGTTTCGTGAATGCATGAAAGGCTATGAGAATGGTTACATAGATGAAACAAAGATTGAGAAGGAGTCGATTTAAGAAAAATCATTACCTCAATCTGAGTCTGAATTCGTGGAGAAAAGATGAGGTTACTTGGCTCTCATATCTGCTTCTGCTTCCCAAGTAGCTCCCTCAACAGACTAATTTCATCATAGAACTTTCACAAAGGGATCCTCTTTGTTCCTCAACCTACAAATCTGACAATCAAGGATCTCAATTGGAATCTCTTCATAAGAGAAATTATCTCTCATATCCACACTCTCTAAAGGAACCACTGAAGTAGAATCACCAATACACCCTTTTAACAAGGAATCATGAAATACTGGATGTACTGACACCAATTCTGTAGGCAAATCTAGATCATAAGCTATCTTCCCAAAGCAGTTCACAATCCCATATGGGCCAAAATAATAGGTACGGAGCTTTCCCTTCTTACCAAACCTCTTCACCCCTTTCATGGGTGAAATTTTCAAATATAAAAGGTCACTAATATCAAACTCAAGATCTCTTCTCCTCACATCGACATAAGATTTCTGACGACTCAGAGCTATTTTCAGTCTCTCTTGGATTGACTAAACTTTCTCCATCACCTCAAACACTAAATTTGGCCCTACCAAAAAAGCTACTTCAAACCAACTAATAGGAGATATACATCTCTTCCCATAGAGAGCCTCAAACGGAGCCATCTGAATACTGGAGTGACAACTATTGCTGTAGGAAAACTCAATCAAAGGTAAGTGGTCATCCCAACTACCCTTAAAGTCAACAATACAGGCTCTCCACATGCCCTCTAAGGTCTGAATGACCATCTGTCTGAGGATAAAAATCCCTATTGAGATGAACCTGGGTACCAAGACCCTTCTAACAAGCTTTCCAAAAGTGAGAATTAAACTAAGTACCCCTATCTAAAATGATAGACAACGGAACCTATGCAACCTAAAAAATCCTTAAGATAGAGTCTAGCATAATCCTCAGTTGAATACAAAGTATGAACTGGCAAGAAATGGTTTGACTTGGTCACCCTATCTACGATAACCAATATCAAATCATGCTGATGATGTGTGAGAGGTAACCCTATCACAAAATCAATGTTCACCACCTCCCACTTCCAAGTGGGGATGATAAACTCCTGAAGTGTACCACTAGACCTTTGGTGCTCAACCTTAACCTGCTGATAGTTCAAACACTTATCCATAATCTCTGCAATATCTTTCTTCATACCACTCCGCCAATAGATCTCCCGTAATTCATGGTACATTTTAGTGGCTCCTGGGTGGATAGAGCATCGTGCACCATGGGCCTCAACTAATATTAACTATCTTAGACCACCAACATAGGGAACACAAAGTCTTCCTTGACAATGAAGCACACGATCTCTCCCTTCGGAGAAAACCTCTACCTTGTGATATCTAACCGCCTCCTTCAACTTGACCAAACTAGGATCCCTATATTTCTTTTATTTTACTTCAGAAACCAATGAATATTCCAAAACATTCTAAACCCATATGCTACCTTCAGCTGAATCAACTAACCGAACCCCTAATCTAGTAAGCCGATTAACCTCATAGACTAACTTTTTCTTATCTTTCTTGATATGAGCAACACTAGCCATATACTATCTACTAAGGTCATCCTCCACTACATTAACCTTGCTAGGATGATAAAACACACTTATATCATAATCCGTTAATAATTTGATCCACCTTCCCTGACAAAGATTTAGATCTTTCTGCATGAACACATACTGTAAAATCTTGTGATTCGTGAACACATCAACATGAACCCCATAAAGATAATGCCTCCAACTCTGTAAGGCAAAAACCACAGCTGCCAACTCAAGATCATGGGTTGAATAATTCTTCTCATGAGGTTTAAGCTCTAGAGGCATAGTCTATGTCCTTACCTCTCTGCATTAATATACAACTAAGATCAACTCTAGAAGCATCATAATGCACAATGAATTCATCTGAACCATCTAGAAAAGTTAAGAATGGGGCAGAAGTAAGTCGAGTCTTTAACTCCTGAAAACTCTTCTCGCAGGAATCTGACCGCTGGAATTTTACTTTCTTTCGAGTCAGTCAAGACATAGGAGAAGTAATGGAAGAGAACCTTTCAAAAAACCATCTTTAATAGCTATCCAAACCCAAGAAACTCATAATGTCTGACAGAGAGTTGGGTCTAGGCCTATTTCTCAGTGCTTTGGTCTTTTGAGGGTCAACTCGGATGCCATCACCAGAAATTATATGACCAAGGAAAGCTACTGATATTAACCAAAATTTACAGTTACTGAATTTAGAAAATAACTGATGATCTCTAAGGGTGTGCAGCACAACTCTCAAATTGTCTACATGATCATTCTCACTATGAAAATAAACAAGGATGTCATCAATGACTATCACAAACATATCCAAGTACTGCTTGAACACCCTGTTCATTAAGTCCATGAAAACTTCAGGTGCATTTGTTAATCCAAAAGACTTAACTAGGAATTCAAAGTGACCATACTGAGTTTTGAAGGTTGTCTTCAGGATGTCACATTCTCTGACTCTAAGCTGATAATAGCAGGACCTGAGGTCTATCTTAGAGAAATAGCTTGCACCCTGAAGCTGGTCAAAAGAGTCATTAATTCTAGGTAGAGGACACTTATTCTTGATTTTAACTTTGTTCAACTGACGGTAATCGATGCACATTTTGAGAGAACTATCTTTCTTGCACACGAATAAAACTGGAGCACCCTGTTGGTAAATACTAATCCTAATGAAACCCTTATCTAAGAGATTCTTCAACTATTCTTTCAATTATTTAAACTCAGATGGATTCATTCTGTAAAATGGAATAGAGATAGGCTGGTTGTCTGGAAGGAGAACTATTCCAAAGTCGATTTCCCTTTAGGAGAAACTTCGAGAAGATCTTCAGGAAACACATCTGAAATTCATTTACAATTGAAACTGACTCAAGATTTGGAGTTTCAAAGTTTGAGTCCTTGACTCGAGTGATATGGTAAATACTCCCTTTGCATATCATCTTTCTTGCCTAAGATATGAAATAAGCTGACCCTTAAGCACTAAAGTACTACCCCCATTCAATAGTCGATTCATTAGGAAATTGGAAATGAACAATTCTATTTCTATAGTCGACTGAGGCATAAAATGAGTGAAGCCAATCCATGTCTAGAATAACATCAAAATCAGTTATCTCTAACTCCACAAGTTCAACTAAATTAACTTTTTGAGTCACTGTGACTGGGAAATTTCTGTATACCCATCTAGCTACAATAGACTTACCCACTGGGGTAGACAATAAGTATGGCTCTACTAATATTTTGAGACTGATACCAAAATCGACAGCTATATAAAGAGTCTCAAAAGAAAGTGAAGCTCTTGGGTCTAACAAAACATAAACATACAGATGGAAAATTTGCAATGTACCCGTAACCACATTAGGAGAACTTTTCTGATCCTGGCGAGTCTGGAGGGCATACAATCTATTTTGGCACTACCCACTGGTGGCACTGGAAGTGGCACCCTATTGAACCAAGTGACCAATTAGTGTTGCTAAGAGTTTGTTTGACCCTGTGGACGATCATTATTGCCATTCCACATACCTACCGGATAATTCCTTATCCTGTGGCCTATTTTCCCACACCCAAAACACACATCACTTCCAGCTCAGTACTCACCCTGATGATTTTTACCATACTTTCTATAGAGTGGATTGGTTCTTCCACTATTCACACTACCCTGGGACCTATAGCCTGGTACTCTATCCCTACTATCCTGCCTAAACTTAGGAACTAGTTCACTGACTAAAGATGAAGTTGAGGCAGAATTTTTTTTGAAAAATTGGGATCGAATACTGCTTCCGAACTTGGCTAAGAAAAACTAAACTACCTATTTTGACCCTATTATTCTCTTTCTCTTTCTCTTTAAGTTTCTCATCCCCAATTTGTTGAGCATGCACCATAAGTCTAGACATGTCCATCTTCTTAATCAACATGGCGGTCCTACACTCCTTGACCACACTATCAAATACACCAGATACAAACTTACTCATCCTTAACCTATTATCAACCACCATAATAGGAGCATACCTCGCCAACTGTGTGGACTGGTGAAAGTACTCCTCCACGCTCATATTGTTGTGCTTCAAGTTTATGAACTCATGAAACTTAGCCTCTTTCGACTCTAGAAGGAAGAACCTATCTAAGAAAGCCATGGTAAACTCCTCCCACTCTATAGATTTTGCTTCTACACCCCTGTCTTTCTTTCACTACTTAAACCATATTTGAGCCACACCCTATTATTGATAAGCATCTAATTTTACACTCTTACTCAAAGTCATACCCATGATATATATCACCTTTTGCACCATATCCAAAAACTCCTGTGGATCATTCTCAGACATGGACCTAAAAAACAAAGAGGGATTCATTTGAGAAATCCTGAATCCTAGATGTAGCTGTACTTGACACTGGATTGGCTGGGGAAACAACCTACTGGTTGTTCTAAGCAGCTATAAAATGGGATAAGGCTGTGAAAGCGGCCTTGGACTCAGCTTGAGAGACATGATCATCCAGGGTATCTTCTTGAACAGGCATTGGTGCGGTTTGATCCCCGTTCCTTTTTCTGTTGTTCCTTTTAGAAGGCATTGTATGTAAAAAAAATGAAGAAAAAGTTGGAAAAATAAAAAAATTCAGTAGAGCTAGTATTCTTTCACACAATATAAATACTGAAAGAAGGAAAAATTTCTTGAAAATATCTCTTAGCCTCTTGCCCATAAATATGGTGAGCTTTACACCCAATCAAAAGACTCTACTTAACGCAACTTTCAGACACCCTAGGATACTTTAAAACCTTAGGATCTAATACCAAGTTTTTTCATGACCCGAGGCTACCCCTATTCGCAACAATGGTGTTTACGACCATAAGTGACCACAAGCTAACCCATGATTTGGTACCTACTATGAGCACTGAGTAATATAATAATAGAACCACTTGTGCTGAAGATAAACTGATAAGATGCTATAATTAAAACATTGAAATATAATCCAACATATCTGAAATAATCGAATAGACAAAAAATAAATAAATGTTGATCTGTCTAAAACAAATGATAATATTGAAAACTGACTAACTGTCTAACTATCTGAAAGCCTCTAGAAATTCTGAGGTATTGATAGGACAGACCCCCAAATAACTCTGATTGACTGAACGTAAATAGACGCTAAAATAATGATAAAAAAGTCATGTCCTCTATAGAAGAGGACTCACCACTATTGCTACTGGATAATGCTGGACCGTCTAAGTATGGTCGAGAAATTTGAGTATCCAAACCTATGTTATAAGACAACATAACACAAAGAAGAAGTATGGAATTAGTTATTTAAATGTACTATTATGTGAGATAAGGATTACCTAAAATGCACAAGGTAACTAAACACGAATGCATGACATGTAAAATTAAGAATGCAAGACCAAGCATAAACGTATATACTGAAATAATCTGGAATCTTAATAACTAAAATTTGTGTAACTGAACACTTGAATTCTGTACACATGGTTATGCAAACTTGAACTGATCTATTCTAAGAACTACACTAAGACAGTGGGAGCTAGCTATAACTGACATGCCCCAATCTGAGCTATTGGGGTCCAACTTGTATCCCTAGTTGGATGGGTTTTGATACCTTGACAGGGGTACTAACACATGACTAACAATGTGGATCCACAAGGCTAATGTCCCAAGGACGAAGGTGTCATGCCACTACTAATGGGGGACCCCTCATAATCTATAGTGGCGTTGTAGGTCTAGAACTTAGGGACTGTTACTAATGCCTCATGCCTAACTGATGGGGGATTCATCATACCTGCATTCACTCAGTGCTAAGTGTTTTTCCCAGCTGAATGAAACTGGCATTCTTAGTCGCTTAACGTGATATAGTACTATTTTTGTAAATGCTCAGCATGAACATGATGTTCTGAATATGATAATAAAACCTTGGTTTGACTGACTTGTTAATTAAAAAAAGATCATGTAAAAACATATATGTATTGGGTGTTCATAACCAATATGTAAAAACATATAAATAGTACTGAATGGTCACAAAATATAATACATTACTTAAAATAGTGACATGAGGTCCTAATTCAATGACCTAAAGCAAGCGATAATTCAATGAATGAGACAGATACATGAATTTAAATGTAGGGATGTATTAAACATGAGAAAACATCATATTTACCTGGTTTAATTCATAACTTGAGGATTTATCATGAAATCAAGCGAATTAAGATGAGAAAAATTGTAATTCAAAAAAGAAGTGATTTAATTAACATGGAAATAAATGTTAACATGGCTTGAATTTGATCCACTAAGAAGTTTTTAGATTAAATTCATAAGTTTAATGGATAATTTCATAAAATAGGATAAGATTCACACTTTTAAACTAAAATAGGGTTTTTGGGCTCAATGGGTAGAAGAGACCTATTGATGAATACCCTACATACCTGTAATCTAAGCATTAGGGAAGAATCCTTGTAATTGTTCTTGCTTCTAAGAAACCCTAATTGTTGTTCTTAAATATGGGAGAGAAAGTAATGTGTTAAGTTTTTGGTATTTTAGTGAAAATAAGATTCTTTGAGGGTTATAAGTCGTGGGTAGAAGTTATAAGAAGGAAAAGGACCAAAAATTCCCTTTAACTGATCATTATAGAATTTGTGGCTAGTCTATATGAGTGGATCATATGACTCGTATGGTAAGATACGACTAGGAATTGAGACTCGTAAGCTGGACAAAACCTAGGGGAGTATTCACTGGTCATCATACAAGTGGTGTCATCGTCCAGTGAAGGAGGCAACTTGGGAGACTGAGCATGGTATGCTGGCCCAGTGTCCCTACCTATTTAAGACTTTAGGTATTTCCTTATCTTTTACTTTTGCAGACGAAAGTCCTTTTAGTAGTAGATTTTGTAATGACCCTCACAGTTATTTTCCTTATTTTCATGCATTTTTGTTTTTTAGAGCTTTGCTATAAGTGCCCCAAGTTATTTATGACTTGCTGGGACTGATAGTTCAATTTTCGGGCAGTTTGTTTGAGAATTTTGGTAATACTAAAAATATTATGGACTATTTAATCTAAATTAACATTTGGTAGAAATATAATTTATTTTCCTTCTAAAATATTTTTGATATTGATAAAATTCTTTAGTTATGATATATTTATATTACTTTATAATAACTTTTATAGTCTATTAATATTTTAATCGGAGATAGTGAATCTAGATATGTTAAAATATTATTATTATTATATAATAGAGATTTTATTAGAAATAATTTTATATTAATTGTGGTATATTAAAAATATTATATTTATTTTACCAAAAACCTATGCAATACCTGAATATATATGTAATGTGATAAAAAAGAATTTTGGTATTGCCACCTCACCTCCATGTGGAGGTGAAGTGGGTGGACAACACACACACATATGTACACACACACACACACATATATATATTTAGATGATTTGAATGATTATGGCTTTACATTTGGCCACTTGAGGTTTATATATACAAAGTACTAAACATTAACTACAATATAATGACTAGAATGATTATGGAATTACATTTGGCCACTTGGCCATTATATATATAAAGTACTAAACATTACCTACAAAAACTAATATTAAGTACAAGTATCACTTTTTAGCTCATAATCTAGAAAATTTTCAAAAATTTTCAGTCGTTATCCTCTCAGAACGTTATACTTTGATATTATATTTGCCCCCTCCAAAAAAAAAAAATAGTTATCCGTATCAAGTTATTCAAATTTGGGTTCTAATTGAACACTATTCCAAGGTTTCTCGGAGAGGTTTTTTAGCTTGGCGTCCAAGTAGGCTAGGCTTATTCTATCTTTAGATAGAGCTTATTTATTGTAATTGTGTACTATTATTCTAGTTTATAATAAGTGCTTATAGTTTGCACATCATTTAATATGTATGTATATATATATAATGCCTTATTTGTCCGGTTAGGACTCCGTTCTTTAGTATGATATAGCATCTATTACTTTAGGATGTGGAATTTAGTTGTGAAACCTTGGATTCATTCCATTTTAATTGAGATGTGTGAATGGTTATTTAAATGTATTTTAGTTTCAATTTAGGTTCAACATATACTTTATTTCTATCATTGATTGTAAATTTTGATACCACTTTGGCATTGGTTATGGTATGATTTATGTTTTAATTTTATAGTTTGGTGTGGTTACTATGAGTTTCAGTTCGAGTTTGGTATCTGTTTATAATGATTTGGGAGTCCTAGTATTGATTACTGTTGTTCTTGGAGTTGTGGTTCCTATAAGTTCCAATTCGAGTCTTACTTCTGATTTTGAGATCTATTGTATATCATATATGTGGCCTCTCATTACTATCCACTACTTTTGATTCGAATACGACATGTGGCTCTTGTTATTATTCACTACTACTGGTTCAAGCCTGGCATCTGGCTTTTTTATTACCCATTGGTGTCGGTTCAAGTCTGGTGCATGTCTGGATGACTACTATGATTTTGTGGGATGAGTTTAATTATAGATTATTTATGTTTAATTTCATTAATTATTTCTTGGGTGTCCTACCAGCTTATGGGGCACAGTTGGATTAATTGTCTTTTTTAGTGTGCCTAGCGGGGTTATTGGGGCCCTGTTATGTTATGTTTGATTTTTTTTATTACAGTGGTATTAATCTATATGTATCACTTATACTTATTCCTTTATTGCATTTGCATAGCTCAACAATTATTTATGTTTTTATCCCTATTTAATGTTAACTTAGATCACACCCTTGCATTTTAGCTATACTTTTCCTGTATTGAGCTCAATCGTTCGATGATGCATTTTGAGTACCCATTGCTTTGGTACTTATACTACACTTATGCATCTTTACCCTAATATAGCTATGAGTACTACTAGTAGGCATTGATGTAATTCCTACTTTGCAGTACTGATCAGGAGCATGGTGAGCTTGCTGTCATCCTAGGCTCCTCTTCCTCTATCTATTGCAGTTTATTCTTTTGTACTCAAGATGGCTTGTATATACTATGTATATATTGGATTATGTTTGGTAATATGGGTATCTTTTAGTAGTGGCTCTAGTACCAACTTTATTAGGTCTAGGGAAAGATTCATTTGTATATTTTGGTCTTTATCCGTCTCTTATTTGGATATACTTTATATATTTCCTTTTTGTTTATTCCTTATTCTTACTACTGTTATTATTATATGTGGTCTTTTTTGGTTTCTTCCATTAGCCCGTTACATATTATTTTGGGATATGGCTTGGCTTGCCTACCGATGGGATAAAGTAGGCGCCATGACTTGAGAAATCTGATTGTGATAGGATCATTCATGATTCCATGCAATATTAGGTCTTTCAATTTTGTAAAATCTTTGTGTGACTTAGAAGATACATTAATTTGATGCCGCCAATGGTTTATAAACAGTTGGGGTTGTGGTCACCTAAATTTATTTCAATGAGACTTCTAGTGCCTGACCGCATGGTGAAGAAGCCTTCGAGAATCATATGTGATGTTTTGGTGAAGGTTGCATCCTTTATATTTTCATATAATTTTGTCATCCTTGATCATGAGGTTCACTTTATGGTTTGCATTATTTTGGGGGGACCACCTAGCGACTTGGCATGTATTGATTGATATGGATACTGGGCAGATGATATTTTGATTGAATAACGAACAAGTTACATTCAATGTATGCCAATCCATGAAGCATCCAAAGGATATGTGTGTGATTTTTGTAGTTGATACCATCGATGAGGATTTTTTAGTAGTTCCTATTGAGGAGTGTCTATGAGTCGATGCACTTGCAACAACAGTTACAAATTTTAAGGGCGATGATACTCATAATTATGATGAGATGGTGAGATAACTTGACGGTAGGGATTCTTATAATATTGCACCGAAGAAGTTAGATCTTGACTTGAAGAATAGAATGACCCCGCTAGTTACGCCTTCTATTAATGAGCCTTCAGTCTTAGAGCTCAAGGCTCTTCTATCCTACCTTAGATTTGTATTTTTGGGAGCCAAATATACTTTACCAGTGAATATCATATATGATATGGTAGATTGGTAACTTGAGGCATTAGTGTCTATTTTGAAGAATTTTAAGAAGGCCATTGGATGGTCCATTTCTGATATCATTTGGATTTTGCCTGGAATTTACACGTACAAAATCCAAGTTGAGCTAGACTGCATGCCGAGTATTGATCTCCAAATAAGATTTAATTCACCTATGCAATAGGGAATAGGTAGTGAAAAATAAAATTATCAAGTAGTTGGATAGGGGTGTGGATTAGCTTATTATAGACAACAAATGGGTAAGCTCAATCCGATGTATGCCGAAGAAAGGTGGAATCACTATGGTTCCAAATGAGAAAAATGAGCTTATTCTATGAGGCCAATCACTTATTGGAGTGTTTTCATGGACTATATAAAGATTAATGCATGGATCGAGAAGCATCACTGTCCAATGCCTTTCATAGATCAGATGTTAGATCATCTTGTTAGCAAAGGTTGGTATTATTTTTTTGATGGTTATTCGGGTTACAACCAGGTTTCTATTGCTCTTATGGACCATGAAAAAACCACTTTCACTTATCAATATGGGAATTTCACATTCAAAATAATGATTTTTGGTCTGTGTAATACACCGACAACTTTTTAGCGTTGCATGATGCCCATCTTTTTTGACATGGTTAAAGATACTATAGATCTATTTATGGATGATTCCTCGATTGTAGGTGATTCATTTGTGGATTTCTTGGAACATCTCTCTAATGTTTTAAGGAGATGTGAGGATTGTAATCTGGTCTAGGAGAAATTCTATTTTATGGTCAAAGTAGAAATAATGCTTGGTCACAAGATTTTGAAAAAAGAGATTGAAGTTAATAAGGCAAAGATTGAGATGATTGAAAAATTGCCTCCACCAATTCATGAAAGGTATTCATAGCTTTTTTGGGACATGTGAGATTTTATCAAAGATTCATCAAGGACTTTTATAAAATTGTAAATCCATTATGGCAGTTGTTGGAGAAATAGGTAAAGATTGTTTTTATAAGGCATTTGGTTGCCTAAAAGAGAATTTGATTTCAGAGTCTATTGTTGTGTCACACAATTGATCCATGCCATTTGATGTTAGTGTGATACTAGTGGTATAGCACTAGGTTCAGTCCTAAGACAAAGGTAAGAGAAGATCTTGCATCGTTTGTACTATGCTAGAAAAATATTTAACTCAACTCAAAAAAATTACGTGGACTAAACAAGTGTTTCTTGCTATGGTGTTTGCATATTAGAAATTCGGGTCTTACTTGCTTGGTGCTAAAGTAATTTTGCATACTGACCATGCAACTATTCGGTACCTTTTGAAAAAAAAGGATGCAAAATCTAGGTTGATTTATTAGGGTTGGGTACTTTTGTTGCAAGAATTTGACTTTGAGGTCAAGGATTGAAAGAGGACTAAGAATCAAGTGGTTGACCACTTATGAAGTCGTGAAGAAGAGCCAGTTCTAAATATGAAGGATGTGATTGAGATTGATGATACTTTTCTAGATGATTAAGGTGATGGGATTACTAAATACCAACTATTTCAGCAATGGAAGAAGTTCATGCGTGATGTGAGGGAGTTCTTTTGGGATAAGTCTTGCTTTTTTTGAGTTTATGTGGATGGAATGATTCAAATATATGTTCCATAGATTGAGATAATAAGTATTTTAGAGGCATGCCACTCATCACTATTTGGGGGTCACCATAGTGGTATGCGGATTGTGCATAAGATATTGAAATGCAAATACTATTGTCCTACCATTCATAAGGATGAACATGATTATGCAAGGGCATACGATCAATGCCAAAGACAAGGAAACATCTTGCGATGGAAGAGCTTTTGATGAACTTAATGCTTGAGCATGAGCTGATAAATGTATGGGGCATTGATTTCATGGGCCTTTTTGTGAGGTCATATGGTATGCAGTATATTCTAGTCACAGTTGATTATATTTGGAAATAGGTGGGGGCAGTTTCAGATCCCAAAAATAAAGGGAAGAGTGTGACTGTATTTTTTAAAAAGAACATAGTTTCTAGGTTTGGTACTCCATGGGAAATAATTACTAATGGGGGTTCACATTTTTGCAATCATCTATTCTAAGTGTTATTTGAGAATTATGGTGTTATACATAAAATAGTAATCCCTTACCATCTAGAGTCAAGTAGGCAGGTTGAGGTCTCTAATTGGAAGATAAAGTTTATTCTGGCAGAAGCTGTGAATGCTAATAGAATGGTCTTGGAAAAAAAGTTATATGATGCATTGTGGGACTACCAAATGACATTTAAGACTCCATTCGTGTATCTCTATGTCATCTCATGTTTGGAAAAGCTTGTCATTTGCCTGTTGAAATTGAGCATAAGGAATTATAGGCTATGGAAAAGCTCAATCTAGAATACAGTGATGCAGTAAAGTTGAGAATGGAGCAGTTGAATGAAATAGATGAGTTCCGTCTTAGGGATTATGATAGTCCAGCCTTATACAAGGAGAAGCTAAAAGTATACCATGACCAGAAGATAAAGAAGAGAGAGTTCACAACTGGTGAGATAGTGCTGTTATTTGAATTTAAGATCAAGTGTTTTTCTAGAAAGATGAGGTCAAGATGGAAGGGACCTTATATAATGGTGACAATTTTTCCTTATGGTCCTATTAAGGCCAACAATAATGAGGGCCTCAAGTTCAAAGTGAATGGGCAAAGGTTTAAGCACTATCTCGAGAATACTAATGAGATCATGATGATAAGCAAAATTATTCTTGTTGAAGTATAAGTAACCAAGTTCACCTGAGTCATATAGAAATGTTAAATCAACCAATGCATGGGAGGCACATCATGGGGATTAGATTGGGGAAGTCTGAGTACCAAAACTAGCCATGTCGTGCCATGACATTAAATCTAGCACTGTTTAGAAGGAAACCCAATGATTTTGTACTTGTTTTTATTTTATTTTATAGGTTAACATGTATTGAAATGTATAGGGAATTACAGAGCTGAAAAAACCCAAAAAAATTCTGGTGCCCAAGCCAAATAGGTCATTTTATGAATTATAATAAAATACCACGATTCATAGGGTGAGTCATAGTCTTTTAGAGAAATTGAGAAGAAGTCACTAGATTCCCAATAACTCTCAGAATGGGTTGTAGTATACACTAAGACTCATCTCCTTGAGTCAAGGTAAGTTTTCTAATTTTTATTCACAAGGAAGGGGACGATTCATAGCTAGAGGCTATGAGTCATAAGGGTGCGGTCATCATCAATAAATAAAAAGTTGATCAAAGGTTTAAAATTTTGTTATCCTACCGAACCCAATATGGAATTAAATATAGGATTTGATTGGATTCGCCATTAACTTCCCTTTCAAATGCACATAATTCTCTCCATATTCCATAGTCGTTCCTTCTTTCTTAAATCATATACCAATTGATCATTAATCATCCGTAAATTTCACAACACCGATCTACTCCTCAAAATTTCTTAACTTCGAACAAGACATGTTTTTGGGATTTCAACTTTCTAACTCTCTTCAATCATCACAACTTAGATCAAAGAAAGTATTTGGTTTGCAATTTTTTTTGCTTCTAGTTTAGGTAGCGAATCACATAAGTTTCCCGGAATGCTATATTTAAAAGCTTGAAAATTGAGATTGGTTGATGAATTAAGCATAAAATACCTTGTTTTTTTATTAAAAAGGAATGGTTAAAATGTATGATATGTGATTTTATGATTAGTTGCATTTCCATTATTATTCGAGGTAAAGTCTCAGTAGCCCCAATATATATTGTGTTCGCATATACATGGGAGGAGTGTTCTCAATGTCACTCCAATGATTGTTGAATTATTTTGATGCTTAATGAAGAATTTAGAAAATTTGTGTTGATGAAAATTATAGGGACTACCAATTTTAAGTCCCTACGACTCCCGCAATGACTCATTCCCTAGGGCTACGAGTCATCACATGAGCCATAGTGACTGGAACTTTGAATGAAAAATTTGAAGTCCCTAAGAAAAAGTTATTATTCTCTCTACAAGGCAGCCGATGACTCGTAAGCTCACTAGTGAGTTTGCCTTGCACAATGTAGGAGTTAACAGAACGACTCACACAATGAATCATAGTGTGACCCAATGACTCATAGGGTTAGTCGTCAGAGAAGGAGTTTGAGATAAAATTTTACCACTTGACCCTATGAGTTAGCCTACGACTCATAGACTGAGGAAATGAGTCGTTACTTGAATCATAGGGACTCAAAATATAGGTTCAAACTTAATTTTTTTTATTATTAACTTCCATTTTTGTTCCTTGAGTTATTTGACTAACATGTATTCCCATACAGGTACTATTACATAAAAGATTGACACCACAAATTAAGGATATAAGGGGGGAAAGCCGACACCTAAGAAAAATCTTGATTCACTCACCAACTAAGTGATGAACCTACTGAGGATGATTATGAGCCAAGTGGATCATTTCAGGATTACCCTATTAAAGAAATAGTCCATCCACACACAAAATTGCCCCGGGGTAGTTGCCTAAGTCCTAGAATAAAGAATGCCCGAGCCTCACTACCATATTCGCCTACTCGTCTAGTCTGAAGATAGAGAAGACTCTAAATTCAATGATGAAGAAGGGGGAGAAGTTAAAGTCTACAAAAACAAAGATGAGGCTGCATCTAGCAGAAAATAAATAGAAGCAAGTTTGGGGTCTGACTTAGAAGAATCATCAGAGAATAAAAATAAGAATATTATTGTCAGTCCACCACATGTTATTCCACCTCCACCAGTAGTCTAGGATGGTCTCTAGATTGAGGCTATTACATTCCTATTATTGAATTAGTGGGGGTACCAAGGCATTCAAGAACTGTATGAGAGGGATAATGCAATGGTACCTCGCATTGGCCAGCCTAAGAGAGAATGCGTAAGATGTCCGCATTTGAGAGCTTGTGCAAGAAATAAAGATTTGAGTGGATGATGAAAAAATTTGGTAGATACAACTTAGTTCTAGTTTAGGAATATTATGTATCTTATCAAATGGGTTTGAAGAATCTGCATCTACATGGACTTTCATGTAAAGTGAGTGACCCTTACAGACATTTCTAAATCAAGGGGTATATATGAGTGTATCTACGGAGACCATCTCATGCTTCTTGCATAGTACTAATTTTTTTCCCTCAGTTGATATGTCCAAGATTGATCATCAGATTAAGGAAATAAAAAAGGATAAATGAAACAAATTATCATTGAGGACAAATTGGTTCACTTGGGATGGATTGAGAATAGTATTGCCACTGACGAATAAAGATGTTCCTGGGTAATGGTTACTTTATCACAAATTACAATGGGAGGCTTAAACTTTGTAGAAAAATCTTAGTGTACATTCATTTTCAACAAGATATGGTCGATTGATGGTGATAATACATCAAGCCTCAATAGATCTGTCTTGATAGCTGGTATCATGAAAGGGTATGGAAATAGACTTTGCAAAAATCATCGTCCGTAAGATTGGAATAGAGCAATGAGTTCAGACAGCAATATTCTCTTTCCATATTAAGTGACAAAGATTTGTTTAGAGGACAAGGACACTATTTTTACTAAGGTGGATACATTTATTGTGGTTCATCGATTACAAATTTGGGGTTGATTTAGGATCAAGAAATACTAATTTTAAAGGCAAAAATGGTGCATCACTTCTTCAGAGTGCATTCTAATTGGGTGCACCAATGGACATTGGTACTTTTGGTTTTACGATACTTGGGGAGACACATATTGAGTCTCAAGAGTTTTTAAATGATGTTTTAGAAAGATTAGTCACCCTTGAGAATAAAGTTGATAACATTAAGTCTAGGGTACAACAGATGAATGCCAATCTGTGAATGCCAATGTTCAGGGAAACCAATATTCAGTAGTCCCACTTAAGAAAAATGCTAATGTTGAATTTAGGGATACCTTTCAAGCGTTGGACCAATCTGTGAATGCCAATGTTTAGGGAAACCAATATGTAGTAGTCCCACTTTAGCAAAATGGTAACCTAGTTGCAGCCTGAATTTGGTACTTTATGGGGATGAATCCACTCAAATTCCATGGGTTAAAGGTGGATGAGGATCCTCAATTCTATATTGGTGAGGTGAGAAAGATTACTCAGATCATGTATGTTACTGAAGAGGAGAGTGTAGAACTTACATCTTATAGGCTGAACGATGCTGTGTATGATTGGGTCACTATGTGGAAGGATTGGAGGGGTAAGAATACATCTCCTATGAGTTGGCTAGTTTTTCAAAATGCTTTTCTGGACAGGTTCTTTCCTCGTAAGATAAGGAAGGATAAAGTGGAGGAGTTCATAAACCTGAGGTAGGTATCTATAATAGTGAAGGAGTAATTCCTAAAGTTCACTCAGTTAGCTAAGTATGCCTAGAGTTGTTATCTGACTCTAGAGCTCATATGAGTAAATTGGTTATAAAGGTATCTGATATAGTAGTCAAAAAGTGTAGGACTGCATGCTAATTGGAGATATAGATATTGCTCGGTTGATGACTCATGATCAATATATTGAGATAGAAATATTGAAGTAAAAGAAGACAAGAAACAAGAGAGCTAGGACTGGACAGTATGAGTATAGTCAGCAAAGGTCAGGAGGGGTAAGCCATTTAAAGTTTTAGGGCCATTCACCAGCACCTGCGCTATCTTTAGATAGTGCCTCGACACCAAGGATGAGGAAAGAGCAGTGGGGAAAGACTTTAAATTCTAGGTCTCAGAACAGTATGGTTGGGAGGCGCAGTTACCTGACATGTGCAAAGTGTGGCAGGACCCATCCTGGTTAGTGTATGATGGGTAAGGGGAGTTTCTATGGTCGTGGTAAAGTCAGCCACCAAATAAAGGAGTGTTCATATTCTAAGTATGGAAGTATAGATGCTTATACTCAAACTTAGGATACTAATCCAGCAACCCAACTAGGTAGCCCAGTTCCCCCATAGGGCGCATCATCCAGTACCGGTGGCGGTCAGTGCTAGAATTGGTTTTATGGTTTACTATCCCATTGGGGGCAGGGGAGTTATCTAGATGTTGTCACTGATATGCTTTGTGTCTTTCACCTTGATGTATATGTGTTGTTATAACCATGATTGAATCTCTCTTATGTAACTCCATTGGTTGGTGTAAATTTTGGAGTAGGTCTTAAAAATCTCTCTAAGCCCTTCTTAGTTTCTACCCCAGTGGGTGAATCAGTTGTTGCTACGCGAGTCTATAGGAAGTATCCTATTACCATTATCCATAAGATCACATTAGAAAAACTAATAGAGTTAGATATGGTAGATTTTGATGTTAGTCTGTGTAATACCCCACAAAGTTCTCTCCTAGTCTGAGCCTTAGAGCATTTTTGGAAAAATGAAAATCCGAGTCTAAAATTTTTAGAAATATCTTCCCAAGTATGAAACAATTTGAATCGTGTTGTATTTCTAGAATTTCAACTTTTTTTTTTGTAGAGCATTGAATAAGCTTTCCATCGATACCAATTTTATCAAAATCCGACATCGGACGAGGGAGTTATGGCCGTTTTACTAAACGGTATCGGAAAAGCCCAGGTTTGATGGTCGACCTGGTGGACCGTCAGTTCCTTGGTGGGCCATCAAGTTTCCAATCAATCCAAGGTAGGGACCCCTCTTTTTTTTCATTATGTGACAGCCAAAGTGGTGGACTGTCAATAAGTTGACAAACCGTCAAGGGGTCCGTCAGGTCAAAATAGAATGGCCCATTCTTGACCCTCGAGTGACGGACGATCTGGTGGACCATCAGATTCCTGACGGACCGTCACTTCAACCATCATGACGATGAAGAACGACCCATATTTGGCACTCGAGTGACGGACGACCTGGTGGACCATACCATCACAGACCCCGATCAACAATTTTCCACTCTTTTTTTTAAAGGGCATTTTGGTATTTTCCACTCTTTCCCCAACCTCTATAAATACCCACTTAAGTGTTGAAGTCCTCATTTTCTTTTCTCTTCTTTCACCAAAAAACTAGGGTTTCCAAAAATAAAAAATTCTCTCTTCATCCACCAAAAATTAAGAGAGAATCAAGAGCAAGGATCAAGAATTCTTCCAGGAGCCTTCAAGAAAATAGTTTCCCCAAGGTATGTAGATGTTGATTCTTGGGTCCCTTTCATCCAAGAAGCTCAAGTACCTTTTTCTAAATCTCCAAGATTTATGTTTATGAATTTTTAATGATTCTTGTGAGTTAAAATTGATGTTCTTGCTATGATTGAGTTGTGGTTCATGTTTGTCTACAAGATTATCAAGCCTTGGCCTTAGTATGTGGTATTTGTGTGGTAAATGGATTATGTACTTGTTGTTGATGTTGAATGACCTCCAAGATGGGATACTTATGTGGTTTGTATGAATCTATGATAATATATGAGTGGAAACATATAAATATAGTTGTTCATGATGAGTAGTTGGGTTATTATACTTATGCCTAAGTTGTGCATGTGAGGTATTAGATAAAATGTCTAAGAGACTAGAAATTACGCATTGTAGTTAAGTCGTGATCTAATGACTTCTAAGATACGATTATGTGTTACGATTGTTGATGTATTCATGACTTTTGGGTGTAAAATTGGTTGATTTAGCAGAGTATGTCTCCCATAGGTTGATAAAAGCTTAGAAAAAGAACATGGGCCATTATAGAATGTTGAATAGGAAGCCCCAAATTGTGAGCTAGTCTCTGCATGCCTAGTGTTTGATAAAATGACCAAGTGAATGAATTATTCCATGCTAGTAGGAAATCCCCATATAAGTGTGAACCTATGCGTGTCTAGTGTTTATTGAAGGACCTTAGTAAACAAGTAGAGATGTGATAGTTATAAATTCCCCATTATGTGCCCTTTGATATATGCTAAGTTTTTAATATATGCCAAGTGATTAGCAAGTAAGCTATGACATGATAGTATGAAGTTTCTGAAGCGGTGTGAAATCCAAATACATGTTAAGACCGATATAGGTATGAAATAGTTGAGGTAAAACCTTGTTGAATGGAGTATGATCTAATAGCATGTTTCCTCTATGTTATTATATGATTAATATCTCGAGATGCTCAAAGCGACCCTTTGGTGATTGTGAATATGAGTAGAGATCTATGTTTCTTAAATGTTGGATATGATGCCTTAAGGATTTTGAGGGGGGGGGGAGTATGTTATGATTTCTAATTACTTAGAGAGATGCTTTAATAATTGTGATGATGCATTAATGATGGTGACGATTAAGGTATGATTGCGATAATACATCAATGATTATGATGATGAATGAATGCTTGTGTTGATGAATAAATGATTGTGATGGTGAATGGATGATCGTGACGATGTGAGAATGATTATTTATTACTTTTATGTTATCGAGTCCTGGGGGTATTTATACCTAACAATAGAGCTATTTTCTAGAGCCCGTGTTAGTTTTGCGTTAATTCCAATTGAGCCACAATTCTCAGAACTCAATGAACTATAGAACTATGTATCTTCAGACAAGTGCAGAGCTTAATCAGGCTCTGTAACCTCAGTTATCTCTGTGATCTCTGTATCACTAGTAATCTAGCCTCCATCTTGTAATCAACTTAGATCTAATAGTATTCAAGTGATTCAATTCTAATCTCAAAAGCAATTTGAATAATCTTTTCAAGCTCTGCATCGTTAGTTAAATGCTATGATTTGATACCTTTCCATCAGATACGGAACTAAGTAATCTCAGCGTAACTCAATCAGATCTCTTGATAAATATAATCAGTATCAGATTCAGCTCAGTCTAAGTTCAGTTAAGAATCAAATTAGTGTCTTTCAGTTAGGAGTAGAAACTAGCACCGAGTGAGCTCAAGGATGGGGACTCGCCTACTAGTGGAGGGTGTGATCCTTAAATATGATCCTTGTGCTCCAGAACTCCGGAGATAGCGTAGGTTGAGACATCACACCTGCTAGATGAGGGTGGATGAGAGACATCATACGCGCTAAATGAGGGTAGATGAGGTGGCTTAACCTGTTAAATGAGGGCTCCACCGTTTTCGTATGAGGACCTGATAGATGAGGGTCATATAAAGATAATGTCTTTACCCGTGGCACGGTATTGACACCCTCCCAATCGGGGTTAGAGGTTGGACCCCTAAGAGATAGTAGGGGCATGTCGGTTAAGTAACTACTCCCACGGTCTAAGTTTCAGAATCAGTCTTAGACTTCAAGAAAGAGCTCAGTTCAGTGAACAAAATTTAAGGATGTTAAATATAGGACATTAAGTATGATTACTTGCTAATTCGAAGATCCGCTGCTAGATAGGCCGATCTCAAAATCATTTATGAAGAAGTATTATTATTCACAGACTCAAAGACAACCTATTAGATAGGGTTGCTATCTATTTCAGAAGCTTCAAATACTCGTAATCTCAGTTTGTTTAGAGATTTCAGAACCCACTCCTTGATGAAAATGCATCCATATTTCCTAGTTATCAATATCAGATGAGTCTGTGATTCAGTATCTCAGTGTAAATAGTGAGTTCAGTTTGTAGGAAAGTGGTATCTGAGTTCCAGTCTCTAGAGTTGTGATGATTATGATTATGACCTTTGCATTCATGTATATGTTCTCGTGCGACGTTTTCATGATTATTTAGTTTACACATTGTGCATGCATAAGCCCTTGCATTTAGCCTTACCTCGTCTACATACTCGCTACATTTTATACTGACGCATTTGCGCTATGGTATTTTATTTGACACCATAGTTTCAGAGGCATAGGATTCAGAGTTTCCTCAGAAGTTTAGTCCTAGTTAGAAGCAGTAGCAGTGAGTCCTCTTTCTTTGAGGAATAATCTCAGTTTACTATTATTGCATTAAATTTTGTTTATATTGTTAGTTGACGGAGTTAGTTGGGGACATGTCCCATCAACTCCACAGTTCAGAAGTTTAGAGTCTTTTCAGATGGAAGCTGATGTATTAGTATTTAGTTTTAAGTTTGAGTATGTATAGATGTGTTGAACCTTATGGCCAGTTTCTGCATTTATTTCAAATAGTATGCAGTGTACAGGTACAAATATCAGAAAAGGGTTAGCTTGTGGTCCTTTGGGTCCATAAGCACCGTGTGACGTCTCGGGATGGGATCTCAGGGCATTATAGTCTGGGCATAGATTGGTTCCATTCATCCTATGCATTAATAGATTATCGTACCCACGAAGTGATGTTTCAATTTCTTGATAAGGCAATTTTTGAATGGAAGGGTAATTTTGTGTCTCCCAAAGGTCATTTCATCTCTTATATTAAGGCCAAAAAGTTAATATCAAAAGGGTGTATTTACCTTTTAGTTCGAGTTAAAGATACTAACTCTAAAGTTCGATAGTTCAATCAGTCTGGGTAGTAAATGAGTTTCCAGAGGTTTTCCCTAAAGATCGTCCAAGGGTACCTCCAAATAGAGAAATAAAATTTGGTATTGATCTTCTTCCTGATACTCAACCCATCTCTGTTCCTCCATATTGTATGGCTCTGGACAAGACTTTGGAAGATATGCCAAGGGCGTGTGCAATTGATTTCAAGAGTAGTTGGGATGAACACTTTCTTTTGATTAAGTTTACATACAACAACAGCTATCATTCCAGTATTCAGATGGTTCTATTTAAAGCTCTCTATGGTAGGAGATGTAGATCTCCAATTGGTTAGTTCAAAGTCGTTAAGGTCGCAATTGTAGGGCCTGACTTAGTATTCAATGCCTTAGAAAAAGTTTAATTAATTAGAGAAAGGCTTAAGACAGCTTAGTGCCGATAGAAATCGTACGCAGATGTACGCAGAAAGGAACTCGAGTTTGATATTGGTGACCATGCGTACTTTAAAATCTCTCTCATGAAGGGAGTGAAGAGGTTCGAAAAAAAGAGAAAGCTCAGTCCCTGATATGTCGTTTCCTTCAAAATTTTCAGTTGCTTCGGCAAGGTAGATTATGAGCTCGAATTGCCTTCAGTCTATCCTATATTCCATGTAGATTATCTGTAGTAAAGGGATCATAGTAGATCCTCAAAAGCTTGCGGAGGTTAAGAAATGGCCTAGACCTGTGAATCCAATCGATATTTAGAGCTTCTTAGGTCTAGACGGTTACTATATGAGATTTGTGGAGTGTTTTTCGACTATAGAAGCCCCATTGACTAAGTTGACCCAGAAAAAGGTCAAGTTCTTATGGTGGATGCGTGTGAGGGTAGTTTTGAGAAGTTGAAAGATAAATTGGCTTCGGCTTTAGTTTTGACCTTTCCCGGGAGTAATAATGGTTTTGTGGCATATTATGATGCTTCTCATAATGGTCTTGGTTGTGTTTTGATGAAACATGATAGGGTGGTAGACTATGATTCCAGGCAATTAAAAGTTCATGAGAAGAACTACTTTACTCATGACTTGGAATTGTTAGCCATGGTTTTTGCTTTGAAGATTTGGCGACATTATCTCTATGTAGTTCATATTGACATCTTTTCTAATCATAAGAGGCTTCAGTATGTGTTCACTCAAAAGGAGTTGAATCTCAGGAAAATGAGGCATCTTGAACTATTGAAGGACTACGTATGAGTCTTCATTACCATTCGGATAAAGCTAATGTAGTCGTCGATACTCTTAGCCAATTGTCCATGGGGAGTTTGGCCAATTTTTATGTGGAGAAGCGAGAATTGGTGAAGAATATTCATCATTTGTCTAATCTCATAGTTTGTCTTGAAGTCTCGGATTATAATGGTGTATTTGTGTATTCGGGATCATATTCATCTTTTGTTATTAAAATCAAGGAAAAACAAGTGTAGGATTCTGAATTAATGAAGATTAAAATTAATATGGGTAAAAAAGGTTTTTGAATCGTGATCGGTGGTGATGGTATCTTGAGATACCAAGGTAGGCTATGTGTTCCCGACGTCGATGGATTGAGGGAAAAGATTATGGCCGAGGCTCATGAATCTTGGTATGCAATTCATCCCGATTCTACAAAGATGTATCATGATCTTAGAGAGGTTTATTGGTGGGGTATTATGAAGCAAGATATGGCTAGTTATGTGTCTAAGTGTATGGTGTGTCAATAAGTGAAAGTTGAGCATATGAGGCCCGGAGGATTATACCAAGAGATTGCCTTGCCCGACTGTAAGTGGGAGGCAATAAATATAGATTTTGTTATTAGTATTCCCCGGTCTCTTAATCAATGTATTTTTATTTGGGTCATTGTGGATAGGATAACCAAGTCTGCTCACTTCTTTCCCGTGAGGACTAACTACTCGGTGGATGATTATGCTAAGTTGTATCTTGCGGAGATTGTGAAATTAAATGGTGCTCCAATTTCTTTCATTTCAGATCGAGGTGCGTTATTTTCATCTAAATTTAAAAAGTAATTCAAAAAAGGTTTGGGGACTATGGTGTTCCTTAGTACAACTTTTTTCCACCCATAGATTGATGGACAAGTGGAAAGGCCTATCCAAACATTAGAGGATATGTTGCGGTCATGTGTGATTGATTATGGTGGTAGTTGGAATGACCACTTTCCTTTGATTGAATTCACCTATAATAATGGTTACCACTCTAGTATTGGTATGGCCCCTTTTGAGGCATTGTATGGTAGGAGATATCGTTCTCCTATTAGGTGGTATGAAGTTGGGGAGGGTAAGCTTCTTATCTAAGATTTAGTTCACCAAGACTTAGAGAATGTGAAGGTGATTCGTGATAGCTTGAGAACCTCGCAAAGTCGCCAAAATTCCTATGCTGATGTGAGGCATAGAGATTTGAAGTTTAATGTTGGCGATTTGGTATTCGTAAAAATGTCTCCCATGAAGGGATTAATGCAATTTGGTTAGAAAAGAAAGCTTAGTCCCCGGTATGTTGGTCCCTATTTCATTTTGAGGAAGGTTGCCAATCTAGCCTATAGTTAGACTTGCCCTCTAGTTTAAACTCTATTAACTAGGTTTTTTGTGTCTCTATGTTGGGAAAATATGTGGGCAATCCTTCGTTGGTTGTTCCCTTGGAGGATGTTGGTATTTCAAACTCTTTGTCCTATGAAGAGGTCCTAGCAAGGATCTCGGATCAGCAAGTTTGCCGGTTGCAAAAAAAGAGATGGCTTCGGTGAAGGTTCTATGGAAGAACCAAAACTCTGAGGAGGTTACTTGGGAGACAGAAGAGGAAATGAAATCCAGATATCCTCATTTGTTTTCCATGCCCGAAACTCATGATTGAGGTATTTGTTAATCTTTTTACCTTGACTTATGTCCTTGATAGACTTTGGGTTAAAGTCCCAAACGCTTTGAATTTATTTATACCCTTGTTAGATAATGGGTTAATGTCCCTAAGTTGTGAAATGAGAAAGTGTTTTGATAGGTAATGGGTTTGAGTCCCGAGGTTAATGAAATAAATGATTGATTGATAAAGATCACAATATGTGTTGTATCCTTATTATATGCTTTGTCTTCTAGTTTGTTTAATGGTTAGTTAGATGTGTAATAATTTGTTAACTTTTATTTATGCTTGCCTTACCCTTCATTTGAGGATGAATGATCCAAGTGGGGTAGGGGTAGGGGTAGGGGTAGGGATTGAAACACCTAGGTTTGAACAATTAGAAACTTTCCTCATTTAAAGTCTCTGGACTAGGTATGACTTACGGTACCAGTCGTACCCCATATATATGACTTGGTGATCCCATCTTGTACCGTAGGCAGTATGGTTGGTGTTACTCATTATCCCAGGTACGAGTTAGGCTCCCCTCAATTGTACATAAGGGTACGAGTCATACCTAACCTAGTTGTATAGAGTGTTTTCTTGAACTTGCATGGACTATTTTTAGTACTAGTTGAGGGTAATATTGAGGGCATAAGTCGTACCCTTTGGATACGGGTCAAGGGTCCATGGTCGTACCTTGGACAATGTATGAGTCCTAGGTGAAGCCTAAGGTACAAGTTAGGGTACCATTTGTACCTTAGGGTACGACAACTCAAGGTCATTTTCCATATTATAAGTTAAGGTCTCTATGGTCATTTCCCACCCTAAAAACCTTAAGAACCCTCACTATATAAGCGTGTATGGCCTCCTAAAAACCATTTTAAGTGGATCAAACATCCTAAATACTCTCTCAAACACATCTTTGAAGATTTGGAGGCTAGGGTTTCAAGGGTGGTCATCTAGAGGCAAAGAGGAGTCAAATTTATTTGTGGATCATCTTGTTTATGGAATGTAACTCTTTCCCTTGTTAAATATCTCAAAAAAAATTTAATTTATACATGGATTAATAATTGTAAATGGTGATTTTGAAATCAAATGATAAGGGTTTGTTTCCTAATAGGGAGTAATATTGGTTCTTGCTTATACTCATGTTTATACATGTTATGGGTGGTGATTTTCATATGTGGGTACTTGTTGTTTAGAGTTTAACAAATTGGTCTTGAGTAACCCTAATATGGATGAATTCTACCATGAATTTTGCCTTGGTAAAGGTATGTACATAAGGTGTTTGTGAAAATGTCTAAGCGAAATATCTAGTCATATATTGATTATGTTTTGAGTTAGGGAAATGTCCCAATGAGTATGATTGGTTGGTAAATGGAATTGTAAAGATATTTTTAGCCATGTAATATGTTAACTTATGACCTCATTGGTTTGATGGCTAAAAAGGGGATAAAGCCCCCAAACACGAAATTGAATTATGTGTGCGAGAGCTAAAATGTGGTATGAGATTGCTAATAAGGAATGAATGGTTTGTAAAAGTCTAGATATCCATAATAGAATTAAATGATTAATTGGGTCGAGACATTGGCCTATCTGAATGATTGATTGATAAGTGCTTCAATGAGACCTTGTTGTCTTATATGGTGTTGAATTAGTTCAATAGGTTGGAGTCCCTAAGTGTTGAATGGAATGTGTATGGGTGTTTAGACAAGTGGTTAGAGTCCCTTTCCTAATGAAAATACAAGTGGTTAGAGTCCCTTTCCTAATGAAAACTTAAGAGGTTAGAGTCCCTTGCTCAAATATGATGGCTTGGGGTTAGTGTCCCTTATCTAAAGTGGCTTGAGGTTAGAGTCCCATTCCCAATAAATGTGTCTTGAGGTTAGATTCCCTTTTCCAATTAAATTGGCTTGAGGTTAGAGTCCCTTGCCCAATAAAAACGGCTTGAGGTTAGAGTCCCTTGCCCAATGAAAGTGGTTTGAGGTTAGAGTACCTTACCTAATGAATGCGTATGTGTGGTTAAAGTCCCTTGCTAAATATGATATGCTTGAATCTATATGTGTGGAAGGTCAGAGTCCTCACACTCATAATATGTGAATGAGTACAGTGAGAATGTTGGCTATGTCTTATTTTCTTGTGGCATGTTATGAACCTGTTATATATATGTATATATATATATATCTACGTGTATGATTATGTATGCAAATGATGTTGAATGTGATGTAATGACTTAGATTTAAATGATAATGCTATTTTATCCTTATACTTGAGTTACATGTTAGCACTCCAACCGCTAATCGTCTCCAGACGCTATGTCCCCATATGACATAGAGGCTAGGGTATCTTCTTCTCTTCCTGCATAGTGATAGGTGTTTGAGCATATCGTGTGATTGACATTGAAGTGGTGAGATTCCATACCCTGAAAGTCATTTATTTCATAGTCGTTGGTTTATCTTATAGACTTGTCTTAGATTTCATTTTGGCTATTGTCGGGGGCATGTCCCGACATATATACTTATACTTCTAATTTTTTGCAGAGACATTATGGATGACTGTGGACTTGGGTATGTTGTTAGTATGATGATATAAATCAAATGTGTAGACATATTTTAAGTTATTATTATTAGTATAATTTCCTCTATCTTAGTGTATGGTCGGAGCTCATCAAATACTTTTGGATTGACGTTGTGATTAGGTTGAGTTAATGGGGAGATCTCTAGTCCAAGTTAGGCATGAGATACCCGTACGACAAGGCCCAATTTCAGGTCATGTCATGGTGCAAGAGAAAGTGGGACAATTTTGGGTACTACTCGATGTCTAGTTCTCCATACCCAAAGATTTCTAGTGACAAATGTTTCAGGGTGGTGATAATTATAGGGCACAAGGTTCCCAATAGTAGGATAGAGGGGACCAATCAGTTCCATCATATCCTCTCTTTAGATTTTATGGTCGATTGTATTGGGGTTTCTGTGATGCAGAAAGGTACAAGTGCTTCAACTGCAGTCAACCAGGGTATATTCTTAAAAACTATCCAGTTTCCAAGGTTGATTCTGGGGAAAACAAGGTTCCTACTGCCTCTTCCTCAGCTCCGTCACCAAATGGTGCCCCATCTAGATCCAACACTGGTTAGAACTTACTTTATGCTCTCACTATCCGTCAATAGTCAGAGGTATCGTATGATGTCATTACTGGTATGTTGAAACTCTTTTCCTATGATGTGTAATGTTTACTTTATCCGGGGTCCTCTCTTTATTATGTCACCCCAATTTTGGCAGTGCATTTTGGTTTAAATCTCGAGTGTATTTCGGACCCCTTTCTATTTCTACCCTGGTGGGTGACTGTGGTTTCAAGGAGAGTCTGTAGGGATTCTGTTGTATCTGTGGGTGGTTGGGAGACTTTGGTGTATCTATTTTAATTGGACATGGTTGATTTTGATATCATATTGGGGATGGATTGGTTGCACTCGTACTATGCTTCTCAAGATTTTCGTACCCATAAGGTCATCTTTAAATTCCCCAATGAGCTGGTTACTGAATGGAAGGTTGGTTCTCTAGCACCCAAGGGAAGGTTCATATCATATCTTAGAGACAAGAGATTAATATTCAAGAAGTGTCTCCATCATTTGGTCCAGGTTAAAGATTCTTAATCAGAGGGTATTTCTTTACATTTCATCTCGGTGGTGAATGAATTTCCTGATGTCTTCCTTGATGACCTTCCCGGTGTCCCTCATATTAGGGAGATTTATTTTGGGATTGATCTTGTTCTAGACACTCGTTCTATCTCTATTTCTGCATATAGAATGGCTCCGACAGAGTTAAAGTTGCTTAAGGAGAAATTAAAGGATCTCTTAGACAAGGGTTTCATCTGTCCAAGTGTGTCTCTGTAGGGCGCACGGGTATCATTTGTTCATAAGAAGGATGGTTCCCTTTGTATGTGTATTGATTACCAGCAACTGAATGAGGGTGGCGGTAAAAAATAAGTACCTTCTTTTGAGGATAAATGATTTGCTTGATCAATTTCAAGGAACTAAGTTTTTCTCCACGATCGATCTTTGATATATTTGATCAGGGTATCATCAGTTAAATATTTGGGAGGAGGATATCTCTAAGATTGCCTTACATAACTGATATGGTTATTTTGAGTTCTTAGTTATGTCTTTTTGGTTAACTAATGCCCCGACAACACTCATAGACTTGATGAATAAAGTTTATCATTAGTTTCTTACTTTGTTCGTCATTGTGTTCATAGTCAATATTTTGGTGTACTCTAAGAGTGAGGTGGATCATGACTATCACCTCCGTATAGTATTACAGACCTTGAAAGAGCAATCATTATATGCCAAGTTTTTGAAATGTGAATTCTAGTTGAACATTGTCATTTTTTTGGGTCATGTCGTATCTAGTGATGGGATCATGGTGGATCCATAGAAGGTTGCTGTGGTTAAGAAGTGGCCTAGACCCATGACTCTAACCGATATTAAGAGATTGTTGGGTTTATCCAGTTATTACAGGAGATTTATGGAAAGTTTTTTTTGCTATAGCTGCCCTATTGACTAAGTCATCTCAGAAGAAGGTGAAGTTTTTGTGGTCTGATGCTTGTGAGGGTAGTTTTGAGAAGCTTAAGGATAAGTTGACTTTGGATCCAGTCTTGAATTTACCTAAAGGTACGGACAAATTTTTGGTCTATTATGAGGCATCCCATGTGAGGCTTGGTTTCGTCTTGATGCAGCATGGTTAGGTGATAGCCTATGCCTCTAGACAGTTGAGGGCACATGAGAAGAATTATCTGACTCATGACTTAGTGTTATTTTTTGTGGTGTTTGCATTAAAAATCTAGCATCACTATCTATATAGAGTGCATGTGGTTATCCTTTTTATCGTAAGAGCTGGCAATATGTGTTCACTCAGAAAGAGCTAAAGCTCAGGCAAAAGAGGTGGCTTGAGATACTCAAGAATTTTGACATGAATCTTCACTACCATCCAGGAAAGGTAATATGGTTTCTGATGCTCTTAGCAAGTTATCCATAAGGAGTCTAACTTATATGGATGATGATAAATGGGAATTGGTGAAGGAAATTCACTATTTGACTAACCTTGAAGTTCGTCTCTTAGAATTAAAAGTTGGTGGTGGGGTTGTTCAAGAGGTAGAAAAGTCATCTCTAGGTGCTGAGGTGAAACAGAAGCAAGTGTTAAACCTTATCTTGATGCAAATCAAGGGTGATGTAGGTGAGAAGAAAGTGTTGGTCTTTGAGATTAGTGGTGATGGTACCTTGCGGTACCAAGGAAGATTGTGCGTTCCTGGTGTAGATGGGTTGTGAGAAAGGATCTTTTCCAAAACTCAAGAGTCTCATTATGCTATTTATCCTGGTTTGATGAAAATGTGTCATAACCTTAAGGAGATTTATTGGTGGAATAATATGAAGCGGGATGTGGCTAGTTTTGTAGCTAAGTGCATGGTGTATCAACAGGTGAAGGTTAAGCATTTGAGGCCTAAAGGATTATATCAAGAAATTAAGTTGCCTGTGTGGAAATGGGAAGTGATCGATGTGGCTTTCGCTACTAGTCTTCCCGAGTGTCAAAATAAGTTTGATTCTATTTGGGTCATCATGGATAGAATGACAAAGTCTGCTCACTTCTTGATAGTAAGGACAAATTTCTTAGCAGATGATTATGACAAATTGTTTATTGAGGAAATTGTAAAGTTGCATGGGGCACTCGTTTCTATCATTCCAACCATGGTGCTCAGTTTTCATCACACTTTTGGTGGTCATTTCAGAAACGTTTAGGGATTAAAATGAGTCTAAGTATGGCTTTCCACCCGCAGCTGGATGGGCTAGCGGAAAGAACTATTTGGACATTAGAAGCTATGCTTTAAGCTTACTTGATTGACTGTGGTGGTATTTGGGTTGAACATTTTCCTTTTATAGAGTTTACGTATAATAATAGCTACCACTCTAGCATTGGGATGGATCTATTTAAGTCTTTGTATGGTAGGAGGTGTAGGTCTCCTAATGGGTGGTTCAAGGTTGGTGAGGCATAGATATTTGGCTCAAACTTAGTTCACCAAGCTATTGAGAATGTGAGGGTGATTTGGGATAGGATCAAAGCTGCCCAATGTAGCCAAAAGTTTGATGCAGATGTGAGGTATAAGAAGTTAGAGTTTGAGGTTAAAGATAGTATGTTCTTAAATGTGTCTCCCATGAAAAAAGTAATGAAGTTTGGTAAGAAAGGGAAGCTCAGTCCTCAGTATGTCGGTCCTTAATTAGTTTTGAAGAGGGTTGGTAATGCAGAATATAAATTGGATTTTCCCTTTAGTTGTAGCTCCATTCACACGGTGTTCCACGTATCTATGTTGAGGAAGCGTGTGGGTGATCCATCACTAATTATGCCTATCAAGGATATTGGTATTTCAGATTCCTTGTCTTATGATGAAGTCTTGGTTGAAATCTTAGATCGACAAGTTCATCGGTTGTGAACCAAAGACATAGCTTTGGTAAAGGTTCTATGGAGGAACCACAAGGTTGAGGAGGCTACTTGGGAAGCCGAAGAGGACATGAAGTCAAATTATCCATTCCTGTTACCTACTCTAAAAAATTATGCTTAAGGTATGTGTTGTTCTTAACATCTTTGTTTGCTGTCTTCGTTAAAAAAATATTATGAATTCCTTGGTAATCTATTTTCTATCTTAAAGGTAAGAATAGAGATGTTAGGGGTTTAATTGTGCTAGTCACTGCCTTGTCCTATCATTCGAGGACAAATGATCCAAGTGGGGAAGAGTTGGAACACCCCAAATTTTTAGCCCTCAGAAATTTCCTGATCTTTGAGCTCACTACCTTGATTATGACTTGACCATATGAGTTGTATGGTGTCTTGATGGGTCAGGTGACCCGAGTGGTAGCGTGTCTAATTGATGTTGGTTGAGTTTTCTATCTTGGTTACGTCTTGGTGGTAATGAGTCATTAAGGGTAGTGATGAGTCATTAGGACAATCCTTAACAAATTAGTAACTTAGTGGCTTGACTTGGCACAGAGTACGGTGGCTCACTAGGAGTTGTGAGGATAGATTATGAGTCATAAGGTAAAGTCATAGGCTGTCCAGTTTCTGACCTATTTTTCTACTATATTGGTTATGATAAGACCCTACGTATTGTAGGGTTAGGTTATGAGTGGGATCATGGAGTCGTAAGGTGGACAGTGTATGGGTGTCCATCTCACTGTCTAAGATAAGACTCAAGGCTACGAGTCGTATGATGTGGTGATGAACCGATGGGTCGACTCATAACTAAGGATGACTTTTTACAACATTTAAGTTGAGGGCATTCTTGACATTTTGCTCTTTAAGTCCCTATGATACCATGACATAAAACCTTTATTGAGCCTTAATTAACACACTATTCCCAATAAAACACTCCCAAAATTCTCACTCAAACTCTCTATTCAAGCTAAGGCTAGGGTTTGAAAGAAAGTGGTCATCAAGGGTTCTAGGTGTGCAAACTCTTCAAAATTTCTTGGTATTTCAGGCATGTTACTCCATCATCATTGTTATTTTACTAAAATCACATGTTTTAAAGTATGGCTTGTATGGTATTGTTATTGTTTTGAAATAAAGGTTGGGTGTTTTGAATGCTTATTATTGATATGTATTTCCCTATGGTTTAATTTTGGTTTTCTATATAATAAATATGGTTTTGAACATGTGGGTGCATGGTATGGTTTTTGAACTTGAGATGGCAATGTTCTCTAAACTTCTTGTTTTTAAGTGGTTAGGACCCCAACCCTATATTGTAAAATTGGTTTATAGCTATGAGGAAGGTGAGAATTTTAAAACCTTTTGGGGTACACTGAAATCCCCCAAGTTAATTTACAATGAAAACCTTTGCAGGGTATACGGGACTCCCCCAAGTGACTTTAATAATAGAGTTTGCGGGGTACATGGGAATCCCCTAGGTGTTGGTTAAAGACATTGATTTCAAGTTATAGTCAGTATGATGATAATCACTTAATAATGCTTTAATAATTGACTCCTGGAATTGGTGGTTTGGTTATGTCCTAAATGTTCTAATTGTGCGATAATGGGGCTTGTGATATCTAGCCGTGAAGGTGTGAGTCTGAAGTACGGACACTGAAAACTCATATTTTCCAACATGAGGGTTGGTCTTGGTGACCATATTCTTGTGGGGTACATGGGAATCTCCCAAGTGTATACTTGTATATATGTATCATGTAAGGTGAAGGTTACACGGGACTCCCCGACCATCTATGATATCTTCGGTTCGTGCGGCTACATGCACTGTTGCCTGTTCAGGGGGTAACACTGGACCTGTATAGCTTGTGGGTGGAATTATGTAGGTAAAGCTACACAATCCAGGTTAAGGTTTTAAATACATGCTAAACCTTGTTCCTTATCCCGACATGATTATATATATACATGTATGTCTGTTACTGCATATGGTTATTTTATTTGGTTTTGAATTAATGGCATTGGTTTATCTTTTTCTTGAGTTACATGCTATTGATCACACCACTAACTATCTTTGGGCATTGTATCCCCATATGATGTAGGAACCAGTTATAGTTTTACTCCTCCTGCTCAGTGACTTGGTTATTGGGGGGCAGCTTTTCAGTCAGACTGAAGTGGTGAGCTTCCATACTCCGAAAGACCCTATTTTATGCTATGGACTTCCTTATATCATTTTTATTTCATTGGTCTTGGTTTTTTATTTTGTTGGGGGCATTTCCCTATTGGATATCCTTTGATTCTAGTTAGAGGATTTGTCGAACTACTACTATGGGCATGGACGGTGGCGGTGTCAGTGTTAGCATTGGTATTGGTACTGGCATTGGGATTAGTAATGGATGATTAATTGGTTGTGGCTTTCAATTTTGATTTTAGACTTAATGTCATGTCTTTGATTTAATATTTGCTTACCTTGTTATATATTCAAAATTTACCTAAAAAGGGTGTAGGGTGGTTAACAGTTGGGTATTAGGGGTGCTCTCCGATCCTAGTTAGACTTGAGATACCCGACACGACTAGGCCCTTATTCTGGTTGTGTCAGAAAAGTACGTCAGTTATGGACGAAGGAAGTGGCTTCAGTAAAGGTTCTTTGGAGGAACCAAAAGTTTGAGGAAGCTACTTGGGAAGCCGAGGAGGATATGAAGTCCAAGTATCCATTTCTATTCCTTATTTCAAAATATAGTGCTTAAGGTATGTGTGATCTTAGCATCTTTATGTTCTGACTATGTTAAAGAAAATTATGAATTCCTTAATGTCTTTGTTTTATGCCTTTGTTATAGGAAGTGTGGTTGTGTTTGGGGTCAAATCGTGCTAATAAATGCCTTAGCACATCATTTGAAGATGAATGATCCTGGGGGAGGGGGTGATGAAACATCCTAGATGTTGGTCCTTGAAAATTTCTAAAATTTTATCCTTACTATCCTGAATACGACTCACCCTATGAGTCATAGGGTGTCTTGACGGGTCATATGAACCTAGTCGTATGGTGTCCAATGAATGATGCTTGAGTTTCTGCCTTGAGTACGACTTGGGGACATGAGCTGTAAAGACCCATAATGAGTCATTAGACATAAATCATACCCTAAATAGTGTCTTCATGGCTAATTCCTATTATTAGTAGGAGTGGCTCACTATGAGTCGTGAGGACTCATTATTAGTCACTTCGTGCAAATCGTAGGATGTCCAGTGTTTACCCAATTGGGTTTTGGTGTTGACTACGACTAGACCCCATGAGTCGTAGAGTCCCATTATGAGCCGTGGTATACGAGGTTTAAGGTCAACAGTGGGTGTTCCTTGTGACACTGTCTTGACAACAACTCTTGGAGACGAGTCGTAATGAGTCATAAAGAGTCGTTATGAGAACCGTAACGACTGACAATTTATTTTTCCATCTATTTAAATGGGGGTATTTTAGATATTTTCCTCTTATCCCAATAATACACCATGACCTATAAACATACTTGGAGCCCTAGTTTCATTGATAACCCACTCAAAACATTCTTTCTTCTCTGTCAAGTCTCTCAAGCATCTATACTTAGGGTTTCCAAGAAGTAGGTCATCCAAGGGATCAAGGGTTGGGTTCTCTCCATAATCTTGGGTATTTCAGGCATGTTATTCTTCCATAATTGCTAATTTGTTAAGAGGATATGTTTTATAGTGTTGTTCATATGGAATTTATGATGGTTTTGAAACATGGGTTAAGGTTTTGTGAATGTTTATTGTTGAACAAAGTTTCCTATGGTTTACCTATCACTATTCATGCTTTAATTATGGTTTTGAACTTGTGGGATGCATTGATATGATCAATAAACGACGGGATTGTGATTTTCGCCAACTTGTGACTTTGAAGTTGTAATGACCCCAACCCCATAATACGAATTTGGTTTTAAATTTGAAAAGTAAGCATATTGAATTACTCTTGAAATATTGCATGATGTGAAAGGTTAATAAAGCATAATGATTTTTAATTGAACCTTATGGATGGTGTAATTCCCCAACCTAATGTATAGTTGAACCAAAGGGGGCTATGAATTCCCCAACTAATGAAATTGTTTTGGCATGTTGATGTTACCTTGCAAGTGTAGTTGGTATGACGATACCAATAATGTATGCAAAAGTGTGTATCATGGTTCAATAAATGGGAATGTGTGATAAATGTTTTTAATGGGGCTTAATAGAGGGTTGTGTAGATGAGTCATGAAAGTGGAGGTCCCAATGGACCACTACTGGAAACCGTGGCTGCCGATGCAGGGTCTAAATAACCGGGTGGTTCTAGACCCACTTATTATTATGATATAATTGGGAGGTTCGAGTCCCCCATAGTGTCGGGAGGTTCCAGTTACCCATAGTGTATATGTATACCCTCTGGTTCGTGCGGCCATACACACTGGGGCCCTTTCATCTAGGGGAGAGTTAGACCCATATAACCCGTGGGTGACTTCTTATGTTGTGACAGTTGAGCTACAAAATCCAGGCTTAAGTTTCAAAGTGCATGTTAATCCTTGTTCCCTATCCCTGCATGTGATATATGTATATATATATATATATGTATATGGATATGATTATGTGCATTGGATATGAATGATTTTGAACTATTGACACGACATTATGTTATCCTTATTCTTGAGTTACATGTAAGTACTCAACCCACTAATAATCTCCGAATGCCGAGCCCCATGCGATGCAGGCACAAGAGATACCTTTACTACACAAAGTTAGGTGGATCGACTCGGTTCATCGGTTCGTTGTGGTGAAGTGTTGAGCTACCATTATCTAGAAGACTTAGATATTTCATTAATTTTTTTATCATAGATTAGGATTGAGAGTTTTCATTATCATTAACTTACACTACCCAAACCAGGGCCTAGTCGCGTCGGGTGTCCCAAGTCCAACCCAGACCAGATAGCACCCCTAATACCTCATCGTTAACCACCCTACACCCCATGTCGGATGAATTCCAAAGATATAACAAGATAAGGAAATATAAAATTAAAGACATGATAGTAAGCTTAAAAAAAAGTTGAAATCCACAATCAATTAACAAACCATTTCCAATCCCAATTCCAATATCAATAACAAGGCTAACACTAATACCAACACTGGCCACACCCATAGTAGTTCGACAAAGTCTCTAACCAGTATCAAGAAACATTCGGTCAGGACATGCTCCCGACCATAGCCAATACCAAGTCCAATAAAATTAAAAAATAAAAAGAAGTTAATAAAATGAAATAGAGTCTTACGGAATATGGAAGCTCACCATTTCAATTTTACTCAAAGCTATCCCCGAATCCAAGTCACTAAGCAGGAGGAATGGTAGTATGACCTATTTATGCATCATGTGGTTATACAACTTCTGAAGACGATTAGCAGGGTACACTCTAGCATGTAACTCAGGGATAAATATAAAATAATGCTATAATTCAAACCAAAACAAATAACCATATGAAATCACATACATAAATATATACCGTTCCGAGGTTGGAAACAAGATTTAGCATGCATTTAAAACCTTAACCTGGGTTGTGTAGCTCTGCCATCCTAAAAACACCCACAGGCTATATGGGTTCATCTCCCCTTGCTAAAAGGAGCCAGTGCATCTTAGCCACACGATTGGAGGAAAACTTTTGATGACTAGTACATCCCTAAATATATAAAGTATGACATCATTGCAACGGCCAACAAGTCTACCCTCACCATCGGCCAACATGAGTTTCCAATGTCGGTCCCCCCGAGACCTCCACCTTCCATGACTTTTCTACTCAACCCCTTTTAAGCATAATTAAAACTTTTAGACATAACCAACCCATTTAACAAGGAGTCTTTAATTAGGCTTTAGCCGTTGGTATCGTCATACCAAAATTTGAGCTTGCAAGTCTATTACCTTATGCCATATAAATCATTAATCCAATCTGACTCCACCATTTCCAATTTAAGAAAAAATCATGGCCACCAAGGCCTTTCTAAAATCATGTGAAACCATCCAAAACCAGTGCATGTTTTGTTAACCATTTATGCAATGCAAGGTTTCCAAGAATAATCAAACTACCACACATATACAATTTCTAATTGAAAAATTCCCAACTAGTTGTATCACAGACAGAACCTAAAGGGATTGGACACTGGACAACATGTGACTCACCCTTACCATCCGTAACATATTCTCACGGCTCTTAGCGAGCCACTCATACTCAGAGCCAAATCAAGTTACTAAGTTACTGATTTGACTAAGGATCGACCAAATGAATTATCACTACCCCTAAGGACTTGCACCATGCAAATCATAACCATACCAGAATCCTAACCACCATCCATTGGAATCCCTATGAATAGGGTCACTTAACCTGTACCCATACCATATGACTCGTATAGTGAGTCGTTACAAGGACAGTGACCTCAAAGCTTATGAATTTTCCAAGGGCCCAAACCCAAGGTGTTCTAATTCTCCCCTACTTGGATCATTCGTCCCCAAATGACGGAATAAGGCATTGACTGGTACCATTAAACCCCCAAATATCTCTACTCTTACCTTTAACCAAGTTAGTAAACAAATAGGCCAAGGATATTAACTTCCATTAACAAAGTCAGAAAACAAACATGTTAAGATCAACACATACCTTAAGCACAATTTTACGGAACGAAAAATAGGAATGGATACTTGGACTTCATGTCCTCTCCAGGTTCTCAAGTAACCTCTTTAACCTTATGGTTCCTCTATAAAATCTTCACCTAAGCTATGTCCTTTGTCTGCAACCGACAAACCTGCCGATCTAAGATTTTAACTGGGACCTCCTCATAAAATATAGAATTTAAAATACTAATATACTTGATAGGTATAATGTGTGATGAATAACCCATACACTTCCTTAATATAGATACGTGGAACATCGGACGAATGGAACTTACACTAGAAGACAACTCCAATTCATATGCAGCATTGCCAACCGTTCTCAAAACCAAGTACAGACCAACATATTGGGGACTGAGCTTCCCCTTCTTCCTAAACTACATCACTCCCTTCATGGGAGACACCATAAAGAACACCCTATCCCCAACCTCAAAATCTAACTTCTTATACCTCACATCTGCATAGGACTTTTAGAGACTTTGGGTGACAATAAGCCTATCCCGAATCACCTTCACCTTCTCCATGGCTTAGTCATCCAATTTTGTGCCAAACATCTCTGCCTCACCAACCTCAACTACCCAATGGGAGATCTATACCTCATACCATAAAAGGCCTCAAACGAACATATCCCAATGCTAGAGTGGTAGCTATTATGATACACAAACTCTATAAGAGGTGAATTCTCAACCCAACTACCACTATAGTCAATCACGCGAGCATGAAGAATATCTTTAAATATCTGAATAGACCTTTCTTCTTTCCTATCCGACAACGGGTGGAAAGCCATACTAAGACTCACCTTAGTCCCCAAACCTTTATGAAACGACTAGAAAATGTTCAATGAAAACTGTGTGCTACGATCTGAGATGATAGAAATAGAAATCCCATGCAACTTCACAGTCTCATGGAGGTACAACCATCCATAATCCTATGCCAAAAAATTTATCCACACTGGCAAGAAGTAAGCAGGCTTTGTCATCCTATCCATGATGACCCAAACCGAATTAAACTGATTCAGAGACCAAGGAAGACCGATAACGAAATCCATATTTATCACCTCCCATTTCCAAATAGGCAACAAAATTTCTTGATACAATCTTTCAAGCCTTATTTGCTCAACTTTCACTTGTTGGCACACCATGAACTTAACCACAAAACTAGCCGCATCCCGCTTCATATTATTCCACTAATACATTTGCTTAAGGTCTTGATACATTTTGGTAATGCCAAGAAGATTAGCATAGCGTGACTCATGCACTTCAGCTAAGATCCTGTCTCGCAATCTATCAATATCAGGAACACATAACCTCCCTTGGTACCGCAAGGTACCATCTCCCCTAATCTCAAAGGATATCACCTTATGCCTACCTTTATCACCCTTGATCCTCATCAAGATAGGATCTAGTGCTTGCTTTTCCTTTTCTTCAGCACCAAGTGACGACTGTGCCACCTTCTTCACTAACACACTACTATTCTCAGAGTCAAAGAGATGAACTTCAAGGTTAGCCAATTGGTGAATGTCTTTCACCTCCCCCCCCTAATTCCCTTCATCCACTTAAGGCATACTTTCCATGGATAACCTACTAAGAGAATCAACAACCATATTAGCTTTACCTGGATGGTAGTGAAGAATTATGTTGTAATCCTTGAGCAGCTTAATCCATCACTTTTGCCTGTGGTTCAGCTCTTTCTGAGTAAGCACATATTGCAGGATCTTATGATTTGAAAATATATCCACATGTACTCCATACAAATAGTGATGCTATATTATCAATGCAAATACCATAACCAATAATTCTAAGTCATGAGTTAGATAATTCTTCTCATGCATCTTTAACTAAATAGATGCATAATCTATCACCTTGCCATATTACATCAAATCACACTCAAGTCTCTACACATGATACATTACAATAGACTAAAAAATCATTAGTGCCTTTAGGAAAGGTTAAAACTGGAGCCAAAGTTAGCTTATCCTTCAGCTTCACAAAACTACCCTTAAAAGCATCAGACCACAAGAACTTCACATTCTTTTGAGTCAACTTAGTCAATAGGGCATCTAAAAAAGAGAAACTTTCCATAAATCTCCTGTGATAACCTACTAAATCCAAAACGTTCCAACTATCAGTTAGGGTCATAGGTCTAGGTCACTTCTTAACCATAATAACTTTCTATGAATCCACCATGATCCCTTTACCAGAAATGACATGACCTAGAAAAGTGACAATGTTCAACCAGAATTCATATTTCAAAAATATGGCATACAATTATTGATCTTTCAGGGTATGCAACACAATGCAAAGGCGATTAGTATGATCCACCTTACTCTTAGAGTACACCAAAATATCATCTATGAACATAATGATGAACAAATCTAGAAACTAATGAAAGACCCTATTCATCAAGTCCATAATATCGCAGGGGCATTAGTCAACCCAAAAGACATAACTAGGAACTCAAAATGCCCATATCGGGTACGAAAAGCAGTCTTAAGGATACCCACCTTCCTAATCTTTAGCTGATAATACCCAGACAGAAGATCAATCTTGGAGAAAAACTTAGCACCCTAAAGTTGATCAAACAGATCATCTATCCTTGGAAGAGGGTACTTATTCTTTACCATCACCTTATTCAACTGCTGGTAAGTAATACATATCCGATGGGAGCTATCCTTCTTACACACGAATAAAATTGGTGCACCTCATAGGGACACACTTGGACGGATGAAACATTTAATTGCTCCTTAAGCTCCTTCAACTCAACTAGAGCCATTTTGTACGGGGAATAAAAATAGCACGAGTGTTTGTAATAAGATCTATCCCAAAATCAATCTTCTTATTAAGAGGAACACCAAGAAGGTCATCAGGGAAGACCTCAAGAAATTCATTCACCACTGGGACAAAATGTAACGTAGGACCCTTCGAATTAGAACCTTTAACCTAGACTAGATGGTAGATACACCCCTTGGAAATCAATCTCCAAGCTTTAAGATATGATATAGACCTCCCCTTAGGAGCTAGGGAACCACCCCCCATTCAATAACTGGCTCGTTAGTGAATTTAAAGACGACCTTATGGGTTTGATAGTCTAAAGATGTATAGCATGATTTTAACCAATGCATACCCATTATTACATTAAAATCCACTATGTCTAATTGAAATAGATCCACCAACGTCTCCCATCTACCCACAAACACCATACAACCCCTAAAGACTCTTTTGACAACAACATAATCACCCACTGAGGAAGAAACAGAAAAAGTATTTGAAATACACTCGGGATCAAAACCAAAATGCATAGACACAAATGGGGTCACATAACAAAGAGTGGACCCTAGATCAAGTAAATAGTACACATCATGGGAAAAGAGTTTCAACATACCAGTAATAATATCAGGTAATATGATAGACTCCTAATGAGTAGTGAGAGAATGAAGTTATTTCCAACTATTGTCAAATCCAGATGGTGTATCTTTTGGTGCAAAAGATGAAGAAGAGGCAATAGAAAACTTACTTTCCCCTAAGACAACCTTACCAATAGGACAACTTTAAACTATATACCCTGTCTGACCATAGTTAAAGAATTTATCCTTTCCTTAATCACAGTAACCCCAATGCAATCGACCACAAATCTACATGAAGGATATGATGGAGCTGATTAGGCCCCACTAGCCTAAGATTGGGCACCCTTGTGCCCTATAATTGTCGCTACTCTAAAATGGTCTATCACCGGATGGCTTTGAGTAGGGAGCACTAGCTGCTGAGTGAGACCCAAAATTACCACACCTCTTTTTGGACCACTTTTTACCATTCCTATTTCTTTGTCATTGACTACCTCTCTAATAAGAAAATCTAAAATTCTTATTCTATCTCTCTCTAATTTTGGCCTACTTTTTCTTCTCTTTCTCGACCTGCTTCATACATACATATACATAACCAGTCTAAAGATGTATATATGCTTATTCAACAAGGTAGCCTTACTCTTCAAAATCACATCTCAGGGTAACCCAAAATTAAACTTTCTTATTTAAGACCTCATGCTAGAAATCAACTCTAGATCATACTGTAGTAACTAGTAAAACTTCCACCTTTACCTATATCAACTCCTGAGGAATGAAGCAGTCCATAAAAATAGTAGAGAAATCTTCCAATAGGGATGACTCAGAATCGTCACCCGTTTACTACTCTCATTCCTCATAACATTGGTTTGCTATATATTTTAGTTGGTAGGCAAAAAATTACACACCCTTCATATTAGTAGCATGCATAATACAGAAGATCTTTTCCATCTCATCATTAAAACCTTGAGGATCTACCTCAACCTTCACACCAGTGAACACAGGAGAAAAAACCCTCATAAATTATCCAAACCTTATGGCCTCAGAATATGGAGTAACAAATGCACCATGCTCGGCCTCAGAAGCTTCTAACATATGGATAAATATACAAAACTCAACATTCATCATATCTGCCTAAGGAACTCAACAAGGGATAGAGGTGATTGGTGGAACTCTAGGAGGACAATTAGGAAATGGACCCCTAGATTGAGTCTGGACCCTATAAGTATAGTTTTTCCCATGAGCATTGTCCCCAAGTGGGATAGAGGAGTTTCTATAAGCTTTAGATAATCAGGGAGGCATGATTTGAAAGGGGAAAAAATATGAATTAGAATAGAATTCAGGACCTTAGACTCTACATCTCAAAAATAGGACACAAGAAAGTGAAAAATTCCTAAATGCCTCGTATCCTTTCCTATATGAGTGTGATGAACTACACATCCCAAAAAGTGACTCTACTTGACACTTCTTTGTCGGACACCCAATTGAAAATGTACAAGGGATTTGATAACAATCTAATACTATTCGAGCAAGGTTAGGTATCCTATGTACAACTCAGATAAGATATCACCCTCAATACACCACCATTAACCACCCTAAATCCTATGTCGGAGGAATTCCAATCATATAAAACAACCTAGGATTGGACCCTTAGAATATTTCTTAGATTTCCCATTTCTGGATATCATACGACTTATGGATACCAGTTGTATGATAGGGTACAATTTGAATGGGCTGGTCATATGCTAACCAGTGCTGGTTGGTGGGTTGGATTGGTCTCTAGAATAAGTTTAACTTAGTAGGTACGAGTCGTATGATTGGTGACTAATCATATGGTTTGGGTTTATCCTTCACTTAATATAAGACTTAGTAACTTAACTTGGATCTGAGTACGAGTGGCTCACCATGAGTAGTAAGTTAGGGTACAAGTCATACAATTGACTCGTATGGTAGCCAGTGTTCAAGCTTCTTCTAATTCTATTCTGTTAGAGATATGATTTAGGGATACTAATCGTATGGTTTGGTATGACTTATTTTGGATAGTTCGTATGTTGTACAGTGTTTGGTCCAAGTGGGACATCTAGGGTATGAGTGGTGGGTACCACTCATACTAGAGGGTATGACTGGTATGGGAGAGTCGTACTATCCGATGAAAAGTTTAAGCAGTTTAAGTTGGGGGTGATCTAGACATTTCCCCAATTATTCTCTTAAGACCCTATGACTTATAACACTATTGGGGCATCATTTACCATATTATTCTAATCTAAAACACTTAGAAACACTCTTTAAAGCTCTTGGGTAAAGAAAGGCTAGGGTTTTATCTAGAGGATCAATTTGGGGATTGTACGAGTGATTTACCTACATCACTTTTATAATCTAAGGCATGTACTCCTCCCTCATTATTAGTTACAACTTAAAGAATATTTTATACAAGTTTTCATGGCATAATTATTGTATGGTTTTGGGGTTTTCAAATATATGTTGGTGTTTTAGTGTTAAATGCTTGGTTATGGTCTTCCCATATTTTAATTATGTTTTTACATGCTTAAATGATGTGTTGTACAATTGGTTGCATGGGTATGGTAAATTGCAAATTGGAAACAAAATGTCCCCTACATATTTGATAAAATACCTATGATAGTGCTTTTACTATATTATCAATTAAACTTTTAATGGAACTATTACATGGTATGGTTTAGTAATGGAACCCTAAATGGTATAAATGGTTTGGAATGGTTATATGATAAGTTTTGGTGGTTATGTATGGTTAATTAAAATTCCTTGTAGGGTACAAGGGAATCCCCCAATTAAACATATTAATGAACAAATTGTGGGGTACATGGGATTCCCCAAGAAAACATAATAATAGAACACTTGTATGGTACAAAGGATTCCCCCAAGTTATATTGATAATGTAATCTATGGTACCTGGGAATCTCTTTAAATAAAAAGGTTGGATAAGGTAATTTTTTGCAAGTTATAGTCAGTATGACGATACCACTACTCATATTTTGGGTTAATAATAATGGAATAATGGTTTGGTTGGATGGTAATGGTTTTAATTGGGCAATAATTATGGGGTGTGATAGATAATTATTAAAGGGAAAGTCCAATGGATGGACACTAGTTTCTCATGTTTGCGGACATGAGGATTTTTTATAGAAACCATATATGATACTATGAGGTATATGGGGATCCTCTAAGTAAATTATGCATATGTATAATGGAGAGTGAAGGGTACTTGGGAATACCCTACTCTTATGGTATCTCTAATTTATGTAGCTGCATGCATCAGAGCCTGTTTAGGGTGTTACACTGGACCCATATAGCCTATCGGTAGTTCTAGGACAATTACACAACACATACCCAAGTTAATGGTTTTAAAGGAAATCTAAACCCATCTCTATTTCCCGATATGGTTATATATATATGGTTTGCATGCATATAAATGGTTTACTTGGTTATAGTGGATAGTATTATTTTATCCTTATCCTATTTTAATACTAACATTCACCTGCTAACCCATCTTTGGGCAGTTGTATCCTCACGTGATGCAGGAACTTACCATTCTACTACTCCTTCTTAGTGACCAGATTCAGGATCATCTATCAGATTAAATTAGTGAGCTTTCATATTTTTAAAGCTCCATTTTATATCATGGATATCTTTATATACTTTGGTTATTTTATGGATATTGGTTTTCGATATGATCGGGGGCATATCCCAACCAGATACTATTTTTCTTTTGGTTAGAGAATTTGTGTGACTACTATGGGTTTGAATGGACAGTGTCGATATTAATGTTATCCTTAGTATTGACATTGGTATTGGGGATGATACCATTGGACTAAATTTATGATTGTTCTATCGTTATATGTTATGTAATGGACCGAAACTTGGTTTTTATATTGGTTTGGTTATGATTTTCAGTTGGTAATGGATTGTTGGACTTGTTTGGGTTGGTCATAGTTATAGAACTTTCCAAAGTAAGGGATTATAATAAATTCTATCTTTTTATTTTTTCAAATTTTATCCAACTCAGGGTATGCATATTTTGAGGTTAGGTTGGGTAATGAGGGTGGTCTCCGATCTTGGTTGGACTTGGGATGCCTATTAATACAAGATATTGGTTTGGATTATGTCCATTTGGTATTAGATCTTTAGGTTCTTAGTCAACTGGGATCCATAAAGTCGTATCGAGTTGAGTCTCTTTTAAGGATGTGCAGCGCCACACTTATAAGGGAGAGGCTACAAGACATTTAGGAATATTTAACTTTCTTGGTATTCTATTTTTAAGATTGGAGTCTAAGTCCTTGAATCTTCTCTAATCATGGTTTTTTCATATTTTAGATCATGTCTCAACGATTTGAGATGCAAGAAAACTCTTTTGTCCCAATTGGGGACAATATTAAAGGGACACGTACTACTTAGGGGATCTATACTCGATCTAGGGGTCTAGTCCCTGATATTTATAGAGTTCTACCAGTTTCTACTAGTCCTACTCAGGCTGAGGTTACTAATGAAAACTTTTGTCAATTAAATCATATTATTGCTCAGTTGGTGGATGCTCAGGCTGAGAGGGATGCATCTGGTCTTTCATTTGTTGAGGCTACAAGGGTTGGCCAGTTTATGATGATAAATATTCCTACTTTTACTGGTGTGAAGATGGAGGAGGATCCTTAGGATTTTTTAGATGATCTGGAGAAAATCTTCAGGGTGATGTAGGCCACGAATGTGGAAAGGGTGAATTTTACAGCTTATCAGCTTAAGGATATAGCATACCAATGGTATGATGAGTAGGATAGGGAGAGAGGTGATGTCAAGGAGTCAATTTTGTGGGAAACTTTCTCTAATAATTTTATGCATTGCTTCTTTTCACAGGGGTTGACGGAATTGAAGGCAGAGGAATTTCTCAAATTGAGACAAGAGAAGATGTCTGTCAAGGAATATGCCTTGAAATTTCATCAACTGTCAAGGTATGCTCTGGAATTGGTGTCTAATATAAAGTCCTAGATGAGGAAGTTCACTTTTGAACTATCTCAATATTTAATCTTTGAAAATAAGACTGCATTAATGATCAAAGATATAGATATTTCTAGGTTAGTGGTTCATATGCAACAGGTGGAGGAGGAAAAAGGAAAGCAGGCTGAGTTTGAAAAAAGGTAGAGTAATAAGTTTAGGTCATTTGAACAAGAGGGTTCTCAATAGCAAGGTGGTTGAGATGGTGGTAAGTGACCAAAGAAGTAGTGGGAGAGTTCTGGTTCTTTCTCTACAGCTAGTGCTCTTTACCCAAAATAGTCAGGTGATAGGCGTCAATAGGGTGGTGATAATTTTAGGGCATAGGGTGCTTAATCTTAGGAAAATGGGGATCATTCGGCCTCATTGTGCCTTCTTTGCTAGCTCTATGGTAGGTTGCATAGGGTTTTATGTGATGAGAAAAAGGATAGGTATTTCAAATATGGTCATTGAAACCATATGATCTGAAATTATCCAATTGGTAAGGGTGGTTCATGAGAGAGTAATGATCTGGTTGCTTCATCTTCTACTCTCACACAAAAGGTTTCTGCTTTTATATCCTTTTTTGCTTTTGGTACCATCGCTTATCAGAATAGTTTTTATGCTCTTGCTACTCAGAAGGAATCTGAGGCACCACCTGATGTCGTTTCTTATAAGTTACAACTTTTTTCTTATGAAATGTATGTTTAATTGATCTAGGGTCCACTCTCTCTTATTTGACCATACTTTTTGCTGTGTATTTTGGTTTTTATCCTGAGGTTATTTTAGATCCTTTTTCTATTTCTATCTGATAAGTGATTCTACGGTTGCTATAAGGGTCTATAGGGGGTGTAGTATTTATTGGCAGTAGGCAGATTTGGTGGATCAGTTTGAACTTGATATAGTGGATTTTGATATTATTCTGGGGATGTATTGGTTACATTCTTGTTACGTATCCTTAGATTATCGGAATCATACGATTGTCTTTAGGTTCCCAGCTGAACCAATTATTAAGTGGAAAGGTGGTTCCCTAGCTTGTAGGGTGAGGTTTATTTCTTATCTTAAAGATCAAAGATTAATCTCCAAAGGGTGTCTCTATTATCTGGTCTGGGTTAAAGATTCTAACTTAGAAGGTTCTTCTTTGCATTTAGCTCTGGTGGTAAATGAGTTTCCTGAGGTCTTTCTGAATGATCTTCCTGGTGTTCCCCCCAATAGGGATATTGAGTTTGGTATTGATTTGGTTGTGGACACTCGTCCAATATCTATTTCTCCCTATAGAATGGCTCTGACTGAGTTGAGGGAACTTAAGGAGCAACTTAAGGATCTTTTGGATAAGAGTTTTATCTGTTCTAGTGTATCTCTGTGGGGTGCATCAGTATTATTCGTGTGTTAGAAGGATGGTTCCCTTCGGTTATGCTTTGACTATTGCCAGTAGAATAAGGTGACAATTAAGAACAAGTATCCTCTTCCAAGAATAAATGACTTATTTGATCAATTGCAAGGTGCCATATTCTTTTCTAAGATAGATCATTGGTTTGGGTATCATTATCTTAATATTAGGGAGGTAGATATCCCTAAGGTAGTTTTTCGTACTCGGTATGGGTACTTTGAGTTCTTGGTTATGTCATTTAATTTAACTAATGCCCCGATGACATTTATAAATTCAATGAACAAGGTTTTCAGGCAGTTTTTGAATCTCTTTGTCATTGTGTTCATTGATGACATTCTGGTTTATTCTAAGAGTGAGGTGGATCCTACTAATCGCCTCCGTGTTGTGTTATAGACCTTAAAGAAGCAGTAGTTGTATTCTAAATTCTCTAAGTGTGAGTTTTGGTTGAATTCTGTAACTTTTCTTGGTCATATTATTTCTAGTGAGGGGATCATGATGTATTCACAAAAGGTGGTAATGGTTAAGTGGTGGCCAAGACCCACGACTCCAACTGACATTTGAATTTTTTTGGGTTTGGCTAGGTATTATAGGCAGTTCGTGGAATTTTTCTTGATGATAGCTGCCCCATTGACTAAGTTGACTCAGGAGAGGGTAAAGGTTTCTTGGTCGGATGCTTGTGAGGGGAGTTTCAAGAAGCTGAAGGATAAGCTAACTTCGACTCCTGTTTTGACTATACCTGAAGGTAATGAGGGGGTTTGTGGTTTATTGTAATGCATCTCGGGTGTGATTTGGTTGTGTTTTGATGCAACATGGGATGATGATTGTCTATGCTTCCAGGAAGTTGAAAGTGCATGAGAGGAATTATCCTACTCATGATTTTGAGATTTTAGCGGTAGTTTTTCTTTGAAAATCTAGTGGAAATATTTATATGGTGTGCACGTGGACATTTTTTCTAATTATAAGAGTCTACAGTATGTGTTCACTCTGAAGGATCTTAATCTCACACAGAGGAGATGGTTGGAGCTTCTCAAAGACTATGACATGAGTCTTTACTACCACCTAGGTAAAGTTAATATAATTGTTGATGCTTTTAGAAGGTTATCCATGGGGAGTTTAGCTCATGTGGATTAGGAGATGTTGTAATTGGTGAAGGATATTCATCGCTTGGATAATCTTGGAGTTCGTCTGTGATGGTACAGGAAGTGGTTCGGTCAACTCTTGGCGCAGAGATCAAGAAAAAGCAAATGCTAGATCCCATCTTGATTAAAATAAAGAGTGATGTTGGTGAACAAAGGGTGAAGGTGTTTGAGATCAGCGGTGATAGTACCTTGAGGTACCAAGGGAGGTTATGCGTTCCAGATGTCGATGGTTTGTGACAAAGGATTTTGGCAAGGCACATGATTCATGCTATGTTGTTCATCTCAGTTTAACTCAAATATATCATGATCTAAAGAAGAAGTATTGGTGGAATAGTATGAAGAGGGATGTTGTTGATTTTGTGTCAAAGTGTATGGTTTGCCAACAAGTTAAAGTTGAGCACATGAGGTCTAGAGAGTTCTATCAGGAAATTGAGTTGCTTAAATGGAAATGAGAGGTAATCAATATGGATTTCATTACCGGTCTTCCTCGGTCTCGAAACCAATTTGATATGGTTTGGGTCATTATGGATAGGATGACAAAGTCCGCTCGCTTGTTGCCAGTGAGTACTAACTTCTTGGATAAGGACTATGCACGGTTGTAGCTTCATGAGATTATAAGCTATATGGGGTACCTATTTCGATTATCTTTGATTGTGTACACAATTTTCATCTCATTATTGGTGGTCTTTCTAGAAAGGGTTAGGGACTAAGGTTAGTCTGAGTATTGCTTTTCATCCATAGACAGATGGTTAAGCAGAGAGGACTATTCATACATTGGAAGATATGCTTTGTGCATGTGTGATTAATTATGGTGGAAATTGGGTTGAGCATCATACCTTTGCTAGAGTTTGCTTACAAGAATAGATGATATTCTAGCATAGGGATGTCCCCCTTTGAGGTATTTAATGGTAGGAGGTGTAGATATCTTATTGGGTAATTTGATCTTAGTGAGGTGAATATTTTGGTCCATACTTGGTTTATCAGGCTATGAAGAAGGTAATTTTGATTCGAGATAGGCTGAAGTTTGCCTAAAGTCACCAAAAGTCCTATGTGGATGTAAGGCATAGATACTTGGAGTTAGAGGTTGGGGACAAGATATTCCTAATGTTATATCCCATGAAGGGAGTGATGCAGTTTGTAAAAAGGGAAATCTCAGTCCCCGGTATGTTGGTCCGTATGTGGTTTTACGGGAGGTTGGAAACATGGCACATAAATTGGAGTTGCCTTCTATTTTGGGCTCCATTCATCTGGTATTTCATGTCTCTATGTTGAGAAAGTGTCTTGGAGATTCTTCTTTGGTAGTTTCCTTGGAAGGATTGGGTATGTCAGATTCTCTATCTTATGAAGAGGTCCCTATTAAGAAATTGGATCGACAGGTTCGTTAGTTACGGACCAATGTATGTCATCGGTTAAGTTTCTATGGAGGAACCACAAGGTAGAAGAGGCTATATGTGGAGCGAAAGTAGACATGAAGTCCAAATATCAACATTTGTTATATACTTTGGATATTCGTGAGAAAGGTATGTGTGTTTTATCACATCTTTCTTTTCTAACTTGGTTAAATATTGGATTAATGTTTGATAATGCAAATGAATCCTGCTTGTGTTTGACCTACGTTATCTGTCATTCAGGGATGAATGATCCTAGTACAGAAGACTGAAACACCCTGGGTTTTGACCCTTAAAAATTTCTAGGATTTCTGGTTTCTGAACATCATATGAATTGTAGGTATCACTGGTATAGTGGGGTACAGTTGGTGGTATGCTAATCAGTCCTGGTTGGTAGGTTGGATTGGTCTCTGGAATGGGTATGACTTGGTAGGTACGAGCTGTATGGTTTAGATTTTTCCTTCACTTCATCTGAGAGTTAGTAACTTAACTTGGATATGAGTAGAGTAGCTCACCATGAGTCGTAAGTTAGGGTATGAGTCATACCAATGATTCATATGGTAGACATTGTTCAAACTTCCTTTGATTCTATTCTGCTAGGGATATGGTGTAGAGGTACTTATTGTATGGTCTGGGTATAACTTAGTTTCGGTAAGTTGTATGTTGGATAGTGTTGGGTCCAAGGGGGAGGCCTAAGCTACGAGCGGTAGGTACCACTCATATAGGAGTGTACGACTGGTATGTAGGAGTCGTAACATCTTAAGGGAATTTTAAGCAGTTTAAGTTGGGGGTAATTTGGATATTTCCTTACTTAACCTCTTAAGTCCCTACGACTAATATCATTATTGGGGCAATATTTACCCTATTATTCTAATCTAAAACACTTAGAAAAACTCTCTAATTCTCTCTAAGGCTCTTTGGTAAAGAAAGGCTATGGTTTTATCTAGAGGATCAATTTGGGGCTTATACAAGTGATTTCTCTCCATCATCTTCATAATCTAAGGCTTGTAATCCTCCCTCATTGTTAGTTCCAACTAAAGGCATGTTTTATACAAGTCTTACATGGCATAATTATCGTATGGTTTTGGGGTTTTCAAATATATGTTGGGGTTCTGGTATTAAATGCTTGGTTATGGTCTTCCTATGTTTTAATTATATTTTTACATGCTTAAATGGTGGTTTATACAATTGGTTGCATAGGAATTGTAAAGTGGTAATTAGAATAGGCTTTGGAAAAACTGTTCTCCCAACAGTTTGATAAAATACCTATGATAGTGATTTTACTATATTATTGGACTTTTAATGGAACTATTGCATAATATGGTTTGATAACGCCCAATTTACACGTTAATTTAAGTGCAAGGTAGTCATTGTCAATATATTTACCCAACTAAGAGTCGGGGTCAAATCCACGAAGAATAATGTGAGTGGCCATTGAATTAATTCAAAATAAAAGTTGCTTGCTAAGTTCAAACCTATGGTACAAAATGGCTTGAGGGGGGGGGGGGGGGTTCTCAATCTTTTCAAATGTGAAAGTAATTCTTGGGATTCTAAAGGACTAATTCGAGACTAAGAATAATTAAAGTATAATCAATTACAATGGATCTTGAGACTATGCTTTTCTAGGGGCAAATTATGCAAGGGATCATGATGATTCTGTGCAAATTTGTATCGTTGATGCTGTGGTAGGATAGGTTTAAGGTCTTTGAGGCTAGTTTTTCAACAAAACCTCAAAGATGTCACTCATTGACCCTTTAAAGTACCTAACGACTATGTAAATTAAAGCTACCCAATACCTCAATTGGGTATCCCTATTTCTAGGTTAATACCTATGGTATAATCAACCTCCTAATTACCATTATGTCTAAGATAGTGAAAAATTGGCAATACATACCCATAAATTGCCTACTATTGATTTGGTTCCCACATCCCTCTTTCAAGGATTAGGTGGGTTCCTAAAGTTCACCCAAAACTCCTCTTTCAAGGATGGTTTGAGCTTTCTAGAGCTTGATATTTTCATACATCAAACCCATTTGGGCATTTGTCACTTTGACCCACAAATCCCAACCAATTTAATCATGCAATAATAGAACCCATCATCAACAAACAAGAATATACACAAATATATCACAACGCACACACAATTAGATCCTATTTTAGCACACTACCAAGAGGTAGATCTAGCAAATCATAATGATAATAAACAAAAAATTCCATCAAAGTTATCTATAGGAAAATAAAAAGAGGGAAACCACACTTTATAATCCAATGAATATTCAACGAGTGATGCCAAATCTACACTTAGAAGTCACTCTAATATCTTCTTAGCTCAAGATTAGTAAAAGTTCTGCTCCAAGCACCAAGAAATTATAAAAACCCTAAATTAAGAATGGGAGGTAGGGTTGTCGAATGTTGATGATCTCTCTTGAATGAAAGGGTTTTGAGCCTTAAAGGGGATATAGGGTAGGCTTTCCAAATGACATTTTTGCCCCTGGGTAATTTTCATCTCTCACGCGATCGTGGAGGCTTGTTCGCGAGCACACCTAATATGGTCGTGAAGGATGGATCACAATCATCATTGGTTCACTAAGTTGACTAATGCAATCGCAACCCTCAGCCCGCGATCGTGGTAACTGAGGCCCAGATCCTGTTCCTGCTTCATCTTGTCTACCTTTTGCACTTCTATTCCCTTTTCAATCCTTTTTCACTCAAGGTTGCTTCCTTTTTTCTCAGCACTTGTATGCCTGCAATATGTGGGAATTAGTGTATTTAACCTCAAATATGTCTCACTTAGATATTTAAATCATAGTAGTGTGCATAAATGTTGAGTGCAAATGAGTGGTAAATTCACCACTCATCAACACACCCAACTTAAAGCTTTGTTCATCCTCAAGAGACCCTACGTTTTACCATGAGACAATGCACTTTTATGCCCAACTTTTACCATGAGACAATGCACTTTTATGCCCAAATTAGATAATCCAAATGATCATGATGACTTAAACTTGACAACTACCATATATATATTTTCAAACATGGGCAATACAATTTTCACAACACCCATCAACATAACTCGTAATTTTAAGGATGCAAAAGACTTCAAAGAGTAATCATGCAACAATCACTAATACTCAAGAAATGACTCTTCTTTGACCTCAACTACATTATACCTCTTTTGCCTCACTTATCGGGAGATTAAAAAATCACCCACCATAATTTTTTTACATGCCTCCTCACAATAAAGAAAATTCCACACACCAAATTATCAAATATACAACAAGGAATTTAAGTATGAAACTCTCTCTCTCTCTCAAGAACTCTCGATGTTAAAAAGTTCCATGCCATAGGCTTGCCGCTATTTTCAATCGCCACTAAAATAAATGCACTTGGTTGAAGATCTCAAATGGCTTTTGGAGCATATAATGTAGGTTCGAGGTATGGTAGGATATTATTTGGGAACAAAGTTACTATACCCTCCTTGATCATCTAAATTATACTTTATTTTAATCAAATTTCTGACCATGGGACACTCCTTTTGTTTTCACTCTTTAAGCATATGCCGACTTTTACTTCCTTTATTTACCCATATTTTTGAATGCATCTTCTTTTTGCCGGTTTGCCTTGTGCATTTCATGCTTTTCTTTCCTTCCTTGGGTCCCTTTTTTTTCCTTTTCATTTTTTGAAAAAATTAGCTCCTTGTCACTTACATACATTCTCGTGGCCAGATGTTACCTCTTCCAATCTTAACCACCCCGACTTAGGATTTTAGCCTCAATTTTCATTTTCAAGTCCAAGGAGGATAGGGTTCAAAAGAGGAATAAGAATTTAAAGGCCCACGACTTGTAATGTGTTTGCCAAAGATAGGTTCAATGGCTCAAAGTGGGTAAATAAGGGTAACATCTATATACGGGTAGGCTTTTTAAGATAAAGTGGACTTCCAATGTCGCAAAGATGGCCTAAGATCATCTTCCTAACCAAATACAATCAAAATTAGCCTTGAGAGACTAATGGGGCAGGTTCTAGATGGTATAAGTACACATGAGATTTAGACAAATAAGCTCACCACACATGGAATGCAAACTCACCAAGGAGGCCCAATTACCCCTCCCGCAAGAGACAAAAATGGACTGTCAACCAATTTTCACAAGTCAAAAGTTTGGAGTCACAAAAAGAGAAAAAGAATTTTTACAATGTCGCTCAAGTCCATGCCTTTGATTTTTGAAAAATTTTAGATGGAGGAGGTGTTCGCTTTGCATTTGCACCATGCACAATTTGCTAACCATGGTAATAACCTAAGTCTTTGTGTTATAGTTTGGATTTATAGGGGAAAACAAACCATATGGTTACTTAGACTTCGCCAATGGTATGAGTGCAATACCAAATCCACAATGCCACAAGTACTCAGACTTTCCATGCATTTATAGCCTTGATGCTACAGTTACTCAAACTTCCCCTGCATCTATGGCTCAAGACCCAATCACGATAATTTTTCCTTCAGAATGTTGTTACTCAGAGTATCATAGGAAAGGCTCACCCAATATCATTATTAAAAGAAATAGAAAAGTAAAAATGAAAACAATCAATTCACAAAAATTTTGATACTTTGAGTGGACTAAGTTCGAGTATTACAAACCAATGAATACACATAAGGGTAGGGCCGCACCCCCAACTGTAGGAATTGTAGTGACCTCACTACATAACACAAAAGCATAAGAAGTTTTAAAGGGATCCCTAAAACTTCAGTGATAATTAAGGTGCAGGATGGATAAACTATTGCGATCGCGGCATAGTTGACGCGATCGTGGTCTCCAGGATACTATCGTGGTACCTGAGGTGTTTTGCTCCCATTTTTGCCATGTTTTCTGTAGGGCTACCACACTTCTCAAACATGGTTTCCCCCTGTTTTTGGCTTCCAATCTTTCCAAAGCACCTACAAAACATCAAAATTATGTGACTTATTCAAAAATATATAGAGCAAACATAAAATGATGGGTTTCCTTCCATCAAGCACTGGATTTAACATCGCGGAACGATTTCTCTTTTATCCTCATTTATGTCTCCACTTAGAGGATTTAAATCCTTTTCCCAACTTTTCATCATTCCATCTTTGAGTCTCTTTGGGCAAAAGTAGGGGCACAATGATGCATGTTCGATCGCGCCACTTTGAAGACTTAAATCTTTTACCTAATTTCAAATTAAATTTTTGGTTTAGCTCATTAGTTAATGGTGGGAACATCAATAGTCCACTAGTTTAACATTGGAAGTTGTTCTCCTTGGCTTTCAAGTGTGGGGCTCCCATATTCTCTTTTGGAATATCAAACTACAAAATGTAGGGGTAGTTCTCCTTCTCCCCATGATCCTCTATTTTCTTAGGTAGATGAAATATCATAACATTATTTAAGTACAATGTTGACAAATGGTTTGAATGAGGTTTATTTTCGGAGTTGAATCCTCATTAGCATCTTTGCCCCGAAATGGACTAAAGTCGTCATAAGAGATTTGCTTGATTTCTTCTTTTGACTCTAGCACCATTTCCTTGACTCTGGTATCTTCTCTCAAGTTTGGTTTGGTTGGTTGGGAAATCACCGAGTATTCATCAACATTGAGCTTATTTTGAAGAGTGGGCCCACTCATCGTATCTAAATATTATCCTCCACACCTACTTCTTCTATCCTTGAGATTTCCTTATTATATGCCCCCATGGATTGATGCATGAGATGTTTATTATCCCCTGTTGATTCCAACCGGTCCATGATAAGTTGAAGCATTACTTCAACACCACTCTTTTCGGTGCGTTGTTCTTCCTTTTCTTGACCACAAGACCTATCAAACTCATAAGAAGAACTAGCAATTGAGTTAGGATAATTAGGGTATGGAGAATTTGGACAATCACTCCAATGTCCATCTTGACCACCACATACAGAACAACCATACTCCCTGTAAGATTGAGATGGTGCACACATATATATATGGGGAGAATATCTACAATCTTTCCAAAAGTGAAGTCCACCACAATATGGACATGGATTGTCAAGATTTGATTTCCAACCACCAAACTCATTTTTATTCGAAGATTCCATAGTAAGATATAAACTAAAATAAAGAAAATTGACCAAACACAAGAAATAAAACAAAAATAACAAATAAATATTTACAAGTTTGAACCAAATCAAGTAAGCTAAATTGTTCCCCAGCAACGACGCTATTTTTGATAACGCTCAACTTACACATCAATTTAAGTGCAAGGCGATCATTGTCAATATATTTTACCCAACTACGAGTCGGGGTCAAATCCACAAGGAACAATGTGAGTGACAATTGAGTAAATTCAAAATAAAAGTTGTTTGCTAAGTTCAAACCTATGGTACAAAATAGTTTGGGGGGGGTCTCAATCTTTTCAAATGTTAAAGTAATTCTTGGATATCTAAAGGACTAATTCGAGACTAAAAATAATTAGAGTATAATCAATTAATATGGATCTTGGAACTATGCTTTCCTAGGGGAGAATTATGCATGGGATCATGATGATTCGGTGAAAATTTGGATTGTTGATGATGTGGTAGGCTAGGTTTAAGGTCTTTGAGGCTACTTTTTCAACAAAACCTAAAAGATGTCACTAGTTGAACCTTTTGAGTACGTTACGAGTGTGTCAATTAAATCCACTCAATACCTCAATTGGGTATCCCTATTTCCAGGTTAATACCAATGGTATAGTCAACCTCCTAATTACCCTTATGTCCAAGATAGTGAAAAATTGGCAAGACATACCCATAAATTATCTACTATTGCTTTGGTTCCCATATCCCTCTTTCAAGGATGAGGCGGGTTCCTAAAGTTCACCCAAAACCCCTCTTTCAAGGTTGGTTTGAGCTTTCAAGAGCTTGATATTTTCATCCATCAAACCCATTTGGGCATTTGGGGCTTTCACCCATAAATCTCAACCAATTTAATCAAGAAATAATTGAACCTATCATCAACAAACTAAAATATACACCAATATATCGAAACCCACACACAATTGCATCCTATTCTAGCATAATCCTAAGAGGTAGATCTACCAAATCATAATGATAATAATCATAAATAAACCAATATTTTCATCAAAGTTATCCATAAGAAAATAAAGAGAGGGCAAACCACACTTTAGAATCCAATGAATCTTCATTGAGAGATGTCCAATCTACACTTAAAAGTAACTCTAATGTCTTCTTAGCTCAAGAATAGTACAAGTTCTTCTCCAAGCTCTAAGAATTTACAATAACCCTAAACTAAGAATGGGAGGTAGGGTTGTAGAATGATGATGATCTCCGTTGAATAAAAGTGTTTTAAGCCTTAAATGGATTTTGGGGTCGGCTAGCCAAATGACATTTTTTCCCTTGGGTTATTTTCTGCTCACACGCGATCACAGAGAATTGATCATGATCGCACCTACTGCAGTCATGGAGGATGGATCGCGATCGCCATCGGTTGACTAACTTGACTGACTGTACCCGTAATCACAATAACTAACACTACAAGAAATTTCTTTATTTATGACCAACATTTAGGGATGAATTAATAATCTCATCCTTAAAAGTACAAGTATTAGGACTAGATTATATTATGGTCCTTAATAAAGTATTTTATTGTTAAGGTACCAAATCTGGTCCCTAAATTTTTTTTAATTGGTCCTAAATTGTAATTAGATCCTTGAACGGGAGAAAGTACCGCTAAAATAAAATATTAAAATTTTAATAATTTTTTAATTTCACTAAATATATACGTGCGTTAAAACTAAATCATTATGTAAGAAATTAAAGCTCCTGTTTCCCTCAAAATACAACCAACAGCAGGTCAAAAATTAATTTACCCTAGAAATATTATTCATGCCAATATCAATTCAAACTGATGCACAACAATGATTGACATAGAAGATTTTACCAATTTTTATTCGCAGCTATATATATATATTGTGGCTTCTTTATCCTTGGGTGATTGGAGATTTTCCCTATTCGCTATTCATCTCTCTCAAATGATAATTCAAGGTGTGTTATCTATTCCATTTAGTTTCTTTTTTTCTTCAAAAATTGTTGTAAATTCGTTGTTACTTCATTGTCGAGTTACTCTTGTTCTTCTTATTCTTTATTCTCTCTCAGAGGCGGATCTAGGATTTCGAGGTTGCGGGTGCCATGTCACTTTTAACGTTAAAGCTACTACTCAAAAAGGATACTTTTTATGAGCGTACCACTGGAATTTGGCTTGTTAGTAAGAGATTTTTGAAGGGAAATTTCATTGAAACATTATCGAAGAACCTAATTTTTACGAATTCAGTTGGAAATCAGTTAATTTTTTGCTTTACGTTTTGTTATTTACACATCCCCAAATAAGACAAATATTTTGTCGATTTTATAGACTTTGGGTTTTGATTTGATTATTTGTCTTTTCAATTTTTATAGACAAATAGATCAAATAATAAAAATGTGATTATTATTATAAAAACTATCGAAAACAACTTTTCTACTTTTTCAGAGGTAGTGTATGGAATGCATATATTTTACCCTTCCAAGACCCCACTATGTGGGAATACACTGAATTTGTTGTTGTTGTTGTTGTTATTACTATAAATTGTGTAAACAAGAGTTAAATTCAACTTATCCGTCAGCGTGAAAGTACAAAATAGTTGTCAACATTAAATGGATATTTCCAATTCTATTGTCAAGAAATTATAACATCAAGCCAAGCATCATTATTATGATTTACGAGGAGAGGTTAACTATAAATTTAAAGGAAGAAGGAATCTTCAACTATGTTCTACATTTAAGTTAAAAATTCTTAAACAAAGATTACCCAAAAAAACGAGTTAAACAAAGATCAAGTCAAGAGGAAAAAACTTGTAGAAAATAGAATAGCGATCAAAAAGTAACAAAATAATGCTAGCATCTGGATTTGAACTCTGGTATACTACATGAAATTTCAGCAAATTTGCCACTGACACTACTTCCTCAATTGCTGCACTGGGTGACACTTAAATAATATACCAATTTTCTTCAAAATATATATATGCACATAATTTTTCGATCGAAGTTTGTGGGTGCCATGCCACCCCTGAACCCCCATTATATCCGCCCCTGTTCTCTCTATTCATAATCTATCATTTTTTCCCTAATTTGTACAACCAATGGGTAATTTACTATGAAATATATCAATTTGTGGATTATAACTTTTCATCTCTCAACCTTCTCAAAGTAGGGGTAAAGTCATAAGTTGTGTACATACTACTATGAATGGCAATAAGATGGGGCTAGTGCGAACTGGGGCAGGTAAAAACTAGGGCGTGTTTACTACTATGCGGGGCGGGGTGGGGCAGTCTCTAAGTGGTGGCTTAAACTGAGCTGCTTAATAATTTTCTTGTATCCAGTATTTTTTAGTCTATCTAATACAATTCTACACTCTGTTATTCCTCACTTGTAAAGAAAACAGCAAATACATCAACAATTCTACACTACAAACTTGGAAAGTTTCAAAAATTCTTTATTTGGAGTAATAAATATATCAACCAGAAGTTGAAAGAAAAAGTGCTTATCAGTTGAAATATCAATGGTTTAGAGTTGCTTCATTAGGAATATACTTATTAGCAAGAAAAGGTAGCCCTGATCCAATTACTGTTGGTGTCTCACCTTATCATGCTATTTAGACCCTTAGAGGCTATAATCAAAAGGAAATGGGAGAGAGGGTCACCTTGTCTTAATCCCCTTTCCGAAGGGAAAACCCCCATAGGTTTTAAATTAGGCATATAGATTTTAGATGTATGATGTATTTGTATTTCATAAGTCTAGAAAATGCAATTTAGTCATAATTCAAAAGTCACGCTCTATAAATTGCTGACTTTTGACCATATTAGGTACTACCTTAGAGTTTATTCCAGCGAACTAGGTTGTCAAGTTGGATTTTCTTCATGATGATGAAATTCATTCACTTGATTATGAAATTTTTGCTCATGGAATTTATACTTAATCAACAGTAACTATTGTCTATTGTTGGCGAGCCCATTAAGGTACCTAACTTGAAGAGGATAATAAACGAAATGAAAAGAGGATGAGAATTCATGTTTTTCTTTTCAAGGGAGTTCCTTAATATTTTTTATTCAAACTTGTGCTAGCCGCTTCATTCATTTCCTGTCATGTTTTAGATTCATTTCTAGTGACTCCTTTAAAACAAACATGGTATATTATTGATATAAATGTAGAGATGCCAATAGAAAGCTTAGTATAGACCAAATGGATTTTATCAGTTAAGCTTAATATTGCTTCATTGGGTTTTCATTAGTTCATGATAGGATATTTTTTAATTTTCTTTGGTGATTGGAATGAGTTAGCAAGTAACAGAGGCAATAATTATATCCTGAACAATAAATAAATACAATCTAACATTCATTTGAAGTACTCTTCACATATGTTCTCATCTTAGGGTGGTGTTACTTACTTAGAATTGTGATCAGTTGTTATTGGTCTGACTTAGTTCTAGGGTCATATAAGATTGTGTTCTTTAGATGGTTCAAGTCACCATGGTAGAAAAAAGGGTGGGAGATCCAAGGGATGGATAAAAAATAATGACTTGAGGATTCACTCCCACTTGCTGCTTTTTATTGCGGTCTTTTAATTTGGAATCTCTCTTTTGTTGGGATAATGACTGTAACTTTTATCTTTTCTAGAAAGGATTAGATGAGTTTTACAATTTCCTAGGATGAGCTATGTAAATTACAATTTTATACATTTTAAAAGAATGAATAATTGTATATGAGTTTCTAAAGAATGTCAAGGAAATATTTTTCCTTTTGAAAATATAACAATAAACATGACTTCCTTCCAGTAAGAGGACTAGAGAAGTATGCCCTTTAGCAATATAATTCGGTGTTTACAAGGACTTTATTATAGTACTACTTATATTAAACAATTATTAGATTAATGCTAATAAGTTACTTTGGAAATACCACAGGTCTTATTTATTTGGAATAACACTTCTGCTTAAAGGTAAGTTGTATAAGTTGTGCTTGAAATTTTGTTTTTAACTCTGATTGTTTCAGCTTTCCTTATTAATATTTATTGTTGCTTTTTGTATACTCCATGTATATGTGTGTGTGCGCCTGAAAGATTTAACATCTTCAAAAAATGAACTACTAAAGTGCTCTACTTGTCCTATCTAGGTCATGGGATTTCACTTCCATGTTGAAACAATGATGGAGTCCTTAGAAGGATACTGTGTGGTCTCTCTGTTTCAAATGTGCTTCAAAATTTTAGACTAAATTAATCCATGATCCTTACTTAAAGATGATGTTCTGTAATAGTAGTCATAGAGATAGTTGTTAACTATTAAGCTTTGGGATATGTGCAACACGTCTCCTAATGCTTCCTGCAACTCTTGTTTGTCAAAAAGTTGAAGCATATTAAATTCATCAACTAACTTGAAGTCGATCAAGTTATATGTGTAGGTTGACATAATTCATTTCTTTGTGTAAGCTCTATAATTTAACTTGATGCATTCAAATAATTAGTTCCTCATGCTGGTAATTTACAAGAATCTATTTAGTTTTCTTTCTTCAGGGTCTCTCCAATAAGTATACTTTTGAGAGACATAAACAGTGGCTTCAACATGCTAAAACTCATAGCGCCCAGCACAAGATTATGAAAATAGGTATCTTTGTATAGTTAGAATGGAAATTTATTATGTAATGCTAATTGCTACTACAAATTAAATAATGTAGAGTTCATCTTTTCCTTTGTTTTTAAGAGAGCAAGCTGCACTATCAGCGTCTGAAATAACTGTGGATTTAGTATAGGAATTTGCTGCTGAGTCTGAAGGGGACAACCAAGTGGAAGAATTAGAATATTACTCTGAGGGAACCAAACATTTGTGGGAGAAAATCCTCAAGAATGTTATGGAGGTATCATCTGGAATGATGATTAGTAAAGATATATTCCAACTCGGTAGTGCTAGTATTCAAATTCCCAAGGTCAATGGTAACATAATAAGTGCATGAAACATATGAGTTTGAAGGCCACAGGGGAGATATTATCACAAGGAAATGGTGTTGGCAAAATGATACTATCTAACATGCCAATGTACAGGGACGTTCTGCCGAGATTAGACAAGTGGCTGGCTAGAAAAGTTGCCACTTGGCATAACTTGGAATGGCACTATGTCCAGTGGTTTTATGTTGTCAGCATAGATCGAAAAGGTAGTGTTTTTTCTAGATGCGAGTTATTGCATATGGGAATCAAATTGGACAAGGAATCACTTCTCGTATATATATATATATTAGATATTAGATGCATTTACAAGTTTTGTTATGTATTGATGGTTCTTTCCAAGTCATTTGAAAAATCATTACCTCTATCACTATAAGTATTTGTTTTTTCCTTTTGCTTTAGGCATTCTTTAGATGAAACCTCCTCGCCCGACTAATCTCCTGCACTTAGTTGGCCCACTAAAAGGTAGGGGTGGGCCATTAAATGATCCCAAAGGATTATTAGTGCTATTTGATTGTAATGCCCTGAGATCCCATTCCGAGACGTCACACGGTGCTTATAGACCCGAAGGACCACAAGATAACCCTTTTCTGATATCTGTATCTGTACACTGCATATTATCTGAAATAAATGCGGAAACTAGACAAAGGTTCAACACATCTATATATACTCAAAACTGAAAACTGAATACTAATACATCTATCTGAAAGCCTCTAAACTATCTGAACTATGGAGTTCATGGGACAGGTCCCCAACTAACTTCGTCAACTGAAAATAAACAAAATCTAAAACAATAATAGTAAACTGAGATTCGTCCTCGAAAGAAGAGGACTCACTACTACTGCTGCTGACGGGGACTGAACTGTTGAGGATAATATAGATCCTGTGCCTCTAAATGTATGGGGTCAAATAAAACACCATAACACAAATGCATCAGTATAGGAATGTACCTAGTATGTAGACGAGGTAGGCTTATGCAAGGGCTCATGCATGCATAATATCTAAACTGAATAATCATGAAAGATGCCGCATGATAACACATATATGAATGCACAGAACATGAACACAATCATCGTAAATCTAGATACTAAAACTCGCATACCACTTTATTGTAGACTGAACTCACTACTGACACCGAGATACTGAATCACTGACTCCTCTGATACTAATAACTGAGGATCTAGATGTGCTTACATCAAGGACTGTATTCTGAGCTTGCAGATTTCGACTGATATAACTAGAGATCAACTTTGCTAACAGATTATTATGGAAGCGATTATCAATGATAAAAAGTATGATTATATCTGAATCTGATGACAAGAATATACAATAGAAATCTGATACTATGATTAAGCCTGTCTGGCGGCATATCTCTGAATATGATATCAATCAACTGTATATATGACCAAGCCTATCTGTCGGGATGGTCCATGAATCAACAGAACTATCTGAGTTCCTCATAAAGATAGATGACTGTATCTAACAGTCTTGATTTCTAAAGATTGATTCTGAAACTGAGACTAAATCTGAAACTAAAACTGTGGGAAATAGTCACTTACCCGACATGCCCCAACCTACCACAGGTGGGGTCCAACCTCTACCCCCGATTGGGAGGGTGCCAATACCGTGCCACAGGAAAAGACATTATCTTTATGTGACCCTCATTTATATGGTGCTCAAACGAGAATGGTGGATCCCTCATCTAATAGTTCAAGACACCTCATCTACCCTTATTTAACAGGTATGATATCTCTCACCTACCCTTAACTAGTAGGTATGATGTCAAAACCTGTGATGGCTAAGTAGTTTCGGAGCACAAAGATTGCATCTAAGAATCACACCCTCTACTAGTAGGTGAGTTCCCATCCATGAGCTCACTCGGTGCTAGTTTCTACTCCCAACTGAAAGACTCTGACTAAATTCTTAACTGAGCACAACTGAACTGAATCTAATATTGATTATGTTTCCCAAAAGATCTAACTGATTTATGCTGAGATTACTTAGTTTCGTATCTGACGGGAAAGACATTGAATCATAGTATCTGACTGATGATACAGAGCTTGAATAGATTACAGAAATCACTTCTGAGATTGTAATTGAATCACATGAATACTATTAGATCTGAGCTAATTACAGGACTAAGGCTAGATTACTAGCGATACAGAGATTACAGAGATTAGTGAGCTTTCTTAAGTTCCGCACTTTTCTGAGGATACAGAGTTCTATAGTTCACTGAGTTCTGAGAATCTTGTCTCAACTGGAATTATCGAGAAACTGACAAATGCTCTAGACAACAACTCTATTTTGGGGTATAAATACCCCCAGGACTCGATAGCATAAAACTATGCATCATCATTCATTCATCATCACAAGAATTCATGCATCATCACAATCATTCAAGCATCTTCACAAGTAATTCAGGAATCATTCCATATGTTCATTTCCACAGTCATTAAACATCACCTCAATCATTTAAGGATCCCAAACGTCTATTTATCATCACATTCGCCAAGGAGTCACTTTAAGTATCTCAGAATCATAATCATATAATAATGTAGGGGAAACATGCTACTAGATTGTAATCCCTTCAACAAGGTTTTACCTTAGCTATTTCATACCTATATTGATCTTGACATGTGTTTAGATATCCCATGGCTTAGGGAGACTTCATACTATCACGTCATAACTTACTTGCTAACCACTTGGCATGTATTAAAAGCTTAACATATATCAAGAGCACATAATTGGGGGAATTTACAACCATCATATCTCGACTTGTTCACTAGGGTCTTTCAACAAACACTAGACATGACCGATTTTACACCTACTTGGGAATTTCATACTATCTTGGCACATTTCACTCACTAAGGAATTTTATCAAACGCTAGGCATGCATGGACTAGCTCACAATTTGGGGTTTCCTATTTAACATACTATAGTGGCCCTTATGCTTCAACTAAGATCTTTATAAAACCTATGGGGAACGTTCTTCACTTATTCAACCATTTCTACACCCACAAGTCATAAACACATCACATGGAAAAATAAATTCAAGAAGGTCTGTCACAAACATCACATGAATTCTACATATTAGGGTCAAAGATCATAAAATTTGTAGGAAAACATAAATCAAAACTTAACAGTACATTAAACATCAATATCAACTCATACGAATCATTAACAACACATAAACATAAAAAAAATTTAGTTTTAAAAAGGGTTCTTGAGCTTCTTGAATGAAAGGGACCCAAGAATACACATCTACATACCTTAACCTTTGAAATTGGATGAACTTTAGTGCTCAGAACTTTATTCACACTTGAAATAAATAAATTCTTGAAGCCCACACTATGAGGAACTTGATTCTTGAAGAAACCTAGATGAATTTATGGATGAATTTTGGAAGATTTAGGTTCTTGAATGAAACCCTAGATATTCTCTCTTTAGAGAATTGGAAGAGAAATGGAGAAATTAGGGTTTGAATGAGGGTTCTCATAGTTATAGAGGCTCACAAAAGGTAGGAAATGATCAAAATACCCTTGAAAAAATGTCTTTAAATTGCTGAAAAAAAATGGTTGACGACATTTGTGACAGGCTGTCAAACCTGTGACAGGCCGTCACAAAAGGGTGGATTTTGTGAGTTTTTGCCTAAGGATGACGACGTCGTCAGAAATGTGACACGCTGTCAGAAATGTCGTCAGAAATGTGACGGGCCGTCAGAAATGTCGTCACACATTTCCTAGCTTGACATGCTGGAGTAAAATGGGCATAACTCTTTGATCAAACATCGGATTTAGGCGAAATTGGTATCGTTGGAAAGATAATCCAGATATATTTCATTTTTTATATATAAATCCACCAAGTTCTTCATATACAATGAGTTATGATCGATTGAAGTTGATCCAAATTTTTACGGTCACTAAAACTTGAACGATAGGAAAGCTTTCAACTCGACAATGAGTTAGGGGACCTCTATGATATTTATTCATGCTCAAATAGATTCCCACACGATTCAAAGTATTTCATAATTGGGAGGATATTTGTGAAACATTTTGACTCTGAGTTTTGCTTTACCAAATATGCTCTAAGGCTTAGACTGGAAGAGGATTTTGTGGGACTTTACATTATCTCTCTCTTGAGAACATTCGTGCTCGAATGTCGCTTAATAAACTGAGATTACGGATCAACAGAACTTACTCAAGAAATGGAAATATCTCAGATCAGTTCTACATAACTGGAACGACTGACATATAGAGTTCTCACACTAGGCATGCATATATGATGCATAAAATACTCGACTGATGATACTCATAGCTGAATTCTCATAATACACATGCATATCTGATGCATGGAGTCATAACTGGGATGATCTCATGAATACATGACTGAATAGATGCTGAAAAGCTGAACTCTTTCTAATAAATACGCATATCTAATGCATGAATGTCCGGCTAAGCTGACTTTTGAAAGCACGACTTGACAATGCAACAATGATTGATGCTAACTTTATAAGGAAAATCTGAACATGCTTCGAGATGAATCTAATGGCATGCAACATCATAATACCATGGGTTATATACCCCTTGAGACTCCATGTCCCTCTAAAAACACTTCGCTAAAATACTGAAGCGGTGCGCGGGGCACCTACAGACTGGGTCATAATTGACCGATCAAGATCTGAAACTTATGCATGAATCATGCTAACATATAAGATCAAAATGAGAGTAAAGGATCTATCAATGCATAACATAAATATGAAGGGATCATAACATACCCGGGTCAATTTCAGGGGATCTTTCCTGATCAAGGCGAGCCTGAAGTGCATACAATCAATTATGAGTTGAAGGATGACTACGATGACTTCAGGGACTTGGATTAGCAAAGTATTGAACTTTGTGACCGATCTCACCACATCCAAATCACACATCACTACCGGCTCTACATACACCCTTATGATTCTTACCACATTCTTCACACAACGAGTAGGTACGAACACCACTAGTACTACTCTCGGCTTTGGAGTTTGACGCTCCCTCAAATCTAACACCCCCAAATGCAGGTGCGAGTACACTAGCTGAAGATGGAGCTGGAACTAAAAATCTCTGACCATATTGAGAACTGCTACCACTTTGAGACCCTGACTACGACAAACCACGACTACCTGTCTTGGCTCTCTTACTCACTCTCCCTCTCTCTTTCATCTTATCTACCTTAATCTGTTGTGCATGAATCATTAGCCTAGAAAGATCCATATCTCTATTAATCATGGAAGCTTTACACTCTTTCAACACATCACTTGATACCCCAGTCAAAAACTTACTCATACTCGCTCTAGGGTCAGCTATCAAGTCGGGAGCATACTTAGCTAATTGGTTAAACTTAAGACAATAGTCTTTCACTGTCATGGAGACTTACCTTAGGTTCATAAACTCTTCTACCTTAGATTCTCTCATTTCTAGTGGGAAAAACCTATCTAAAAAGGTACTCTGAAACTCTAGCCAAATCATGAAAGTTGCATTCTACCCTCTACTTTTGTCCCACATCACTACCTAATCATAAGAAATATCTTTCAACTTATAAGATGCTAACTCAACACTCTCCTCCTCTGACACATGCATAATCTGGGTGATCTTCTTCACCTCCTCAAGAAACAACTGTGGATCCTCACCTACTACTGACCTAATGAATTCGGGCAGGTTCATTTTCATGTAGCTTCTAATCCTGGTTATGGAAGAATTCCTATCTTGCTGAGGTGGGACTGCAGCCTGACGGTTTCTATGAACATTAGTCACCGCCTAGGCTAGCTCCTAGAAAGCTTCCTGAAACTCTTCATGTGACATACTCTCATTTTTAGTATCTACTGGCTGAGGGGGATGGGGGATGGTCATTAACCTTATGGACAAAGTCTCTACGAAGAGGCATACTCTGTAAATAAAAGAATGAAGTGGATTAGACTGAGGATCAACTTGAGCTCATACTTACTCGCATAAAATGATCACTGAAAGAAGAGGAACTGCTCCTAAGAACATCCTGTAGCCTTTTGTACATAAATGTGGCACGCTACACACCCATGTACAAGACTCTACTAGATGCAGCTTTTCAGACTCCCTAGGACACTCTTGAACCTTAGGCTCTGATACTAAGTTTGTAACGCCCCGAGATCCCATACCAAGATATCACATGGTTCTTATTGACCCAAAGGACCACAAGCTAACCCTTTTCTGATATCTGTACCTGTATACTGCATAATATCTAAAATAAATGCAGAAACTTTCCATAAGGTTCAATACATCTATACATACTCAAAATTGAAAACTGAATACTAATACATCCGTCTGAAAAGCCTCTAAACTATCTGAACTGTGGAGTTGATGGGACAGGTCCCCAACTAACTCCGTCAACTGAAAATAAACAAATTCTAAAATAATAATAGTAAACTGAGATTCATTCTCGAAAGAATAGGACTCACTGCTACTGTTGATGACGGGTACTAAACTACTGAGGATAATCTGGATCCTGTGCCTCTGAACCTATGGTGTCAAATAAAACACCATAGCACAAATGCATCAGTACAGAAATGTACCGAGTATGTAGACGAGGTAGGCTAATGCAGAGGCCTATGCATGCACAATATCTAAACTGAATAATCATGAAAGATGCCGCATGAGAACAAATACATGAATGCACAGAACATGAACACAATCATCACAACTCTAGATACTGAAACTCGCATACCACTTTACTGCAGACTGAACTCACTACTGATACTGAGATACTGTAACACTAACTTCTCTAATACTGATAATTGAGGATCTGGATGTTCTTATATCAAGGAATGTAATCTGAGCTTACTTTTTTTGACTGACAGAACTAGAGATCAACTTTGGTAAAAGATTATTTTGGAAGTGATTATCAATAATAAGAAGTATGATTATTTCTGAATCTGATGACAAGAATATTTAATAGAAATCTGATACTGTGATCAAGCCTGTCTAGCGGCATATCTTTGAATATGATATCAATAAACTGTATATGTGACCAAGCCTATCTGTCGGGATAGTCCATGAATCAACAGAACTATTTGAGTTTCTCATGAGGATAGATAACTGTATTTGATAGTCCTGATTTCTGAAAATTGATTCTGAAACTGAGACTGAATCTGAAACTAAAACTATAGGAAATAGTCACTTAACCGACATTCCCCAACCTACCATAGGTGGGGTCTAACCTCTACCCCCTATTGGGAGGGTGCCAATACCATGCCACGGGTAAAGACATTATCTTTATGTGCATTATCTTTATGTGACCCTCATTTATCAGGTGCTCAAACGAGAATGGGGGAGCACTCATCTAACAGGTCAAGCCACCTCATCTACCCTCATCTAACAGGTATGATGTCTTTCATCTACCCTCAACTAGTAGGTAAGATGTCTCAACCTACGCTGGCTACATAGTTCTGGAGCATAAAGATTGCATCTAAGAATCACACCCTCTACTAGTAGGTGAGTTCCCATCCTTGAGATCGCTCAGTGCTAGTTTCTACTCCCAACTGAAAGACTCTGACTAAATTCTTAACTGATCACAACTCAACTGAATCTGATACTAATCATGTTTCTCAAAAGATCTAACTGATTTACGCTGAGATTACTTAGTTTCGTATCTGATGGGAAAGATATCGAATCATAGTATCTGACTGATGATACAGAGCTTGAATAGATTACTCAAATCACTTCTGAGATTATAATTGAATCACTTGAATACTATTAGATCTGAGCTGATTACAAGACTAAGGCTAGATTACTGGCGATACAGATATTACAGATATTTTTGAGATTAGTGAGCTTTCTTAAGTTCCGCACTTATCTGAGGATACAAAGTTCTATAGTTCACTGAGTTCTGAGAATCATGGCTCAACTGGAAATATCGAGAAACTGATATGGGCTCTAGATAACAACTCTAATTTTGAGTATAAATACCCCCATGACTCGATAGCATAAAAGTAAGCATCATCATTCATTCATTATTACAAGCATTCATGCATCATCACAATCATTCAAGCATCTTCACAAGTAATTCAGGAATCATTCCATATGTTCATTTCCACATTCAATAAACATCACCTAAAGCATTTAAGGATCTCAAATGTCTATTCATCATCACAGTCACCAAGGAGTCACTTTAAGCATCTCGGAATCATAATTATATAATAACGTAGGGGAAACATGCTACTAGATTTTACTCCTTTCAACAAGGTTTTACCTCAACTATTTCATACATATATGAGTCTTGACATGTGTTTGGATATCCCATGGCTTAGGGAGACTTCATACTATCACGTCATACCTTACTTGCTAACCACTTGGCATGTATTAAAATCTTAACATATATCAAGAGAACATAATTGGGGGAATTTACAACCATCATATCTCGACTTGTTCACTAGGGTCTTTCAACAACTACTAGACATGACCGATTTTACACCTACTTGGGAATTTCATACTATCTTAGCACATTTCACTCTCGAAGGCATTTTATGAAACACTAGGCATGCATGAACTAGCTTACAATTTGGGGTTTCCTATTCAACATACTATAGTTGCCCTTATGCTTCACCTAAGCTCTTTATCAAACCTATGGGGAGTGTTATTCACTTATTCATCCATTTCTACACCCAAAAGTCATGACCACATCACATGGAAAACTAACTTCAAGAGGGTCTATCACAAACATCACATGTATTCCACATACTAGGGTCAAAGATCATAAATTTTGTAGGAAAATATAAATCAAAACTCAACAACACATTAAACATCAATCTCAACTCATACGAATCATTAACAACTCATAAATATAAAAAAATTTAGTTTTAATAAGGGTTCTTGAGCTTCTTGGATGAAAGTGACCCAAGAATCAACATCTACATACCTTAACCTTTGAAATTGGATGAACTTTAGTTCTTGAAACTTTATCCAATCTGGAAATAAATAAATTCTTAAAGACCACACTATGAGGAACTTGATTCTTGAAGAAACCTTAAAGAATTTATGGATGAATTTTGGAAGATTAGGGTTCTTGAATGAAACCCTAGATATTCTCTCTTTAGAGAATTGGAAGAGAAATGGAGAAATTAGGGTTTGAATGAAGGTTCTCATATTTATAGAGGCTCACAAAAGGTGGGAAATGACCAAAATACCCTTGCAAAAATGTCTCTAAATTGCTGAAAAAAAATAGCTGACGACATTTGTGACAGGCCGTCAAACCTGTGACAGGCCGTCACAAAAGGGTGGATTTTATGAATTTCTGCCTAAGGCTGACGACGTCGTCAGAAATGTGATAGGCCGTCGAAAATGTCATCAGAAATGTGATGGGCCGTCAGAAATGTCATCACACATTTCCCAGCTTGACATGCTGGAGTAAAATGGGCATAACTCTTTGATCCGATATAGATTTAGGAGAAATTGGTATCTTTGGAAAGATAATTCAGATATATTTGATTTGATATATATAAAGCCACCTAGTTCTTCATATACCACGAGTTATGATCGATTGAAGTTGACCCAAATTTTTACGGTCACTAAAACTTGAACGATAGGAAATCTTTCAACTCGACCATATGGTAGAGGACCTCTATGATCTTAATTCATGATCAAATAGATTCCCACACGATTCAAATTATTTCATACTTTGGAGGATATTTCTAAAAAAATTTGACTCGGATTTTTCCTTTACCAAATATGCTCTAAGGCTCAGACTGGAAGAGGATTTTGTGGGGCATTACACTGATTATTGGTTTTGTTGCGTTTATCTTATTATTTGATTGTTGTTATTGTTTGTTATTACTTCTTATTTTTCATCTCTATTTGAGCTAAAGGTCTATCCAAAATAACCTAGATCCTTACCATTACAAGGTATGTATAAGATCTGTGGAATTAGATTAGAACTGAGACATCCATAGGCATAACCGACATAACCATCTTCTTGTTATCTTCTAGATTTTTGAAGTGACCATCTAGAAACATGTGAAAATTAATCAACCACATCTATAGATTCTATTCACTGGAGAACTTGATAGACCAATAACCAACTTTCCTGTAACCTGTACCAACCATATTAATGACTTCAAAAGAAGGGCGGAAGAGATCCTTTTTAGGAGTGAAACTTTATGTTTCTGTTACACCTATCATATTAACCTTAAAATGTTAAGCTCATAAAGCTATATATTTAATTTGTTTTGGCAGGTTCTATTGGGAAATAGCGAGGAAAAGGACTTATATACTCTACTATGTGTTCTAGTTAAGTAATGGGAATAACGATACATAAGAATTCCATGGTTTGTGAGAACGAGTATATAAAAGTTGATACTTCATTTTCTCCATCAACTAATCAAGTTAAGTAATGCACCAAAGAGGTTGAAACAAGTAAGTTTTTTTTTTCAAATCTGTTGAGTTTTTGATTGTATATGTTAGGCATCACTTACCTTCATTTTTATGTAAAGCATTGTTAGAAGTGGACCAAGTAAGTTGTATATTATTTTCCTTTTTTGATGTCACTACAAATTTGTATATACTTTCCCAGTCTTGATTGACCTTTCGGAGCCGAAGATTGCTCATATGTGGAATTGAGAAAGATAAGCTTCTGGAAAGATAATTAGAGCTCTTACAATATTCCTGGAGTGTAGGGTTAGTGATAAAATTCTAGATTGGCTATTATTATGGGGTAAAGTTCCATTATTCCGATGTAGATTATCGGGCTAAATGCAATTAGGGAGTGGCAAGAAGAGTTTGTTGTAAACATGAGCTCTAGGGAATTCATGGACCCTATTACCAGATATCTTTTGGGCAGTCGTGTCTTTGTGTTTACACCTAGAGGGGAGGTAAATTCTGTGTGGTTTTCTACATAATTTGTTCCCCTTTATTGAGTCCTGTTACATTATTGCTATACCCTTTTGCTACATTTGTAGATAAAACATCTCCAAAAGGGTGTACTGACATTGATTGCACGTATATGATACACACTGAAATTGGTAATAAAATAGTGGATGCTAAGGTATCAATCTTGTTATTATGGGCTTTTCCCAACATCAGCTTGATACTATTTTCAATTATATCTCACCTTATTAAAATAAAACTTGTTAGTATAGGTTTTTAATGCTTCATGAATATGGATGTGACTGAAACATCTTGTGTTTGCAGGTGAATGGTAATCTTGTAAAACTAATGCATGAACTTTCAAACACAAAAGTTACAATTGAAGATGCAAGTTCAGAGAATGCACAGGCGCATTATTAATTTGCTAAGAACATTTTATAAACTTGACATCAAATTCTAGCTTGAGATGTTAATTAGCTAAGTTTTTTTTGTTTAGCAAATATTGAAACTATTGACATCATATAGCTCGGGGTGTTAATGGTTAAGTTTTTATTTTTTAGAAAATATTGAAAATATTGACATCATATTGTAGCTCAAGATGTAAATTGATTTAGTTTTTTCTGTTTAGCAAACAGTTAAACTATATGTATCATCCTTCGACATTTTCAATAGAAATTTTATATTTAGTAATGAAATATATATATATATATAATGATTTTAGTAGAAATCTAAGATGAGTTAGTTGCTCGTCTCTAATGGTTAATCAAGGATGAGTTTGTTGCTAAACTCTAAAGATTAATCTAGGATGAGTTTGATGATTGTCTTGATAGATTAATTTTGGACAAGGTAGTTACTCATCGTAAAAATCATTTAGCGACAAAAAATAACTACTTTTTACAGATGAAAATCATCTATTAGGGACGAGATATAAAGTCTCTAAAAGTGTTTTTAAGACCAGATATGTTACCATCTCTAATGATATTTAATGACCAGCTAGAGTACCTTGTCGCAATAGACCTTTAGCGAAGGAGGCTAAAAGGATGAGCCGCGACCAATATTTTCCCATCCTAAAAGATTATTTGTGACTAGAATTGGACTTTTAAGGACGAGAATTCCCTTCCCTAGAGATTGTTTTTCTTGTAGTGTGAGGTCCAGATCCTGCTCCTGGTTTAGCTTATCCAGCTCTTGCACTTCTATTCCTTTTTTGATCCTTTTTAGCTCAAGGTTGATTCTTTTCTTCTCAGCACTTGTATACCTGCAAAATATGGGAATTAGTGCATTTAACCACAAATATGTCTCACTTTGACATTCAAATCATAGTAGTGCGCATGAATGTTGAGTTTAAATGAGTGGTAAATTCATCACTTATCAGTTAATAATAATGGATTAATGGTTTGGTTGGATGGTAATGGCTTAAATTAGGCAATAAAAATAAGGTGTGATACCTAATCGTGAAGGTGCGAGTCCAATGGACGGACACTGGAAGCTCATATTTGCCGACATGAGAGTTGGTCATAACAACCATATATGATACTACAAGGTACATAGGAATCCTCTAAGTACACTGTACATATGTATCATGGAGAGAGAAGGGTACTTGGGAATCCTTTACTCTTATGGTATCTCCAGTTCATGCGGTTGTATGCATCGGGGCCTATTCAGGAGGTTACACTGGACCCATATAGCCCGTGGGTGGTTCTAGGATGATTAAGCTACATATACCCAAGTTAATTATTTTAAAGGCATGCTAAAACCAACTGTCTTTCTTGGCATAGTTACATATATATGTATGGTTTGTATGCATATTGATGTCTTACTTGATTTTACTGGATGGCATTATTTTTTCCTTATCATGAGTCCATGCTAGCGTTCACCTGCTAACCCATCTTGGGCGGATGTATCCCCACGTGATGTAGAAACTGTCTAATCTACTCCTCCGTCTTATTTATTGGATTCAGGATCAGCTATTGGATTGAAGTGGTGAGCGTTTATATTTCAAAAAGCTCCATTTCATATCATGGATATCCTTATATACATTGGTTATTGTATGGATATTGGTTTTAGCTATGGTTGGGAGCATGTCCCCACCAGATATTGTTTTTTGTTTGGTTAGAGGCCTCGTGTGACTGCTATGGGTTAGAATGGGCTATGTCGGTATTGGTGTTTTCCTTAGTATTAGAATTGGTATTGGGGATGATACCATTGGACTGAATTTATGATTGTTCCATGTTTTTATATTAAGTTATGGATAGAAACTTGTTTTTTTTATTGGTTTGGTTAGGGTTGTTGTTTTGTAATAGATGGTTAGACTTGTTTGGGTTGGTCATGGTTATAGACCTATCTCAGAGTCGGGGATGATAATAAATGCTATGTTGTTATACGTTCGGAACTTATCTGACTCAGGGTATGCATATTTGGAGGTTGGGTTGGGTAACAAAGGTGGTCCCCGATCCTGGTTGAACTTAGGATGCCCATTATGATAAGTCCCTTATTCGGGTCATGTCAACATATAACTAGATAAGTTACTATAATTTTAAGGACATGATAGTAAGCTTAAAGCCAAATTCTAAATGCATAAGCAATTAACCAACTATTTCCAATCCCAATGTCGTTATCAATACCAAGTCTAACAATAATAATGACACCGCCCATGTCCATAGTTGTTCGACAAAGCTTCTAACAAAATCAAGGATGATCCAGTCGGGATATGCCCCCGACCATAGAAAAAACCAATTCCAATGAAATATAAAATATGAAAAGATGTCCATAGCATGAAATGGAGCCTTTCGGAGTATGAAAACTCACCACTTCAATCTGACTCAAAGTTGTCCCTGAATCCAAGTCACTAAGCAAGAAGAATGGCAGTATGGTCAGTTCTTTCATCGCATGGGGAACAACACCCAAAGATGGTCAGCAAGGTAAAATCTAGCATGTAAATCAGGGATAAATATAAAATAATACCATCTTTCAAACCAAAACAAATTACCATATGCAATCACATATATACATATATACCGTGCCAGGGTAAGGAACAAGGTTTAACATGAATTTAAAACCATAACCTGGGTTATATATCTCTTCCATCCTAAAACCACCTAATGGGTTCAGCTCGCCCTACTAAAAGGGCCCCAATGCATGTGAGCCATATGACCAGAGAAAAACCTGGGATGACTAGTACATCCCTAAAAATATAAAGTGTGACATTATTGCACACGACCACCCTCACATCGACAAACATGAGTTTCCAATGTCGATCCCCCCATGATCTCCACATTCCACTGCTTTTCTACTCAACCCCTTTAAGACCAATTAAACCTTTTACATATAACCAGACCATTTACTAAGGAGTCTTTAATTAGGCACTAACCGTTGGTATCGTTGTACCAAAATTTGATCTTGGAAGTCTATTACCTTATGCCATATAAACAAATAAGCCAATTTGACTCCACCATTTCCAATTTTAAAAAAAATCATGGCCACCAAGGCATCTCTAAAATCATGTGAAACGAACCAAAACCATTTCATGTTTTGTTAACCATTTATGCAATGCAAGGCTTAAAAGAATAGTCAAAATATGTGACAAAATCAATCTCATTGACAATTTCATAAACAGGTTGAGAGCATGCCATTATCAAATCCAAAATCATCATATTTGGGGCTCAACCATAACCCCTCAATTAATTCACCATTCCCATGCACCCAAATGTGAAAAACCATAATTAAAATAAGGGAAACCATAATCAAAACATGGTAAACAATATTCATCCATGAACAACCAAAACCCCCAACTTTCATTTCAAAACCATAACAAGACTATGATAACAATACATTAAAGAACATGCCTATTGTAAAATAACAATGAGGGAAGATTCACATTCCTGAGACACCAAGAAGTACAGAGAGAAACCACCCATGAAAGCCTTTATTGATTCTCTTGATGAAACCCTAAATTTTTCTTGAAGAGAAAATTCAAGAGATATTTAAGTGTTTGATTAGGAATAATGGGTTGATGAAGTACCAAAAGGGTTTTTAAGTCGTGGCCTCAAAGGGATTTAAAAAGGGATGTCCATAATGCCCCCAACTTAAAACCATAAAATGTCTTCGGTGGTTATGAGTCGATCCCTATGGCTTGTGACCACAACATACTACTCATATCCTTAATTCATCACCAAAGCAGTGAGTTGGACAACCATAAACTAACCACCATACGACCTCATGAACCCACTCGTTACCAGACCATACGACTCATATGGTTTAGTTGTATCCTATACTGAACCCAAAGTGATTGGACACTGGAAAATATCCGACTCATCTTTATCATCAGTAAACTATTATCACGACTCTTAGTGATCCACTAATACTCAGGACAAGTCAAGTCACTAAGTTACTGATTTGATTAAGGATCGACCAAATGAACTGTCACCACCCTTTACGACTTGTACTACCCCAATCGTAACCATAGAAGAATCTTAACCACTATCCACTGGAATCCCTATGAATAGGGTCACTTGTGCCATACCAATACCATACAAGTCATATAGTGAGTCATTACTAGGACGGTGAGCTCAAAGCTTAGGAAATTTCCAAGGGCCAAAACCAAGGATGTTTCATTAACATTATCATTGTCATTGTTAGAGTCTGGGATATATCCTGACCAAGACTTATTTTTGGTTCTTTTTGAATAGAAGCTATGATGGATTACTATGTACTTGGGTGATATTGGTTGGATTTGTTTGGTTTATTACTGGTTATCAATTATAGACATATCTTAACTTACCTTGCTTTATCTTATCATATGTTAAGTATTCAACCATTATTGGGTGATGTATGGTCTTTGTTTATGTTTAGGGGGTGGTCTCCAGTCCATGGTGGATTGGAGATACCCATCACGTCCAGGACCTGGTTAAGTCATTACACCATGTATGGGTGCCACCAGAACTGAAGTCTTCATCAAGTATGATTTGATACTCTCAAAGGCCTTTCTAAAATCTTTGTGCCATTCCAAAGGATTATCCTTGTTCATGAGATGGATAAATGGTTGACATTTTCCAGCTAGTTTGAGATAAACCTCCTTAAATATGCTAGCCTTCCTTTAAGGCATTTTAATTTATGAATGTTTCGAGGCTCGGGCATCTTCAAATCCGCATTGACCTTCGCTTGATCAATTATAATTCCTCGATATTGTACAATAAAGCCAATGAACTCCCAAGAAGTAACTCCAATGGCATATTTCAATGGATTCATCCTAAGTTAGTATCTTTGGAGCAACTCGAATACCATTCTTAGGTATTTTAAGTGGCTGTTTCTCTTTCTTGACTTCACCACTAAGTCATCCACATAACATTCTACATTATTATAAAGCAGGACACCAAAGATGTTATGCATAGACCTTTTATTAGTTTCACCAACATTCTTCAAACCAAAAGGCATCACTTAGTAGCAATAATACCTTTGAGCATATGAAATATAGTGATTTCTTCATCCTTTGGGGCCATACAGACTTTGTTATAATAGGATGAACCATCCATAAAAGAAATTGTATCATAACCAGTAGTGGAATCAATCATAAACAATGGTATAAGGAATGGAAAATCATCCTTAGGGCAGTCGTTGTCAAGATCCCAAAAGTCGACACAAACTCTAATTTGACCATTTTTCTTCCATATCTGAACAATACTTGAAATCCACATGGGGTATTTGACTACATGAATAAATCAAGATTCAATGAGTTTTTTAACCATATTTTTTATCAATGGAACCAATTATGTGTGAGCGGATGCTAACATATTTTAGGCTTTTAATTGAAAATAATTGCAAAGTCTTAAGAAACTTTTATCGTTTTTGATTGTTTTCTCTTTGATACTGTAGTAAAAGTCAAGATGCAATAGAACCAGCAATAATGGAAGTAAATGAGTTAATTTTTGAGCAAGTAGAGAGGGAAGTATAGCTGACGACTTGTCTGATAAATCATCATCCTTGTGATAAGCTATAAGAGTTGTCGTCATCCTTAGACAGAGAATGGGATTCATCTAGAAGAAGTAACGATGACCTGTGATAAGCCGTCAGGCTTGTCGTTAGGCTTAGGCAGGGAATGGGACTTGAAGTGAAGAAGTGACAACAATTATGATAAGTCATCAAGTTGTGATAAGTTATAAGAATTATCGTCAGCTATAGACAGTGAGAGGTAGTGGGAGAATAAGTGTGACGACATTTCTTGTAAGCCATCAGGTGTCTGATAAGCCATCAGGAATGCTGTCATCCCAAGATAGAAATTATAAAAGTGGAAGAGGACCTGACGACAATTTTGATAAGTCGTCAGACTCCTCATAAGCCATTAGATTTTCATCATCAGCCTAAGGAAGAAATCATCAAACTTGGAGAAGAAGCTGGCAACATTTCTGATAAGTCATCAGATTCCTGATGAGGCATCACACTTCGTCGTCACCTGTGCGAGAAAATATCTACAATTTGTGATTTGGTTCCATAATTAGGTTGAAGTATTTAAAGCATATTTTAGGTTTTTTCTGAGGATCTGGAACTTCATATTTTCATCAAGTTTTCTCTCTAGTTTTCTCTACAACATTACAGTTTACTTTTGGAGAAATTATTGTTACTTTTTTGGGATTTTCTACTGTGATCAAATTTGAGAAATACTTGTTGATATTCATCTTGCTGTAAGTTAATCTATCAAACTATGAATTCAACTTGTTGTCTTGCTTATTATATTATGAGTAGCTAAATTCCCTTAACCCGAGTTATGGGATCTATGGGTTTGGGTTTGTAACGTAACTAAGTGTTTAAGATTCTAATGGTGGTAGAAACTTCTTGTTAATTCCATTTTTTTATATTCTGACTATTGGTTGGAAACAATAGACCTTGCTTACTAGTGATTTTCTTGAGATAAGAAATCAACCCTAGTAAGAAGTGAATTATCAACAGGGACTTGGAAACATCAAACTTCCATTTAATAATTAACGTTGTAACAACATAATTAACTTAAGATAACATCCTGTTATGAAATATAAATTCCCTAAGTTCAAAAGAATTAGGTGGTTAAATGTCTAAATAGGTTGAGAAACATTTAGACATAACTTCGACAAGGATAGTCTGCTGTTCCTACCTACCACAAGATTCTTGAACCATTACTAGCGTCTGTCAAATCCGAACACCCATAGTGAACATAACTCTGGTTTACCTTATCATATTGATTTCAAATACTAAAATGATCAGTAATTATTTGCTACCTTTCAAAAAAAACCCATTCACAGGAAATTGCTAACTACTAGTTGATTAACCCGCAGATAACTCAAATTCACACCATATTCCTTGTGGGATTCGAACCCAACCTAGTTTGGTTATATATTGACAACGATCGCTTACATTCTCATAAGAGAGGTGCAGTTTGAGCATTATCAAAAATGGCACCGTTGTCGGGGAATACGATTGTAAATTGAAGTTTGTGTGAGCTAATTGACTGTTTGTCAAGTTTCCAAGTTTTATGTTTATTTGTTATTTTTGTTTGCTATAGGACTTTTTTGGTGTATTACAAGAACCAGAAGTTTTGGAGAACCATTATTACCATTTAATCTAGAACCACAACTAATCGGCAAAATGGCAGACCAGCAGGAGGCTGACAGGTTAGCAGCCTTATCTAGAGCTTAGGTGAATATGCATAATGGCGGTCAACAAGTACGATATCCAAATCCTGAGGATGAAGACTTGGGATACGAGGATTTTCTTAACCATGGTAACCCAAGGCGTGCAGAGAAAATAGCTGCACCAGTACATCGTAATGCTAACAGGAACTGTCCATTCCGAAGAAGGCAAGATGACCAGTCGGTCCAGTATGACCTTAATAATGATGATGATGGAATGGATGAAGCAGGTGCAATAGGTTTAATTATTCCTCCACCGTTAGCACCTGGGGAAAATTCAACATTACGAGTACTATGATTCAACTCCTTCATCTGAAGGGGTTGTTTGGTGGCCTTCCTGGGGATGATCCGAACTTGCATCTGGTGAAATTTTTCACCATTTGTAAATCTTTTGATAACCCAGGTGTGGGTCAGAATACTATATGTTTGAGATTGTTTCCATTGTCTCTGTCTTGGGAGGCAACATTGTGGCTTAATGAGTTGATACCCGATTCTATAACCAACTGGAGGCAGTTGAAAGAAGTTTTCCTAAAGAGGATCTTCCCACCTTCTAAGAGGGTATAGTTGAGGGATGAGATCAGTAACTTTAGACAGCTCCCAACTGAAGCCTTGCATGAAACCTGAGAGAGATTCAAAAAGAAGCTGATGCAATATCCGAACCACAACATGACGGACATACACTTGATAGAGACTTTGTACAGGGATGTTTACTCTGTGACGAAACCGATTGTAGATAATTCTCTGGGAGGTTTGTTTGTTGATCTTACATTCCCAGAGGCTTCAGAAATGCTAGAGAGAATGACCAAACAGAGTCGGGCATGGCGTACCAGAGACTCTGTCGTAGCAAGGCCCACTATTTCTATTTGTATGACTATGGAACAATGCAGAAGAGATGAGGAGCATAATCTAGATATGGCTCACCTAAAAACGCAGATGGACTTGCTAACCAAGAATTTATTATCAGGTAAAACTGTGAAAGTGAAGGCTGTGGGATTACAGGGTAAAGTGGAGTCCAACTCAGAAGAAAAGGCAAACTATGTAAATAATCAGGGGGGTTTCCTAGGCAATATCCAAGGAAATCAAGGTCGGGCTTATTATGACAAGGTACGATATAAGAACCAGGAGCAAGGAAATTGGATGAGTAATAATGATAGGAGTGGGTTATATATCCCTCCTGGAAATCATGAGACTGCTATAAAAGGTTCTAAAAAGATATCCATGGAGGTCATAATTGCTAAATTATTAAAGGGAGTGGAGGGTACCAACTCAGGGGTGACTACCATGAAGACCGATCTGTCCTCTATGAGTCAGTTAGTAAACTCGCACTCCATTTCGATCAAACATATGGAATAATAAATAAGACAACTCTTCGCAGCGCTGAACCAGAGGAAGAGTTGAACGTTACCTAGTGATATAGATTAGAATACAAGGAATGATGTCTCATGTATGTCAATTACCACTAGAAGTTATAAGATATTACCTGGCCCTTCTGTGGGCAAAGGTGGAGTTGAAGATGTAATTGAAGTAGATAGTTAGCTTGAAAAAGATAATCCAGTAGAGTCTAAGAACTGGATAGCATTGATATTCCTTCTAATTATCAGCAGGTTGATGAGTTGGAAAAAGGGAAAGAGAAGGAAAAGGAAGTAGTCATGAAAACTCTCCTAAGACCACCACCTCACTTTCCTTAAAAATTAAAGAAGAAGGTTAACGACACAAAATTTAGTAAATTCATGGCAATGTTAAAGTTGTTAACTATAAATGTGCCTTTGGTGCAGGCACTCAAAAAAATGCCAGGGTATGCTAAATTCATGAAAGACCTTGTGACGAAGAAAAGAGCAGTGATCTATGAACCGGAGGATAATCTCCATCATTGTAGCGCTATTTGTATGAGGTCCTTGGTGCAGAAGAAGGCAGACCCAGGAGCATTCACTATTCCTTGTACGATTGGGTCTCTGGAATTTGCTAAGGCCTTACGTGATCTAGGAGAGATCATTAATCTGATGCCATAGGTTGTATATAAAAAGCTGGGCTTGGGAAATCCCACACCCACCAACATACGACTCGTGATGGCAGATAGGTCGGTAAAATGACCTGTTGGTATTTTTTATGATATGTTGGTGAAGGTAGTTAGCTTTATATTTCCCGTGGATTTCATTATTCTGGACTGCGAGGTGGACTTCGAGGTTCCTATAATCTTGGGTCAACCTTTCCTCGCAACCGGAAGTATGTTGATTAATTTGCGAGCTAATAAGCTTTTATTTAGGATGAATCATGAGGTGGTGAGATTTGATGTGTTCTAATCAATGAAGCAACATAAAGAAATGAGTGTGTTCTTAATTTTACATGTATATTATGAGGATGAACAGGAGTTGTTAATAGAGGAGAAACTTGTTGTCGAGCCTTTAGTCGCAGTTCTGATGAATTTTGATCGTGAAGGCATTGAGGAGTACAAAGACACTATTTTTGCTTTGTCAGGAAGATAGATCTTGATCTTGCTAATTTACCAACACCACCGGCTAAGCCATCCATCGGAGAGTCACCGGTTTTTGAATTAAAAGAACTGCCAGGGCATTTAAGGTACATGTTTTTGGGCAACGGAAATATGCTACCCATTATTATTATAGCTAATTTGGGTGAGAAGTAGGTAAAAACACTTATTTTGGTTCTTTATAGCTAAAAAAGAGCAATAGTATGGACTATCATAGATATTATTGGCATTCCCCCTGGCATCTGCATGCATAAAATACAACTTAAGAAAGATTGTACTCCAACCTTCGAGCACCAGAGCCTTCTTAATCCACCAATACAATAGGTGGTTAAGCAAGAAATTATTAAGTGGTTAGATGCAAGAGTGGTTTACCTAATTTTTCACAGTAAATAGGAGAGCCTAGTTTAATGCGTGCCCAAAAAAAAGGGCATGATTGTTGTTGCAAATGCAAGAAATGAGTTGATTCCACTCAGGCATGTGACTGGGTGGAGAGTTTGCATGGACAACCGCAAACTAATCTCATGAACTTTGAAAGACCACATCCCGATGCCCTTTGGGACCAAATGCTTGATCGATTAGCCGGAAAGGGGTGGTATTACTTCTTGGATGGTTATTCTGGATATAACCAAATGTGTATTTCTCCTAAACATCAGGACAATATGACATTCACATTCCCATATGGAACCTTTGTATTTAAGAGGATGTCGTTTGGGTTATGCAATGTACCCGCTACTTTCCAATGGTGCATGATGTCTATTTTCTCAGATATAGTGGAGGACACCTTAGAGGTGTTCATGGATGATTTCTCTGTACTGGGAGATTCATTTAAGCTGTGTTTACAAAACTTGAGTATGGCCTTGCAACAACGTGTTGAATTCAATTTGGTGCTTAATTGGGCGAAATTCCACTTTATGGTAAAGAAGGGCATCGTTCTCGGGCATAAAATTTCAACAAAAGGGATAGAGGTTGATCGAGCCAAGGTTGAAGTTATTGAGAAATTACCACCTCCTATTTCAATGAAGGGAGTGCATAGTTTTCTTGAACATGCTGGCTTTTACCGAAGGTTTATAAGAGACTTCTCGAAGATTACAAATCCACTTTGCAAACTTTTAGAGAAAGAAATGAAGTTCTCCTTCGTTGATGATTGCTTGAAGGAATTTGAATGCCTTAAAAAGAAGCTGGTTGAGGCCCCTATCATTATTGCACCAGACTGGTTAAAACCGTTTGAAATCATGTGTGATGCAAGCGGTGTTGCCCTTGGAGTTGTATTGGGACAAAAAAAGGACAAACTATTTCATCCAATATATTATGCCAGCAAAGCACTGAATGGAGCACAAAATAACTACACCATCACTAAACAGGAACTCCTGGCTGTAGTGTATACTATTTCGTACGCTGATTTTTCAAATAATGTTGTGAGTGAAGTCAATCCAAAAAATCTTTCCTTCCATGAGAAAAAGAAATTCCTTTATGATGTAACACACTACTTCTAGGATGAGACGTATCTTTTTTGGTGATGTGCTGACAATATGATTAGGAGATGTGTGCTAGAAGTGGATGTATTATGTATAGTGGAAGCATGTCATGCTTCCCTAGTTGGAGGTCACTATGCAGGGGACCGAACGGCTAGAAAGGTGTTGCAGAGTGGCTACTATAGGTCAACATTGTTTAAGGATGCTCATGAGTTTGTGTTGAAATGCGAACAATGTCAGAAGTAGGGTTCGATCTCCAAAAGACATGAGATGCCTTTGACTAAGATGCTTAAAGTGGAATTATTTGACGTTTGGGGCATCGATTTCATGGGTCTTTTTGTAAGCTCGTATGGGATGAAGGATATTCTAGTTGTTGTTGATTATGTATCGAAATAGGTTGAAGTTATTGCCTTGTCTGATAATGAAGGAAAGAGGGTTATTGCTTTTCTTAAGAAGAACATCTTCTCTTTTTTTGGAGTACCACGTACTATTATAAGTGATGGAGGATCTCATTTTTGCAACAAAGTATTTTGAGCTGCCTTAGAAAAATATGGGGTGAAACAACATAGAGTAGCCACTCCATATCACCCATAAACTAGTGGATAAGTAGAGGTGTCAAATCGAGAGATTAAATCCATCCTAGCCAAAACGGTGAATGCTAGTCAGCAAGACTGGTCTCGAAAGCTCGATGATGCCTTGTGGGCATACCATACTACTTTCAAGACACCCATTGGCATGTCACCATTCCAGTTAGGCTATGGAAAAGTATGCTACTTACCAATAGAGTTGGAGCACAAGGTTTTATGGGCACTCAAAAGGATAAATTTGAATTGGAAGGAGGCTGCAGAGCTAACACTGGGGAAACTGAATGAGATGGATGAATTCCGTCTTGGGGCATATGAAAGATCAAACCTATACAAAGAAAAGATGAAGAAGTATCATGATTGGAGGATCAAGAAATGAGATTTCCAAAAAGGTGACTTGGTGCTTCTGTTCAATTCCAGACTCAAACTGTTCCCAGGTAAGCTTAAATCCAAGCGGTCAGACTCATTAAGAGTTGGTCAAGTCTACTCATCTGGAGTAGTATAACTTAAAAATGAAGACAACAACATCTTCAAGGTTAATGGGTAACGAGTCAAACTTTATATCAGTCCAAAAGACTCGATAAAAAGTATTACTACTATCTATCTTGATGAAGTCTGAAGTAATCGAGATACCTGAGTCGTGCTGCAATGTTAAATCAGGTACTACATGGGAGGCAACCCATGATCCCCGTGCTTGATCTACTCCAGGTATACCCTAATCCTTAGTTCAGTTTTTCTTTGATTTTAAGTTGAGGGTGTAGGGTGAGTTGTTGTTGTAACATTTTGTAGTTGACTAGGAGAAATACAAGTACCTTAGGTAGTTAACATGGTTTTGTTATTTTGTGAACACCTCTCAAATGGTATGATTATTAACTGTGTGATTTGCATCTAATTATGGCCACTTTGCAACTTGTTATGGTATTAGTTCTAGTGACTTGATAATCATTGCTAAGCAATTGCATGAACTGGATAAGTAGTAACTTGTGATATACTTGTATGCCATGTGCGTGTGAACTCTTACTTAGTTCTCTTTGTATGTTTAATCCAAAACTTGCCCGGTTAGTCTTACCTAGGTTGAAGGATATGGGTTAGGAAAGGATCATAGGCCATTTTGATATTAGACCACTTTTAGCCTAAATGACCTTCCCTGTATGGAAAATATCCCTTGATCCCTATTTTTATCCTGAATAGCCTATTTTTTTTATGATACCTATCACCGTCACATTTATATCATAATGAATCTGTTTTGGCCCTGGTCCCCCTTTGACACTTTGCACCTTGACTTAGGCAAATGGTCTAAGTTGAGAGTGGCTATCATATGGGTGCGTGATGTAAAATTATTATGGAGAAAGGTAGAATAAAAGAAAAGAATAAAAATCTAGGTGCGGTGAAAAAGAACAAGAAAAGAAAAGTTGTGAAAAAAAGAATTGATTGTAGAAAAGTCCGCACCCATCCTGAATATGTATAATCGAGAAAAGAGAAGAATAGAAAAAGGTTAATAAGTGAGACCCCAGAAGCTAGTGTAGTGTCAAGGAGGCTTAGTCACTTTAAATATCATCAAGTATCATACAAGACCCTAGCCTATATTACAATCTAAAGAGAAGACCTATAGTGATCCTAGCTGACCTGTCTGAAAATCTTGGTAATGAAAATAAGGGAAAGCCAATGGTATTTGGCATACATTGATTGGAACTTCATTCTGAGAGTGAGAATCTTTTGATTGCCCCCATGGTTAAATATGTGATGCCTGATATAAGTGAAGTGGGACTTCTTTGTAGTGACGGAACACTGGTTATGTTACTAGTTGCTAACTTGTTTGGATAGTGTAATCTTAGTACATGTACGGTTTTTGTTTCAGAATTGATGGCATATCTTGATTCCTGTAGGTCGCATTGTTGTTCTTTAATAATATGCATAGTTGTTTTTTTTAAAATTAATTGACCTTGGAGATTGTGAAGATGCTTTGAGATAATATGGATGGTTGACTGCCGAATGTACTTTGTATCCTCTTGGTTGTGTTTTAGTTTCTTGAGGACAAGAAATTGTTTTAAGTTGAGGGTCTTGATGTGTGAGCAGATGCTAATATATTTGAGGCTTTTAATTGAGAATAATTCCAAATTCTTAAGTAACTTTTGTCATTTTTGATTGTTTTCTCTTTGATATTGCAGTAAAAATCAAGATGTAAGAGAACTAGCAATAATAGAAGTAAAAGAGTTAATTTCTGAGCAAGTAGAGAGGGAAGTATAGCTGACGACTTGTCTGATAAGTCGTCATCCTTGTGATAAGCTATCAGAGTTACTGTCATCCTTAGACAGAGAATGGGATTCAACTAGAAGAAGTAACGATGACATGTGATAAATTGTCAGGCTTGTCGTTAGGCTTAGGCAGGGAATGGGACTTGAAGTGAAGAAGCGATGAAAATTATGATAAGTCGTCAATTTGTGATAAGTTATAAGAATCATCGTCAGCTATAGACAGTGTGAGGTAGTGGGAGAAGAAGTGTGACGACATTTCCTGTAAGCCATCAGGTGTTTGATAAGCCGTCAGGAATGCCGTCATCCCAAGGCAGAAATTATAAAAGTGGAAGAGGACCTGACAACAATTCTGATAAGTTGTCAGACTCCTCATAAGCCATTAGAGTGTCATCATCAGCCTAAGGAAGAAATCATCAAACTTGGAGAAGAAGCTGACAACATTTCTGATAAGTTATCAGATTCCTGATGAAGCATCACACTTCGTCGTCACCTGTGCGAGAAAATATCTGCAATTTGTGATTTGGTTCCATAATTAGGCTGAAGTATTTAAGGCATAATTTAGGGTTTTTTGGAGGATCTGGAACTTCACATTTTCATCAAGTTTTCTCTCTAGTCTTCTCTCCAACATTACAGTTTACTTTTGGAGAAATTATTATTACTTTTTTGGGATTTTCTACTGTGATCAAATCTGAGAAATACTTTTTGCTATTCATATTGATGTAAGTTCATCTATCAAATTATGAATTCAACTTGTTGTCTTACTTATTATATTATGAGTAGCTAAATTCCCTTAACCTGAGTTGTGGGATCTATGGGTTTGAGTTTGTAACGTAACTAAGTATTCATGATTCTAATGGTGGTAGAAACTTCTTGTTAATTCCATTATTTTATATTCTGACTATTGGTTGCAAACAATAGGACTTGCTTACTAGTGATTTTCTTGAGATAAGAAATCAACCCTAGTAAGAAGCAAATTATCAACAGGGACTTGGAAACATCAAATTTCCATTTAATAATTAATGTTGTAACAAGATTAATTAACTTGAGATAAAATCCCGTTATGAAATATAAATTCCCTAAGTTCGAAAGAATTAGGTGGTTAAATGTCTAAATAGGTTGAGAAACATTTAGACATAACTTCGACAAGGATAGTCTGCTGTTCCTACCTACCACAAGAATTTTGAACCGTTACTAGCGTTTGTCAAATCCCAACACCTATAGTGAACATAAATTTGGTTTCTCTTATCATATTGATTTCAAACACTGAATTGAGAAGTAATTATTTGCTACCTTTCCAAAAACCACCATTTATAGGAAATTTCTAACTATCAGTTGATTAACCCGTATATAACTCCAATTCACACCTTATTCCCTATGGGATTCGACCCCAACCTAGTTGGGATATATATTGACAACGATCACTTACATTCTCATAAGAGAGGTGTAGTTTGAGCGTTATCAACCAACTCTAGCCTAAAGCGCCTTTGGTCTTGCTTAGTAGGAAAAACACCATTCTTGATCGCCAACTGATGGACTTATTCTTTTGGGTCTAAGCTAGGTATCTCCTTAGAAGTCCAAGACAAGACATCCCTAAATTCTTTGAGCATGTCCATATAATTGATTTCCTCCTATATTTCTAGAAAAACACTCAGGTAAGTTGGTCTTGGATCTTCATTGATTCCTATATTAACTTCCTTGTATGGATCTATTATGGACTTCACTACTTCATCAAGTTTCAATGAAGCATATCTAGCATCTTCCTCCTATTAAGGATTATTTTCATTGATGGATATGTGGTAACACTAGAAAGTATCTCCCATATCTTCATCATCCTTCATTTGAGATGAGTCATCCTTCTTATTTTTGGTTGTGACAGGATATGAGGAGCTGAAACTTTCTTTATCTTTCTCATGCTTCTTGGTATAAACCATAGTATGATACTTTGCTTCTGTTTGTCTCCTTATTCTAGAAGGAACAAAACTTTTGAAATCCTTTTGGATTTTAGGTAATGAGTGCATCATAGTTCTTTATTGACTTCTCTGAATCTTATTGCTTTTCTTCTTATTTAGTGGACCTAACCTCTCAAACACAAAATTTCTTGCGGTTGATTCTCCAAGTAGATCTAGACAAAAGACTTTTTATTAGAAACCAATGGTCATGTAGTTGAAGACTACCCTTCTTAAAGAGATGCAAACTAGAGGTGGTGGCGTGTACCCAAGGCCTTCATATTCCTACTTGTTTGTACTTTCTGATGGAATTTTGCCCAACCTTAATGGCTCATTAGTATTGTATCCAACCTTTATAAATAACTTGTATGAATTTTTATCAAAGACTTCTTTTATATGCTTCGTATGGAGTATTATCTCTTGAGGTGGATTTTGAGACGTAAATTCTCCCAGTATCTTAGGCATATAATAAATGGTCATTTTCTTTATTTACCTTTGGTACGTAGAGAAGAACAAGAGTTGTCTTTTTTTTGTGGATGCGATGCTATCTTTACTCGAAGTGGAGAGAAGATTCTTGGTGGCTACTTTTTCTATAGCGACTACAACTTTCTTAGATGTAAGATCATCACAGTTGGTATTTTTGATATGATCAACCCTTTTCTCATTCACAACATAATTCTTCAAGTAGAATTTTGCATCGACAAAGTGTGACTCAACTTCAGTGAATGGTTTTTAATCGGCGACTGTCTTTATCTCCACTCTGCCATCAAGATACTTCAAGCATTTATAGTAAGAGGAAGAGATAGTTTTGTTCTCATGTACCCAAGACATTCTAAGAAATATATTGTATGAAATCTTGACATCGATCACATGCATCAACGTATTTGATCAAAAATCATCTATATAAATCCTCAACTAGATAGAGCCCATGGCTCTCTAACAACTTTGGTTGAAGCCCTAGATCATCAAATTACTTTTAGAAAGTTCTTCAGTAGCAATTCCAATTCCTTCATTGTATAAATAGGAAAGATATTGACTCCGGATCCCTCATCTATAAAGATTCTATTCATCTTTTTTTCCCAGAACATGATCCACAATGTTTAAAGGATTATTATGTAAGGTTTCACCAAATAGGAGATTATTATTTGCAAATGTGATTTTTTATCACATACATGTGCTTCTTGGCTAAGAGGTCCAATTGGGTTTTAGAAGATGAAGGAAATTCTATGGGTAGACGTTCACCCTTTGCCCCCCGTTTGCCAGTATTAAAACAAGCTGCCTCAAGATTGACTCAAGCCATTTTTTCATGGAACCAACTTGGTAAGTACTCTTGGTAAAGCTCCATTATACTCGTCATCTTCAAAAGCTCAACCAACCTTTATTTTTACAGTTTCTTCACCATTGTTCTTATAGTTAGTTGGTTGAATATCACTTTTCATATACTCATCTTTTTTTGTCTATGCCTGGTCACCAGAGTCCAACCTTTATCGTCACCTTCATAACCTAAAGACTAGTTTGCTCTAATGGTTCCTCTTTATGCTCTTCGAATCATATTTACATAGCCAAAAATGACAGAGATTTGATTATAAATAGACTTCTTATCATCGAATAAGATCTTCTTCGTATTTGACAATTGCAAGATTTTGTCCTCGAAGAAAAAATATTTTTCCAAAGGGTGACCCACAAGCCTATAATACTGCAATTAATTCGGATCATTGGTCCTTCCAGCTTCGTCAGGCCATTTCATCTATGGAAGTTTAAGGAGATTATGCTTAAGGAGTTCATTGAAAATCTCAACAACATAAGAATCAAGGAAGGGGAATTCCTTTTCTTGCATATTTTTTAAAGTTAAAATTTGATTTAAACGTGCTCGAGAAGTCATCTTTACACTTTACTTCTTGATCACCTTTGTTGTGACCTTAACAGGAGATACACCAACATTCATAGATTACTTATTATTATTTTTGGGAACAAACTTTCCCCATCTTTTGAGTTCTTGCTTATCCTTTCCCCTTCGAAGGTCATGGATAGACTCTACTATCTTTTTAGCAAAAGACATGTTTAACTCCAAATCGTGAGCACGAGTATCTAACTCTTCAAAGGATTTTCCTTTAATGCCTTGAAAAATATAGAGAAGATCCTAGTGCATTCCTTGGATGCAAATCTCTATTTCAAATGTTTCATTGAGCCTGACTTTACAGTTTAGACTAGCATTTCTCCATCGATTGTTGAAGTCAACGATGGCTAATCCTTTCATTGCTGATTATTTTGAGCACCACGATTCTCACTGTATGCCTTGTTATATAAAATCGATTTGGAAATGCATTCTCTAATTTCTCCCAACTATTGATAGAGTTAGGCTTAAGGTTTGTATACCAATCGAAAACAGTTCCCTTTAAAAAAAAATTATTTTACAAGGTAGTCACCATAAGTTCCAGCATTATTACATGTCTCAAGAAAGTGTGTGACATATTGTTTTAGATTCCCTTTGCCCTCAAATTATTGATATTTGTGGGTTGGATAGCTGGAAGGCATTTTGAGGCTATTACTTCTTGTATTATAGAGCTTGGTATATGTAAAGAAAGACTTGTGACAGCATCATATTTGTCTTTAAGGGTCCCTTCAATGATGCCTTTCAATTGATCAATTGGGATCATTCCCTCAGAAGAAACTTGTACCTCCTTAGCAGATGGTGTTTTTTTTTGTAGGATTTTCTATCTTGTAAACTTTTGAATCTTTTCTAGGTTTATGACTAGACTCTCCGTCGATTAAGTCATCCATCCTATCCACTAATTTGTCAATCCTAGCATCTTTATTCTGCATATATTTGGTTAGACCATCAATTGCCTTCGTCATATTTGCAAGTTGTTCCTCCATCTATGAGGCATTAGTCACCATTGCTTGCATGATCACTGGAGACGTTGGTGAGTAACACAGATTATAGCATAAGTTGATCTTCAAAGTGCTCAGCTTATGCGGTGTAAGTGAAGATGATATGCTGGTTGAACGGCCATCGTTATTTGAATAAGAGTATTTCGAACCAGAGTACTCAAGTAGAGTAAGAGTCTTCTTAAGTGTTTCTTTCATATTACTTCCTTTTTCTGAAACACTTGCATTGGACTTTGCTCCTTTTAGGGTTGAAGATACAAAAATTAGACTTGGTTGGACGATACTTGATGTGTGTTGCCCCAACATGTTGGCCTTACTTGTGTGTCTGCTCAAAGCTTCAAAAAGTAATACCCATGATGCTTTCTAGTCAGCCAAAAATTTAGAATAAACAACCTTTGAGGCAGTTGATTAAGAATTGACCTTCTTGGAAGTCATTTTAGTGTTCTTAAATTTTACTGTTGGAAAAGTCTAGATGAAAGGAAGAGATTGTCCCACTGGACGTGCCAAAATTTGTTGGACAGTAAAAATTTGAGTCGGAGAAAATGAATAATCAGGAAAAGAAAAATATTTTAACAATCGTTTTATTGATTTCAATATGTGAGTGTAATGATCTCTATGAATCCTCTGATTTGCCTTTTCAAATATAAATTCAAAGGCTTCGAACTTGATCTTCAATTTGGATTTGATTTATGAACTTGATGTATTTGATCTTGACTTATACTTGAAATCAAAGGCTTTTGGGTTTGTTCTTGAACCTCGTGGTCTTGATCTTGAATCTTGATTTGCGGATTTGATGAACTTGATCTTGAATTCTTGATCTTTCTAGAAAAATTGCAACCTTTGATCCACGAGCTTTCTTTTGCTTCTTATTAGAGTTCTTTTTTTTCTGAGTTATGAGAGCCCTATTTATAGTTGTAGGAAGTAAAGATTCATGGTGAATATGAACTTCTTTTGACCAATAAGATTCAAGTGACATGATGTCTTTTATCGATTTTTTATTTCACTGGGTTTGGTGCATCATTTTGACATGTGGGATGGTCCTATTGAATCCGTCACTTGAATTTACATGCCACGTCATTCGATACGTGACACTCATTTAGGCCTTTAGAATATGACAATATCTTTGGCTTAGCAAAGTGGGCTCATTATTTGTAGTCCAAATCAATGGTCTAGCCTAATAAAAATTGGACTTTAATTAAATCCTTACATGTTTGGACTAAAATAATTAATCCAATTATATAAGTCCGCAATTTTTATTTGAAACTAATATATTTTGAATTTAATATAATCCAAATTTCGTACGAATTTTAATTTAATAAAATTTCACAGTCCACAGAGATTTTATCTGATATCTGGATGAGCTATAAGTCTCGAGGCGTTGGCTGTAAGTCTTGTTGATCGTTAATTTTTTTATTTTATAAATAAATATAGTAATTATTAAAAAAATATAAAATTACGTAGAGATTTAAGAAAATATCAAGCTAAGTTTAAATGTACATAAAATTGCTTCATCTTAAAACTTTAATAAAAAACAACAATTGACTAAAAAGAATAATCTCATCTCCAAAAACTAATAATTTTTTTTTAAAAAAATTGAGTGGAAATTTATAAACTAACTTCAAATAAAGTTAAAAGGCCCTACAAACATCAGAATCAAACAAAGTAACAAAAAAGATGCGTTTTATTTTGTAGTTTGCTTATTGATTTCTTTTTATCCGGTGAAAAATAAAGAGAAACAATAAAAATTAAGGATAAAATTAAACATATTTAAATTTGTAAAAATAAAGATAAACAATAAAAAATAATGTTAAATAAAACATATTTAAATTTTGAAGATTTTCAACTTCTTAAAATTTAATAGCAAGTTGATTTTTTTTTTTTTTATTGATAAGTAAGGACTTTCTAAGTAATTTTGATTTTAATAATGAGAGGTTTTTAGGTTTACACTCAAAAATAGAAACTCACCCAATGACTTAAGTGTAATGTGACACTCCGTAAATCTAGATTACGGTTTGAACTTATTTTATACTTGTGGATTAAGCCCGAACCATTTAAAGTGAGTTTTGAGTAAATTGCGCGTCCTACTTAAAGGTATTTGAGTGTAAGTTCCATAACTACTTACGTACGTTTTACTAAAGCCGAGCCAAAAAAATTACCTAAAGTATTTATTGTGATAGATGGTTTGACGCACCGTTTATAATACTCAATAGTCGGTGTGACCCACCACTCTTAGCACAAAATTGCAGTGGGATAGATGGTGCGATAAGCCTTCTATTTCTACTATATTGAAAGATGAAGTGAGGAACGATCAAGGGTAGAGTAGGAATTTAACGCTAATAAAAATCATCCCTTTCCATGCTCTAGAACCATCCGGTGCTCTCCTTTTCCATTCCATTGATGACCATCAATTCAATATACCTAAAAACTCTCTCTGTTTCTCCTGTTGCTTCCCCTCACCCCACCCCCTACCCCACCACCACTATCACCGTCCTCCTCCAATGAATCCCTGTGAGAGATTGGAAAGTTTCAAGTTTCGTTATGGATGAATTTGCCTGTGTGAAGCTACTATATAGAAATGTGAAGGAAAGACCGACTAAGGGCAATGCTGTAAATATCTTCATTTTCAAGGGTAAGCTTATTTTTAAAATCAAACCACGAAGTTTTCTTTTCTAAATCTTTCTGTCTCTCTCTTAAATTTTCATCAAACACCAAACAAAAACAAAAAAATCCAAGGCAGTATCGGAAAAATGGCGTATGGCGATGGTGCTGCTGGTAATTTTTCAAATAATTTTATTCCTTGAAATCTTTTGGATTTTGGATTCAAATAATTTTAATTTTAATCGTAATTTTTCATAAGTTTTATATTTTAAATTATTAATAATTGTGCCTTATAGTATTATTTAGTTAGTTTTCAAATTAAAAAAATTGTTTAAAAATTACAAGATTTCATGATAAAAATTGATACTTCCTCCGTGTGAATTTATTGTTAGTTTTTGGATTTTGAGATTTAAGTAACTTAATTTTTTACTGTAATTTTTCATATATCTTATAAATGTTTTGAATAATCTATCATTGTGACTTACAATCTTTTTAGAGTGATGACTAGAGTTAAACGAGGGTATCATTATCACTTTATACATGAAATTGATCTATATTTCTTCATTTATGTTTCAATTTCAGATTCGATGGACATGGAACAAAGAGTTAATATCAATGCGATCACTTGAAAAATAGAAGAGTCGACCTGCAAAGTCTAGATTGTTGATAACAGATGTCCCTGAAAAATAAAGAAAAAAATTATAAACTACAGAATGAAGAGGTATTCCGTATTTGTTGTTGTACTCATGAATACATTCATGTTAGTAGTTCTCTTCATTTGCATGCCGATTTTATTACTTAAAATATCACTATGCCGGTAAAATAGAAATAAGAGGTTGTTGATTTTGATTAGTTCCAACTTTAATCTAATTCTTTTGCTCCAAAGCTCCCTTTGTTGTTTGTGATACATATTATGTTGTGTATATATTGTCAAGATTGCCTATATATGATGTGGGATGCTAATGTTTGCTATTGAATTTGGTTATGGAAATCAAATCTAAAGAATGACATATAGGCGAAGCATAACTACGTGAGCGAAGCTTCTTTATCAGTAAGAAAGACCTACCCCTGTATTTTCTTATTTTCATAAGAATGATGATGATCGTAAGAACCCTGAAACCAGTTTTGAAAATTCAAGAATTCCCAGTCTTTCCCAACCTCACAGATGGATTACATTTGTATATATACCGGGTTTGAATGGTAAGAGTAAATGTTGTCGTCTATAAATTTTCCTGTTATCACATCGTGGTGTCTTTTATATTATGCCTGGATTGGTTTAGTAGGTAAGAGAAACGATGGTATGGTTATCACCTTTTGATTATATTTAGGTGACAGAGAGTGATAACTAGATGCATAATTAAGTATTTGTATATCAGGTGGCCATAGCTACATATTGAAATTATCGGTAATGTTACTCTCAGTTTCATGCATTTGGTCCCGTAAGCCAGGATGTAAATGTTTGCAGTAGTTGTAACGTTCGGTTTGAAAGTTGTTAACAAGTTAATTCAAAATTAGTGTCAAACCTAACTAGGTTAACATTTAAGACTATTGCTCAAGACTTTTAGGCATCTAATCCTATAACTAGTCTTGTCAGTGATGATACATGAAGAGTCATAAATCTTCATTTTCTGACGATTAGCTTTAATTTTTAATAGAATAAATGGGTAAAAATGTTTCCTTGCCTAATTTCTGGAACCTCAACAACTGATGTAATATCAAGTGGTATGAGTGGAACCAAAAATGGTGCACTTCAGCTGGTAAAGCAAAATGCACTTTTTTTTAAATCCTATCCTACCAATCCCATTAGCCTTTTCAATGTGCAATACTATTATTATTAAGTACTAGCAAATTAAATATGAAATTTCTTGATTATTTATAGATGTATGCTGAGCTCCAAGTACTTTCACCATTAATATTAGTTAGAGAAGTCAATTTCCTGCGTTTCTGCAAGCAACATGTTGAAGGTGTCTAGGCTGTAGTTGATGTGTCTATTGATACCATCCATGAAACTTCTGGTGCACTGACATTTCAAAGTTGCATAAGGCTTCCTTCTGGATGGGTAGTCCAAGATATGCCTGATGGCTATAGCAAAGTAATTTCTCCTTCCTTACAAACTCCTTGTTTTATAAAACTGATTTTGAATTAACTTGTGCGTACTTCAATTATTTCTAGCAGTTGTATCCGGTAATGCTATGCACTTAGACTTTTCTCTCAACCATTAGTGTGTCGTTTAGTACTATATATTCAATGTATGTACATCCATGGGTAGCTATTTTTTAATTTTTTGTGCTTAATGAATTTGGTTAAGCAAACTACTAATTTTTGGATGTTAGTTCAGGGCATTGAATTGGATTGTCCACATAGATTAGATTTTCAAAATGACTAAACTTTAGGATCTCTTGGTTATTGATTTTGTCCCTAACCAAAAGTATTAGATTATTGAACCTAATAATATGCTGATTGTAGGGGACAAAAGATTATTAAAAAGTCATCAAATTTCAGCAACTTCCTGCTTAACATGAGCTTAATAATAATATTGTATGTTACACCGATGAGCATGAGCACAAATATATGTTCATGATGTACATAGATGTATGGTTTATAAAAAAATCCAGTGTGTTGTGGTAGCTTGCTTGATTTTTCAATTGTTTAACTTAATATATTTCTTATGAAACGTAACACCTGAATGGTGTTTAATAAATGGACATGATTCATGAAAAAATGTGCACGTGCTTTTCTATGAAGCTTCCTGATGAACCCCGCATAAGTTGTGAGGTATTCTAGTCCATATTTTGTTGATATTGTGACGTTGCAACGAAGAAATTTGGCCCGGACTTATGGATTTAGGATCTGCTAACATAGTTCTTTCTCTTCCCGTGTATGCAGTTGATCATTCTTCATCGAGTGGAATGCTTTTGTTTCCTAAGAGCACATACCAGCCCAACAATATGAGGCGCAAAAGGACACATGGTTTCATTACTCGGTACGCGTCTTTCACTTGATCTTTTACCTGCTGGTCAAATGGACCACATTCTTGTAAATATAGCATTACTTCTATGCTTACTACATAGCCCATGATGCTGAATTGTTCACTTTGTTTTTGCGAATCAACTTGACTACAATGCACTAGCAGCTAATTATTGCACGGAAGAATTGCGATTGGGAAAATCATTCGCTTGCAATTAATTTTCCTTTAAATGAGCCTTTGATTTCAAATTGACGTATGCGGACACTGACGACTATTGGGTCTTGTCACAGGTGGTTGTTTTTGGCTTTGACATTTGGTTTTCTTTCATAGGCGGTTTCAGTTTCTTAATATCTATGTATGTCAGTGGTACCAACATTTCACAACAATCCGGTTACTTTGCCAATATGTATGTAAATGTTTATCCAACATTTTTAAAATAAAAAGATACATACAGTGTATTACGAATGCTACCTATAATGTAATTCTTTCAATTTTACAAATGGATATTCATTCCTATAACATCAAAGCTTAGGTTATTGTAACTTTTATTCTAATAGCTATTGTGTTTGTCTTGATTGAATAAAGATTTATTTTATTAGCATATTTTGGACTTGTTATCTAATTTAATAATTTTTAAATCTAATTTAACAGGTGTTTCACCGTGAATGCTCTAGACATTGATCACAACAACTATTGCATCTACTATTGTAGATGTAGAATTTATAAATATTATCCCTAGAAATGTAAATAGACAACAATCAATCACTATCATATGTAAAAGTGAGCATCCAGTAGTATGTTATTTCCATGATTGTATAAAACATACATTTAGAATAGTTTTAATCAACTGATTTAATCAAATGGTTCATTGTTGTTATATCTTCATTTTATTATACTATACGTGTTAGGCCCATGCATATTAAGTGACAACTCTTAGGTCTTGACTTCCATATTGAAAATTTTGATGTTGTTTAGTTGGAGATCCATAGTTTCTACAAGTATTAAGATTCGGCTGTTCACTCTTCCATTATGATTAATCATCTTAAGGCTACTTCAAAACTTATGGTATTCTTCTGTAATATATTTTGACCTTGCTCTAAAATGCATGCTTCACAAATAAAGTGATAAAATTTCGCTTCACATCAACCCAACTTACATGTTTTTGCCTATTTTTGTATTTTCTTGCCATCTCTTCTTCCATAAATGCTTTTATAGTAGAAGTCATGACCGTTGAGATCGAGTTGTTGAACTCTTAAAATATGCATGGATAGTTTTACAATTTCTATTACTAGATGCATCAGAAATTGATGACACTACGACCAAAATATTTAATATAGTTACAATCCCTAAAGATCAGTAGCAATTCCGCTGGTTGCCACGGGATAATATAAGCTTTTATGATTGACAAAGGGAAACAATTATGGATTATAGTACAATATATCTTTAATTTTTAATACATCATATTTTTTTAATGCATTACTTAATTTTACATGGATATATTACTTTTACACAAATACATTACATTCTTCTGTGATGTATTCGATTTTTAAAGTAAAATTGAAGATTTATGTAATTATTTAAAAGAATTAATATTTTAAATAATTATGGTAAGATAAGTTGTACGATTTTTCTAGAAAATTATATTACAACCCAATGTGTTGGGCCGTGCCTAGAACGGCCAATACTTAGCTAGTAATATATATAAATGCTATGACATACAACCTATGATACTGAATTATTGGCGCTTATAAATATTACCTTAGCGTTGAATTTTCATCCCATTATATTTCGAATGACATTTTGAGAGAGAAAACACCCGAAGACTTTTCTCAAACATCTATGGTGTGTTTCTACTCGTCTTCTTGATTATAACATCAATTTTATCGTGAATTAACATGCAAATCTTCGTCCTAATTCATCTATTCTGAAATTTAATTTTAAAACCTCTGAAGGAGGTTTCTTAAAGAAATTTTTTGACAAGAGTGATAGACATATGGGGACTTGCTGTAGTAGAACATAAGACATGAAAGTCTTTATGTGAGAGTCCTGGAGGTAGTATGTAGTTATGTCACAATTGAATTATATATAGATAGGACTCTAATCTACCTAACAGCTATCACGGTGTATAAATGCACCCTCTTTGTAACTGAATAATTCAAGCAAAAATAAAAAGAACTAAAGTAATCTTTGTTCAATTTTCTTCATGGTATCAGAGCATAGGATCAATTAAAAAAAGTCGATCGATACTGAAGTTCTCTTTTTCTTTTTTCCATGGCTGCAACTCCCAATACTGGTCTCTCTTTCTGCCTCGTTCCTTCACCAGCTCATAGCTATTTGTCCCATCAAACTAAAACCTACCAACTACCTAGTCTAGAAGGAACAATTTTCCAGCTTATGCAAACCATAAAAATCACAAACATTATTACAAACAAAGCACCAAACAAAATGATAGAAGATGACAAAGAAGAGGCTAATCCAAATTCAAAATTCACCGAATGGGAAGAATGTGACATTTTAGTCCGGAGTTGACTGTCAGGAATAATGATCGAGGACTCGATGTTTCTCATCATAGGTTTTTCAAAAGATAAAAAAATATGGTCTTGCCTTGAGGATACATACCTATAAGTAAGAAAGATAAAGAATTCCAACTGAAGAAACAACTTCAATCCATATATTTGGGCTCTAAATCAATAGATGAATATATCAAGGAATTCAAAGAAAATTATGATAGTCTCATGGCTATACACAAAGCCTTGGATGAAGATACAAAGGTTATCAACTTTGCTAGAGTCCTAGGAGGAAATTACAAAACTCTCTGCACTGTGATGCTAGGGAAACCACCTTACCCTACATTCACACAATTTGTGAACTCTCTTAGAGGGTTTAAAATGTGAGCAGACAATGATAAGAAATCAACAAAAACTCATCTTGGCATAAACATGGTGTTTGTAGCATAATAAGATCAAGGAAGGGACAGTGGCTACTCCAATTAAGGCCGAGGAAAACAAAAAGGAAGAGGTTTTAGTCGAAAACAATACCAGCAACATGATAGAATGAACAATGTGATTAGTCACAGAAGGATGCTTCTAAGTCAAATCCATGCCAAATTTGTGGAAAAATTAATCACACTACTTTGACTTATTTTTATAGGTGGGACTATTCCTATCAAGCACAACAAGAAACTCCACAGGCCCTCGCAACTATGTCCTTTAGTGAAAAAGGTGACAGTAATTCATACATTGATTCAGGTGCTACCAATCATATGATGCAATCTGCAGGTATTCTCAAAAACCCATCTCGTTTTAAAGGAAGTGACTCTATAATAGTAGGTAATGGTGATAAACTCAATATTACAGACATAGGAGATAAGAAGATTGGAAAGAACCTACACGTAAAAAATGTTTTTGTCATCCCAGGCCTCAAGAAGAATCTTATTTCTGTGAGCAAATTCATTAAAGATAATGAATGTTCTTTAAAGTTTACTGATAAAGGTTTTATTGTTAAGGACAAAAAAAAAAGAAAATACTGGCAAAATGGAATAAACGTAATGACTTTTATAATTTGGGAGAAAATCTAAATGATGCATTAATGGCTACAAAGGCTGGCAGGAGCTCAGACACCGTTTGGCACCAACGGCTTTGACATCCACACTCAAGAATTCTTAGTTATTTATAGAAGAATAAGTTTATTAATGTTGATAGTTAGAATAAAAATTTATCTATGTGTACTAGTTGTCAAATGGGTAAAAGTTGTAAGCTACCTTTAAAAGTATCTAATAAAAGAGAAGTTATTCCCTTATACAAAGTACATTGTGATTTATGGGGACCAGCCCCTACAGAATCTCCTCAAAGAGTTCGATACTATGTTATTGTTGTTGATGATTTCACAAGGTTCACCTAGATTTTTCCAGTAAAGAAGAAATCATTTTTTTTTCTAACTTTGTGAATTTCCACAAGCTAGTCGAAAATTAATTTTTGACTAAAATCAAGGTCTTTCTATGTGATGGAGGAGGAGAGTTTAATAGTTTGGAGTTAATTCATTATTTTGATAAGCATGGTATTAGAAGACAAATCTCTTTCCCTCACACTCCTGAACAAAATAGCATGGCCGAAAGAGAACATAGGCATATTTTTGAAACTGGTTTGACTCTTCTTTTTAATGTAAACTTACCTATGTTTCTTTGGGTTGAAGAATTTATGATAGCTACGTTCCTGATTAATCGCATGCCTACTTCGAACCTGAGTATGGATTCACCATTCTCCAAGTTGTACGGGAAAGAGCCTAGCTATAATACTATGAAAGTTTTTGGGTGCAGATGTTTTCCCTACTTGAAAGGCTACAACAAGAATAAGTTTCAGCCAAAAACATTTCCTTGTGTGTTCATAGGATACAGTCTTCTTCACAAAGGATACAACTGTATCTGACAGTCCTGAAGCTGAGTACTGATAGCATGAGTTCTGATAACTATTGTGATTGATAGCATAAGTGACTATATCTGTCAGTCCATAAATCTGAAGGAAACTATTTGAGTTACATTTTATTTCTGAGTTGACTGTATCTGACAGTCCTTATATACTGAAATCTGAAGAACTATCAGAGTTCTTTACTGAGACTAGGTAGCTATAGCTGACAGTCCTGAAATTTGTAACTAAAACTATGGGAAGTAGTTATCTAACCGACATGCCCCAAATACTCTATAATAGCTAAGCTAGGGTCCAATTTCTGCCCCAACTGGAGGGGTGTCAATACCGCACCACTTGTAAGGACAGCTGTGAGAACCCTATACTGATAGGTACTCAAATGAGAATGGTGGGAACCCTAAACTGACAGGTTAAGCCACCTCATCAACCCTAATCTGACAGGTTAATATGTCTCAACCTACACTGGCTACGTAGTTCTTGAACATAAGGATGACTACTAAGAATCACACCCTGAACTGGAAGGTGAGTTCCCATTCTTGGGTTCACTTGGTACTAACTTCTACTCCCATCTGAAGGACACTGAACTGAATAACTAAGTTAAACTGAATAACTAAACTGAACTTATACTGATTAACTGGACTGATACTAGTGGTATTGTTTAGTGGATCTAAACTAAGTTTACTGGATTCCGATGACTGACGGAATGTACTGAGTTCTGAGGACTGGTTGAGAGTACTGAAGTTACTGATATTGACTGTGAATATTGAGGTTGCTGAGGTTACTAAGCACTAAGATTACTGAGATTACTGGACTACTGAGATTACTGAGATTTCTGAGTTTTCCCGAGTCACATGACTGACTGAATTCAATAGATCATGGCTTGACTGAGAGTATCGTGAAAACATGATATGGCTCTAGGAACACAACTATATTTTTCGGGTACAAGTACCCCAAGGATTTAATGGAAGAAAACTGACACAACTTGAATTTCTTGAGTACACGACTATCAATAAAAATCCATAATACATGAGTAGGAGATTTCATGAAGTACATGGTCATCATAATATCTATCATGAATAGGAATGCTTATAATCAAGTCATAAATTTCATATTCTAATATCATGGGCATTCCAATAACATATACTATTTATAGCAATGGCATGGAAACTATTCAAGCATAAGGGAACGACAACATGTAACATTTAATTCATATTGTAATGATTCGGGGATATTATACTTCATGTATTTATTCAACATTTTAAACATGATAGGAAAATCATGGATATATCTTATGTACATAATTTATATCTCCATTATCATACATGCTTTATACCACAACAATAACAACCCATAATTTTCATGAAAATTCATATTGGAGTGTATGGCTAACATGAACTTGTTATTTAGATATCATGAAATCATGTTAATATGAAGTTATAACATACTAGGCATTTTATCGAACACCTTGCATTCATTCTTTAAGGCATAGGTGGATTTCATGTTTGCATTCTATCAATCCATCTAAAGATCATGTTTTTCAACTAATAACATAACTTTCATGAGGTATACAGTCACGATACTATTATATAGAAAAATAAACAAGCATCAACATGGGTATGATCATATCACCACAACCAACCAAACTTTCATATTTTAAAGACTAATTCTTGAACTCCACGGATGAAAGGAATCTGTGGATGAACACTACGCATACCTTGGAAGGGAGGTTCTTGATGATTGACGAACGAATTTCCTTGAAATTTGATCTTCAAGCTTGATTGTGCAACCCTAGTTGTTTTTATCCTATGGTGCTCTTGGATGATGAGCTTTGAGATGTTAATAGGGTTGTAATGTGTTTAGAAGCTATATATTTCGTAGGGTTTAGATAAGGGATGTGTAAGGAGTGTTAAAATACTTACTTACCCTCAAAATAACTCAAAACGAAGTATTTTTGGCACTTGGAATTGACTTAGGCGTCGCCTAACCAATCGCCTAAGTTTGGTTGGGCGGCGCCTAACCAATCGCCTATCCTTACTGTCTCTTATGAAAATGGGCATAACTTTTCGTTCGGGTATTAAATTAAGGTGAAATTGGTAACGTTGGAAAGATAATTATATTCTCTATAATTTGGTGGGTCTAAATATGCAGAAATACCACATTAACATCAAGTTATAGTCATTCAAATATAACCCTTAAGAAAACAAACACTAAAACTTGATGTATTCAAAAACTCTTAGCTTGTATTACCTTAAGTGACTCATATGAACATGCTTAATGCATAATAAGCTATCTTATCGCTAGGATAATCATTGTAAGTCCTGCACTAAAATATGATATGCCCAAATTACAACTCTCGTTAGAAAGTGTAAGCGGTCTCTATCAAATATAGAACACATCTGGGTTGGGTGTCGAACCCCACAGGGAATACTATGATCACTAAGTATTGCGATTATTATTAGACTGTTGGTCGAAGGTTCCAAAATAAGGGGTTTTTGGTTTAAGTGCACAATAATACTATTAGTGTAACGAATGAGACGATATAAGTAATAAGATTTGATCACAGAGGATGATAAGTTAGGGTTATGTCCACCTTGTAGTTTCTACTTCTCTTTTAACGATGAGTAATGCGGAGTTTATACATGCATGCACTTATAGAGAGTCGTATTCTAATTCTAAATCCAAGTGTTTTTCAACCATCAAGGATTTATTCACCTTAGCTATCTCAAACCTAAAGTGTACAACAAATGGTACAAATTCTCCAAGAAGTTAATCCTGCTAGGGCATTAACATGTAAAATAGAGGTTGGAAACCCTATTTTCTCGTCACACTCTCTTTTCCAAACAGTAGTTTTTTTATCGAACAAATTATTGTTATAATGGCGTATTCTCTATGTTTGCAACCACAAGAATTCAATTATAATGAAGAGAGTAATGATATAAGTGAATTACACATCATAAATTCACAAACCCATAGCAATAGAGAGTATACTACAAGGTTTCCATAACCCTAACAGATAAGTTTAGCTACTCATGAATACAGCGGAAATCAAAATAGACATAATCATCATACCAAAACTTAGAACAATCTCGGCGATGAAGATGACTAGCGACAATAAGAGAGGAACGCGTTTCTCTCTCCCCGTGGCTCAAGCTAAGCCATTTTTTGCTTTCAAAAATATTACAGAATCTGAATTATGTGAATAATGGCTGAAAATTCAGCAATAAGGTTTTTAATAACAACCTTCTCTACTAAGTTGCTACTGAATCCTTAACTATTTAAAAATATTGAGTTTGCTCAGGAAAAAGTTCCCATGCATCACATTTAGTCCAAAAGCTGCTAAGTTCCCATGACCAAGGATGACAAAGGATGAGAAATAGGTCCCAAGATAAAGGGTGAGTTCACTGATGAAGAATCAAGGCAATCCAAAATAATTTCAAACCTAAAATGATTCTTATTTGTGACATTAGAATTGTTGAGTATAGTTAAATATCTTCATACAATATTGCAAAACAAAAATGGTATACCTTACAAATTATGCATGAAGGGACTAACCAAGTCAAGAAGTGAAAAATTGCCTTGCTAAGCAATGAATAAGAGCTTTTCAAGATTAATGTGGGTGGTATGAGGGGGGCTTCCAATTGATATTTAATAGATTTACTAATTGCATTAATGGGTTGAAATCTTAGGTACAAGTAATAAATCAAAGCAAAAGGGTTGGAAAACATATAGATATTCTTCTCGAATTTTAGAAAAGCAAGTTTAGTGCAATAATGGAAGATAGGGACTTGAAAATCATAACTACAAATGAGCTCTTGGAAAACATAAAATACCTTTGAGATGAATAATCATTACAACCAAAATAATGTTGCACTAATAAAACAAGTGAACTTTTTTCATATGGCCACTCAAATCAGGAATTTGACAAAGATGAATTTGCACTATTGACTTAGAGATTTCATGGCATGATTGAAAAATAAGAATTTCTTAATAGAAGTAGACCCTATAAATTTAAAGCACCTAAAAGAGAAAATATTGAAGTACATCATAGGTATAGTAACCTGGATATTTTGTTAAGAAATGTCCATTAAAAGAAGTTGAGCGGAAAAAGAATGACAATGAAAGAAAGGACTAGGTTTCTTGCTACAAAATATCGATAAAGCAAGAAGATCATGTTATAAGGAAAACTCTGGCGTCCGTGAAAAAATTCGTATGTGATAAAATTGATAATGAAGATGAAGAGAATAATAAATTCTTGATATCCAACAAGGAAGTTCCAATTAATGGCCAAATATGACCCTAATTGTGAAGATGTTGAATCAAAGATTAACATCACTGAAATTAAAGATGATACTCATAAAAGTTCAAAGAAGAAATTAGTATGTCTAGCCCATATAATGATTAATGCTCTTGAGAGTTTCCATGGAGAAAATTTTACACTATCGAATGACTTGACAATTGTTAAAATAGATCACAATAAGCTGAAATGAGATATATAAAACTTAGAAAGAGAGATTGGTGCTTTGAATAACTAATTTCTAATATTAATCCATGAAAACCTGTCTTAGAGACTATAAGAAATCAACTTTTAGTTTCACCCTACAAAAAAAAACCATGGTAATAAAATCAAGGATAAACTGGAGCACGAATTAAAAGTGATAAAAGACAACCTCTATGATTAGCTCCCAATAAATAGAGTGCTCTAGAAGATCTTAACAAATTCAAGAATGAGTTGGAGAGGACACTAACATGGAACAGGTTCCTATAAGTATTGATCTCCTTGCATACAACACATAGTTTTGACAAATCAAATCTAGGACATCGAATGGTTAAGATACCATAAAATCCTTATATTAACTATGCCTCTATTACTAAAAATTGTCTAAGTGCACATATTGTAGAAATAAGGTCAAAGCAACTCATAAAAATATGAAATATTTTAAGAAAAGTCAAATCCTAAGCTTGTACCTAGTTCCTTACTAAAAAGTATCAGGCTATCGGGATGGATGAAAAAGAAATTGATGTATCCTTTGTGTAGTGACTGGAGACTCAAGATAATTTGGAATGCTAAGATCAGTCTAATTATTAAAGGCCAAGGTAAGACAATGCAATAACATAGGGATCATGACAATAAATTTATCTGCATACAAAGGTTTGGTAAAGTATACAAAGTCTAACTCCTATGAAATGAAAGCAGAAAAGAATGAGTTAATATGCACTCATGACGATGAAATCTAAGGAGATATGATAAAATTCAAAAAACAATCAACAAATTAAACTTGATTATTCTTATACACAATGTTTAAAGATAAAAAGCAAAATAAATCAAAAACTTTGTTCTTCTAAAACATATATATTTTTATTTCTCCATGCAAAATCTTATGGAGTTTTGATAATTGATAAATATTGTACAAGTAACAATAAATGTACAGGAAGAATAAGAATAGTACAAGAATCTTGTCCATAACATATCTTTGAAAGTAACTGGTCCTGAGAAACTAGCCATTTGACAGAGATCTAGAGCAATAGCAAATAACTCAACCTCGAGAGATGCAACTAGCCCCTAGTTCCCAATAGATTCCGAGTGGTCCTATTTTAACTTATACACTACTAGTAAATATTAACAAATACTAATAATCACATATAAATAGAACTCAAAAACAGAATTTAAGGTCGGCAAGTCCATAATTTGAGAATCTGCAGAAGTAATAAGTCTAGCTATCCCAACATTTCATAAAAGAATTATTCCAATCAATAATAGTTAGGGAGACAAAATATACATATATACAATGGTCGATAAGGGTGCCATGCTAATACTAATTATATAGCAATTTTGATATAATTGACAATGTACTAATATCCCACTCAAGTCTGCAAGTATTTAAAAGTATAACAATTTATTAGGAGAGGGATCTGACCCACCATTAGCTATATACAACAAAAGACTCCCAAAACTCTACACCTAGAAGGAAGTGGATATCTACACCCTAGTTTTGAGCCATAAATAGATATCTAAAATTGACAATCTTTATTAAAACATAACTAAAAAAATGTAAGACTATCAACTAATTCATAATTATTGCCTAGTGAAGCCTCTACTACTAAACATAAGAGTCAACTGGGACAAGGCCCTGCAATATTTTTATAACAAAAAACTAATCTACACTAAGAGTAAAGATGTGATAAAATTTATTTCTCCTGGATGATAAGAGAGATCCACCAATCTACGAAATATAAGGTGCTACAACATGCCTAGCATTAAATCTTAAGCTCGAGTACCTGAATGTACATCATGAAAAGATATAGTGCACAACACAAGTCAATACAATGGAATGTATTGGTACACAAGCATACATATATATATATATAGTTATATCATAAACAGAATAACTGATCATAAAAACTTATAGAGAATAGAACATATAAGGACTTTCTTATAATAGACAAATACCATGTGAGTTTATGATGCCCAACGTCTTACATCCACAATAGAAAATTTGTCCCAAATAGTCAAAATATAGGAACATGAACATGCATATCCAAAGCTAAGCCTCTTGGGCTAAATCCTACGATGGAAACCTAGTTATGAGACATGTGTTATCTGTATCTATACCCCCTTGGTGATAAATAATCCACTCAAAGTTATACATATGCTTGTTTAATATCATGTAACATACCTAAAATCATTGTTTGAGTCTTACTCAACATGTTTGTAAAACTCTATTACGATGCTTATGCTTAATTTCATGTCACGAAACATATACAAAAATATTGCATCTGAAATATCTATCTTTCAACATAGAGTTCATAGTTCATAAGATAATGTTAAAACAGAAGTTTCAAAGAAATTTTTTATTTCCTAAAAATCATTAGATCATGGAAATCCTTTCATAGAAATCAGGTTAAACATATAAAGTAGTCAACTCTAATGGTTTGGGCATGAACCCTAGCTTAAAACATATTTGCATATAATCTTGAAAGTACCTTGGATAGGAGGATAAAAACAATCCATCACTGAATTCATGTATACTTGTTGAAGACAATGACATTGATAAGAGAAAACTTTACTAACTTCTTAAAATAAGAACCCTAGATGCTTGATTTGCCTTAGAACTTGCTCTTGACTCGCTTTCGAGGGAATAAAAGGATACTTAACTTAAGAATTGATATTTATACCTTTTGGAGCTTAAAACATCCTGGCATATGGGTAATAAGGTATGAAAAAGACAAAAGTACACTTTTTATAAATATTTGAAAAAAGTTGGATTTTATTTGCTAGACCATGAACTAGGTTCATAAGTCATAGTTCGATCCGTAAAAATTTGACAAGATTTGTCAATCTTTTGTAATAGATCCATGTGTCGAATGGACATACCATGAACTAAGTTACATGATTCAAGCTATAAACAGAAATTCTGGGGACAAATATTTAACTTTTCCAGTTTTGGTTCATAGGTGGTTTCCATAGGTTGTGGGATGATTTCAAGGGCTATGAACCTTTTCATCAAATACTAAACAAAATTTTCACTTTATGGATTTTATTCCATGAGTTGATTCCATAGATTGTTTATTTATATCACGGTTTTTGGTCCTTCTAATGGTAACCTGGGTGATGAAATTTCTCAACACTGGCTCTACAACCCGAAATATGAATTGTCGTCCCTCTCATAGAAGCCTAGAAATATGTTATTTGGTCTTAAACTGAGCTAAGTACTTAAATATACATGGGTTCAAGATCTTATGTGTTGCAATGTCTCTCTATTAGGATTTTTTCTCCTTAAATAAAGATTAAAGCTAGCATTGGTGACGGAAAGGAATTATGATTGAACTTAACTGAATCATACTAAGACTTGAACTCACTAGAGGGTACATGAGCATGATCATAAACATGAAAATATAAGATATCTAGAGATGACATAATATTTTTAAGAACTACTATAAGAATAATGTTGCTATCTCAAATGCTTTTACCGGAAGGAGTGACATAATGTTGCTATATCAAATGCTTTTATTCGAAAAAAACCAACACTCTTTGCATAAGAATTGCTTGTCTCAACTGGAGCAGTATGCGATCTCTGTCTTGTTTCTAATTTACTTTAATCATCCATGAGAACTCAAAACTATTTTGTACTATTATTCCACCAGTATGTTAATCTGTAAGACAAACTTCAAATGTGTAAGTCTACGAACATCCTTAGCAAGCTCACTCTTACCTTTATCTACATGAGCTACACTTTCTATAAATAACTAGCATAGATCCTTAACAACAATATTTGCCTTACCCAAGTGGTAAAGCACACTGATATTAAAATCTTTGAGAAGCTCTAGCTATCTTCTTTGTCAAAGATTCAACTCTTTTTGGTTACAAATATACTACAGGCTTTTATAATCTGTGAAAACATCAACATGCACACCATAAAGATAATGGTGCCAAATCTTCAAAGTAAACACAATAACTACCAACTTGATGTCATATGTAGGATAATTCTTCCCATGATTCTTAAATTGTCTAGAACCATAAGAAATAACCTTACTATTTAGCTTAAATTCTCAAGCAAGGCCAACTCTATAGGTATCACAATAAATCAAAAAACCATCGTAGCCTCCTGTAAAGCCAAAATTAGAGTTGAAGTTAATCAAGAAATCCACTCTTGAAAACTCTTATCACATGGCATCAAACCACTAAAATTTTGCCTTCTTCAAAGTTAATTTTGTCAATAGAGCAGCAATAGAAAAAAATGCTCTACGAACCGTATGTACTAGTGGATAAACCTAAGAAAATTCAAATTTCTAACGATAATATGGGTCTAGGACAAATATTAACTGCCTAAATCTTTAGGAATTGACTAAAAGACCTTCATTAGAAACAATGTGCCTAAGAAAAGCTATGAACTTCAACCAAAATTTATATTTTGAGAACTTTGCATAAAGATGTTTATCCTTGAGAGTCTGTGGGAAAATTTTATAATGATTGTCATGTCCTTCCTCACTATGGAAGTAAATCAAAATATTATCTATGAACTTGATCATAAACATGCCAAGGTATAACTTGAATGCTATATTTATGACATCCATAGAGTCTGTAGAGCATAGGTTAGTCCACAAGATATAACAAGGAACTCATAATGGCCATACTAGGTAAAAAAATTATTTTTGAAATATCACTCTCCCAAAACTCTAAATAATAGTAACCTAATCTGTGATCAATCTTAGAAAAGCTAGTAGTAACCTAAAGGTTGTCAAATAAGTCATAAATTCTAGGAATGAGATATTTTTTCTTCATAGTAACCATACTTAGTTGCGGGTATTGATATACATCCTAAGGAAACTATCTTTCTAACGCATAAAAAAACTAGGGCACTCTATTCGGAAACATTAGGTATGACAAATTCATTATCTATAAGATCTTTTAACTACTATTTAAGCTCTTTTAACTTAGTGGGAGATATTGTATATGGTAGAATAAAGATCGACTAAGAATAAGAAAGAAGGTGTATCTCCCTATTATGAGGAACTCTAAAAATATCATTAGGGAAAATCTTAGGAAACTCATTAATAATGAGAACTGACTAAAGAGAAGGGGTCTTACCACTAAAATTTTAAAATAAAAGTATATTGTTGATGTAACCCTTGGAAATTATCTTTCTGTCCTTAAATAGGAAATAAAATGACCTTTAGGAATGATTGGACTGCCTTTCCATTCTAAGACTAGTTTACTAAGAAACTAAAATTTCATAATTCAAGTTCAAAGTTATTTGAAGAATAATAAATATATAATTATTTCATCCCTAATATGACATCGAAGTTTGCCATGCTAACTCTACTAGGACAGTTGTGGTATCTCTATAAAGAACTAATATGGAGTACTTTTATAGATTCATCTAGCTAAGATAGACTCTCTAACTTAATTTGTAATTTAGAATGACTCTAGAAGTAGTTCAAGACTAATTTTTAACTTCATCGAAACATAAGAAATCAACAATAGCAAGGTATCTCCATTATCTAATAAAGAATAAACATTAAGAGAGAAAATTTTCAATATACCAGTAAGGACATTGGGGGAAATCTTCTAATCCTAATCGTTGGATAAATCATAGAAGTAGTTCTAACCTATATTAGAACCTAAAGAATTTTCTTTCTGAGTAATACATCATATTGTAGGTGATGGGGTAGTCTAAGCTTTATTACCCCTATTTACTTGCCTAGACAAAAATGTAATATCTTAAAATCTGGCCCTATTATCCATATCCAAAACAACCATTCCTTCCATAGAAACACTCACCTAAATATTGCAATAATGGTATGAAGGTCCTTTTTCCATACTAACCTAATACTGAAGGCTTGAAGCTCTAAATTTCTTATTTCCTTTTAACCTTAGAGCTGGTGCATTAGCTGAAGGTAGGGATGCCCCAAACAACCTCTTATAGAAGGATGATTAGTTCCCATTCCCAATCCTCTGCTCACTAGCCTTAAAAAAGGCTGACTTGGCCCTTTTTTATGCTCTTCCGTTTCTCTCAACTTACTACACATAATTCATAAGCTAAGCTATTCCTATGACTTCAATGAGTTAAAATCCCAAATATGAAAAAACTCATCCTATTCTGTATATCAGAAACCTATTTAGAGTGTAGCAAGATAATTTGGTGAACTAAATAATTTGCTCATTTACATGAATGGAACCCTAATTTAAATTTAGGAACTTTCTCCTCTTTACCTCTCTCAACTCTCAGAGAAAAAAGTGCCTCAACAAAGCCTCCTTGAAATCAACCTGCTTTATAGGTATAACATCTTACCCTTGGACACCTTCTCACAGCTTAAACCATATGTTTTTAATATCTCTAAGCTGATAGAAAACAAGATCAACCTTTTTTGTATCTATAACAAGCATAACCCAAAAAATCATTTAGACCTCATTAATAAAATTTTGGAGATTCTTAACAAGCTTTGACCCCGTGAACTCTAAAGATTTCATTTTGAGAAAGTTACATACCTTAGAGGCAACCTGAGAACTGAAATTGATTAGAACTTAATAGTTGTACTAAGCGTCAACTATCTGTGTCACCATTTGAACAACATTTGTAAACTCTACAATAGGTCAACATTAGGTATTTGAGTAGTAGATAAAATAAAACCCATTATGTAACTTATGGCATAGGTGGAATCTTAGTGTTAACATTTAGATCAAAGGAATTAGGCTTAATTCCTGGTCTGTATAGTGCAATTTGAAGGTACTAGAGTGGAATTGACTCCAGTATTAGAAATAATCATTTGACTAACAATTTTCATTATAGGTATTACCTATAACTCAAGCAAAGAATGAGTTAGAAAAGATACATAGAGTTATACTCTATCACATAAACTAGATCATGAAAAAAGAGATATATTCCTAAATGGCTTGTAGCCTCCTAATTATAAATGTAGCACACTTTACATTGAAAATTAGAAATCTTATACACATGGATACATAGACACCCTAGGAAACTTGAACCTAAATCTCTGATACCAAATTTGATACAAGCCTAAAAATCTTAAGGATTTTGATGGTGATTGGGATCCATGGTGAAGCGCAACAATAATTCAATGGAGGTCTATGGATCATGTTCATCAATGTTAGGTTCTTCAAGTGCACTTTTTCAAGATAACTCTTTGATTGAGATGATAGAGTTCTTGAAAATCACCAAAGACCTATGTATGGAGGTACTAAAGATATGGAAGATAACTTATATAGTAGAGAGTGAAGACCCACATTTCAAAATTATCAAGCTATTGAAGATAGCTTGTTTGGGTGTATTTTTTCTATTTATGTTAATTCCATGTTTAGCCTATGCTTATAAAGGTAAAAACTATAATTTGTAGCCTTAACTTATTTTATTAGTTAGTTTTTGATATTTGTTAAAATTATTCTTATTAATGAGAGTTTAGAGCTTGGTGAAGCTTCTTTTGAAACATGTTTAGAAAAGGGGTTACACTGTGAATTAATTTTCCTTGTTATTTCTACTCCCTAGAGCACCTGGAAGTGTGCGCGGTTATACAAGTAATACAGTGAAATTTTCAAGATGAATATCGATCCCGTAGGGACTTAGTGATTAATAACTATCAAATTCTAAAGTTACCAATTAGATTAAAAAAATGCAAGTGTAACTAATTGAGAGTTGAGTTTTATAATTATACTAAGTTACAAAAAGTAGAGAATCTAACCAATTGAGAGTTGAGTTTATAATTATACTGACAAAAAGTAACAATAGTCTAAGATTGGAATTGTAAACAATATTCGAAGAGTTCTAGGGTTGAGGCACTTTCTTTAAATTGATGAATATATAGAGTTTCTAGCCATTATTGGTGTTTATTTTGATTGTTGATTTATGAGGTTGATATTATAACTTGAGAATGGTCATTCTCTAAGTCATCTGCCCAAACTAATCTCATAAATTCATCATTGAGTGGAGATTCGGCTCTTTAATTCAGATGAATTAAGCTATCTTTCTGTTTTATTAAACAAGTAGCGTGTTTAGGTATATTCCTATCATAACCATAAATCATCCTTAAACAATTACTATCTAATAATTATAGATCCTCATTTTGTCCCTCCAATCCTATGGCCAATTCATTTCGGAACTTATATTTATCCTAAAGTTCATGAAACTTTAGAATAGTAAAACAAGAATATAAGAACAATCATGTACTTGATAAACATATAAAACAATTATACACCATAATAACACAACTATGTTGTAGACTCAACACTAGAATGAGGGTTTTCAGCCTCTCATAGTTTTACAATGAATCACAAAATTGGAATTCACATGTATAAACTAAAAGTAAACTAAAGTAAGGAAATAAAAACACTAATTAAATCCACCTTGTGTATTTCTGTAATGACCTGGGACTACTCCCTAGTCATCACACGGTGCTTACAACACCGAAGAACCACAAGCTAACCCATGAATGATATCTACTATGAATACTGAACAAGTATTACTACAATAAATGTAGAATAATAGGCTAAATTTCCATAAGGTTCAAAATATCTTAAATACTAGTAAAGAATAATGACATCTGAATCTGAAATATTGTCTGAATCTAGTCTAAAAAGACTCTAACTGAATCTATCTAGAAGTGGAGTTGATGGGAGAATCCCCCAACTAAATCCATCTACTAAAATATTGCTAAGATAAAGTAATGAAATGAAAGAATATCATCGATAAATGAAGACTCACTGTTAATTCTGCTACTGCTGGATGAATTTGGCTAAGTGTGGTCAGGAACCTAAGCGTCCGAACCTATGATATGAAACATCTTAGCGAAATAAACGGGTAGGCGATCAGTATGTGGGAATATACTGGTATGCTAAATGAAGTAAGGTTGAATGCATGGGTTTATATGCATGAAAAATAACTAACTAAATGATATGTAAGAGATGGTTTAACATATATGGAGGATCTGTAACTAATGAACATACTGTGCATACTGTTACAGAGTATATCAAAAGTGAATCAGATACTGATAACTGAATATATTGATAATTTAGGATCACTAATAATCTAAATTACTAATAACTAAATTACTATATCAGACAGTATTAATTCTGTAGAACTGAACTGAGTTCTATTCTGAAGACCATGATCGAAATTGAAACTATAAAAGGTAATCATCTAACCGACATGCCCCAAATAAAAAAAGATAACTGAGATGAGTCCAATCTGTAACCCCAATTGGAAAGGTAACAATACTGTGCCACGGGTTCTAACAACTTCTTTGGAGTCAGTCCTAACTAACGGGTAACCCTTGAGATCATTCCTAAACTAGCGGGTAATCGTTGAGTATGTCAGTCCTATCTAATGGGTAACATCTCATAACCTACGCTGGCTACGTAGTTTTGGAACTTAGGAATTGCTTCTAGGGACCCAGTCCTAGATAATTGGTGAGGCCCTATCCCTAGGACCACTCGGTACTGAATCTTACTCTTTACTGAAAGAAATTGATCTGATCATACTGAACTGGACTGGACTGATACAAAGTTTACATGAGTTTTCCTAAGTTCTATAACTGACTGAGTTCTACTGAGTTTTGTAATTGACTGAGCTTACTATTAATCGTGACATGACTAATACTATCCTATCAACGATACTGGCTCTAGGTAAACAAATAAATTGTCGGGTATTAAATACCCCCAGGACTCGATAGCATGAAGAGTAAATCAAAGCACAATCTTTAATAATATAACAATGTTTACTTGGTCATAATTCATTCATAGAGACATTCCATCAAACACTTGAAATGCATTAACTTGTACATGAATGGCGAATACATGTTAGCAGGCTATAATGGAATTATTTCATTCTCATAGATAATTTATCAAACACATAAAAATCATACTTGTTTCATTAAATCATAAACACTTAGTAGGGTTAACATGGTTACAATATTCAACTTACAAATTGAAGGGTTTATCATGAATATCATGTAATTCAACACATACTAGAATCAATTCTTGTAACTTGTAATCTAAATCATGGATTAAAAATCAAACAACATAATGAACATGATTTCAATATAATTCAAACATGTAAATCATAAATCATAAATCTTGTATTTTGAAAAAGGATTCTTGGGATCCATGGAAAGTAAGGATCCATGGATGAACATCTAACATACCTTAATTTGTGTAATTCTTGAAGTTCTTGGAGAAATTCTTGGGATTGACCTTGATTCTTGAGAATTAGGGTTTATTTTCTTGAGAGAGAATTATCTTTTGATTTTGGAGAAAAGTGAATAATGAAGGGTTTAAACGTTTTTAGGGATTAAATACGATATCTGGATGAATTAAAATCAAGGGGAAAGACTTTTTTAACCCTGGGCGCAACTTTAAGTTTTCATAATTTTTTTTTCGATTGGGACCACTGGCGCGACGCGCCACTATCATGCTAAGCCACTAGAAAATTAACGACTGGGAAATTGCATAGTGGCGCGACACGGTGGTATCACGTTGCCACTTTGTTTATGAACTGAAAGTGCGCCGTAATGCAGTGGAATTGCGTTGGTACACTAGAAATTAACAATTTTGAACTGGATCTATGGAGCGATGCATCAATATCACAGAGTAACATTGTAAATTGAAAATTTCTATTTTAACACACTCTGTGATGCACTACTGTCCTGAATGGCCATGTTTAACAACTGAAACTTAAAATTGCCATAACTTCTTACCCGGTTGTTGGATTTAGGCAAATATTATATTATTGAAAAGCTAATTGAATTTCCTACACAATGGCAGGATCAAATTTGAAAATTACTGAGTATTTCAAATTTTTTATTTAGGATAACCCATGTACTGAGGGCTAATCTAGGCTAGGAAAATATGGGGTATTACAATATCTCCCTCTTGGGAACATTCTTCCTCGAATGTGGCTAGTAAAGTTAAGAGAATAATGGCAGACTGAATTTTACGTACTGAACTAGACATGCTCAACTGAAGCATGATTATGTGAATAGTCTAATATACTGAACTTATATTCTGAACATGCATGTCTGATGCATGAGTTTATGTCTAAACAGATTAATGAATAGGTTATTGAATATGGATGAATGGGAACATGAGGACATGACTAAGTCTGAATCATGATACATGAACTGAACTGATTTCTTAGATACGTGTCATGACAGGGGGATGGTCATATGACTGAGATTGGGACTTGAGGGTTAACTATGAGGACCCATTACCTCAACTGGATTTTCTATGTTAAGAGAAAATGAAAGGTTTAGATTGTGATAGCTCGAGGATTATAGTGCATCTCCCCTTTAGGATGCTATGTCCCTCAAGAATGCTGACTTGACTGAGATACTAAGAAAAAGTATGAGATGATGCACGGGGCACCTACAAACTAAATCATGAATAAATATCTGGGATTTGAAACTGAGGCATAAATATGTAAATGGGAGATCTGTAATATACCAGTGACCACATCAGGAGAACTTTACTAATTTTTTTCGGACTGAAGTACATAAAACCTATTTAGGCATTTCCCACTGGTGGCACTGGAAGCGGTACCTTGTTGATTTGAGTGACCTAACTGTGCTTAAGGACGACTATACTAACCCTGAGAACCTGGCTGAGGACAATCTCTGACTCTGTGGACTGGCTTTCCACACCCGAAACAAACAACATTGCCAGCTCTACACACACCCTTATAATTTTTACCACACTCTTTGAAAAATTGATTAGTATGACCATTGCTTACGTTATCCTGGTCATTAGTACACTGGATGAGGACGGAGCTGGGACTGAGATCTTTGGATGAAACTGCGAACGGTTACTGCCTTCTGACTTAGGCTGAATGAAATTAAAGCTATCTGTTCTAGCCCTCTTATTCTCTCTCTCTTTCTTCTTAAGCTTCTTCTACTCAATCAATTAAGCATGAACCATAATCCTAGATCTGTCTATCTCTTTAATCAACATTGCTGCTCTGCACTTCTTAACCATACTATTTGACACCCTAGATATGAACTTACTCATTTTGGACCTATTGTCTGCTACATCATGGGGAGAATACCTGGCTAATTAAGCAAACTTGAGGGAATACTCTTTTACGCTCATACTACCTTGTTTGAGATTGATGAACTCTAACACTTTGGCTTCTCTCAGCTCTAAGGAAAAGAATCTACCTAGGAAGGTAGTAGCAAACTCTTCCCATTCTATGGTCTCTTCATCTATACCCGTGTCTACCATCAACTACTTAAACCATGTATGGGCTACATCTTGTAGCTGATAGGCGGCTAACTTAACACTCTTACTAGAAGTCACTTCCATGATATTTGTGACTTTTTGAACCTGATTGAGGAACTCCTGTGGATCCTCTTCTAACTTAGATCCCATAAAGGAAGGAGGATTCATCCAGGTGGAGTCCTAAATTCTGGTTGTAGCAGTATTGTCCACTGGGTTGGCCAGAACAACAGCTGGCCATTCATTTTAAGCTACGACTAAATTGAGTAGAGTAGTGAATGCAGAAATATAACTAATGAACATACTGCCCATACTGTAACAGAGTATACTGGAACTGAATATGATACCGATAACTAAATATACTGATAATTTGGGATCACTGATAATATTAATTACTAATAACTGAGTGACTATATCTGACAGTCCTAATTCTGTAGAACTGTACTGAGTTCTATTCTGAAGACTGTGAATGAAACTGAAACTATGAGAGGTAATCATCTAAATGGCATACCCCAAATAAGAGAAGATAAATGAGCTGGGTTTAATATGTAACCCCAATTTAAAGGGTACCAGTACCGTTCCATGGGTACTAACAACTGTTGTGGAGCTATTCCTAACTAACAGTTGACCCCTAAGATTAATCCTAAACTAGCGGGTTATCCATGAGTATGCCAGTCCTATCTAACAGGTGATATCTCATAACCTATGATGGCTACGTAGTTCTGGAACTTAGGGATTGCTTTTATGGACCCAGTCCTAGCTAACTGGTAAAACCCCATCCCTAGGCCCACTCGGTGCTGAATCCTACTCCCAACTGAAAGACATTGATCTGATCATACTGAATTGGACTGGACTAATACAAAGTTTACATGAGTTTTCCTAAGCTCTGTAACTAATTGAGTTCTACTAAGTTCTGTAACTGACTGAGAGTACTATTGATCATGACATGACTGATACTATCCTATCACCGATATTGGTTCTACGTAAACAGCTAAATTATCAGGTATTAAATACCCCCAGGACTCGATAGCATGAAAAGAAAAGCAAAGCATAATCTTGAATAACATAACAATGTTCACTTGGTCATAATTCATTGATAGAGTCATTCCATCAAACACTTGTAATGCATTAACTTGTACATGAACGGGGAATACATGTAAGCATGCAATAATGGCATTATTTCATTCTCATAGATAATTTATCAAACACATAAGAAGCATACTTGGTTCATTAAATCATAAACACTTAGTAGGGTTAGTATGGTTACAACAATCAACTTGCAAATTGAAAGGTTTATCATGAATATCATGTAATTCAACACATACTAGAATCAATTCTTGGAACTTGTAATCTAAATAATGGATTAAAACTCAAACAACATCATGAACATGAATTCAATCTAATTCAAACATGAAAATTATCAATCATAAATCTTGTATTTTGAAAAAAGATTCTTAGTCTCCATGGAAGGTAAGGATCCATGGATGAACATCTAACATACCTTAATTTGTGAGATTCTTGAAGTTCTTGGAGAAATTTTTGGGATTGACCTTGATTCTTGAGAGCTAGGTTTGTTTTCTTGAGTTAGAATTATCTTTTGATTTTGAAGAAAAGTGAATAATTAAGGGTTTAAACGGTTTTAGTGATTAAATCTCATATCTGGATGAATTAAAATCATGGGAAAAGACTGTTTTAACACTGGGCGCAACTTTAAGTTTTCGTAAAAAAAAATTCTGATCTGGAACCCTGGCGTGACACGTCACAATTGCGCTAGGCCACTAGAAAATTAATGACTAGGAAATTGCATGGTGGCGCGACACAGTGGTATCATGTTGCAACTTTGTTTATGAACTGAAAGTGTACCCCGACGTGGTGGAATCGCGTTGGTATACTGGAAATTGAAAATTATGAACTAGGTTTATGGCGCGATGCGCCAATATCCTAAAGCAACACTAGAAATTGGCAATTGCTATTTTAACACACTCCACAATGCGCTACTGACCTGGGTGACGATGTTTAACGATTAAAACTTAAAATCGCCATAACTTCTTACTCGGTTGTCGGATTTAGACGAATTTTATATTGTTGGAAAGGTAATTGAATTTCCTATGCAATGGTAGGCTCAAATCTGAAAATTACTGAATATTTAAATTTTTTTATTTAAGATAACTCATGTACTGAGGGTTAATCTAGGATAGGGAAATACAGGGTATTACAATTTCCCCAACCCAAAGTCATCCAAAAGTTTTTATAATAGGAACTAAGTGTCCTATTTATAGTATAGATGGAGTTGGATGAATTTAACCTTTGGGCGTGGCATGCCTGAAATGGCACATGTTTATGGGCATGACATGTCCTAATCATGAGTGCTCATTATAATCAATATTTTACTTTGTGTATCAGGGAATGACATGCCCTTATTTGGATATCCAAGGGCATGACACACCCTTTTGTTCCAAAATGCCACTTTTCCTTGGAGTTAATTACTTTAATTTTCTTTGAAATTTAAGACTTTGTGGATGCCTTTCCATCCTTTTTTTGACTTATTTTACTCTCAGGAATTTTTCCTAACATCTTAAATTTCTCCTTTAACATCAAACAACAAGAATTAGTGCACATAACACAATATAATTCATCTAAATACACCAGAACAATGCATAGCTCAAGATAACAACACTAGATTTCTCATAAAAACTCTATGTGAACAATTTTATTATAAACTTGTTTTGATTGCATCATAAATTCTCTAAACATGTATGTTAACACTTAGGTACTCAATTATAGCATAAATAACTCATTAAAATACAAAAAGTCCTCAAAACTCAGCTAAAATCATGTAGATAATGCACAAATACATCTAAGATCACCACCCTATACTTAAAGACTTGTTTATCCTAGAACAACTCTTTATATTAAAAATCATAAAAGGAAGACTCCAAAATTACGTCAACAAGTGAGACACTCAAGATAGAACTACCAACAACTACATGAATAGCAAGTTTCACACCAAACATGTCACATTACACTTGAAATCTCATGAACACTACTTTAAAACATCCTAAACTAAAGAATTGACTCTACCAAGTTGGCAAACACATGCATATAACTTAATCAAGGAGATCATACAAATAAGCTAACTATCATCAAACATGTTTCCTTACCATAATAGAGTTACCCACCTTCGCTCACAAACATGCAATTTATCTCAAGAATAGGTGTATAAATCAAATTCTGCTCACTATCCTAAGGAATTCATATGCGCATAAGTTGAACCATAAGCTTGACTTTAGTGTATTACTCAAATAATAATAGAACATAAGGGCTCGGAATCAAATGGGACTTTAAGAGTTGTGATGTAGGATAAGGGATAGGTAGGAATTATTCTAGCCAATAATAATGACTATCTTCCCTAAGTGCTTTAATACTTCACACATATCATTAAACTTCTCTCTAACCAACAACTTTTTTTACCTCGTCACCTTCATACCTCTCTTTTGTTTTGCCTTATCTCTCTCTCTATGCTAGTTCATACATCTTAATGTGATGCCTCGAGTTTGTACCCCGTATGCTACACGGTGGTCATAATTCTGAAGGACCACAAGCTAACCCATGACTGATACTTATTGTAAAAACTGAATAATAATACTGCAAATATGTGAAAATAGGCAGAAACTTTCCATAAGGTTCAATAATGAATAATGATGAACAAGGCATCACAATACCCAAAATTGAAAATCAATACTGAAAAACTGAACAACTGACTGAAAATATTCTAGTCTGAAGAAGCCTCTAGCTATCTGAACTGTGGAGTTTTCACTAACTAACTCCAACTACTAAAAATAATACTGAAATACTAAAAAAAACCACGTCCTCATACTATAATGACTCACCACTATGCTGTCTGCTGAAAATTTGAACTACTAAGGGTGCTCTGGAGCCTGTGCGACTGAACCTATGATTTAAGACATCATAGCATAAAATAAAGGCATGCGTCAGTACTTTAAATATATTGGTATACTCAGTGAGGTAGGATAAAATACATGGGTTCATATGCATGAACAATAATAACTGAATAACATAAGTATGACTGAGTAAGAGTACATGCATGAATATGTATACTATAACTGAGATCATAATAATACTGAATACTGAGTCTGAATACTTATTAACTGTTATCTAAGTATGCTGATACTAAATTATTGATAACTGAATGAATGTATTCGACATTCTTAATTCTATGGAACTATACTAAGTTTGGTACTAAGCTGAGTGACTATATCTGATAGTCTTAAATTTATAGAACTAAATTAAGTTCTATTATGAGACTAAGACTAAAACTGAGACTATGAGAGGTAATTATCTAACCTAAATGTCCCATCTCTAATTGATTTGGGGTCTAACCTGTAACCCCAGTTGGAAGGGTGTCAATACCATGCCACAAGTAGAGACAAGCTGTGAGTTAATCCTCTCTGACAGGAAGCTTTTCCGTCAACCCTCACTGGTAGGAAAACTCAAATAAGATGTATCAACCCTCATGGTATCTAGAATAAATATATCTCAACCTAAGGTGGCTACATAGTTCTTTAATGCAAGGATTACGACTAAGGGTCAAACCCTCCGTTGACAGAAATGCCTCCATCCCTGGGTTCACTCAGTGCTGAATCCTACTCATAACTGAATGGACACTGAACTAATTTCTAGACTTTACTAGACTGGACTAAATTGTAACTTATATTACTATTTGACTAAACAGAACTGAGTTCACTGAGTTTCGTGGACTGACGAAATACTACTGAATTATGTTAACTGACTGAGTCTAATGGGTGACTCCTGAGATCAGTACTAACTAATGGGTGATCCCTGAGTATGTCAGTCCTATTTAACGAGTGATATCTCATAACCTACGCTGGCTACATAGTTTCGGAACTTAGGAATTACTTCTAGGGATCTCATTCCTATCTAATGGTGATCCCCCATCCCTAGGTTCGCTCGATGCTGAATCCTACTCCTAACTTAATTGATGTTGAACTAATTTCTAGACTGTACTAAGCTATATTGAACTATTACTTATCATGATAACGGACTAAACTAGACTGAGTTCACTGAGTACTGAACTGATTAATGATTAAATTCTGTGAACTGACTGAGTCTACTGAGTTCTAAACTAAATACTGCTGAGTTCTGAACTGAATACTGAACTAATACTGAATACTGAGTACTACTGAGACTATTCAGTAAATGCTATAGCTCTAGTTAACAGATAGATTTTTTGGGTAATAAATACCCCCAGGACTCGATAGCATAAAAAGTATAACACTATATGAATTTAGTAGCATAATAGTACTTGCTCACTAAAATGCATTTATTTAGACATTTTATCAAACACTTGATATACATGATCTTGTATACATGCTAACATGATATAATTTCATTACTTAACTCACATGAATAATTCAACAAAACACTTGAAGAGCATAATTTATGCACACGACTGTAATACAACATGTAAGCATCATAATCATAATCCCAACTTATAATTTCAAAGGGTTATTTAACTTGAAACCATACAAAAACCAACACATGCCATTTATTTCTCATGAACTTTTAATTAATCATAGATTCTAAACTCAACTAACATCATAGTCATGAACAAAATCAAATTCAATCATGAAAATCATCAAAACTATTTAATTGTAGTTCAAAAGGTTTCTTGAACTCCAAGGGTGGAAGGAAACCCTTGGATGAACACTTAACATACCTTAATTCTTGAATTCTTGAAGATTGATAAGGTGTTCCTGAGGATTGATCTTGAAATTGATTTCCTAAGGTTTTGTTTTCTAGAGAAATTTTAGAGAAAGAATGAATTTTTTCCTACGAATGACTTAATTTATTTCTTTTTGGTATGAATAGGGGTGAGAAAATAACCCAAATACCCCTCTAGATGCGGTTTTTAAAGATTTCGAACATGCCTAGTGACGCGCAGCCCGATGCGATGGCCAATGCGTTGGGTCAGTTCACAGGAATTTGCATTGGGAGCTGGAGAAAAATATTCATAAATACGATGGGCGATGTGGCGCATTGAGATCGCGTTGATCCACTGGTTTGAGCTTTCAAATATGTTTCAAACAACGTCCAAAAATCCAAAACTTGTCCGAGAACAACCACTGGTATTCCTGATCATGATTCAACCTAAAAATTATTACTTTAAGGTCATGAGGGTCATGAAATAGAGTCTCCAACCAACGAAGTCTAAAATAATTCTAAGTGTAAACAATTAGCTGAAATTTCTAAGTCCGTGACCTCTTTTTAAGCTTTAATGGACTGAGTTAAGCTTAGAATTTTGTAGGGTCTTACAATATCCCCTCTTGGGAACATTCGTCCTCGAATTAGACTGACTAAGCTAAGAAACACTGATAGGCTGAGCTTACACACCGAACATGTATATCTGATGCATAGAACATCTGACTAAAACTATTGATAATCTGAATTTTCAATCTAAACATGCAAATTTGATGCATGAGTACATGACTGAACTAATTTGTGAATGCATGACTGAATATGCAACAGTAATGGATACTAAGTTTATAACTGTAACTGAACATGGACTAATCCAAAATAAGCAAGACTATTACCTTAAGATGAGAATACTTTTCAACCTAAGATCATTTACTAAACATGCATGAACAGGAACATGAGAACATAACTGAGACTAAAACGTGATACGTGATCTTAATATCATGAACTGAACTAAGCCCCTGAATACATGGTTTACATTTGATATTAGAACTTGACGGTCCACCTATGAGTACCCACAACTCCAAACTCAAGTTATTTTGTGAAGAAAAGATGGAAGGTTTAGGTCATGAAAGATTGGGGAGATTATAGTGCATCTTCCTCTTGGGACATTATGTCCCCTGAAGAATGCTGACTTGGCTAAGACACTGAGGAAAACTGAGATAATTTTTAGGGCACCTACGAACTAAATCGTGACTGCATATGGGGGATTTGAAACTGAAGCATGACACCCGGACTTAGCTGAACTCGTAACCAATTAGTTGCTTGATCTTGAAATTATTACTTTCATGAAACTTCGGATAGTGAGACTAGATGGAAGGATGGGAAACCCAACCATATGAAAATTTACCGCCTAACTGTAAATTTTGTTTCGTATTGTGTTATGTTTTTGCATAATTATGAGATTTTTAAGTATTTTAGGTAGTGGTCATGTTTTTATTAATTTTGTAGAAAAATGATACCCCTTTTATAAATATGTTTTAGAACTATGTGAATGTATATATGTGTGAATATTATGGATCTTGTTACGATATTAGGATCAGAAACATGATCATCACTAATCACTTGCTAACAATTACATGAAGCAGAAAAGTAGTAAGTTATTATATTAACTCTATGCCATGTGTGTGTGAGATGCTACTTATTTCCCTTTGTGTGTTCAATTCAGAACTTGCCAACTTAGTCTTGTCTAGGTTGAAGGATAGTAAGTGTAACGCCCCGAGTCTATACCCCTAACACTATACAGTGCTCATAATCCCGAAGGACCACAAGCTAACCCATTATTGGTAGCTGTTGTAATAAATGAGTAATGATATTGTGATAATGCATAAATTTAGCAGAAATTTGCCATAAGGTTCAAAATTGAAAGCAAATACTGATTACTAAAATATCTGTCTGCAATACTCTAGTCTGAAAGCCTCTAACTGTCTGAAATTAGAGTTGATGGGACAAGCCCCCAACTAACTCCAACTATTGAACTTCTAATAAACTGAAGTAATAACTTTGTCCTAGAACTATGAGCACTCACTAATAAGTCTTCTACTGATAGTCTAGACTGCTAAGTATCGTCAGGAGCCCATGCGTATGAACCTCTGATGTAAGAGATCATTGCACAAAGAAAAGTATGCGTCAGTACTTTGAATGTACTGGTATGCGAAGTGAGGTAGGATGTTATGTATAGGTTCATATGAATGAACAATAACTGACTGAGTAACATGATTATAACTAAATGTGAGTACATGTATGAATACATAAACTATAACTGAGGTCATTATAACACTGGATACCACGTTCTGAATACTGATATACTACTATCTGAGTTTACTGATATAGTATTACTAATTACTGGGTGACTATATCTGACGGTCCTAATTCAGTAAAACTAATCAGAGTTACATACTGAGTTGGATGACTATACTTGACAGTCATAAATCCATAGAACTAAACTGAGTTTGAACTGTGGAAGGTAATCATCTAACTGACATGGCCCTATCTGAATAGATTGGGGTCCATCCTGTAAATCTAGTTGGAAGGGTGTCAAAACCATTCCACGAGTAAAGAAATCTAGCGGTTGGGTGTATCCTAGTCTAATGGGTGACCTTTGAAATTTGTCCTAACTAGCAGGTGATCCCTGAGTATGTCAGTTCTATCTAACGGGTGATATCTCATAACCTACGTTGGCTACGTAGTTTTAGAACTTAGGGGTTGCTTCTAGGGATCTCAGTCCTTCCTAATGGGTGAGCCCTCATCCCTAGGTTCGCTCGGTGGTGAATCCTACTCCCAACTGAATAGATGTCAAACTGATTTCTAGACTTGACTAGGTTACACTGAACTTTTACTGATCATGATAACTGACTAAATTGTACTGAGTTCACTGAGTACTGAACTGATTACTAGCTGAATTCTATGAACTGAATGAGTCTACTGAGTTCTGAACTAAATACTACTGAGTTCTGAACTGAATACTGAACTAAGACTTAATACGGAGTACTACTGAAACTATTATTTAACTGCTATAGCTCTAGTAAAAAGCTAGGTTTTTTGGGTATTAAATATCCCCAGGACTCGATAGAATGAAAAGTAGAACACTACATGAATTTAGTAGCACAATAGTACTTGCTTACTAAAATGCATTCATTTAGGCATTTTGTCAAACACTTGATATACAAGAACTTGTATACATGGTAACATGATATAATTTCATTACTTAACTCGCATGAACAATTCAATAAAATATTTGAAGAGCATAATTTATGCACACGACTGTAATACAACATGCAAGCATCATAGTCATAATCCCAACTTATAATTTCAACGGGGTTTTTAACATGAAACCATAAAACAACCCGCACATGCCATTAATTTCTCATGAACTTGTAATTAATCATGGATTCTAAACTCAGCTAATATCATAGTCATGAACACAATCAAATTCAATAATGAAATTCAGCAAAACTATTTAATTGTAGTTCAAAAGGTTTCTTGAACTTCATGGGTGGAAGAAAAATCCTTGGATGAGAACTTAACATACCTTAATTCTTGAATTCTTGAAGATTGATGAAGTGTTATTAAGGATTGATCTTAATATTGATGTCCTAGGATTTTGTTTTGAGAGCAATTTGAGAGAAAGAATGAATTTTGCCCTAGGAATGACTTAATTTTGTGTTTAGTGGCTGAATAGGAGTGGGAAGATGACCCAAATACCCCTCTGGATATGTTTTTTAATGACTAAAAATGTGCCTAGTGACTCACGGACCGACGCAATGGCCAACGCACCGTGTCGAGTCCGCATCAGTTCACTACAATTTGCACTGGGAGCTTGAGGAAAATATTCATTAACGTGATGGGCGATGCGGCGCATCGAGATCTCGTCAATCTACTGGTTTGAGCTTTCAAACGTGTTTCAAATGAAGTTTGAAAAATCTAAAATTTATGTGAGAACACCCACTGACATTTCTGATCATGATTCAACCTAAAAATCATATCTTTAAGGTCATGAGGGTCATGAAATAGAGTCTCCAACCTACAAAGGCTAAAATAATTCTAAGTGTAAACACTTAGCTGAAATTTTTAAGTCTGGGACCTCTTTTCAAGATTTAACGGATAATGTTAAGCTAAGAATTTTGCAGGGTCTTACAATATATCCCCCTTGGCAACATTCGTCCTCGAATAAGACTAACTAAGCTGAGAAACACTGATAGGCTGAACTTACACACTGAACATTCATATCTGATGCATGGAACACCTGACTGAAACTACTGATAAGCTGAGTTTTCAAATTGAACATGCATATATGAAGCATGAGTACATGACTGAACTGATTCGTGAATGCATGATTGAATATGAAACGGTAATGGATACCATTTTATAACTATAACTGAACATGGACTAAGCCAATCTAAGTAAGACAGTTACCTTAAGCTAAGAATACTGTTGAACCTGAGATCATTTACTAAACATGCATAAACGGGAACATGAGAACATAACTGAGACTTCAACGTGATACATGATATAAATATCATGAACTAAACTGATCCCCTGAATACATGGTCTACGGATGATATTGGAACTTAATGGTCCATCTATGAGTACCCACTACTCCAAACTAGATTTGTTACGTAAAGAAAAGAGGGAAGGTTTAGGTCATGAAAGCTCGGGGGGATTATAGTACATCTACCTCTTGGGATATTATGTCCCCTGAAGAATGCTGACTTGGATAAGACACTGAGTAAAACTGAGATGATGCACAAGGCACCTACGAACTGAATCATGACTACATATGGGGGGTCTAAAACTAAGGTATGACAGCCGAACTGAGCTGAACTCGTAACCACATGGTTTTTCGATCTTGGAATCGTTACTTTCATGAGACTTCGGATAGTGCGATAGATGGAATGATAGGAAACCCAACCATACTAACATTGTCCGCCTAACTGCTAATTTTGTTTTGTATTGTATCAAGTTTTTGCATAATTATGATATTTCTAGGTATTTAGGGTAGTAGTCATGTTTTTATTAATTTTTGAGAAAAATGATACCCCTCCATAATTATGTTTTAGAACTATGTGAATGTATATATGTGTGAATATTGTGGATCTTGTTATGATATTAGGATAAGAAACATTATCATCACTAATAAATTACTAACAATTTCATGAACCGAATAAGTAGTAAGTTGTAACATTAACTCTATGCCATGTGTGTGTGAGATGCCACTTATTTCCCTTTGTGTATTCAATTCAGAGCTTGCTAGTTTATTTTTGTCTAGGTTGAAATATAGTAAGTGTAACACCTCAAGTCAGTACCCCAGACAGTATACAGTGCTCATAATCCTGAAGGACCACAAGCTAACCCATGATTGGTACATGCTACAATAACTGAGTAATGGTACTGTGATAATGTAGAAATTTGGCAGAAATTTTCCATAAGGTTCAAAACTGAAAACAAATACGGATTACTAAAATATCTATATGAAATACTCTAGTCTGAAATCCTCTAACTATCTGAATGTTGAGTTGATGGGACAAGCCCCCAACTAACTTCAACTACTGAACTACTGATAAACTAAAGTAATAATTTTTTCCTCGAACTATGAGGACTCACTAATAAGTCTTCTGCTAATAGTCTAGACTGCTAAGTATGGTCAGGAGACTATGCGTCTGAACCTACGGTATAAGAGATCATAGCACAAAGAAAAATATGCGTCAGTACTTTAAATGTACTGGTATGCGAAGTGAGGTAGGCTGATATGTATGGGTTCATATGCATGAACCATAATTGACTGATTAACATGAACATAACTAAATGTGAGTACATGTATGAATACATAAACTGTAACTGCAGTCATGATAACACTAGATACTGCATTGTGAATACTGATTTACTACTATCTGAGTTTACTGATACTGTATTACTAATAACTGGGTGACTGTATCTGACAGTCCTAATTCTATAAAATTGATCTGAGTTATATACTAAGCTGGGAGACTATACTTGATAGTCATAAATCTATAAAACTGAAATGAGTTCTATACAGAGACTAAAACTGAAACTGTGAGAGGTAATCATCTAACCGACATGCCCTTTTCTGAATAGATTGGGGTCCAACCTATAACTCTAGTTGGAAGGGTGTCAGTACCATGCCACGAGTAAAGACAACTGGCGGTGGGGTCATTCCTAGTCTTACGAGTGATCTCTGAGATCAGTTTTAACTAGCGGGTGATCCTTGAGTATGTTAGTCCTATCTAATGGGTGATATCTCATAACCTACACTGGATACGTAGTTCTAGAACTTAGGGATTTCTTTTATGGATCTCAGTCCTATGTAATGGGTGAGCACCCATCCCTAGGTTCGCTCGGTGCTGAATCCTACTCCCAACTGAATAGACGTTGAACTGATTTCTACACTATACTAGGCAGGACTAAACTATTACTGATCATGATAACTGACTGAACTGGACTGAGTTCACTCAGCACTGAACTGATTACTAACTGAATTCTATGAACTGATTGATTTTACTGAGTTCAGAACTGAATACTACTGAGTTCTGAACAGAATACTGAACTAAGACTTAATACTGAGTAATACTCAAACTATTCTATAACGGCTATAGCTCTAGTAAACAACTAGGTTTTTTGGGTATTAAATACCCCCAGGACTCAATAGCATGAAAAGTAGAACACTGCATGAATTTAGTAGCATAATAGTACTTTCTTACTAAAATGCATTCATTTAGGCATTTTGTCAAACACTTGATATACAAGAGCTTGTATACATGCTAACATGATATAATTTCATTACTTAACTCACACGAACAATTCAACAAAACACTTGAAGAGTATAATTTATGCACACGACTATAATACAACATGCAAGCATCATAATCATAATGCCAACTTACAATTTCAAAGAATTTTTTAACATGAAACATATAATAACCCACACATGCCATTTATTTCTCATGAAATTCTAATTAATCTTGGATTCTAAACTCAACTAACATCATAGTCATGAACACAATCAAATTCAATCATTAAATTCATCAAAACTATTTAATTATAGTTCAAAAAGTTTCTTGAACTCCAAGGGTGGAAGGAAACCCTTGGATAAACACTTAAAATACCTTAAAGCTTAAATTCTTGAAGATTGATGAAGTGTTCTTAAGGATTGATCTTGAAATTGATGTCCTAAGGTTTTATTTTTTAGAGAAATTTGAGAGAAAGAATGAATTTTGCCCTAGAAATGACATAATTTCATGCTTTTGGGGCTGAATAGGGGTGGGAAAATGACCCAAATACCCCTCTAGGAGCTCTTTTTAAAGATTGAAAATGTGCCTCAGGATGCACGGGCTACGCGATGGCCAATGCACCACATCGGTTCACTAGAATTTGCACTGGGATATGGAGAAAAATATTCATCGATGTGATGTGCGATGCGGCGCATCGAGATCACGTCAATCCGCTTGTTTGACCTTTCAAATGTGTTTCAAACGAAGTTTGAAAATCTAAAACTTGTTCGGGAACACCCACTAACATTCTTGATCATGATTCAACCTAAAAATTATTAATTTAAGGTCATGATGGTCGTGAAATAGAGTTGGCAACCTACGAAGGATAAAATAATTCTATATGTAAACACTTAGCTAAAATTTCTAAATCTGGGACCTCTTTTCAAGCTTTAATGGACTGAGTTAAGCTTAGAATTTTGTGGGGTATTACAATATCTCCCCCTTGGCAATAATCATCCTCAAATAAGACATACATATCTGATGCATGTAACACCTGACTAAAACTACTGATAAAATGAGTTTTCAAACTGAACATGCATATCTGATGCATGAGTACATGATTGAACTGATTCTGAATGCATGAATGAATATGAAACGGTAATGGATACCACTTTTATAACTGTAACTAAACATGGACTAAGCCAATCTAAGGAAGACTGTTACCTTAAGTTGAGAATACTGTTGAAACTGAGATCATTTACTAAAAATGTATGAATAGGAACATGAAAACATAACTGAGACTAAAATGTGATACATGAACTGAATATCATGAACTCAACTGAGCCCCTTAATACATGGTTTATGGCTGAGATTGGAACTTGACGGTCCATCTATGAGTACCCACTACTCCAAATTGGATTCGTTATGTTAAGAGAAGATGGAAGGTTTAGGTCATGAAAGCTCAGGGGGATTATAGTGAATCTCTCCTTTGGGACATTATGTCCCTAGAAGAACGCTGACTTGGCTGAGACACTGTGGAAAAATGAGATGATAAACAGGGCACCTACGAACTAAATCGTGACTGCATATGGGGGATAAAATTGAGGCATGACACTCGAACTTAGCTAAACTCGCAACCACATGGTTGCTAGATTGGAATCGTTACTTTCATGAGACTTTGGATAGTGTGACTTGATGGAAGGATGGGAAACCCAACCATACGAACATTGTCCGCCTAACTGCTAAACTGAATTACTAGTTTTGCAGACTAACTTATGTTGAAAACTTATATTTAACTAGAGCCTAACTTTGACACTCTTTCTATAGAGTTTTGTAATGCCCTGAGTTTGTACCTCGGATGCTACATGGTACTCATAATCTCGAAGGACCAAAAGCTAACCCATTACTGGTACCTACTATAGTAACTAAATAATACAGTAAATATGCAGAAAGTAGGCTAAAAACTGGCCATAAGGTTAAAATCTAAAATAATTACTGTTTATGGTATCATAATACCAAAAATGAACATCAATATGAAATCTGAACAACTGCCTGAAAATACATTAGTATGAAAAGCCTCTAAACTATCTGAATTGTGGTATGATGGGACAAGCTCCCAACTAACTCCGACTACTGAAAATGAACTGAGATGCTGAAAATAACCGTGTCCTCGATCAATGAGGACTCACCAACTAACTCTGTATGTTGAAAATATGAACTGTTAAGGGTGCTCGGGAGACCATACGTCTGAACCAATGATATAAGACATCATAGAACAAAATAAAGGTATGCGTCAGTACTTTGAATGTATTAGTATGCTCAGTGAGGTAGGATGAACCGCATAGGTTCATATGCATGAACAATACTAATAGAATATCATGTGTATGACTGAATGAGAGTACATGCATGAATATGTAAACTGTACTGAGATCTTAATAACACTAAATACTGAATCTGAATATTGATTAACTGATATCTAAGAATACTGATACTGAATTACTGGTAACTAAATGATTGTATATGATAGTCTTGATTTTGTAGAACTATACTGAGTCCCATACTGAGCTGAGTGACTATGTCTGACAGTCCTAAATCTGCGGAACTGAACTAAGTTCTATACTGAGACTGAATCTAAAACTGAGATTATGGAACGTAATAATCTAACCGACATACCCCCTTCTCTAACTGATTTGGGGTCCAACCTGTAACCCCAGTTGGAAGGGTGTCCATACTTTTCCATGGATAGAGACAAGCTGTAACTTAACTCTCCTCTAATAGGAAGCTCTTTTGTCAACCATTGCTAGTAGAAAAACTCAAATGAGATATATATCAACCCTAGTCTTGTAGGGAGATATCTCAACCTATGCTGGCTACGTAGTTCTAGAATGCAAGGATTGCTTCTAAGGACCACACCCTCTACTGGCAGGTAAGCCCCCATCCTTGGGTTCACTCGTTGGTGAATTCTTCTCCCAACTGAATGGATACTGAACTGATTTATTAGTTTATACTAGGCTTGACTAAACTTTTACTGATTATACTGTTTAACTTAACTGTACTAATTTTACTGAACTAAGATGTATTGAGTCTGAGTTCACTGAATTTTCCTAAGTTCTGTAACTGACTGAATTCTACTGATCGAAGCATGACTGAGTCTACTCTGTAACTGACCATGGCTCTAGACAAGCAGCTAAATTGTCAGGTATTAAATGCCCCCAAGACTCGATAATATAAACTTAAAAGACATGGCATAATCTTGAGACATGGTAACTAACTACTTAGTCATCATTCATTCATTTGGGTATTCAAGCAAACACTTGCATGAGATGAACTTGCATACATGCTAACATGATATAATTTCACTATTCAACTCATATAGACAATTCATCGAACACTTGTGGGGCATAAATATGCACATAATATTAAAACAACATGTATGCATCGTGATTCAATTCTAATTACATAATTCCAAGAGTCTCAACATGAACTCACATGATAAATCACACATATCAATTAATTCTACATGAATCTTGTAATAAATCATAAAATAGAAACCCAATTAAGTAATAATCATGAATACACTTTAATTCAAATTATGAAAAATCATGAAATCAATCTACATAAGCTTTAAAAGAGTTTCATGGACTCCAAGGGTAGAAGGAACCCTTGGATGAACACTTCAAGGGTGGTGAATTTTGGAAAATTAATGTTGGAATCTTGATCCTTGAATTTGAATTTAATTGACCTAAGGTTTTTGTTCTTGAGAAATTTCTGAAAGAATGAATATAACTTTCTAAAAAAGGGCTAAATTTCATGCTATGGGGGCTGAAGGGCGTGGGAAAAAGACTTAATTAACCCTGAGGACGTAGATTTTTAAAGACTATTTACTGAACCATCAACATATATGCTAACATGCCACATCATTGGCATCGATGCAATAGACAACACGCCACATCGAGTTTGCATCGGTTCACTGGAATTGGATGCTGGGAGATAGGGACACTTTTATCAATGCGATAGTTGATGTGACGCATTAAGATCGCGTTGATTCACTGGTTTAGGATTCCAAAGGTGCTTCAAATGAAGTCCTAAAAATTTGAAACTTGTTCGGGAACACCTATTAATATTCCTGATCATGAATTAACTCAAATATCAACATTTAATGAACATAAAAGTTGCGAAATAAGATTGCCAACTTTCGAAGGCTAAAATAATACTAAGTCTAAATAGTTAGCTAGAATTTTCTAATTATGGGAGCCCCTCTTAACAAGCTTAAAGTATTGAATTAATCTAAGAATTTCGTGGGGTCTTACAAGTTCTAGTGGATTTAGGGTGCAAGGAGTCATGGCATGGCTGAATAAAATAGCTTAATAAGAAAATCACATCCTGGCTAAAATTCAGTAATATGAGTAGGGGCCTACGAAACATCATCTAAGATGAAGTGACTAAGCCTATGCACTGCAACTACAAATTTTCAAGCTTAGACATATCCCTTGAATACTCTCTCAACTATACTCTCCACCTTAGTACTGTACATCACCTGAGACTACTAAAAATATTCACATGGGTACTAAGCACGAGTGCATAAACATACTAACTTATCTGATTATCTGAATGGCTGATAGCTAAATACTTGGTCATGTAATATTGAATTTCACTTAGTCTAAACAGATGGACTGGAACTTAGAGTATTATACATATGAGGTAAGGACTGATTGTGTAATATGAGATAATTGAGCTTGAATTCATGAAAGTTGTATTATTTGAGAATGCAAGACCAAGCATATAACATAATTCTAAAATATTCTGTAAATTGAGGTACTGAAATACTGATAACTGAATAACTGATAACTATATGCAATAGTCGAGAAAACTTAAAATTAAACTGAGTTTCTAATCTGCTTACTGGACTAAGACTGTGACTGAGACTGTAACTAAGTTGGTAACTAGACTATACTGGAACCGAATACTGATTTTTGATAACTATGTGATGGAGACTGACATAAATTGAGGATCTGAATAGACACTCACACTTTGAATTTTCTCAACTTCTCATCTGATGAGAAAAAAATTTCCGATTTCCCTCCCTTCATGCACTAAATACAACTTCCTGCTAGCCATTTGCTTGCACACTAACCTGACATTCAAGTCTATCTTAATAACTACAGCCTCATGTAAAATAAGTATGCCATCTCTCATCTCTATATCAATATACTATGTAAAATAAGTATGCACTCGCTCATCATTATATTATTTTATTAGCATCGATGTGATAGCTAACGCGCCACATCAAGTTCACGTTGGTTCACTGGAATTGGATGCTGGGATCTAGGGAAAACTTTATCAATGCTATAGTCGACATGACGTGTTAAGATCATGTTGATTCACTGGTTTAGGATTCCAAAGGTGCTTCAAACGAAGTCCAAAAAATCCAAAACTTGTCTGGGAACACCTATCGATATTCTTGATCATGAATTAAATAAAAAATATCAACATTTAATGGACGTAAAGGTTGAAAAATAAGATTTCCAACTTTAGAAGGCTAAAATAACACTAAGTCTAAATACTTAGCTAGAATTTTCTAAGTCTGGGACCCCCTCTTAACAAGCTTAAAGGATCGAATTAAGCTAAGAATTTCGTGGGGTCTTACAATATCTCCCCCTTGGGAATACTCATTCTTAAATGAGACTGACTAAGCTGAGAATATTGGTAGACTAAACTTACTTTTGGGCATGAATATCCTAAACATAATTATATGACTGACATACTGAATTTCATACTGAACATGCATATCTGATGCATGAGTACATGACTGAGTTGATTAATGAATGCATAACTGGGATTACTGATAAGCTGAGTTTCTCATACTGAACATGCATATCTAATGCATGAATACATAACTGAACTAACTCATGAATATTTGACTGAATATGTAATGGTAAATGATACCAAGTTTGTAATGGAAAATCTGAGTATGAAATTGAATAAATTTAAGGAAAAATTGTTACTTAAACTGAAAAATACTGATGAACCTAAGATCATTTTCAGAGTACGCATGAATGGAAACATGAGAACATGACTGAGACTAGAACGTGATACATTAACTGAACTGATCTCCCTTAAAAACGTGGCTTACGACTGATATTGGAACTTGAGGGTCAACTTATGAGTACCCACTACTCCAAACTAGATTCTCTATGTGAAGAGAATTGGGAGGTTTAGAACATGAAAGCTCAGGGTTATAGTGAATCTCCCCCTTGGGACATTACGTCCCCCAAAGAATACAGACTTGGCTGAGATACTGAGAAAAACTGGGGCAATGCACAAGGCACCTACGAACTGAATATCTGGGGCCTGAAATCGAGACATGATACATGAACTGAGCTAAACACACAACTACCTGGTTGATCCATCTTAGAATGGTTACATTCATGAGACTTCAGATAGTGCGACAAGATGGAAAAATGGAAAACCACACCACACGAGTTTGTTAGTCTGACTACTAAACTGAATTACTAGCTTTACTGTCTAACTCATACTATAAACTTAGGAAGCAAGGAAAGCTTGGCCTTTTCTAAATAATACTTCATAACTAGAATTCTATAATATGAGGTGAGGCCTCCGAATCATCATCTAAGATAGAGTCACTAAGACTTATGCACTGCAACTATAAATTTTCAAGCATAGACATATCCCTTGAATACTCTCTCAACTATACTCTCCACATTAGTACGACACTTAACTTGGGACTAGTGAAAAATATTTGCATGGGCACTGTGCATGAATACATAAGCATACTAACTTATCTTATTAAATAAATGACTGATAGCTGAATACTGGGTCTACAAGACTGAACTGTACTTAGTCTGAATAACTAGACTGAAACTATAGAGTATTATGTATACGAGGTAAGTACTAACTGGGTAATATGAGATAACTGAGTATGAATTCATGAAAGCTGTATTATTTGAGAATGTAAGACCTAGCGTATAATATGGTTTTGAAATATTCTATAAGCTGATGTACTGAAATACTAATAACTGAGCAAGTGATAATTGTATGCTATGGTCGAGAAAACCTGAAACTAAAATGAGTTTCTGATCTGATTACTAGACTGAAACTAATACTATAACTAAGACTATGATTTAGACGGTAACTAGGAATGAACACACTATAAGGCATGAGTGTAGAAGTCATGAGCTGTATGACCTGAGTTTGGAGTTTCCATGTTCATGGAACATGATTCGTACTACTGAGTAAATTTGAACTCCTCATACTAAGAACTAGAAATGCACATAATTCTATGAAAAGTGCATGAATATAAGTTGTATTCATGGAGCTGATATGTAAAGAATGCATAGATATCGTGATGACTGAAGTACAAAACTTTGAACTGAGGTAAAGCCGGGCTCGACATCTTTCCCACCCATTATTTTTCTACACATACTAATATTACTACTGAAATCTAGAAGCCTGACTTCCTGAGATATCATAACCGAACAGTTCTTGTATACCTACCGGGCTATGATAGGCTGACCCATTGGGGTGGAGGCTGAGAAAGGTTTTTTTAATATTTGGTCTGACTTTAAATTTAACTGCTATGCAAAGAGTTACAAGAGACAGAGAATCCCTTAGATCTAATGAAACATAAACATATAAATAGGATGTCTATAACATACCAGTGACCGCATCAGGAGAGATTTCTGAATCTTTCCTAGACTAAAGTGCATAAAGCCTATTTGGGCACTGCCCACTGGAGGAACTGGAAGTTACACCATACTGATTCGGACGATCGAACTGAGCTGAAGGAAGACTGTGATAACTTCATAGACCAGCGTTAGGATAGTCTCATACTCAGTGACCTGAATCACCACATCCTAAATACACATCACTGTCGGCTCTACATATACCCTTATGATTCTTACCACATTCTTCGCAATACGGATTAGTACAAACACCGCTTGCACTACTTTGGGTTTTAGAGCCTGGCGCCCTATCATGAATGTCATTCATGAAACTTGGTACTAGTGTGCTAGCTCAAGATGGAACTGGGGCTAAAAACTTCTGACTAAACCGAGAACGGTTACCACCCTCTAACCTTGGCTTGGCAAAACTAAAGCTACCCATTCTAGCTCTCTTAATTTCTCTCTCTTTCTTTTAAGTTTCTATTCCTTAATTTGTTGAGCATGGACTATAATCCTAGATATGTCCATCTCCCTAATCAAAATTGCAGTCCTCCACTCCTTAACCACTCTACCCAATACCCCAGACATAAATTTACTCATTCGAGATCTATTACCTACCACCACATGAGGAGCATATCTAGCTAATTGAGTAAACTTGTGAGAATACTCTTTCACACTCATACATCCTTGCCTGAGATTGATGAACTCTAACACCTTGGCTTCTTTCATATCTAAAGGGAAGAATCTATCTAAGAAGGCCATAACAAACTCTTCTCATTTTATGGGCTCTGCATCTGCACCCCTGTCTACCTTCCATTGGTTAAACCACGTAAGGGCTACATCTTGTAGTTGATAGGAGGCTAATATAACACTCTCACTAAAAGTCACTCCCTTGATATCTATGACTTTTTGAACCTGATCGAGGAACTCCTGTGGATCATCTTCAGACTTAGAACCTGAAAATAAGGAAGGATTCAATCGGGTGAAGTCCCGAATCCAGGCTGCATCAGTATTATCCATTGGGCTGTCTAGAATAGCAGCTGGATAATCATGTTGAGTTGTGACTGAATTGATTAGAGTATTGAATACAGCCCTGAATTCTGCATGAGAGACGTGCTCGTGTAGGGGATCTACCTGAACAGGCTGAGGTGCTAACTGATTTTTGGTACTTCTTTCTTTAGTCCTTTTGGGAGGTATGTTTTGAAAGAGAAAGGAAGAAGAGGATTAGACTGAGAGTTTTATTGGATCTTATGCTCACTCACACGACATGAATACTGAAAGAAGAGAAACTTTTCCTAAAACATCTCCTAGCCTCACGTCCATAAGTGTGGAACGCAATAAACCAATGCACAAGACTCTACTATATGCAGCTTTCAAACTTCCTAAGAATCTGTTGAAACTTAAGCTCTGATACTAATATTTTAACACCCCGAGTCTGTACCCCGATGCTACATGGTGCTCATAATCCCAAATGACCACAAGCTAACCCATGACTGGTACCTGCTGTAATAACTGATAATAATACAGTAAATATATAAAAAGTAGGCAAAAAACTGGCCATAAGGTTCAAATCTGAAATAATTATTATTTACGGTATCATTATACCAAAACTGAACATCAATACTAAAATTTGAACAACTGTCTGAAAATACTCTAGTCAGAAAGGCCTCTAAACTGTCTGAACTATGGAGTTGATGGGACAATCCCCTAACGAACTCCGAATACTAAAAATAAACTGAGATGCTGAAAATAATCATGTCCTGGATCAATAAGGACTTACCACTAACTCTGTATACTGAGAATCTGAACTGCTAAGGGTGCTCGGGAGACAATGCATCTGAACCTATAATATAAGACATCATAGTGCAAAAGAAAGGTATGCATCAGTACTTTGAATGTACAGCTATGGTCAGTAAGGTATCCTGAAATGCATGGGTTCATATGCATGCACAATACAAACTGAATATCATGTGAATGACTGAATGAGAGTACATACATGAATATGTAAACTGTGCTGAGATCGTAATAACAATGAATACTGAATTTGAATGCTAATTAACTGATATTTGAGTATACTGATACTGAATTACTGGTAACTGAATGACTGTATCTAATAGTCATTATTCTATGGAACTATACTGTGTCCCGTACTGAGCTGAGTGACTGTGTGTGACAGTCTTGAATCTACGGAACTGACTGAGTTTTATACTAAGACTGAATCTAAAAGTGAGACTGTGGGAAGTAATTATCTAACCGACATGCCCCAATTTCTAATTGATTTGGGGTCCAACCTATAACTCTAGTTGGAATGATATCCATACCGTGCCACAGGTAAAGACAAGTTGTAAGGTAACCCTCCTTTTATAGGAAGCTCTTCCGTCAACCCTCGCTGGTAGAAAAACTCAAATGAGATATATATCAACCCTAGTCTTGCAGGAAGATATCTCAACCTACACTGGCTATGTACTTCTGGAATGCAAGGATTGCTTCTAAGGACCACACCTTCTACTAGCAGGTGAGCCCCCATCCTTGGGTTCACTCGGTGCTGAATCCTACTCCTAACTAAATGGACACTGAACTGATTTATTCGTTCATACTAGGCTTGATTGAACTGTTACTGATTGTACTGTTTAACTGAACTGAACTAATTTTATTGAACTGTACTGTACTAATTCTGAGTTCACTGAATTTTTCTATATTTTGTAACTGAATAAATTTTAATGATCAAGACATGACTAATTCTACTCTGTGACTGGCCATGACCCTAGACAAGCAGCTAAATTATTGGGTATTAAATACCCCCAGGACTCGATAACATAAACTTAAAAGACATGGCATAATCTTGAGCTATGGTAACTAACTAATTAGTCATCATTCATTCATTTGGAAATTCATGGAAACACTTGCATGACATGAACTTACATACATGCTAACATGATATGATTTAACTATTCAACTCTCATGGACAAGTCATTAAACACTTGTGGGGCATAATATATGCACATGATATTAAAACAATATGTAGGCATCGTGATTCAATTCCAATTATACAATTCCAAGAGTTTCAACATAAAATAACATGATAAATCACACATATCAATTAACTCTACATGAATCTTGTAATAAATCATGAAATAGAAACCCAATTAAGTAATAATCATGAATACACTTTAATTCAATTCATGGGAAATCATAAAATCACTCTACATGAGCTTTAAAAGAGTTTCTTGGACTCCAAGGGTGGAAGGAACCCTTGGATGAATACTTCACATACCTTAGTTAGTGAATTATGAAAAATTAATGGTGGAATCTTGAGCCGTAAATTTGAATTTAATTTACCTAGGGTTTTTTTTCTTGAGAAATTTGTGAAAGAATGAATATAACTTACTAAAAGAGAGATAAATTTTTTGTTATGGGGGCTGAAGGGCATGAGAAAAAGACTTAATTAACCCTGAGGACTCAGATTTTTAAAAGATTGTAAACTAAACCATCGATGCGCAGGCCGGCACACCACATCATTGGCATCAAAGCAATAGCCTACGTGCCGCATCGAGTTTCCGTCGGTTCACTAGAATTAGACGCTAGAAGCTAGGAAAAACTTTTGTCAATGCGATAGTCGATGTGACGTGTTAAGATTGCATTGATTCACTGGTTTAGGATTCTAAAGGTTCTTCAAATGAAGATTGAAAAATCTAAAACTTATTATGAATTAACTCAAATAACAATATTTAATGGACGTAAAGATTGTCAAATAAGATTACCAAATTTTTAAGGCTAAAATAACCCTAAGTCTGAATACTTGGCTAGAATTTTCTAATTATAGGACCCCCTCTTAACAACCTTAAAGGATTAAATTAAGCTAATAATGTTGTGGGGTCTTACAAATTCTAGTGGCTTTAGGGAGCAAGGAGTCTTGGCATGGCTAAAGAAAATAGATAAATAAGAAAATCACATCCTAGTTAAAATTCTATAATATGAGTCGGGACCTACAAAACATCATCTAAGATGAAGTGACTAAGCCTTATGCACTGCAACTATAAATTTTGAAGCTTATACATATCCTTTGAAGACTCTCTCAACTATACTCCCCACCTTAGTACCGCACATCACCTGAGACTACTAAAAATATTCATATGGGTATTGATCACGAGTGCATAAACATACTAACTTATCTAATTATCTGAATGGTTGATAGCCTAATACTTGGTCATGTAATATTGAACTGCACTTAGTCTGACTAGATGGACTGGAACTGTAGAGTATCATACATGTGAGGTAAGGATTAACTGTGTAACAGGAGATAACTGAGCTTAATTTTATTAAAACTATATTATTTGAGAATGAAAGACCAAGAGTATAACTTGATTCTAAAATATTCTGTAAACTGAGGTATTGAAATACTGATAACTGAATAACTGATAACTGTATGCTATAGTCAAGCAAACTTGAAACTGAACTGAGTTTCTGATCTGATTATTAGATTGAGACTGTGACTGAGACTGTAACTTAGTCAGTAACTAGACTATACTGGAAATGAATACTGAGCTTTGATAGCTACGTGAAGGAGACTGACATAAATCGAGGATCTGAATAGATACTCACCTCTACATTTTCTCAACTTCTCATCTTGCAAGATTTTTTTTTTGATTTCCCTCCCTTCATGCACTAAATAAAACATCCTGCTAGCCATTTATTAGAACATTAACCTAATATTTAAGACTATCTTTATAACTACAGCCTCATGTAAAAGAAGTAGACAATCGCTCATCACTATATCATTTCGTAAGGAGAGTTCACTGGAGGGTTAAAATATGAGGACCTGAAGCATGAAAGAATATTGTACCAAACTCGACACTTATTGTGGCCTGAGGAATAGAATGTCAACATCATGGATTTATCAAGAGATTTAAACTGAGGATATTCATGACATAAATCTGAATCTAGCTAATAATTAGGAGCGTAGCATGAATCTTAGAAACCGAACACACTGTAAGGCATGAGTAGATATCATGATAACTGAAGCACAAAACTTTGCACTCAGCTAAATATGGGTTGGGAATCATTCCCTCCCATTGCTTGTCTACACATACTGACATTACTACTAGAATATGAAGGGCTGAATTTTTGAGATATCATAACCAGACAGATCTTGTATACCCGCCGGGCTATAATAAACTGACCTACTGGGGTGGAGACTGAGAAAGGTTCTGTTAAGGTTTCTGGTTTGACTTTGAAATCAACCGCTATGCGAGGAGTTACAAAAGATAGAGAAGCTCCTGAATCTAGTAAGATAAAATATGTAAATGGGAGATTTGTAACATACCAGTGAATGTATCAGGAGAACTTTCCTGATCTTGTATGGACTTATGTACATAAAGACTATTTTGGAATTGCCTACTGGTGGCACTAGAAGTGGCACCCTGCCGATTCGGGTGACCGTACTGAACTAAAGGACGGTTGGACTGACCCTATTGGCGTAAATCTTTTCCCTTCTTAGCTATTAATCGACAATCCTGCATCCTATGGCCTGGATTACCATATCCAAAATATTTATCACTGCCAACTCTACACGTACCTAGGTGATGTCTACTACATTCTTCACAAAGAAGATGGGTACGACCACTGCTCACACTACCCTGGGTTTTGGATCCTGGAGCCTTATCATGACTGTCATTCCTGAACCTTGGTACTGGTGTACTATATTAGGATAGATCTGGAACTAATGATTTTAGATAAAACTTGGAATGGTTACCGCCCTCTGACTTAGGCTGATTGAAATTAAAACTACCTGTTCTAGCTCTCTTGCTCTCTCTCTCCTTTTTCTTGAACTTTTTCTCCTTAATCTGCTAAGTATGGACTATAATCCTAGATATGTCCATCTTCTTAATTAGCATCATTGTTCTTCACTCTTTAACCACACTATATGACACCCCAGACACGAAGTTACTCATTCTGGACCTATTAGCTGCTACTACATGGGGAGCATACCTAGATAACTGAGTAAACTTGAAGGAATACTCTTTAACACATATATTACCTTGTCTGAGATTGATGAACCCTAACACATTGGCTTCTCTCAGCTCTAACAGAAAGAATCTATCTAGAAAAGTGGTAGAAAACTTTTCCCACTCTATAGGCATTGCATCTGTACCCCTGTCTACCTTTCACTTTTTAAACCACATATGGGCTATATCTTATAGATAATAGGTAGCTAACTCATCACTCTCACTGGAAGTCACTCCCTTAATATCTCTAACTTTCCAAACCTGGTCGAGGAACTACTGTAGATCCTATTCTAACATAGATCCCGTGAAGAAAGGAGGGTTTATTTTGGTGAAGTCCCAAATTCTAGATGCAATAGTATTGGCCACTGGATTGGCCTGAACAACAGTTGTTCGTTCGTTCTGATCTTCTACTGAATTGGTTAGAGTAGTAAATGCAGCTCTGAATTCTGCATGAAAGACAAGCTCGTCCAGGGTATCTTCCTAAATGGGTTGAGGTACTGACTGGTTTTCTATTTTTCTTCTATTGTTCTTTTTGGGAGGCATGTTTTGTAAATAGAAGGAAGAATTGGATTATACTGAGAGTTTAACTTGATCTCTTGCTCACTCGCACGACATGAATACTAAAATAACGGAAACTTTTCCTAAAATATCTCATAGCCACCTGTCCATAAGTGTGTCATGCTACAAACCCATGCATAAGACTCTACTAGATACAATTTTCAGACTTCCTAGGACTCTGTTGAACCTTAAGCTCTGATACCAAGTTTGTAATGCCCTAAATTTATAACCCAGACGCTAAACGATACTCATAATCCCAAAGTACCACAAGCTAACCCATGATTGGTACCTACTATAATAACATAGTAATGATACTATGATAATGCAGAAATTTGGTGAAAATTTTCCATAAGGTTCAAAATTGAAAATAAATACTGAATACTGAATACTAAAATATCTTTCTGAAATACTCTAGTCTGAAAGCCTCTAACTATCTAAAATTGGAGTTGATGGAACAAGCCCCAAACTAACTCCGACTACTAAACTACTTATAAACTGAAGTAATATCTTTATCCTCGAACTATGACGACTCACTAATAAGTCTGTTGCTAAAAGGCTGGACTGCTAAGTATGATCATAAGTCAATGCGTCTGAACCTATGAATTTTGCCCTAGGAATGACATAATTTCGTGCTTTTGGGGCTGAATAGGGGTGGGAAACTAACCCAAATACCCATCTGTACATGATTTTTAAAGACTGAAAACGTGCCTAGTGACGCGCAGGCCAATGCATTGTGTTGTTGGTGACACGATTTCCAATTCACTATATTGAGTCCTCATTGGTTCACTAGAATTTCCACTAGGAGCTAGAGGAAAATATTCATCGACGTGATGGGCGACGCGGTGTGTCGAGATCGCATCGATCCACTAGTTTAAGCTTTCAAATATGTTTTAAATGAATTCTAAAAAATCCAAACTTATCCAGGGACACCCACTAACATTCCTAATCATGATTCAACCTAAAAATAATTACTTTAATGTCATGAGGGTCATGAAATAGAGTCACCAACCTACGAAGGCTAAAATAATTTTAAGTGAAACACTTAGCTAGAATTTCTAAGTCTGGGACCTCTTTTCAAGCTTTAATGGACTGAGTTAAGATTAGAATTTTATGGGGTCTTACAGTAAGTTAGGGAAGGATCATAGGACATTTTTTTTTATTTTAGTCCACTTTTAGCCTAAATGACCTTCCATGTGTAAATTGTATCTGTTGATCCCTAAGTTTGAGCCTTATAGCCTATTTTTCTTGTTTTCACCTTTGACCTTCCTATTTTGTGTTACAGTGAACTTGTTTTGGCCTTGGTCCTCCTTGGACATTGTGCACCTCAATTTAAGTAAATTGCCTAAGTTAAGGATGTCTATCATAGGGGTGCATGATGTAAAGTGGGTATGAAGAAGGCAAAAATAAAAGAAATAAAAAGTAGGGATGGGTGTTGTAGAAAAATCTTAAAAAGAAAAAAAAAGAAAAAGAAAAGAAAAATTGTGAAAAAGTGAAAATGAAAGAATACAAGACTACACCCAACCTAAATATGCTTTAAAATAAGAAGGGAGAAATAAGGGTGAAATAAAAAAGGAAATTTGTTATTAAGTGAGACCCAAAGGATAATGTAGAGCCAAGGAGTCTCAGTCACTTGATATGTCCATATGTACCATACCATCCCCTAAGCCTACATTACAAGCCAAGAAAAAATTTATACTAATCCTAACTTGATTGTCTGAATACTAAGGTAAAGAAAATAAGGACAAGCCTATGGTATTTAATGCATATTGATTGGAACTTCTTTTCAGAATGTGAGTGTCTCTTGACCTTTCCTTCATTAAGATGCATTATTTTATGAGTGAGTGGGAAATATTTGTTGTGAGGGAACATGAGTCATATTGCTAGCTACTTACTTATTTAGGGCAGTGTAACTTGTACATATGCATGGTTGTGTGTTTCTAATGTAATTCCATACTTTGATCCCATTGTTTCACATTGTTGTAATTCATATTTATACATAATTGGTTTTGAAAAATTGAGATAAGGGTGTTATGTTTGGAGAGTAAAGTATTGACTGACTACCTTGAACAACTTAGATTCTCCTAGTTAAAAATCATGTTTTGTTTTGTTTTTTTGCATGAGGACATGCAAACGTTCTAAGTTTAGGGTGTTGATATGCTATGAAAATATAGAACTTTTGTCACTTAAAACTATAAAAATATGCAAGTTTCCAAGGTTGTTTTGTTATATGATGTGTTTTGGGTATGTTTTGAAGGAAATCATATTTTGGATGCTAAGTTCATGAAAAAGATGAAAAAGGTGTTTTTGGCTACTTATGCAAGCAATTATGGATGTTCATAACACTTTCCAGATTGTTTGTGATCAAAACATGAGTGGGAATTGAAGAAGAGATGAAAAATAAATTCCAACACATGCTAAGTCAACATGTGGACAACATGTAGTACATATGGACTGCATGTAGGCAAAGCATGAGTCAGAAGTCCAAATTCTTGATAGATAACGTACAAAAAATTTTTGTTCGGGCACATGTGGTCATTATACATGCCCAACCTTCAAGCCGCATGTGGTGACATATCTAGACATCGACCCTTTTTTCTCATATTTTATTTGGAATTTAATTTTAGGGTTTCCTCATGCACTATAAATACCACTTATGTGTCTTTTAGTAGAAGTTACTCCCTCTTGATACTAACAAACATATTTTGATTTCTAGATTCAATTTTAGTTTTGGAATTCTCTTGTATTGAATGCAGTTGATTATTTTAGTTATGTTTTTTGGTTTTTACTTATGATTATTGTGATTTCATCTTATTCTTTCAATTGTGAATATTGTTGATTACTTCACAATCTTGAGTGGCTAAAACCCCTTAGCTAGGGTTTTGAAAATCCTTACGGATTGACGAATTATGGGAAGTGTTATTGTAGTCCTAAATCGATACCCATGCATGAATTTTATTATCTTCACTAATATTTATCTTAGCAGTTGCAAATGTTAGGATCTCTCCTAGAGTATTTTTACTTACTCCAAAAGAACAAATTTGGAGTTTATTTATCGATCATGCTACTAGGTATTATATAAGTAAGATTGTTAGATATCATCTAATAACTAGAGACTCAAAGGGTAATAGTTTACTGGGATCAATAGAAGGGTTAGTAAGGAGACATCATGAGACTCAAAAGGTAAAGTGTGAAATATTTTTTCTCGGCCAAAAGACTGTAGAAGGTACATAACTTATCGATTCTACATGTAATGTATATGGTTTTTTCAATCAAGCATGATAAACCTATGGAGTTGAGAAGCCAGGGGAAAGACAATCCTAGTGTTCTCTCACAATTGACATCAACAAAAGTTGATAGTTTCTACTAGTTCTATATTGATACTCTAAACTCCTCATTTACTAGTCCAGTTTTGCCTGTTGATTACAACAGTTAAGAGCCATGATTCCACATATTTTCTTGGGATTCGACTCAAACCTTTGTTGGGTTACTAGTGGAGATATAACTTGAACCTTACAATCATTGGCACATGATATTCATCCTTGGCCAATTTGATGGTTGTCCTTGATATTTCAAACCCTAGGAGGATTCTTGTTATTGTTGAGGCGAGGTCTTTGCTTTTTGAGAAGATTCGAGATCATCAGTTTAAGGATAGTAAAATTCACTTCTTTTGTGATCAAGTGTTGAGTAGTAAGTCCAAAAGGAGAACCATAAATTCTGAAGGTGTTTTGATGTTTGATAGACACATTTGTATTTCGACGATTGATGGCTTGATTCAGTTTACTCTGCACGAGCCTCACAACTCTATATATTCTTTTCTCTCGAGTATAACTAATATGTATAGAGATTTTAGGCTAAATTATTAATGCAGTGGTATGAAGGAGATGTGGAGGACTTTATAGCTCGTTGCATTTGTTGTCAGTAAGAGAAGGACTAGCATCAACAACCATGTGGTTTGATTCAGAGATTGCCCATTCCCTGGTGGAAATAGGAGAAAATTATCATGGATTTTGTTAGTGGTTTGCATAACACTTCATATAGTTCCTATGGCATTTGGGTCATTATAGAACAGTTGACCAAGCCAACATATTTCATTACTATTCAAATGTCTTTCAGTGCTAAGAGGTTAGCCCACATCTATATGCATGAGATAGTTTATTTGCATGGTGTGCCCATCTCGATTATTTCAGATCCAGGTTATGTGTTCACTTCGAGATTTTGGAGATATTTTCACAAGGAGTTGTGAAGTAAGGTGGATCTTAATACAATCTTTAATCCTCAAATAGATTGCCAACCCAGGTGGACTATCTAGAAGCTGGAGGATATTCTTCGAACCTATGTTATGGATTTTAAAGGAAGGTAGGAGGTGCACTTAGCCTTGGCAGAGTTTTCTTATAACAATAGTTACCATTCGAGTATTGAGATGGAGACTTTTGAGACTTTATATAGTAGGTTATGTTGTGCTCCGATTGGATGGTTTGAGATTTTTGATATTCGACCTTGCAAAACTGATTTGCTTCAGGAGTCATTGAATAGAGTTAGAGTGATTTGGGATAGGTTGAGAGCAGTGTAGATTAGGCAAAAGGCCTATCAAAACCATAGGCTTCGTATATTGAGATTTGGAGTTGGTGATTAGGTATTCCTTTATTTATTGCCCATGAAAGGTGTGATGAGATTTGAGAGGAAAGGCAAGCTCAACCCAAGATATATTGGAACCTTTGAGATTCTTTGCATATTTTGTGAGGTGGATTATCAGTTAGACTTACCCTCAGATTTTGCTATTTTCTATCTAGTTTTCCATGTTTCTATATTTTGGAGATACATTCTTGATCCATCTGATGTGCTTAGGTAGGACTCAGTCCAGCTTGATGAACGGTTGACCTTAGAGGAGGAGCTAGTGCTCATTTTGGATAGTGATGTCAAACGGTTACACACTAGGGATATTCTTGTAGTTAAGGTTCAGAGGAGGTATTTCACAGTAGAGGAGGCTACTTGGGAGATCAAGAGCAAGATGCATACCCAGTATCTTCACCTATTCAAGACTTCAGGTACATCCTAATCCTTAACTTTTGTGAATGAAAGTTCCTTTAGTTGTGGATATTATAATGTCCCTTTAGGTCATTCCATATTTTCACTTATTTTTTCCGTTAGAGCTTTTCTAATGTTCCCCCAAGTCATTTCTAACTTACTGGGACTAACTTTTTGGTTACCAGGTAATTTATTTGGTTTTAGAGCCAATTACCTGTTTTGAAGTCTTAGCTAGTTCCTAATGGCCACCGGGAAAAAAATTAGTCAAATGACCTCGAATGCCAATTCTGACTATTCTGAACTCCATTAACTGATGTTAGCTAAAGTAGAAGATCAATAAGAAGGGGTCATGATTCTCATGGACCTTGTCCCTAGGAAACTCATCTCAGAAGGAGAAACTTTAGTGGTTTGAAAAAAGTTAATTGTGGGACCTGGTCCTCAGACCTACTTTGGGAACAAGTTTTGAAATAAAAGTAGTGTGCAGAGGCAAAAGCATGATACTAACCTAAACTAATATGTGAATCAATGTCCCTCCATAATATTGGCAATGATAAGGAGACAAGTATCCTTGATAAGGTAGGTGTATATTAGTCTAACTCGGTACCATGCCCTTGCAAGTATAAACCCATAGGAATAGCTTTGGAAGTAGACAAATGTGACTTGCACAAATTTGAAGATTTACTCAAAAGGGCGCCTGGTCACATCACTCAGGTTATTATTACTAAAGGATGCTTTAATACTCATAAAATGTTGTCCAAAAAAGCCATGTATTTTTCCTTCTCTAAATAAAATCCATCAATTGTTTTGCAAAATGAAGAGTCACACGTATTCGGACCAGACATGTCATTTCAAAAAGAACATCTTTTAATGACAACAGTCACCTCTTCAAATTGCTAAATCAGGCAATTTTTCATTCTTGATCTCAACTCATTACTCTTAATCAATTGCTTTCTCTAAGAAAATTGGTCTCTCTCACTCCCAATTCACTCACTAAACCAAATGGCTGATGTTCTTACTTCCTTAAACCCAGTTAAAAATTCCAAAGTAGATAAAACTCAAAAAATCAAATTGAACATACCCAAATTAAACACCTTTATTCTTCAGAAATCAAAACCATGGAAAACATTACTTCGAGTCCCCAACAACAATCTGAGTAATTTCTTCTAACTGAATCTTCCTTAGAAAGTCCAGAACACACAATCAAGTTAGTCTCCATTGAACCATCCTTAACCTTAGAAATTTATGCTTAGAAAATCATGATAGATAATCCAAACCAACTATTTGGGTCACCAATAGAACAAAAAACTTCTCAACCTGAAACTCCCTGTTCTCCTAGAAATTAAAAACTACCTGAAAATTTCCAATTCCCTGGGTCATCTAAGAATTCCAAAAAGCTGAACCCTCTGAAACATAACAAGCACCTGATTCTCCTACACCTTTAGATTCAAACCCTATTTTTGCATAGTTATTTGGCGAAGAAATTCAAATTAAAAGGGTTGATCTTTCTTACAATAAGAATGGGTAGATAAGAATTTACTTCTTCTTTCATATGACACCAATGAGTTGAATTAATGGAGAAGAACAGAAAGTAAGTGATAAGAATGGAGTGAATGAGGGAAAACACATATTGTTACCTCCGAATAAATAGGATGAGAAGGATGAGGATGAATTACCTCGAAGATGGTTGATAAAGAACCTAAGAGGAAGTATAGGTAAGGAGAAAGTGGTAGACTTTGAGGTAAAAGTGACTAGATCCTATTTTAAAAGATGATATGAAAAGAAAATGTTGGAAAAATCAATGAAGGCTAACAAAATTTCAACCATAAAAACAAAAAGGCTCAGGGAATCTATTGTAGTAGAGGAGAAAGAAAATATTAAAGTTGTGTAGGTTGAAATAGTGCGTACATTGACTTAGGATTTGCTATTGCTATCGAGGAAAGAAGAAAGGAAGTTTATGTTGCTGAAAGGACTATGCCCTCTAAGTCAAAGTCTTGTAGCCCTGATGGAATGAGGAAGAAACACATAGCTGTCAAGAAAAGGAAAGACTATGAGGGACCTGGTCTGAAGAAGAGAAAAATTATGATTGAAAAGGAAGAGGCAAGTAGTGAGACCAAGAGAAGCAGCAAGGAAGAAGAGATAAAAGATTTGGCTAGATAATGAAAGTATAAATGATGATGACACGAAAGGTTCTTTAAGGAAGAACTTTTAATCCCAAGATATAGGAAAATCTTGGAATGATGGAGTTGGTTGATTATGTCAAACACCATGGTTGGCTGCACTTATTTGAAAAATCAACTCCCATAGTGTTTAAAAATAAGGTTAGAGAATTTTATTATCCCATGGAATTCTCAAAATATGGGTTATGTTTGAATACCTAAGAGTAAGGAAATCCTATCAAACTGGATGAAGAGACATTAGGAAGGATCTTGGATATACCTATTATAAGTGTAAGAGCTACGGTAAAGCAACAACCTATAATTGAGTTTATGATTAATATCTCAAAAGTGAAAGGGACCTCAACAACTGAAATGAAAAATAAATTTTTAATTAGTGATTTTCAGCTCGTACTTAAGTTCATTAACATGGTTTTATTGCCTAGATTTGAGAAAAGACCATAGCATCAGTTGTTTACCTATTTTTGATTGAGTGCTTGAGAAAATTTGAACTATTAAGTCTGTTTGCTCTAATGATAGAGAATACGAACAAAGTGGTTCAAGATAAAGAAGGAACACATGGGATGCCATATATTTATTTCTTAAATAAAGTGTTTGAGCATTTATCTAAGGTTGGAACTAAGGGAACACCAGGAATAGCCAAGTAGATGTTCTTTCTGACAACTCTAGTAGAAAATGAATGTGTTGAAGGCTAGGCTGGAATAGTGTCTCAAGTGTCTGAGTTACTGGATGCTCAAGAAAATTTGGGTAGGGAAATAGAGGAATTAAGAATCAAGTTAGCTAGAACGGATGTTTAAATAGTTCACCTAAAGCTACATAATCAAATGTTATCTTCTAAAGAACTAGGTGCCACTAAAGAACTTGTAACTGAAAATTTAAAGCTCCAAGAAAACGTGGTAGAACTGATTTATGAAGCTTAAGGATTGAATTCTTAAGTGAAGGTCCTCACCAAATAGTTGTTGGATGCCGACAATGATGAAAATGCAAGAATGGAGATACTTATTAAGTCCCTTTCCCCCAATTCTCCATCTACCTAAACCCTATTATCTCTATTCCCTCATCAACCTTGTGTCAGTTTTATATAATGGTTCTCATGCTGGTTTTTTAAGATAGTTTTTTTATATGTTGATTATTTTTGCTTATTGTACTGGTACTGACTTTCATGAATAAATTAATCTTGTTTTGTGTAATATATTTGTTCCTTTTGCAAACTATTCTTCTTTTTAGTGTTTCCCCAGTAGCCATAAGTTAACTAACATGATCTTATTTCACTCTTGGTTTACTGTTATTACTTTTTAATAATGCCAAAAGGTGGAATACTGAATTCATGTGTTAAGGACAAGGTGTGTGTGCTTAAGGTATTTACTGATGACTGATGATATTAGGGACCAGGTAAGAGGTACCAGGTACACATGTATGATGACGTGTTTTAGGAAAAGATCTAGAGGCATAGTGAAAAGGGAAAGTATTGACAAGGGGAAGTATATAAATTGCACTAAATGGATAATTGAGCATGAAAAAAGGGGGAAGTAATTGAATCTTGATAGAAATTGACAACAAGGGAATAGGTCACAAAGTTATGAAAGCAAAGTTTTGCATAATCGGGTATACATCCATCTTCAGTAGTGGTAATTACATTGATTTAATGTGATGAATGAGCATGAGCAGTGACCCTCAAAACTGTGTGGTTGTTTTTTCATCATCAAAAAGGGGGAAATTGTTATATTTTGTTTTGATAATAGGAAATTGACTATAAGGGACCAGGTCCTCGGATGTTTAAGGCTACAGTACAGCTGGAATACGGCTATACAATTTCATCCCCTAGTATAACAAACTTTACATATGCTTCTTGTACTATTGAGGACACCTGGTTCTATGGCATTTCAACCCTAACCACTGCTAAACTATAAAGGGAAAAGAATGCTTCTCTATCAAGTAGTTTTTACAAATTTAAAATCTAAGAGATAAAGAGAGAAAGAGGCAAAAACTTCAATTTTAACATTGTTCAAGCTTTTAGCGGTATGTGTGTGATAAAATACAAAGTATTCTTGAGTGAAGCTTCATTGGTAACTAAATTACTCAGTCTATAAGAGTAATGTTCTTTTTTTTCTTTGGTTAGAGAATGCTTAGGTAAAGTTGCCAAAGTTTGATACTGATTAGAGTTAATCAGTATTGATGAGTCTTGGAAGAGTTGTCAAGTTGAGCTTATAGTAGAGTTGTTACAAGCTAGATAAACCTAGAGTTAGGTTCAAGTCGATTCTATAATCAAGAGGTTAGTTATAGTGGATTTTGGAGAGGTTGTGAGGGTAAGCCATGATTTTTCCTCCTTTAAGAAAGGGGTTTTCCACATTAAATCTTGTGTCCTTTACTCTTCCTACAATGTATTGTGTTCCTGGTTTCTTTATTGTGCTTTTGCTTGTGATTAACTTTAAGGGACCTGTTTCTTTACAGTATGGTGCAACCCCCATGGTTTCAACATAAGGTTGTAATACTATGAACATCAATCATGTCTACAACCTTCTTCATTGAGCCTCTTGAGGCATCTCCATGACAATATGGATTTCCTTCAGCAATCCAGTTCAACAAGGTGTATATCTCATCATATGTCTTTTCCAATGCTTGACCACCCCAACTGAATCTATCAAAATTTTCATGTTATGGTCAAGTGACTCAATAAAGGTGTGATCTAGTACCTCATTGGACTACTGAAGATGTGGATAGTATCAAAGAAGAGCTTTAAACCTCTCCCAAGCATGATACTGGTTTTCATCTAGCCTCTGTTGAAAGCTCAAAATCTTACTGAAAAGTCTCTCAGTCTTGACAGATGGAAAAAAGCAGATGAGGAACTTTTGGGCTAAGTCTTACCAAGTTGTGATTGAACCTGCTGGCTCAACGTTCAACCATTTTTTTGCTTCCACCAATAGTGAAAAGGGGAAAACTATCAGCCTCACATAGTCAGTTTACACATACGTAGGGGTGAATAAGCCACTGATCTCCAAAAAGTTCTGCAAGTAAACTTGTGGATCTTCATGTGAAATCCCGGTGAACTGTCCACTACGAAAAAATTGTTGTACCAGTTCTATTTTAGTTCATATCTATCTCGAGGAGTCTATTTTTGAATGACGGAGGTCAAATTATTTGCAAGTGGGATTGCTACTTGGAGAACTGTCCTGTGGGTTGGTGGATATTCATCCATGGGAGTAAGAATATCTTCTTCTTTATTGATTTGCTGAATGCGGCAGAGAAGGACTGCTCCTCTCCCCCTTTGGGGTAAGCGTTGTTCAAGATTAGAGTCGGGCTCAACCAACTCCCTATCCATTGCCATCTTAGTAGTCTGTTAACTTGTGCATGTAAATTCAAAACCAAGACGAAGTGAAAATCACCAAAGAAATCCTAAAAGTAAACTAAATTTAAAGTAGTTTACAATTTACAAGTCCCCGACAACAGCGTAAAAACTTGTTGCGCCCAAGTGAACATGCAAGTGGTCTCACCAAGTAATATAGAGGCCTTATAAAAAGATGAATATCAATCCCATGGGGACTTATGTTAACAACTATCTAATTAAAGTTCGACTTTTAAGATTAAATTGGTGCAAAGGTAGCTAAAAAAGTTTGGAAGTTATAACTAACTATAAACTAAAATAATGTGGGAAATTAAAGTTATTGAAAAATAAATGGGGAGAAATATAGGATTAAGGTTCTATGAACAATCATACAATGTTACTGAACTTCACTGGTTATGTTACTTATCTTGGTTGTTGATTCGTGGGGTTGATATTATGATTATGGCCTTTCGAGCCTCTAATCACCTATCTAACTTAGACCCACAACTACGTCGTTAAGTAGGGATGTGAGAACTAAGTTAAATGCATTCATATTTCATACCGTAAGTGAACCAAATAGGTCAGGTAGGTATATTTCTATCCTAAATTCCAATTATAACTTTATGCTATAGAAGATTACAATCCTATTTTATTTACCCCACGTTTTATCCTCTTCTTCCTCATTTTGGACTAACAAGATGACAATGGATGTATTATAAGGGTCAAAAATACTTAAAATAGTAATAAAAAGGATAAATAAACAACTAAATATGATGAATAATTAATACCAAATCAATTCATAACAAGAGTAATCATGTTGTTGGCCTTAAACCCGTAAAAGGGTTTACTGTCGCTCATGGACATAACCATACCACATTGATTGAATACATGTTAAACTCCATAAAAAAAATTAATGGAATAAAAAACCTAATTTATGTGTTTTACACCCTCCATTAAAGTTTCAAGGTCATCCAAGGTGTGTAACATAATGTTTTAGGGTCCTATTTACAGGAGGACACAAGCTGCCGATTTGAACTTACCAACATGCCATGGACCTTATCGTGGTTCCTAGGGTATATGGCATGAAAATATCGAGGTGAAAAAATGATTTAGGATGCTCCCAAGTTCTTGGAATATACCCTAACGTGGTGGTTAAGGTCCATGTCACGCCAATGACCCCAAAACATCCATTTTTTCTCAAGTCTTGTACCATGCTTTTGTCAATCCATTCCAAGCCTTGTGGTGATGTTTTAAATTAATTTAAATATTTTTTATCATCCATATATCCTCATGATAAAATCACCATTCATCCTATAGAATGAAACACAATGAGTTAGATCTCAAAACGAGATATAATCCAAGACGATGAACTAGAAACTTAAGCTAATTATACTAGCTTTTGTCTTTTGATATTTAGCTTAGTGTTTTGTTTAATGGATTGTTTCAATTGAACTTAAACATGATAAAAAATTTATTCCACACATAGTGACACAATCATACCCATAGTAACTCATTACAGATACTAGAAACCATTGAGAACAACTAGAACAACACATAGCTCAAGCTAGTAACACTAGTTTTCTCGTCTAAACTCTAAGTGACCAAATTGATTCAAAACTTGTTTGAAACACACCTTAAACATTGAAGTCAAGTATTTTAACACTTAAATTCTCAATTATATCATTAAAAATTCATGAATCACAAAAGAAGTCCTCTAAATAAGGGTAAACAAGCATACATAAGGACACTGAGGTGCATAAATTCACCTCAGATCAGTAGATAATCATCCCAACTACCCTTGAAATCAATCACGCATTCTCTAAAAATATCCTCTATGGTCTGAATGGTCTTCTCTTCTTGACCATCGGTCTGTAGATGAAAAGTTCTACTGTGATGAACTTTGTTACCATTTTCCTTCTGGAAATCCTTCAAAAATCTAGTGGTAAACTGAGTACTTCTATCTGAAATGATAGTTAAGAGGACTCTATGTAATCACACCAAATCCTTTAGGTATAGCTTAGTATAGTCCTCCACTGAATTTGAAGTGTTAATGAGAAAAAAATAGGTTGACTTTGTCATTTTGTCCACAATAATCCAAATAGAATCATGTTGTTAACGAGTACGAGGAAAACCTATAACAAATTCCATGTTCACTACCTCCCACTTCCAAGTAGGACTACTGATGTCCTGTAGCATGACACTATGTCTCTAGTGATGAACCTTAACCAGCTATCAATTCAAACACTTAGCCACAAATTTCACAATATCTTTTTTCATACTATTCCACCAATAAACTTCTCATAGATATCGGTGCATATTAGTGGCTCCTAGGTGAATATAATAAAAAGAACCACGATCCTCCACTAATATTCATAGTCTTAATTTATCTACATATGAAACACTAAGTTTTCCCTATTAGTGAAGAACACCATCTCCTCCTTGGGTGATAACCTCAACCTCTTAACTTTTGAATGTTGTTTTCAATTTATGCACAATAGAATTACGCTCTTGTTTTTTCTTAACCTCGGTTACCAATGAGGATTCCAAACCATTATGTACCAAAATACTACCTTCGGCTGAGCCAACCAACCAAACTCCTAATTTGGCCAACCACTCATAGATAATCTACTAAGAGTGTAGGCTATCACATTGGGCTTACTCAAATGGTACAAAACACTCTTATCATAATCCTTTAGTAGCTTTAGCCATCTTCTCTAATGGAGATTCAAATCTTTTTGAATGAACACATACTGAGAAGAATCTTTTTGAATGAACACATACTGAGAAGAATCTTTTGATTAGTGAACACAAGAGGTAATGTCTTAAAATCTTTAAGAAAAAGACAATTATTGTCTACTCTAGATCATGAGTTGGGTAATTCTTCTCGTGAGGCTTGAGCTGCCTAGAGGCATATGCTATAAATTTCCCCATTGCATAAACAAACATCCAAGTCTAACCATGGAAGAATCACAATAAACCATATGGGTAAAATCAAAATCAAAGCGGTAGTGAGTCGAGTCTTCAACTCCTAAAAACATTTCCCGTAAGAATTAGACCACTAAAATTTAACTTTCTTCTAAGTCAACTTGGATATGGGATAAGAAATAAAGAAAAATCCCTTAAAAATCATTTGTAGTAGGCTTCCATACTCGAGAAACTCCTGATATCTATTGGAGATTTCGGTCTAGGCCAGTTCCTTACTTCTTTGTTCTTTTGAGGACTTACCAAAATGCCTTCAATGAAAATAATATGAGCAAGGAAGGTTAATGATTTCAACAAAAATTCACACTTTTTAAATTTGGCGAATAGGTAGAGATCATTAGGAGTCTGCAAGACAATCCTTAGATAATCTGCGTGTTTATCCTAATTCTACGAGTAAATGAGGTTGTAATATATGAAGACTATGACGAACTTGTCAAAGTAATGCTTGAATACCATATTAACCAGGTCTATAAAATCTGTAGGATTATTCGTAAGTCCAGAATACATAACCAAAAATTCAAAGTGAGCATATTAAGTTTCAAAGGCTAACTTTTAAATGTCACATTCTCTTACTCTAAGTCAATAATAGCCTGATCTGAGGTCTATCTTAGAGAAGCAACTTGCACCCTAAATTTCATCGAACATGTCATCAATCCTGTAGATGGGATACTTATTTTTTATTGTGAACTTGTTCAACTAATGATAGTGGATGGATATTCTTAGAGAATTTTCTTTCTTGTGCATGAAAAAACATGAGCACCCCATGGAGAGCCTCTGGTTCTGATGAAACCCTTGTCTAGGAGTTCTTCAATTATTCATTTAGTTCTTTAAGCTTGACTGGAGCCATTTTGTAAGGAGGAGTTTAAATAAGTTGGGCAGCTGGAAGGAGATCTATTTAAAAGTTAGTTTCCCTTTCAAGAGGAACTATAACTAGATATTCTGGAAATACTTCATGGAAATTATTTTCCACTGGAACCAACCCAAGAGTTAGGGTTTCAGATTTTGAATCCTTAATCCAATCAAGATAAATATACACCCTTTAGAGATCAATTTTCTATCCTTAAGGTAAGAGATAAGCTGACGTATAGGCACTGAGGTACTACCCCTCCATTCTATGACTGGCTTATTTTGAAAACAAAACTGGACAACTCTTTTTATACGGTCAACTAAGTCATAGCAAGAGTGAAACCAATTCATACCAAGAATGACACTAAAATATACTATGTCTAACTCTACGAGATTAACTGAGGTGACTTTTTAGGAAATAGAAATTTGGCAATTTTCGTATACTTGTTATCTATAACTGAGTCATCAACTAGAGTAGAGACCTTGAAAGGTTCTAAAAGAATTTTGAAACTGACATCGAAGTTTACCGCTATATAGGGAGTTACAAAAGAAAGTGTAGCTCCAGGATCTAATAATGCATAAAAATGAAAAAGGAAAACTAATAACATGACTACATAAGAAAAACCCTCCTTATATTGTTGAGTCTGAAGGGCATAGAACCTATTCTAATGCTATATACAAACTACACCAGATGAGGCACCCTACTGAGTAGGGAGACCTGTGAGAGATGCTAAAGAATTAGACTAGCTTTGTTGATAGGCATCCCTACCATTTTGAGAAGACACTAGACATTACCTAAATATGTGGCTTGGCTTGCCACACCCAAAGCACCCACACTACCAGCCGTACACTGACCCTTATGGTTCTTACCACCACTACTAGAAATTATACCTATGGTAACAGTTGAAAAAATGTTAGAATAGACATCAAAACTTTTGCCATAACTCTACCATAACGGTTCAACAAGCATCCCATAGGTGGGCGTTGCGATATATATATGGCAACAGTTTCTGCAATGGTTGTCTAAATCGTCGCCATAGGTCAAGCTATGGCGATGGTTATTTTTTGACTTATTGAGACGCCTATTTTCATCTATTGCAATAGTTACTAACCGTTACAATAGAATCTATTGCAATGACATTAAACTATTGCAACAACACTTATTGCGATGCTTTTGTTGTTCTATTGCAATGCTTTTTGAGTACCTATTACAACTATTTCATTACTTCTTTGGACGCCAATTTTATCTATTGCAATGGTTACTAAGCGTTGCAATAGATTCTATTGCAACAACATTGAACCGTTGCAATAGAATCTATTGCGACGCTTTTGTTTTCTGTTGCAACGCTTTTTGACTACCTATTGCAATGGTTTATTAATCTATTGCAACGATTGTTGCCATATGTTATTAAATTGAAACGATTTATATAAATAGTCACTCATATTAACTAAAATTTTTATTTACATACATAATAAATTATAACACAATATATACATATCACAAAACAAAATCATTCATTACTGATCTCATAATTCAAAATATGCAACAATCTAGTAATTTAAACCAACAAGCAAAATGTAATCAAGTCCAAAGGAAGAAAATAAAAAGAAAGGTATAATCTTTAGACCATCTAATTGAGAAATGCAGCCCAATTTGCCAGCCAATATCCACAAACACCAGGAGCATCTGGCACTGTATAAGTTTGGTACTCTGAATATTTGGTCATTGAGATAGAATTAACCTACTTCTTAATATTCAAATCTGCATGGATTCTGAGTGTTCAAGGTCCACGATGCTTCCAAAAATAGAAACAACCCTATTATTGATCAACGAGGATCATTCCCCTACCCTTGGATGTATCAATATCCTCTATCATGGCTACTAACTCATCCATCTCGGGCTGCTTATCACGATTAGCATCCTAACATCATTTTATTACATTAGCAAGAGAACTTAGGCAACATCTGGGAATTTCTGGCCTCAAATTCTGTGTGATAGATCATAAAACATAATAAACAAAGGGAGATCGAAACAAAAAAAGAAATATTAAATGTCTTTATTTTCTGACAAGCTTAAGCTAATACAAGAGGAAAATATATATGTTCTTCTCTTTCTGTGATCTATATTCTTTATATGCTTGGAAACATCTCTAATTGTGTTTCTTTGGAAAATCCATGAAGTGGTAAACTGAGAGACTTTACCTGGCGAACCACGACTGAAGTCACTTCTAAGAAACTGAGATCAGTATATGGCTTGTCACAACAGTATATCTCCCACAAACATATGCCAAAACTGTACATGTAGCATTTTTTGTTGTATTGGTTGCAATTAAGAACCTGCAGTTTAAGCATACACATTAACAATGCTCGACTTCATATATAGTAATGCAGTCCTTATTCTTGGATCTTATCATCCAAACCTACTCAAATTTTAAATCACACTTTCATTAAATATTTGATAATGGTACATATACTCCTTAATCTTTACTATTCTTCTTCCTGGAGTGGTAAAACAAGATTAGACGAAAAATAAATCAAAATGTTGAGGAAAATATTTAATATAGAGGATTAACACAATAAGATTCATTTTATGAGGGATCAATAGATAAACAAGTTTAAGTGCACAACAGGTACATTGAGATGGCAAGAAAATATGTCTTTCTACTTTAGAAGTGATTAGCATAAAACCTAATGGACAACGAACAAGAAGACAGACATAAAAATCTATAGGTAAGAAAGGTAAATCCTACTCCAGTTCAAATGTGTACCTCAGGAGCCATATAGATAAGATTTCTGGTTCCCCTCCGCCCTTCCCATCATATCATTAGGATTAGAGGCCTCAACTTATCCAACCCCAAAGTCCGCAATATTTACTTTACGTGTCTTGTTCAATAGCATATTCTCCGTCTTGACATCTCTATGCACAATCTTCTAAGAGTGAATATAACTTAACCTACAAGTTCAATTGATTGACCTGGTTCAGATAAAGGACAGATCCTAGATAAAGGTGCTAAAAATAGCAAAATAAGTGGGAGAAGATGTAATAGAACTTATGCGGCACGTAAAATGGTAATTCAACAGAAAAAGTCTTGATAACTAGATAATTGCGATTGCATGATGTAATAGAACTTCATCCATAGGTAAAATGGCACCCCATTAGCACAAGTCCTGACAATTAAACAACTGAGATTGCATTTTTGATGATAAGTTAAAATCTGGGCCACAATGGTTCCAAAGTACATGTACGACAAAACAAATGTATTAGAGAGAAAAGACAAACCCCAAGGTCTTATAAGGTTTGTTCGTCCGAAGTCTAGCTGAAGAGCTCGCAGCTTGCACCATTTGCTCTAGTGCATATGTTCTCAAGTACACCCACATCTGAAAATTTTCAGTTAGAGAGTAGACTCATTTTTTATATTAAGCAGATATGATTTTAAGTATTTTTACTTACTCCAAAATTATTTTGAGCTGAACTTCAAGATCCTTCTAAAGATCAATTTTTTTCCCTGAAGGAAAAAAGTTTCTAGAACAAATGGACCCAATACTTACTAAAATAGCTCTTTGGAGGTGTCTAAAATTCTAGTCAGTTCACATCTCCATTTTGACATTCTTCAGACTATAATAAAGATTACATACACTGGACACTACAACAAAATCCTAACAATATAATGTACACATGACCTATGAAGATCAAAAACAGTTTGACTAAATTGTCAAACTTGAAGGAATTTTGAAGATTTTTCCCAAGAAAGACAGAACCACAGAAAGAGGATAAAAGAAATCTTACTCTCAAACACATCATGTGAAGAAAAGCCAAAGTGGAAGCAGTCTCTGACACTGGAGGTACAACAATCCTCGAGGGAAATTGAGCATTTGGTGAGGTTGATATTACATCAATACCAGCTGCCTTTTTAGCATCTTTAGGAGCAGCATCTGACACATCTGGAAGTTCTGCCTCTTCAGCGGCCTGAGAAAATGCAATAACCTGGTTATTGCTGACTTTAAAAATATTAAATAGGGGGGCGGGCATCCAATAACTATAGATTCCATGGAAGAATGTCACTGTTAAAAGGAGACCTAGAATTCTTAACTAAGTAGCTTTTTGTGACTCAGATATTTTTTTTACTTCAGTAAGAACCTAAGACCAAGGTTCAAAGGTCAGGTTACTGATTTAGAATGTATAATTGGCACATATACATATAATTATGCATATGGGTTATCAAAAAGCTACATAAGAAGTATGACATGCAATTAAACATGGGGTGGAGTCTAAATCTCATCAAGGAGGGCATTTATTTTGAAAAGGCACAAGGATAATAAGTAATAGTATGCACAAACCTCTGCATCCCTATGTTCTTGCAGCTTTGTTTGCGAGAGCACCATCGATAATGAACGTATTCTCTCAATATCTTGAGAGACGCTGTAAGGATCCTATAGTATTGTAAGAAAAAAGTTAGAGATACCACAAGAAACTAAAATTTATAAAATAAAACACCAGTTAGAGGAGATAAGTTAGAGAACAAAGCAGGGCAAGGAGATGATATTGCTCCAAAGAAGTAAATCAGAAAGGAAAATAATCCTCAATTGAGTAAACCACAAATGATGACTGACCTTAACAAGGGGATGTAATAACATCGTTAGGAGAAGGAGCCCTAGAAATTGTAATAGCACGAGATACTACATGGGACGAGGTCCAAAACCATCATCAAAATCAAAAGATATTTGAAGTTATTAATCATATAAAGCGTAGAAGCTAAATTAGTTTAAGCAATTGATAAACAATGAGATATTGCAGAATACCACTGCAGTAGTGGTCCTTCAGTTCCTCAACTATACGATTTGAAGGGAACCTATCAGCTATTATAACGAAACGGAGATCAAATCTCTTGCACAGATCAAATAATTGATTTGTCTCTTCCTTGGTCCATGACTAACACATAAGAATAAGTAAGTGAGCTCACAGGTATATAAAGAATTGAAGAAACAATAACTTATCCTTCCAATGACATAAGCATCTATCTAGACAAGGGTGAATGCATGGAATTACAAGAACAATCCAAGACCAGTTCTCAACAAAGATAAAATGTAAATTGTTTAAGGATTTTCAACAAAGATAAAGTACAAATATCGGTAGCAAGATACTTCATATCACGTGAGGCAATTGAAAGATTTCTATAAAAGCTACAAAATAAATATTTCCTTTGGTAATTACATAACATGATATTATCAGTCATCCAATAAATCATTATAGAATATGAATAGTCATTCAATAAATAACTATAGTTAGGGTGTTATTACAAGATTCTAATAGAGTTTAAAGTTCAACTCAAAGAAAGATAAAGATGACGATTATTGATATTACCTCATTCCAAGCGGATAACACATCTAACTTTGGATACTATTTTGATACTTACAGGGTTGGACAAGTACTTCTCATATTTCTCATCAGTTTACTCAAGCACATCCACTGACTACATCCAACAGATAGCAGATTTAACACCATATATAGAAGAAGACTCATGAACAAGAAGAATCCTTAATATACCTTATTATACCTTATTATACTTGGCAAACGAATATTCACCTATAGGCGGAACACCATTAACAACTCTGACCTGGGATTTATTGTAACCAGATTCAAGATCACTAGAAAAACATACCCAATGATAAAGCTGTAAGTTATCTTTTCTAGCAGAACTTGTGAAAGGAAGCCATTGCCACATAATTTGAATAGAAAATCAGAAGAATTTATTAACTTCTCTTAACATCAAGAAGAAGTTAGAAATCAGCAAAATAAAAACTTTGTTAAGGTACTAAACAAAGACGATGCCCAAATCACCTACTATTGTAAATAAGTTGTGAGGATTTGCAATTACCTTGAACTACACATCAACTTAGTTCCTAAATCAATTACAATAAATTAGAGATTATGCTGAAATGCTCATTGTCTTGTTGCTATTCCATTCTGGAGAGAAGATAGGAAGATTTTCTCTGTGCTACATATGAGGCGGAGAAAGATTCAATTGATCTTTTAGTGAATAAAATTGCTTTCCATTTTGGTCTAACTTCTTTTTATTCTTCATCCAACATAGTTTTTAAAATCTAAATATTCTAAAGTTTAAATATACTTTAAGTGAATTGGTCTTGTATTGATCCTACTCTATTCAGGTTCAGTATGCAGAGCTTTCGTTATACTATCATTTAATTATTTTACAATGCAGGAGATCCAACTAACAATTCTACCCAACATCAAGATGCACACATGAGGGATATTGACGGCTCAAGTACATAAATAAAAATGTCTCTTATACAATAGTTTAAACGTTAAGATGAGGCAGTACTCTAAACACTACGAATTTGAAAGAACAAACAATAATATCTTACAAGCTCTAAACATGTTCTACATACTATAAGTTGAAGAGGTTTCACGTCACCTTGGTTACATTAGGATGGGTAAAGTTTATGCCACACTAAAACTTCTTGAGTAAACGCTGCCCGTAGTGACGCTATTTCAGCTTCCATCTTGTGGCCCTCTTCCCCCCAGTCTAGTAGTTTAACTACTCATCACAAAATAACTCACATATTAACTAAAAGTTTCTTTAGTCTTTTTTTTTACCTTTAACTAGTGCCAAACTTTGTAAATTGAATCAGGAAAATAGCAAGTCTGGACAATGTTAATTCCCTGTAGCAGTGAAAATGACCATAAAACTAACACCAAAATAATAATAATAAAAAAGAATTACTAACATTAATATAGAGAGAATAGGAAAATGAGATCCAGAATTGTAGATGTCATGCATTAATTTTGGATTACTTTAATAACTTAAATGAGTATCAGATTGTACCACATAAAAGTATAGAAATACAACAACAAATTCAACACACAACCTAGTTAATGTCGTCATCTACAACTTGCATGATATTCAACTCACACCCGTGCCTTTATTCACAGATTGCATACCAAAAAGTTCAAATTTACTAACTAGTATTCTATAAAATCCAAATCACTCTACCCTCAAACACCAATTAAAAAAAAAAGGCAGTCTGGTAGACTAAAACTACTGCTATGCATAGGACCGAGAAAAGACCAAACAAGAAAGGGGGTCTATTGTACACAGTCTTGCCTTGCATTTATGCAAGAGGTTGTTTCCACGGTTCGAACCCAAGATCTCCAGAGAAAATTTTGAATGAAACAAGAGGTACTATCATTATTCCAGTAGCCTAGAGGAACCCCACAAGATTAAAATTGAACCCCACAAGACTAAAGATGGTCCTTAATCTAATCATGCTGAACCAGTGATCTAGTTCCAAGGTTTTAAGTTCAAAAGAAAACGTATGAACCTTTTAACTAAATGACATATAATTTAGATCAAATCAACAAATGACAGTGAAACTTCTTCACTTAGTTTCCCCTCAAAGCATCAAAATACATGGCTAAAGTGAGATCTTTCTTTCTTGGGCCAGTAAACCTACTCTTTCTTCTATCTTCTAAACTACCCTACAGACTCACTCTACCAAATAGAGTTTTGTAGTTATGCTAACAAAAAAATCTATTTTCATGCCAGATTGACCCTGAGATAATACAAAGAATGCTTGTGAATTGAACAAATTATTGAGGTGAGTGAAAGCATAAGAAATTCTAGCAAAAATAGTTCTCCAAAAATTACATGAGCTTCTTTTGTTTAATAAGGACCCATCTGACAGGAAATTATCATACGTTTTCTATTATTGAACCAAAGTACATCAACAATAGAAAAAACATTCCTGGTATCAATGAAATCAACCTTGCATATAACTCTCATATACTGATCAACCAATAGGCTATAAATATTAACTAGTTTACAGCATAGTCAAAAATCAGCTTGGCTCTCGTTGCTATTACATAGATAAAAAATGAATTACCATTGTTTAAGAAATCTTCGACCATTTCCACTACCTTCAAGGACCTCAACTAATGGATTGCTCTCCTCTTTTAACTATTTAAGCTAACTGCCACCCCATATCTCCTCCCCCAAAAGAAAATATTTTAGTTGGATTTTCATGACTCCTGTTGTTCAAGAGACACAAATTGGATATACTTCCTACTGTCATGTTGTAGATATCTATCGAATAAGAAAATCAACAGAATCAACTTCCTCAATCTAACTGCAATCACTAGGCAATAGAAATCCTCCTTTATGGAGATAACCTAGCTTATCTCCTAGATATTTACGATGTCATTCATATCATATAAGAAAGGGATAAAAATAGCAATTAATCCTCTTATCCTCTTCAAATCTTTTTGTTTTTCCTTAAGGAGAATGATAAACTTCAGTCAGATGGACTGGAATAAGCATGATGCATGTGGAATACCTCAAGTTTTTCTACTGCAATACTTATGAGGTCCCTTCTCAAATGTTATTAAACAAAGGAATTGTAAAAATATGTGTCTGATTTATTATAATATAAAAGGCAAGGAAAAGATAAGAATGGCTGCTATATTTCAATGTACCCATTACCGGTCTGATAAAAAAAAGAATACATCAAAAGTATTTTGCTCTATATCAACACAAGAACACAAATCTTGGAGGATGCAGTCCATTACAAGTTGCTTCTAAGTTGACAATTTTGAGAACCAAAAACACCTTTTTCCCTTTATTTTTTGAGGATATTTTTGAAAGACCTGAGAAATTTTGCTAAGATACTATTGATCTTAAAATGAGACAAGCTTAGCAATTTAAGAGATGTTTTCCTCCATCACATTATTTATGTAGCATTTTCTAAGTAATAGGCTAAAGATTATCCTTTCCACAGACATCATTTCTCATCATCATTTCTTATTAATCTAAAAACCTACATAAACAAAAATAACAATCTAAACATGAAACTACATTATAGACAAATTAAATCAAAAATTAAGACTACAATAATTAAAACTCTAATCAGTAACACTCATTTTCCTCAACTTTTGGTTGTCAATATAACGCATTACGACATCTTTCCCAACATAACGATCGTAATCAGCAGAATTACAAAGAGAAATAAAAATTTTCAGTAATCAAATGAACCCAAGAAAAAACCAAAATCCCAAAAAATTAGGTCAAAGACATAGAAGAGTACATTAACCTTAAAATTCCCAAATTGAAGCAATTAAAGTGAAAATTTGAGAGAAATTGAATTGAAAATTCAGTCTGACTTTCCAAAACAAATCTATTTTCAAAGTGGCACCAGTAAATCCCACAGAGCTCACCACCAAAAGCTCACTACCAGATCATCCCCACAAGATTGAATCATTTGTAGCAATTATAGCAACTGTAGTTAACGATTTTAGCGAAGAGTACACCAGTCCTAATCGTGGATTTTAGTGATTATATTAGCTAATGGAAGAGTACACCAATAGCCCTAATCGTTGATTGTAGCGATTCTATCAGCTAATCGAAGAGTACACCGGCAACCCTAGTCGTGGATTGTAGAGATGAGAAGCTATAGGTTTAAGATAACAGAGAAATAAGTAATGTACAATAAAGGTTAAGATGTAGGTTTAAGCTAAGAGAGAAATAAGTTGTATAAAATGTTTTTTTTCGGTGGACTGAATGAAAAGTTTTCATGAAAATAGATTGAATAAAATAAGCGTTGCTATAGCTTATTTTATTTAGCTATTACAACGCTTATGGTCAAAAGAAACAGTTATAATTTTAAATTATAGCTAATAGAACAATAATTTTTGATAACACTTAAAACTATTGCAATAGACCACCTATTGTAATGTTTTGTTAACCGTCGCCAAAACGTTCATTCCAATAGAGGTAATTTCCAGTAGTGCACATTTCTTGCACATTGGGTTAGTACGAACACTGCTCAAACTATCCTAAAACTTAGAGATGGGTGCCCTATCATGATGATCCTACTTGAACTTGGGCACTGGGCACTTGCAAAAAATAGGTCTAGAGCTAAAGATTTTTGGTGGAACTGAGAACGGTTTCCATCATCTGATTTTTGCTGAGAGAAATTAAAGCTACTAATTTTGTCCCTATTTCCCTCCCTTCATTCTCCTTAACTTTCTCTTTCTCTATATACTGAACATGATCCATCAGTATGGAGATGTCAACCTCTTTCACCAACATGGCAGTCTTGCACTTTTTGACTACATCCTAAAAATACCAAACATAAACTTGCTTACGTAGGCCCTAGAGTTAGCAACTATAACTAGAGCATATCTCAACACCCGAGTAAACTTAGGGGAATACTTTTTCACATTGATACTACCCTACTTAAGATTTATAAACTTTTGCACTTTAGCCTCCCTCGTCTCAAGCGGGAAGAACTTGTACATAAATACAATAAAAAACTTATCATATTCTACCGGTTCTACATATGCACCCTTTTCATCTTCCATTACTTATACTAGGTGTGACCTACTCCTTGTAATTTATAATCAGCTAAGTTGACACTCTCAATTAGGGTAACACCCATAATCTCTATAAGCTTCTAAATACTATCCCACAAACTCTTATGGATTCTCTTCAAACTTTACTAGGGGATTTATCCAAGTGAAATCAGACTCTTGTCACTACCACATTCCTTATCGGGTTGACTGGTGCCACGGTATTTTGTTTTTTATAAGGATTTATAGACTATACTATGCTTGTAAAGGCAAACCTAAATTCAACATCGGAGACTAGCTCATTGAGAGGGTTTTCTGGAGCTAGTGGCACATGCTGATTCACTACCCCTCTCACATTTTCCCTCCTCTTTATTTAGAGGTATGTTCTTTAAATGTATACAGAACTAGTTAGAAGAAGGTTTTAATAGAACTCACTCTATTTCATAAAAAAACATGAAAGAAGGGAAACTTTTCCTAAAATTCCTTATAGCCTCTCATTCATAAGTGTGGCATGCTTCACACCCATGAATAAAACTCTATTCAACCCAGCTTTCTAACACCCTAGGAAACTTTACACTTATTGCTATGTTACTAAGTTTTTTATGACTCAAGACTACACCAAGTCATAATGGTGCTTAGTATCACAAGTTACCCCAAGATAACCCATGGCCTGGAAAAACACTAAGAAATAAGGACGGTACTCGATAAATCAACTCTTATGTTGAAGATGAACTTTAATAATATAATAAATATCAAAACAAAAAAAATCAAATCATCACTAAGCAAGTATGAGACAATAAAACTCAACATTTAATTATATGTTCGAAAAGCCTCTACTAAGATGTGTTGTTGGGATAAGCTCCCAGCTAACTTTAATTTTCTTAAAATTGGGAACGACAAAGACAAAATGAAATGAAAAGTTGACTCTGGTCCTCTAATAATAAGGACTCACCAAAACTACTACTACTGATATGGGATGAGATCGTACTTGGAACAATCAGGATGGAAAGCATCGTAACCTATATTGTAAGACAATATACCACAAAGAAGGTATGCAATCAGCATTTTGAATGTACCAAGTATAAAAGATAGTAAAATAACTAATCTGAACTAAACATGGAACATGTAACTTGATAAGTAATGAAAGACCAAGTGATAAACATACACTGTAAATTGAACTTAATAGCTTAATACAAGGTCATGCAGGAATTTAAAGTCTAAAATATAAATTTTGGATTGTGGGAGATACTAATAACCGACATATCCAAATATGAGCTAATAAGGGCCCAACCTATAACCCAAGTGGGAAGGGTGTTTAGTACCTTTCCAAGGGTATAAAAACTGGCTAATATGGATCCACTTAACTATTGTCCATAAGGATTATGTTGTCAAGCCTGAGGGATGACCCTTTAGAACATATAGTTTTGCTGTAGTTTTGGGACTTAGGGACTTCTACTAAAGTTATTAGCCTAACTAGAGTATGAGCCTTCATACCTACGTCTTCTCGGTGCTACGTAGTACTCTCAACTAAAACACACTTACAACTACAATTCTCACTATTGGTAATAATCGGATAACTAAAATAAATATGCTATTTGAAAGAATTCAAATAATATAAATTAGGAAATATAAAATCCAAAAATATATTAATGAAATTCTAGGTTAGCGGGTGTTCATAACCCACCATCTCTAAAGAATTCAATTACTATGTCTATCTCATAAACTGAATGAATTTATAGAATTCAATGACTCAATTTCAACAGTCATAGATTTCACAATGTCACTAGTGTTTAAGATGATGGTCAAATAATAACACTAAAATTCAAGATAAAATAGGTATTATAACTTAATTACACTATAAGACTGAGCTATTAATGAATCTACCAATATCCATAACCCTGAGTTGTGAAAAGAAATTATAATGGAGAGTTGGGTTAACTTTGGTACTTAATGGGTGAAAGGTAACCATGTCACAATCCAATTTATGATCCATGATGGAACCTACTAAATCCCACAAGTAGGTAAGTTAAATTGTAAGCTAGAGCTAACGTAATAGGTTAATTTTATAGGAAATGCCCATCATAGGCGAAATCCAAGAACACAATTAATAAATAAGCAAGGTGTTCTAAATAGATAAAATGTTAATAAAAGATACCATCCCATGACCTAGTATATCCAATACAAGAACATCCAATGAAAATTATACAACTTTAAATATTTAGAACAGTCAACAACATCTGTCTCAAATCAAAACACTAAATATAATATAACGATAATATTTTTTATGAAATATGTAAAATATGTATTTTTTTTATTTGATTATTTTACCCCTCCCTATAGTTATATTGTTGTATTTCTGTAATATGGGATTGATTGACATGGTTCCCAATGCATTTTGGTGCCATTTGTGTGATATTGTTGTTTTTGGAGGCTTCAAGAACCTTATTATCGACTTCTGTGGTTATATTTTAATCCATGCAATGGATGGTTAAATGGACTGCGCCAGCAAATCAAAATATTTATTTTAGGGTGGTAACATGTTGGGTCTAGTTTTGTGGCTTTTAAATCCCATTTTGACCCTTAGTTTGGAAAATTATAATTTTGGGGTTTGGGGGTCAACCTTGTGAAAATGATGACTTTTTTGGAGCGTCGAATTAGTGTGGTTACATAGTTTTTTTATATGTATCAAATTCCAAATGAATCCTGAGGCCTTAGTGAAAACTTGGAAATTCACCATGTTTCAGTTGGTAGGTAGTGTGATCGCACACCTGGTTGTGCAATAGCAGCATCTAAGAACCTGGTATAGGTATAAATAGACCCCTTAGGTCGCAAATTGACCATTTCTCACTTATTCTTGAGAGCCAAATATTCTAAAATAGTGTGAGAGCTTAAAAGTGGAGCTTGTGGGTGCTTGGGAAGCTATATTAAGATCTATTTCTTGATTCTCTTAGGGATTTAAGGTTAAAATTCACCCTTTTCTTGTGAATTTCTTGATTAATTTCTCAAAAACCACAAAACCTTAGGTCTTGATTTTAAATCCTAATTTTACTTCTTTTTACTTGAATAATGTTCCTAATCCTATAATTAATTATTTTTCCCTAATTCCATCTTCAAACAACTTTGATTATTGATTTTATTGCATATTTCAAAGGTTTCACCCGGTAAAGTTTAAAAATGGGTTTTATTTCGATTTGAACCTCATTTTCAACTTTTTTAAACTTGGATTTTAAGGTTTAGATTCCTAAAAGTATGGGGATACATTTTTAAATTATGATATTGCTCTTCTTTTTCGAAAACCTATTTTGGGGGTCCGTTTTGGCCCCAAACAGAAAGTAGGCAATATGGGTATTACAAACTTTTTTTATGAGTAGATTCTAGATTTCTTGGTCATAATTGATTTTGGGATCATTCATGAGAATTAAGGTCATGGGTAGAAGCATATCGGACTAATTTTGGCCTTTGATATAGGTTATGGATTAACTCTTCAAACTGGGTTGGGTCATGAATTTGTATATAAAATGCATGTTATGGTAATGGGAACTAATTATGAAATTGGATATCTTAATGTATTGTACTCGTGTGGGGCCTATATGTGATATAAATATTATTTTGAGACATTATGTGATTTATTTAACCTTGTGGGGTCTTATGTGTTATAGATAGCCTAATATACTTATGAATAATTGTATTGTGTTGTTGAAATGCCTAATGTATACTTTATCAATATATGAGTCATGCGGGGTTTAATAGATGGTGGAAATAATGAGTGGATATTGGATCACGTAGTTGTGGAATATATCATTATGGTTGGTTGTGGAAGTAGATCTTGTGATTGGTTGTGGAAATATTCATTGTGATTAGTTTTGAGTATCTCATCCTCACATCATACTCATTCATAAAACAAATGGTACCACCTTGACAAAATTTGGGAAACTTGGTAACATTATTTTATGATAGAAAATATGACATCTTAAAAACTCTTCTCAAGTGATGTGCCAGGGAGGAGATTTGGATATATATATATATATATTGTATATGGGTTGAAGAACCCCCCATGGGTCCCACATTGGGAGGCTTGCTTGCGGGGGTCTATATAGAGGTTGTGTAACAACCTCGTGCATTATCATCATCATTGTTGTATTATACATTAAACTTGGTTTATTTTATTTATGTTGTGATAAATTACCATATTGACTTGTGATCTACCTATTTGCTCTATCTTTTATTATTTGTACTTGGCATTCTTGTACATACCTATTCTTTGTTGCTTCTAGTTGTATGGATTATGATGTAAACTTGTGTTCTACCTTATCGTGTTGTTGTAATATACGTGATTTATATATACATATATATATATATAGTAGAAATGTTAGTGCAAGTAGTGTGGGCTACCACTGTGGGATATTTCTGATTGCAGGTGATGTACCCTATATGTGTATTTTATATATTTTATATCAACTTTGCTCGGTCGGACCATGATACCTAGTGAGTACAAGTGAATCATACATATGCCTACCCCTTTTGGTGTAGGTTCTAGTTCGAGTGCACCCTATCTTGGTTGATTCGGGTAACATTTGGTTCTTTCAAGGTAGTGGTTGACATTTAGGTGCCCGGATATATTCTACTATCTTTCGTATAGATTATGAATTTATTTTTATTTCAGTGACAGGGGTTTTATTTTATTTTGGACATCTTATATATTTTGTTTGGATTCAAGTTGTACTAGATATGTTCTTATACCATTGATATCTGGTTTTGAGATTTATGGTTGTGTTGTTGATTATATTCTTTTCGCATTATTATACTTAGATGCTTTGGCTTCATTCTAGAAGCCTTACCCTGGGTGTATTTCTGTCTTTTCCCCTTTAGGTTTTAGTTTGGGTGATAGCCATACTCATTAAGGTTCGTCGTGATGAGTACCATCATAACCCTTGGACTTTGGGTCATAAAAAATTGGTATCAGAGCAGCTAGGTTCATTTGTCTCAATGGAGTAAAAATGGGATGTCTAATAGAGTCTCATGGATCGGTATGTAGACGTCCGTATCTAACTTTGAGAGGCTACAAGATGTATTTAGGAAACTTTTCTTATTTGATTCCTTATCAGGTGAATTTACTTCATACCTTCTGTTCTAAGTTATATTACACTCTTTCTGTATAGATGGTGCTGACTAGGTCCCGCGAGAGTAGAGATATGGAGCGTTCACCTAGAAGGTGATCCTTAAGTCATGGACGAACTCTAGGAAGTGGACAGGCTCGTCGATCACCACATATAGGAGGAGTACTAGGGGACTCTCCCCTGAGCCTCATGTTTAGCATGTTGAGAGGTATAGGTTTAGTTCCAGTTCCTCAGAGTTCGTTAGCCCCACTCTTGAAGGGGTTGTTGGTGCATTTTCTTGCCTATTTAGAGGGTTCTCCTTTGGTTATATCGGGTGTTCCTCCAGTTTGGAGTGTGGATCCTCCTATTGCACCTACTTCTATTTTGGGTACTCCTCATACCCTAAGTCTTATTTCAGTTTTAGCGCTGACATCTATGTATGGTGTACCGGGATTGGGAGTCCAGCCTTCATCTATATTACCTCCCCAGATGGCTCTCAGCCTGCCAGATTCACTACGCTATTATATCATCTACTGATCAGAATAGGTTCAAGAGGTTTACTCGTTTGGGCCCTCCTAAATTAGGTGGTGCTGTGGAAGAAGATTCTTATGAGTTCCTGATTGATTCCATGAGAAGTTGCATAACTTGGGTTCTCTTGAGTCGCATGGAGTGACTTATACGACCTATCAATTGAGAGATATTGCTAGACACTGGTAGAGATCACTTGTTGGTTGTAGACCTCTTAGTTCTCCTGAGATAACATAAGATCAGTTTGCCAATGCCTTTTTGGAGATATTTGTGTGCTACAGTCTGAGAGATCAAATGTGTAATGAGTTGGATTTACTCAAGCAGGGCTCCTTGATTATAGATGAGTATGAGTCACACTTCCATTCCTTGTCCAGATATTCTTATGCTAGTATTTCCACCAAGTCTTAAAAGATTCAGAAGTTTGTGAAGGTATTGGATGTCTCCCTTTAGTTGGCAACATCTCAAAGGTTGTATTTGGAGCGTCCTTTTGGCATATATTAGATTATGCCAAGATGACTAAGGGCATTTTATAAGCATCTCAGGGATGTACTAAGAAGGTGCACCATTTTGGTGAGTTCAGAGGTCAGGCTCCTCGTGGTAAAGTGTAATACCCCGTGATTTTCCTAGCTTAAACTTGTCCTAAAAATGTCAAGGATTAGCTTCTAGAATGAATGATGTTTATTTCATGTGGAATTCCTTAGATTTTAACTTTCCATGACGTAGAAAATTGAATAATCTTTCCAACGATATAAGATTCTCTTAAATTTGATAACCGAGTAAGAAGTTATGGTTATTTTAAGTTCCAGTCGCAAAGCAACGTCATTTGGACCCTTAGCACGTCGTGGAGCAGTGTTATTTCCCAATTGTCATTTTCCAGTGGCCTTTCGCAATATGGGTGCATCGCGGAGAGGGCCAATTTTCCATTCATCAATTTCCAGTGGCCCGGCACGATGTTGGCACATCGTACCAATGTCCAAAATGACAAAACTATAGGGCATCGCAATGGTGGTACATCGTGGAGTGAGCCCAGTTTCCACTTGTCCTTTTTCCAGTGAGCCACCACGATAGTGGCGCATTGTGGTGGCCTAGCAAATCGGGATTTTTGGTTGTTTTTTTTAGTTTCGTCTAAGAGTTTAGAAAGGGTATTTTGGTAAATTACCCAACCCCAATCCGTCCAAACACAAGATTTAAGCCCCTTAGAAGCATTATATTCTATTATTCATCAAAATTTCTCTCATTCAAAACCCTAGACTTCCATATTCATCTTCAAGAAATCCCAAAATTCCACCACTACTTTTCCAAATTGATTCAAGCTTCAAGATTCTGAGACCAAGAACTTCAAGAGTCTACATTCAAAAACACAAATAGAGTCTGAAAAGCAAGTTGTTCATCTAAGTTCATCAACGGAGGTATGTGGGGTTTGAATAAGGATAAATCTTTTATCCTTGTCCCCAAAACTTTACTTCTATTACAAATTTACTGCAATTTATATGATTTTCCATGTATTTCAAGTTAGGGTTTATGTCCATTATCATTATTTGCAAGATTAAGAGAGTTCCCATGGTTTAGAAGTTTAATTACATGACTTTATTCATATTTTTATGCATTGTGCAGTAATTTCCAGACTTAAAGATAATTTATGAATGTTTAAATTACCAAGTATGAATTTTGAGATTTTTTAACATGAGATTGATGTTGGGGTCATTGGACCTCATTTAAAGATTACTGTTTTAAGATTGTTTGTGCTATAAGCACCCCATGACGAGATTATTTTTAGATTTTATATAAAGAATCCACTTTATTTTAGAAGATTTGAGATTTAAAGAAAAAGCAAAGCATAGTTGGTTTTCAGTAAACCTTTGAATAAGTTCTAAAGTAGATTTTATTAAGATTTTGAGCATGAGATTGAGAGTATTATTTAGCACCAAGATGGTTAAGTTACTACGGTTTCATACTCCAGAACTACGTACCACCATAGGTACAGATTATCAGATTATTCCCATTTCAACATGAATGACTCAGATTGTGATGACACAAATTAGATTATTCTATTCAAATGGTAAGGGTAGAACAAACCTAACATTACGGGGGGCTAGTCATGGGACACCATGGATGCTCACATGGTGTACATGTCCGTTAAAAGAACTTCCCAAAAGATGTCCCCTACTCTTAAATAGTTTTGTTTGATTTAAAGCCTTTAGATGCATAGAATAAGTTTTCAGACTTCACTTAGCCTATGCGATTTGAGAAAATAAAGCAGAACTACAGATTTTAGAACTAAGTGTTATGACTCACAAGATTTAGATTACATTTTTTGTTATTCATGCTTTACTTTCAGATTTGAGATTACTTAAGCTTATGTGAGTCATTTACATTTAGCATGCATGATTTTGTAAACTGTGACGATATTATTTACTTATTGCATACACCCCTATTTACTCAGTACATCATCAAAGTACTGATCCACATATATGTCTATGTGCTACATTGTCTCATAATGTAGGTACAGGTGCTCAGTCTCAGCAACGTGATTGATCGTCGAGCATCTTATCTACATCCTTGCAGTTGGTGAGTCCTTATAGTTTTGAGGGTTTAGTTATTTAGATTTCTAAGTTACTAGTAGATATGGCTTTACTCATTTCATACAGTTGAGTCAGCTGGGGCCTATCCCAGTGACTCTCTAGATTCAGATAGTAGAGGCTTGTCAGACTTTTAGAGTTAGATTTAGACCTTTGAGTTAGTAATCAGATTTTCAGCATTTGTTTTATCATACTTTTGAGATTTAGTATGATTCAGATATACTCAGAAGATTTCAGACAAATTTCCACATATGTTATGATTTTTTATCTACATTTCCTTAATTGAGATTGAGATCTAGAAAAGGCGGCTAGGGTTAGCTAAGGACTACTTGTAGTTCGGAGCACCGTGTAGTGTCCCAGGAACCAGATTTTGGGGCATTACAAACTTGGTATCATAGCCTAAGGTTTAGAGATTTCTAGGGAGTCAAAAAAGCCACGTTACATAGAGTCTTGATCATCGGTGTAAAGCGTGCCACATCTATGAGAAAAAGGCCATAAAGTATTTTAGGAAACCATGTCTTCTTTCATAATCCATCATGCTTATAGCTATATCTATCTGCTATTAACTCATGCTCTTTTATGAAAAAATATACCTACTCGTCGAGATAATGCCTGTAGAAATTACAACCAGCCACCTCAGCCCGCAGATCCTTTGAATGAGAATGTGTCGCATGTAGAGTTTTGGGCTGCTTTTCAGGTAATAACACAATCTGTTATAACAAATATTCAGAGCAACCATCAGGCAACAGTCCTACTTCAGTAGGATGGGGATTTAGCCGCATCCAGAATTCAAGATTTCATGAGAATGAACTTGCAAAAATTCTTTGGGTCGAAGGCAGGTAAGGACCCACAACTTTATCTTGATGAGGTAAAGAAGATCACCTGAATTATGAATGTTTCTAAGAATGATAGTGTAGAATTAGCATCCTATAGGCTGAAGAATATTGCTTATGATTGGGTAGTGATGTGTAAGAAGAGTAGAGGGGAGAATGTAGCTCCCATGACTTGGTAGATATTTCAGGATGCGTTCTTAGACAAGTTCTTCCCACTTAAAATGAAGAAATATAAGATAGAAGAGTTCATAAACCTGGGGTAGGTCTCTATGATAGTAATGGAGTATTTCCTCAAGTTTAAACAGTTGTCTAAGTATGTCCCTGACCAGATGGATGACCCTAGGTCAAGAATGAGTAAGTTTGTGACCAGTGTGTTTGGGATGGTTGTTACGGAGTGTAGGATTGATATACTCAATGGGTATATGAACCTTCCTAGATTAATGATGCATGCTTAGTAGATTAAGAAAAAAAAATATGAAGGAGAGAGAGAGAGTGAATAAGAGGGCTAGAATAGGGCAGTTTGATCATGGACAGAAAAGGTCTGGAGAAGGTAATCATTTACAGTTTCAGAATTATTCATCCATACCTGCACCTTTTTTAGCTTGTGCTTCTGCACCCAAAAATAGTCAACAATAGTTGGGTAAGTGTTCTATGTCTAGATCTCAGAGTAGTGTGAGTAATAAGACTAATTAATCCCCATGTTCTAATTGCAGTAAGAATAATGAAGGTAAGAGTTTGTGGGGTCAGAAAGGTCGTTATGGTTATGCCCAGAAGGGTCACAAAATCAAAAAGTTCTTGCATACTAGGTGGGGAAATAGAGATGTTTGTCCCCAGACTCAGGCTAATAGTGCACCAGCTCTTTTAGGTCACCCAACTCCTCCTCATGGCATATCATCTAGTACCAGTGGTAGTCAGAGCCAGAGACGATTTTATGTTTTTCCATCCCACCAGGAGAAAAAGGATTCACCTGATGTTGTGAGTGGTATGTTTCGTGTCTTTTATTTTAATGTTTATGTGTTGTTAGACCCTGGGTCGAGCTTCTCTTATGTGACTCCATTAGTTTCTGTGAATTTTGAGATAAGTTCTGAAAAGATCCCTAAGTCTTTCTTAGTTTCACTCCAGTAGGTGAGTCAGTTATTGCCAAAAATATATATAAAATATGTCCTATCACCATCCTTCATAAAGTCATGTTAGCAGACCTGATAGAGTTAGACATGGTTGATTTTGATCTTATTCTAGGTATGGATTGGCTTCAATCCTTTTATGCTTCTATAGATTGTTGCACCCGAGTGGTGAAGTTTTAGTTTCCAGATAAGCCAGTCTTTGAGTGGTCGGGTAATTCAGTGTCTCCCAAGAGTTATTTCATATCTTACCTTAAGGACGGAAAGTTGATTTCCAAAGTTCGCTTCTATCATCTAGGTTGAGTTAAAGACACTAAGTTAAAGACTCTAACAGTTTAGTCCATTGATGTAGTGAATGAGTTTCCTGATGTTTTCCCAGAAGATCTCCTAGGAGTACCTCCCGATAGGGAAATACAATTCGGTATTGACTTTCTTCCAGATACTCACCCTATTTCTATCCCTCCATATCATATGTCTCCCGCAGAGCTTAAAGAGATGAAAGAGCAACTCAAGGATCTTTTAGATAAGGGTTTCATATGGAGTAGTATTTCTCCATGGGGTGCTCTCGTCCTATTCATGAAAAAGAAAGATGGTTCTTTGCGAATGTGCATTGAATATCGTCAGCTAAATAAGGTCACAATAAAAAACAAATACCCTCTTCCTAGAATCGATGATTTATTTGACCAACTCCAAGGTGCAAGTTCTTTCTCAAAGATAAACCTTAGATCCAGCTATCATCAGTTTAGAGTAAGGGAATGTTATATTCCAAAGACAGCCTTTAGAACCTGTTATGCTCATTTTGAGTTTCTAGTCATGTCTTTCGGGCTAACCAATGCTCCAAAAGCTTTCATGTACCTCATGAATCGAGAGTTCAAACAGTATCTAGATATGTTTATCATAGTATTCATAGATGATATCCTTGTATACTCCTATAGTGAGGATGACCATGCAGACCACCTTAGAATTGTCTTTCAAACTCTTAGAGGGCATCAATTGTTCACCGAATTCAGAAAGTGTTAATTTTGGTTAAGGTCAGTAGCCTTTCTTGGTTATATTGTTTATGCTGATGGCATTAGAGTTGATCCCCAAAAGACAGAAGCCATAAGAAATTGGCCTAGACCTATCTCTCCGTCAGACATTAGGAGTTTCTTGGGTTTAGCCGGCTATTACCACTATTTTGCTGAAGGTTTCTCATCTATTGCATCTCCTATGTCTAGATTGACCCAAAATAAAGTTAAGTTCCTATGGTTAGATTCCCGCGAGAAGAGTTTTCAGGAGTTGAAAACTCGACTCACTTCAGCCCCAGTTCTAGCATTACCAGATTATACAGATGGCTTTATTGTTTATTGTGATTACACTAGAGTTGGTTTGGGTTGTGTGTTTATACAGAGAGGAAAGTCCATAGCCTATTCTTCTAGACAGTTGAAGCCTCATGAAAATAATTACCCAACCCATGATCTTGAATTAGCTATTGTGGTGTTTTCTTTGAAAATTTGGAGACATTATCTGTATGGTATGCATGTTGATGTGTTCATGGACCACAAAAGCTTACAGTATGTGTTTACGTAGAGGGAGTTGAATCTTTATCAGAGAAGGTGGTTGGAGTTATTGAAGGACTACGATATCAGTGTGTTGTATCATCCGGGAAATGTCAATATAGTGGCAGACGCCCTTAGTAGGTTTTCTATGGGTAGTTTTTCTCATGTTGTGAATGATAAGAACGAGTTAGCTTGAGAAGTTCATCATTTGGCTAAATTGGGTGTTAGGTTTGTTGATTCAGCTAAAGTTAATGTTTGGGTTCAAAGTAGTTCTGAATCTTCCCTAGTTTTGGAAATGAAGGAGAAGCAAGATATAAATTCTAGTTTGGTCAAACTGAAAGAGTCAGTTAAATACCAAAAGGTAGAGTTTTTCTCTTAAGGGGGAGATGGTGTGTTGACGCACCAAAGTAGATTATGTGTGCCATGTGTTGATGATTTGAGGTAGTAGATTATGGCAGAAGCGCATGGTGCGTGGTATTCTATTCCTCCTGGTGCTACCAAGATGTACCACGACTTACGAGAAAACTATTAGTTGAATAATATGAAGAAAGATATAACAGAGTTCGTAGCTAAATGTACAACTTGTCAATAGTTTATGGTAGAGCACTGAGGACCTAGTGGTACGTTGAAAGAGTTTGGTATCCCCACCTGGAAGTGGGATGAGGTGAATATGAATTTTGTAACTGGTTTACCCCAATCACGTCGTCGTCATGATTCGATATGGGTTATTATAGATAGATTGACTAAGTCAGCGTATTTTTTGCCAGTTCATATATCCTATACAGCTGAAGATTATGCTAGGTTGTACATTCGAGAGTTAGTCAGACTGCATGGAGTCCCCTTGTGTATCTTCTCAGATAGGGACACTCAGTTTACTTCCCAATTTTGGAGAGTTTTTCAGAAGGGTCTTGGTACCCTAGTTCAGCTTTCCAACCTCAGATAAATGGTCCGATAGAGAGGACCATCAAAACTCTAGAAGATATGTTGAGGGCATGTGCTCTAGATTTTGAGGGTAGTTGGGATGAGCATCTGCCATTGATTGAGTTTGCTTTTAATAATAGTTACCAAGATAGCATTTGAATGGTTCCATTTAAGTATTTTTGTGAGAGGAGATGTAGATCACTTATAGGTTGGTTTGAAGTGGGTGAGGCCGTTTTTCTTCGGCTTGATATAGTGTATGAGACCATGGAGAAAGTTAAGTTGATTAGAGAAAGATTGAAAATAGTCCAGAGTCGTCAGAAATCCTATATAGATGTGAGAAAAAGGGACCTCAAATTTGAAGTTGGTGATTTTGTGTATTTAAAGATTTCACCCATGAAAGGGGTGAAGAGATTTGGCAAGAATGGGAAGCTTAGTCCCCGGTATATTGGCCCTTATAGAATTTTGAGTCGTGTTGAGAAAGTAGCTTATGATCTTGAGTTGCCCGCAGACTTGTCAGTCGTTCATCCTGTATTCCACGTCTCTATGCTTAAGAAGAGTATCGGTGACTCTACCATTGTAGTTCCTATAGAAAGCTTAGATATTCAGAACAACCTTTCATATGAAGAGATTCAAGTTGAGATTTTAGATTACCAGATTCATAGACTAAGGAACAAAGAAGTTCCCTTGGTCAAAGTTCTTTGGAGAAATCAGTCGGATAAGCGCGCCATTTGGGAAGCAGAAGCAGATATGATAGCCAAGTACCCTCACCTTTTCTCTGCAAACTCAGATTTAGACGAAGATAATACTCTTCCTTAACTTAGTTCCTTTTGAATCACAGATTAAGCTATATAATTGTCTTCATGTAAGTTCATGCACACACAGAATTACTCAGAAGTTTAGAATGATTTAAATTCAGTTGCTTAGTTTATTTCAGTTGTGCATGCTATCTTATGCTTTCAGATTCCTCTGAAATTTTAGCTTAACTAACCACATTCGAGGATGAATGTTCCCAACGGGGAGATATTGTAATACCCAGCAATTTTCCTAACTTACACTCATCCCGAAAATGTCAAGGATTAGTTTCTAGAATGAATTATGTTTATTTCGTATGGAATTCCTTAGATTTGAATTTTCCATGACGTAGGAAATTTAATAAGCTTTCCAACGATATAAGATTCACTTATATCTGATAACCTAGTAAGAAGTTATCGCTATTTTAAGTTCCGTTCGCAAAGCACCATCATTTTGAACCTTAGCACGTCGCGCAGCAGTGTTAATTCCCAATTGTCATTTTCCAGTGTCCCTTCACAATATGGGTGCATCGCGGAGAGGGACAATTTCCCATTCGTCAATTTCCAGTGGCCTGGCGCGATGTTGGTACGTTGCGCCAATGTCCAAAATGACAAAACTACAGGGCATCACAATGGTGGCGCATCGCGGAGTGAGCCTAATTCCCACTTGTACTTTTTCTAGTGAGCCACCGCGATAGTGGCATGTCGCGGTGGCCTAGCAAATCGGGATTTTTGGTCGTTTTTCCAGTTTTGTGTAAGAGTTTAAAAAGGGTATTTTGGTAAATTACCCAACCCCCAATCCATCCAAACACAAGATTTAAGCCTCTTAGAAGCATTATATTCTATTATTCATCAAAATTTCTCTCATCCAAAACCCTAGACTTCCACATTCATCTTCAAGAAATCCCAAGATTACACCATTACTTTTCCAAATTGATTCAAGATTCAAGATTTTGAGACCAAGAACTTCAAGAGTCTACATTCAAAAACACGAATAGAGTCTTAAAAGCAAGTTGTTCATCTAAGTTCATCATCGGAGGTATGTGGGGTTTGAACAAGGATAAATCTTTCATCCATGTCCCCAAAACTTTACTTCTATTAAAATTTGTTGTAATTTATATAATTTCCCATGTATTTCAAGTTAGGGTTTATACCCATTATCATTATTAGCAAGATTAAGATATTTCCCATGGTTTAGAAGTTTAATTACATGGCTTTATTCATATTTCTATGCCTTGTGCAGTAATTTCCAGACTTAATGATAATTTATGAATGTTTAAATTACCAAGTATGAATTTTGAGATGTTTTAACATGAGATTGATGTTGGGGTCATTGGACCTCATTTAAAGATTATTTTTATAAGATTGTTTGTGCTATAAGCACCCCATGACTAGATTATTTTTAGATTTTAGGTAAAGAATCCACTTTATTTCAGAAGATTTGAGATTTAAACAAAAAGTAAAGCATAGTTGGTTTTCAGTAAACCTTTGTATAAGTTCTAAAGTGGATTTTCTTAAAATTTTGAGCATGAGATTGGGATTATTATTTAGCATCGAGATGGGTAAGTTACTCCTATTTCATACCCCAGAACTACGTGCCACCATAAGTACAGATTATCAGATTATTCCCATTTCAACATGGATGACTCAGATTGTGATCACACAGATTAGATTACTCTATTCCAATGGTAAGGGTAGAACAACCCTAAACTTATAGGGGGATAGTCGTGGGACACCATGGATGCTCACATGGTGTACATATCGGTTAAAAGAACCTCCCAAAAGATGTCCCCTACTCTTAAATAGTTTTGTTTGATTTGAAGCCTTTAGATGCACAGAATAAGTTTTCAGACTTCACTTAGCCTATGTGATTTGCGAAAATAGAGAAGAACTACAGATTTCAGAACTAAGTATGATGACTCACAAGATTTAGATTACATGTTTTATTATTCATTCTTTACTTTCAAATTTCTGATTACTCAAGCTTATGTGAGTCATTTACATTTAGCATGCATGATTATGTAAACTGTGATGATATTATTTACTTACTGCATACACCCCTATATACCCAGTACATCATCAAAGTACTGATCAACATATATGTCTATGTGCTATATTATTTCATAATATAGGTACAGGTGCTCAGTCTCAGCAGCGTGAGTGATCTTCGAGTATCTTATCTATATCTCTACAGTTGGTGAGTCCTCATAGTTTTGAGGGTTTAGTTTTTCAGATTTCTAAGTTACACGTATATATGGCTTTACTTATTTCTGATAGTTAAGTTAGCCGGGGCCTATCCCAATGACTCTCAAGATTCAGATACTAGAGGCTTGTTAGACTGTTAGATTCAGATTTAGACCTTTGAGTTAGTATTCATATTTTCATCATTTTCTTTATCAAACTCTTGAGATTTAGTATGATTCAGATATACTCAGAAGATTTCAGATATTTTTTTGCTTATGTTATGATTTTTCATCTACATTTCCCTATTTGAGATTCAGTTTAGAAAAGGCAACTAGGGTTAGCTCAAGACTACATGTAGTTTGGATAATTGTGTAGCATTCCGTGAACCAGATTTTGTGGTGTTACATAAGGATTTTAGAAGTTCTCGTGTATACCAGGGTAGACCAGCGCAGGCAGCTTTGCAGAGTTTGGGTGGTGGATCTTCTATTTTAGCAGTTCAGGGTTATTATCTGAGGTCAGTTATACCTTTTCATGTTCAGTCATGCTATAGAGTTTACTTTATGTGTGATAAGATTGGTCATGTGTCCAATGACTTGCCCTTCCATATGATTAGACCTACTCTTATTTCATCTTTGAGAGGTAGGGTGATACTAGAGGTGTGAGAGACAAAGGTAGTGAAGCCTCCAGTGGTAGTTGTAGGGCTACTCAGTCAGTTGGTAATCATGGTCAGTGTTATACTATACCCATAAGAACAAAGAAGGAGGCTTCAGATGTTGTGATCACAGTGTCATCCCTATTTGTTTCAAATTTGCATTTGTGTTATTTGATCCTAAATCAATTTGCTCCTATTTATCAGCATATTTTTCCTCAGGTTTTGATCCTGTTAGTGAGCCTGTTTCCATGTCTATTTGTGTATCTACCTCAATAGGTGATTATTTAGTAGTGGATTGGGTGTACCAATCTTGTATTATGACTTTTGCTAAGCGTAAGACTTTGGTAGATTTGCTTTAGGTTAGATATGGTTGATTTTGATGTTAGGGTATGGATTGGTTTGCTCCTTATCCTGCTCTCCTAGATTGTTTTCTAAGACCTTAAATTCACCGAGGATGCAAAGGATAGCTTGGAAAGGTTATCCTTATTCGGGTCCTAAGAGGATCATATCTTATGTTTAGGCTCGTAGATTTGTTGAGAGGGGATGTTTATCTTCTTTGGCTTACATTTGTGATACTAGTATTACTTCACCTCTTTTTTTAGAATCTATTCATGTTGTCCGTAAGTTCATGGATGTGTTCTCTACTTATTTGCTTGGTATGCATCTGGATAATGATACTAATTTTGCTATTGATAATGATCTAGGCACCAAGTCAATTTCTATTCCTTCGATAGGATGGACCTAGTCGAGTTGAAAGAAGTGAAATATCAATAGCAGGAGTTATTTGATAAGTTATTTATTCGATGTTGTGTATCACCTTGGCTTACGCATATCTTATTTATGAAGAAAAATGATGGGTCAATGGGAATGTGTATTGATTATTGGCAGTTAATAAGGTGACAACTAAGAAAAAGTATCCTCTTTCTCATATTGATGATTTATTTAATCAGATTTAGGGTGTTATGGTGTTTTCAAAGACTAATTTGAGATCCGATTATAAGCATTTTAGGATTAGAGCTTCAAATATTCCAAAGATAGCTTTTCGAACTCGATATGGTCATTATTAGTTATTGGTAAGTTCCTTTAGGCTAACCAATGCCCGTGCCATATTCATGGAGTTGATGAATTGGGTGTTTGAATTGTATTTCGACTCTTTTTTTATTTGATTTATAGATGATATCTTGGCTTATTCTAAGAGTGAGAGTGAGCATAAGAAGCATTTGCGGATTATGCTTCAGTGATTGAGGGATGATAGATTGTATGCCATGTTCTCTATGTTTGAGTTTTGTTTGAGGTTGTTTCTTTCTTGGGTTATATGGTTACTAATAAGGATATTATGGTTGATCGAGCCATGACTACAGTGATTCATGATTGGGATAGACCTACTTTACCCACCAAGATTCAGAATATTTTTTGCTTGGCAGGTTATTATTAGTATTTTGTAGAGGGTTTCTCATCTATTGCCACTCGTTTGACTAAGTGGACTCAGAAGAAGATTTCCTTTCAGTGGTCTTATGCTTGTGAGGTGAACTTTCAAGAGCTCAAGGATTTGTTGACTTCATATACTATCTTGACTTTGTCCAAGAAGGGCATGGGTTTTACCGTATTTTGTGATACTTTAGGTGTTGGTTAAGGTACCATGTAGATGCAAGAGGGTAAGGTGATTGCTTATGCATCTCGTCAGTTGAGGACCCATGAGAAGAATTACCCTACCCATGATTTGGAGTTGTGTGTGATTGTTTTTGCTTTAAATTTGTGGAGACACTTTATATGGGGTCCGCTGTGTGATTTTCTTAGATCATCATAACCTTCAGTACTTATTTACCTAGTGAGATCTTAATAAGAGGCAGCGTCACTTGATTAAGTTTCTCAAGGATTATGACTTGACTATACTCTATTATCCTGGTAAGACTAAAGTGGTTGTGGATGCCTTGAGTCGGAAGTCGATTAGAAAGAGTATCTTGGCGCATCTCTTGACCCTAGAGAGGCCTTTAGACTTAGAGGTTTAGACTTTATCTTACCAAATGGTTAGGCTTAATATTTTGACACCTGAGTCTATTTTTGGCATTTGTGATAGCTAGGTCTTTCTTGAGGGAGAAGATTTTAGCTTATCAATTTGATGATATGGGTTGGGATCGATTTAAGATAAGGTGTTGAGTAAATAGGTTAAGGAAGCCTCTCTTAATTTAGATGTTATTTTGAGGATTGGGGGCCAAGTTTGTGTGATGAGAGTGGGTGATTCGATCAAAATGCTTTTGGATAAGGCTTATTTTTCTAGGTATTTTATCTATTTGGGAATGACTAAGATATATTGTGATTTGAGGCAACATTACTGGTAGGGTGGCATAAGGAAGGATTTAGTGAATTTTGTAGCTCGTTCCCTTTGTTATCAGCAGATGAAGGCCGAGCATTTAAGACATGGTGGATTACTTCAACGATTACCCATTCCCGAGTGGAAATGGGAATGGATTACTATACATTTCATGACTGAATTGCATTGCACTACCCATAGATCTGATAGTGTTTGGGTCAGTAAAGATCGATTGACCAAGTATATGGATTTCCTTCCAATGCAGATCTCATTCAATGCGGAGAGGTTAGCCATATCTATAATTGAGAGAATGTGCGACTTCATGGTGTGTTGGTGTCTATTATTTTAGATCAGAGTTCTGTGTTCACTTCACACTTTTTGAATACTTTTAAGGAGGAGTTTGGTACATGGGTTAAACTTAGCGCGACATTTCACCCCAGACAGATAGCCAGTCAGAGTATACTATCCAGGTTTTAGAAGATATGCTTCGCACTTGTGTGATGGATTTAGGTTGCCAGCGGGAGCAGTATTTGGCTTTAGAAGGATTTTCTTATAATAATAACTATTATTCTGGTATCTATATGGCTCCTTTTGAGGCTTTGGATGGTAGGGATTGTCTCTCTCTAGTTGGTTGGTTTGATGCTTCTAAGGTTAGACATCGAGGTATGGATTTGCTTCATGAGTCCTTTGATAGAGTTTGAGTCATTAAAGATAGGCTTAGTGTAACTTAGAGTAGGCAGAAGTGCTATGCTGACCATAGAATTCGTGCCTTGAGTTTTGTTATGGGTGATTGTGCTTTCCTTCGAGTCTCACCCATGTAGGGTGTGATGAAGTTTTGGAGGGGATAAAAGTTTAGCCCCAGGTATATAGGTCCATTTGAGATTCTTCAGACTATTGGTTATGTTGATTATGAGTTAGATTTTTCCCCAGTTTTCTTAGATGTTCACATAGTTTTTCATGTGTCTATGTTTCCTCGTTATATTCTTGATGAGTCACATATCATTTGTTAGGAGTCGATCCAGTTAGATAAGAGGTTGTCTTTCGTTGAAGAGCCGATCTCTATTTTTGGCTAAGGATGTTATGAGGTTGTGCACTAAAGTTATACACATGGTTAAGGTTCAGTGGCGACATCAACCCGTAGATGAGGTTGCTAGGGAGGTCAAATCTGATATGCATAGTTCTTATCCCCAACTCTTCGTTGATTCAGGTGTTACTTTGCCTTAGTTCGAGAACGAACTAGATTTTTAGTGGTGGATGATGTAACAACCTGAATTTTAAGAAATATGTTAAATATGTGTTTTTGTATCATTTGACTATTTTACCCTTCCTCTTAGTTGCAATATGGTATTTCTAGGGTGTGGGGTTCATTTACATAGTTCCCAATGCATTTTGGTGTCATTTGTGTTTTATTGTGGTTTTTTAGGCTTAAAGAGCCTTATTATGGTGCACCAACCCGAGGCTAACCCCTAGTCGTGACAAAAGTGAATACTGGCATAAGTGATCACAATCTAACCCATGAGTTGGTATCTGTTGTGAGCACTGAGTAACTGAAAATAAAGACATATGCGGAAAATGACTAATAAATGCCATAAGGTTTTAAATACTAAAAATGTAACTGAATCTGCAAGTCTAAAAACATCCGCGAAAATACTGAAGTCCAACTTATAACACTAACAGATTAACTGATTGTCTGTATGTCTAAAAATCTTCTAACTGTCTGACTACGGAGTTGATGGTACAAGTCCATAACTAACTCTGACTGACAGAATAATACTGAACTACTGAATATCTGAAATAAATCATCATGTCCCCGAAAGATAAGGACTCACCACTACTGTTGCTAAGTCACGCTGGGATGTCTAACTGTGGTTGGGGAGCTGAGCATCCGAACCTATGATATAATACATCATAGCATGAAGAAATGATGTGGTCAGTACTTTGAATGTACTGCTATATGAGATAAGGTTAGGCCGAAATGTATAGGTTCATTGTGAATGAAATAACAACTGACTTAACAACATGAGATAACTAATACATAAATGTGTGAAGGCTGTAAATTCTTAGAATGCATTGGCAAGCATATAACATGATAGTGAAATAGTCTGTAAATTGAAATACTAAAATCTGGTAACTAAATAACTGATGAACCATATGCTCTGGTCAAGAAAACCTGAACTGAACTCTATACTCAACACTGAACTGAGACTATGGGAAGAATCATGTCACCGATATGCCGTAATATGTGCTAATCGGAGTCCAACCTGTAACCCCAATTGAAAGGGTGTCAGTATCGTGCCATGGGTACTAACACATGGCTATGTGGATCCACTAATCTGGTTTCCCAAAAGACTAGGAGTCAGTCCTAAACTGGCGGGTGACCCCCCAAGAGAATGTCAGTCCGAAACTGGCAGGTCATATCTCATAATCCTATGTTGTCGACGTAGTTCTAGAACTTAGGGACTGCTTCTAAGGGCCCAATCATAGCTGGCGACTGAGTCCCCATCCCTAGGTTCACTCAGTGCTAAATCCTACTCCTAACTAAACTAACACTGATTACTGAACTGTTCTAAGTTTAACTGCCTATGATAACTGACAGAACTAATAATGATCATGATACATCTAAAATCTTTCTAAATGTACTGAGATTATATCCGAAATCATTTTGAATGTACTGAGACTATGTAAACAACTAAGATTCGGGTATTCGTAACCCCCAACACTGAAAGAAAATAACATCAAAGGCATACAAAAGCTTCGAAAGACCATAAAGGGGAAATCAATCTACAAAATTATTCTCTTTGGCATTTCATCAAACACATGGGGATTAAGGCTTTAACACTGGGATGAGTTTAAACATGGAGAGATAGCACTATTACATGAAAAAAACCATAATTCGAGGATTTATCATGAATTCCATGAACATGACATGGGAACTTCAACATCCAAAACATATTATAATCTATTCCACTTGAAAACAATTGTAACCTTAACATGAAATCAAAATAATAAGAAATTCATGGAGATAATTCATTTTAAACATGGGAAACTCATAATCTATCATTTAAAAAGAGATTCTTGGACTCCATGGTGAAATGAAACCATAGATGAACATCACACATACCTTTGATACCTAAATCTTGAAAGTGAACAACTTTCTTGAAAGTTATTGGATGATGAAGCTTGAATTTGAGTTTTCTTGAAGTGAAAGGAAGGGAATTGTTGAATTTGGGGGAATGATTAGGGTTTGTTTTTACGAGTAAAATTAGAGAATTTGGGCATATACTGTCCTAACTGAAGGTACATCCCATGTTTTTACAAATTAGGGTGATGGTAAAACAAAAGACTACCCCTTGGGAATTTAAATTCGTATTTGGAACACTGATTTAAGGGCCACCACGACACGCCAAGGGCCTCAATGCCATACTCCTACGATGCACCACAAGTGAGATCAGGTTCTGGAATTGAAATCCAAACGTGCCTCAATCCTCGTCTGAAAAATCTGAAATTTCCCTTAGACATTCCCCTTATATCCCTGAACATGAATTAACTTAAGCACTTACGTCTCGAGATTGGAAAGGTCAGTTTAAAAATCCTCAAAGTTAAGAGGTCAAAAATAAAGATAAGTCCCCAATACTTATGCATATACTATGAGCTGAACCGCGCTAAGAAAAGTACGAGGGATTATATCTCCCCCTTGGGAACATTCATCCTCGAATGAGACTGATTAAGCTAAGAATATTGGGGAAATTGGAATCACTCACTAAACATACATAAATGAGAACATGATTACATGACTAAGTCTTAAACATGATATGTGACTGAACTGACTCATGGATGTATGCAATGACATGAAGAATGATTGTATCGCTTGAATTGAGAAAGGAAAAGAGATAATCTAATGAAAACTATTACCTTAAGTTGAGTCTGAGTTTGCGGAGAAAATTGGAGGGTACTTTGTTCGCATATCTGCTTCATCTTCCCAAGTGGCTTCCTCAATGGACTAATTTCGCCAAAGAACTTTGACCAAGGGAACTTCTTTGTTCCTTATTCTGCGAATCTGACGATCAAGGATGTTAGATGGAATTTCCTCATAAGAAAGGCTATCCTTAACATCTGTACTTTCTAAAGGAACTGCTACAGATGGATCACTGATACACTTCTTTAACAAGGAAACATGGGAGACTGGATGTTCTGATGCCAAATCTGCAGGCAACTCAAGTTCATATTCTACCTTCCCATAAAGACTCAAGATCCTATAAGGGCCAACATAATGGGGACTAAGCTTCCCTTTCTTGACAAATATCTTCATTCCCTTCATGGGAGAGATTTTCAAATAGACCCAGTCACCAACCTCAATTTCAAGATCTCTTCTTCTCACATCTGCATAGGATTTTTATCAGCTTTAGTCTATCTTAAGCATCTCCTTAATTAACTTAGTTTTCTCCATTGCATCATACATCGAATCTAGTCCTATCAAAGAAGCCTCAACTACCTCAAACCAACCAATAAGAGATCTATATCTCCTCTCATAGTGAGCCTCAAATAGAGATATCTGAAAACTGGAGTGATAACTGTTATTGTAGGAAAACTTAATCAGTGGCAGGTGATCATCCTAACTACCCTTGAAGTCAATAACACAAGCTCTCAACATATACTCTAGGGTCTAGATGGTCCTTTCTACCTGACAATCTGTCTGAGGATAAAAGGTTGTACTAATATGAACTTGGGTACCAAGACCCTTCTGAAAAGCTTTCCAAAAGTAAGAGGTAAATCGAGTACCTCTATCTGAACTGATAGACAACGGGGCCCCATAAAACTAAAACAACTCTCTAATATAGAGCTCGGTGTAATCCTCAGCTGAATAGGATGTATGGACTGGCAAGAAATGGGTTGATTTGGTCATTCTACCTATGATAACCCAAATCAAATCATGCAGATGACTTGAATGAGACAAACCCATCACAAAAAACCATGTTCACCTCTTCCCACTTCCAAGTGGATATGCTGAACTCCTGCAAAGTGATACTAGGCCTCTGGTGCTCAATATTAACCTATTGACAATTAGGAAACTTAGCTACGAACTTTGCAATATCCTTATTCATACAACTCCACCAATAGATTCCCATAAATCATGGTACATCTTAGTGGTTCCTAGGTAAATAGAATAACGCTTACTATGTGCTTCTCCAAGGATTTGCTGTCTCAAACAATATACACATGGCACACACAGTCTACCCTAACATCGTAACACTCGATCTCCCTCTTGGGAGAAAACCTCTACTTTCCGATCTCTAACTGATTTCTTTAACTAACCTAAACCAGGATCCCTATCCTGCTTTTCTTTTACCTCGACAAGAAAGATGATTTTGAACTATATTGAACCCATACACTAACCTCAGTTGAATCCACCAACCGAACACCTAATCTAGAAAGATAATGAACCTCTTGAACTAACTTTTTCTTATCATTCTCAACATAATAAACACTACCCATAGACAATCTGCTAAGGGCATCTACCACTACATTGGCCTTGCCCGAATGATACAGCACACTCATATCATAATATTTCAACAACTCTAACTACCTTCTCCGATAGAGATTTAAATCTTTCTGTGAGAATACATACTGCAAACTTTTGTGGTCTGTGAACATATCAACATGCACCCTATAGAGATAATGACTCAAAATTTTTAATTGAAAACCCACGAATACTAACTCAAGATCATGGGTAGAATAATTCTTTTCATGGGTTTTAAGATGTCTAGAGGCATAGGCTATGATCTTACCTCTCCACATTAATACACAACCAAGACCAACTCTAGAAGCATCACAGTAAACAATAAACCCATCTGTACCATCTGGTAAAGTCAAAGTTGGGCTAAGGTGAGTCAAGTTTTCAACTCCTAAAAACTCTTTTAACAATAATCTGACCATTTAAATTTAACTTTCTTATGAGTCAATCGAGATATGGGGGATGCAATAGACAAAAACCCTTCAACAAACTGCCTGTAATAGCCAGCCAAACCCAAGAAGCTCCTGATATCTGATGGGGAGATAGGTCTGGGTCAGTTTCTCACTACTTTGATCTTTTGAAAAGTCAAATCTAATGCCATCACCAGAAACAATATGGCTAAGTAAAGCTATTTTTCTTAGACAAAACTCGCACTTACTGAATTTGGCGAATAATTGATGGGCTCAAAGAGTATGCAATACGATTGTGAGATGGTTTACATGATCATTTTCACTACGTGAGTAGACAAGAATATCATCAATGAAGACTATGATGATCATGTCCAAGTACTGATTGAACACTTTATTAATCAAGTCCATGAAGGCTGTTGGGGCATTCGTTAGTCCAAAAGACATAATCTAGAAATTCAAAGTGATAATACTGGGTTCTGAAAGTTTTTTCCAGAATGTCGTATTCTCTGAATCTAAGCTAATGATAGATGGATCTGACATCTATCTTAGAGAAATAACTGGTCCCTGAAGTTGGTCAAACAAGTCATCAATCCTAGGGAATGGGTACTTATTTTTTATGTTTACTTTGTTCAACTGACAATAATCGATGCACATTCTGAGAGAAACATCTTTTTATGCATGAAAAGGACTGGACCACCACATGGGGAAACATTGGGCCTGATGAATCCCTTATCTAAGAGATCTTTTATCTATTGTTTTAACTCTTATAGCTCAGTTGGAGCCATTAGGTAGGGCAGAATAGAGATAGGTTGGGTATCTAGAAGGAGATCTATTTCGACATTAATTTCCCTTTCGGGAGAAACTCCAGGAAGATCTTCAGGGAACACATTTGGAAATTCCCTCACTAATGAAACTAACTCAAGATTGGTGGTCTCAGAGCTAGAGTTTTTGACTCAAACAAGATGATACATGCACCCCTTAGAAATTATTTTTCTTGCCTTAAGATATGAAATAATTTGAACCTTAAGCACTGAGGTACTACCCCGCCATTCAATAAATAGTTCATGGGGAAACTAAAACTTTACGACTCTATTTCTAAAGAAAACTAAAGCATAGCATAAGTGGATCCAATCCATGTTCAGAATAACATTAAAATCAGTCATTTGTAACTCCACAAGATCAACTGAGGTGAATTTCTAGGATATTATGACCGGACAGTTCCTATATACTTGCCTGGATATAATAGAGACACCTACAGGGCTAGACACTTAGAAGGGTTCTGCTAAAGATTTGGGATTGACTCCTAAATTTACAACTATATAGGGGGTTACAAAGTGGAGCGAAGCTTCGGGGTTTAATAAATCATAAACATGAAGGTCAAAGACCTGTAACGTACTCATAACCACATCAGGAGAACTTTCCTAACCCTGATGGGATTGAAATGCATACAGCCTAATCTGGAACCGTCCACTAGTGGCACTGGAGGTAGTACCTGCTGAGTCGGGAGACCTACTAGAGTTGATGACATATTAGACTAGCCTTGTTGGTGCAAGTCTTTTCCCCTCTGAGAAACTATTTGACACTCCCTGGTCCTTTACCCTGGATTACCACACCCAAAACATGCATCACTATTAGCTTTACACTCACCCTGATAATTTCTACTAAATTTACGGTAGACCAGATTAGTACAACTTCTATTCAATCTACCCTGGGATTAGGGCCTCGCGCCCTATCCCGACTATCATTCCTAAACTTTAGTATTGGTGCACTAGTTGAAGACGGAGATGGGTTTGAGAATTTTTGATGGAATTGAGAGTGGTTACCACTCTCTGACTTCGGCTGAGAGAAATTAAAGCTACCTGTTCTAGCCTTCTTATTCTTTCCTTCTCTCTCCTTAAGTTTTTGTTCCTCAATCTATTAAGCATGGACCATAAGCCTTGATATGTCCATATCCTTAATTAACATAGCAGTTCTACACTTCTTGACCACAATATCATATATACCAGACACAAACTTATTCATTCTACACGTATTATCAGATGCCACATTAGGAGCATACCTGGACAACTTAGTAAACTTAAGCGAATAATCTCTCACACTCATGTTACCCTTCTTTAAGTTAATAAACTCCAGTACTTTATCTTTCCTCAACTCTAAAGGAAAGAACCTTTTTAAAAAGTTGTGGCAAACTTCTCCCACTCAATAGGCCCTACCTCAACACCCCTTTCCCTTTTCACTTCTTATACCATATGTGAGTTACATCCAACAACTGTCAGGAAACAAACTCTACACTCTTAATTAATATGACACCTATGATAATTGTCACCTTCTAAACCATATCAAGAAATTTCTGCAGATCCTCCTCAGACTTAGATCCTATAAATAAAGAGGGATTCATTCAGGGGGAAATCTCGGATCCTAGTTACAGCTGTATTGTCCACGAGATAGGCTGGGATAGCAGCTTGCTAATTGTTCTAAGCTTCTACTGAGTGAGCTAAAGTAGTGAAGTAAGATCTGAACTCAGTAAGAGAGAAATGCTCATGCAGAGGTCTTTCCTAAACAGGCAGAGGTATGGGCTGATTTCTAATTTTTCTTCCATTGTTCTTTTTGGAAGGCATTTTCTATAAACTAAAGAAAGAATGTTAGAAAGAGATCTTAAATAGAGATCATGCTCTTTTGCATGACATGAACACTGAAAGAAGTGAGACTTTTTCTAGAATGTCTTGAAGCCTTGATAACGCTCAAACTACACCTCTCTTACGAGAATGTAAGCGATCATTGTCAATATATAACCCAACTGGGTTGGGGTCGAATCCCAAAGGGAATATGGTGTGAATTTGAGTTATCTGCGGGTTAGTCAACTGATAGTTATCATTGTCCTATGAATGGGGTTTTTTGGAAAGGTAACAAGTAATTACTTCTCAATTTAGTGTTTGCAATCAATATGATAAGGAAAACAAGAGTTATGTTCACTATGGGTGTTAGGATTTGAAAGACTCTAGTAATGGTTCAAGATTCTTGTGGTAGGTAGGAACAATAGACTATCCTTGTCGAAGTTATGTCTAAATACTTATCAACCTATTTAGACATTTAACCACCTAATTCTCTCAAACTTAGGGAATTTATATTTCATAATAGGATGTTATCTCAAGTTAATTAATCTTGTTACAACATTAATTATTAAATAGAGGTTAAATGCATCCAAGTCCCTTTTGATAATTCGCTTCTTATTGGGGTTGATTTCTTATCTCAAGCAAATCACCAGTAAGCAAGGCCTATTTTTGTAACCAATAGTCAGAGTATAAAATAATGGAATTAACAAGAAGTTTCTACCACCGTTAGAATATTGAACACTTAGTTACGTTACAAACCCAAACTCATAGATCCCACAACTCGGGTTAAGGGAATTTAGCTACTCATAATAAAATAATCAATACAACAAGTTGAATTCATAGTTTGATATATGAACTTACAGCAAGATGAATAGCAACAAGTGTTTCTCAGATTTGATTCACAGTAGAAAATCCCAAAACAATTGTAATAATCTCTCCAAAAATAAATGTAAAGCTCAAGTTAGAAAACTAGAGGAAAGATATTCTCAAAACGTCAGTTCCCCCGTTATTATATGATTAGAAAACTCTAACATATGCTTTAAATACTTCAGCCTAATTATGGAAACAAAATCATAGATCACAGTATTTTCTCGAACAGGCGACAATGTGTGTGACTCCTTATCAGGAGTCTGACGACTTATCAGGAATGTCGTCAGCTCCTCTTCACTTTAGAGAATCTCTGCCTTAGGTTGATGATGAGACATGACGGCTTATCAGACATGTGATGACTTATCAGAATTGCCATCTCTTCTTTACTTCAAATCTCATTCCCTGTCTAAGCCTAACGACGATCCTGATGGCTTATCACACTTTTCATGGCCTATCATAGATGTCATCACGAATTGCAGATGAAGCTCATTCTATGTCTAATGCTAATGATGATCTTGATGGCTTATCATACTTCTGACGTCCTATCACAGATGTCGTCACGAATTCCAGCTGAAGCTTATTCTCTATCTAAGGCTAATAGCAACTCTGATAGCTTATGACAAGGCTAACGACTTATCAGATAAGTCGTCAGCTATACTTCCCTCTATACTTTCTTAGAATTCAACTCTTTTACTACCATTATTGTTGGTTCTCTTGCATCTTGACTTTTACTGCAATATCAAACAGAAAACAATCAAAAATGACAAAAGTTGCTTAAGACTTTGCAATTATTCTTAAGTTAAAAGCCTCAAATGTGTTAGCATATGCTCACACATCAACACCCTCAACTTAAAATAATTGTTTTTCCTCAAGAAACTAAAACACAACCAAGAGGATACAGAGTACATTCGGCAGTCAACCATCCATATTATCTCAAAACATCTTCACCATCTCCAAGGTCAATTAATTTAAAAACAACAACTATGCATATTATTAAAGAACAACAATGCGACACACAGGAATCAAGATATGGCATCAATTCAGCAACAACAACCATGCATCTACCAAGATTACACTATCCAAATAACTTAGCAACTAGCAACGTAACCAGTGTGCCCTCACTACAAAGAAGTCCCACTCCATTTATATCAGACATCACATATGTAACCATGGGGACAATCAAAAGATACTCACTCTTAGAATGAAGTTCCAATCAATGTATTCCAAATACCATAGGCTTTCCCTTATTTTCATTACCAAGATTTTCAGACAGGTCAGCTAGGATCACTATAGGTCTTCTCTTTTGCTTGTAATGTAGGCTAGGGGATGGTATGATACTCGATGATATTTAAAGTGACTAAGCCTCCTTTTCACTACACTAGCTTATAGGGTCTCACTTATCAACCTTTTTCTATTCTTCTATTTTCTTGATCACACATATTCAGAATGGGTGCGGTCTTTTCTACAATAATTTCTTTTTTTTCAAAACTTTTTTGTTCTTGTTCTTTTCCACCGCACCCAACTCTTTATTCTTTTCTTTTATTCTACCTTTCTTTATACTCATTTTACATCACACACCCCTATGATAGCCACCCTCAACTTAGGCCATTTTCCCAAGTCAAGGTGCACAGTGGCCAAGGACGACCAGGGCTAAAACTGGTTCATTATGATATAAATAAGACGGTGATAGGTATCATAAAAATGAAATAGGCTATTCAGGCTCAAAATAGGGATCAAGGGATATTATACATACAGGGAAGATCATTTAGGCTAAAAGTGGACTAATATCAAAACAACCTATGATCCTTTCCTAACCCCTATCTTTCAATCTAGGTAAGACTAATCGGGCAAGTTCTGGATTCAACATACAAAGAGAACTAAGTAAGATCTCACACGCACATGGCACACAAGTATATCACAAGTTACTACTTATCTAGTTCATGCAATTGTTGAGAAATGATTATCAAGTCACTTGAACTAATACCATAACAAGATGTGCAGTGGTCACAATTAGATGCAAATCACATAGTTAAACAATCATACCATTTGAGAGATGTTCACAAAATAACAAAACCACATTAACTGCCTCAGGTACTTGTATTTCTCCTAGTCAACTACAAAATGTTACAACAACTTACCCTACACCCTCAACTTAAAATCAAAGAAAAACTAAACTAAGGGTTAGGGCATACCTGGAGTAGATCAAGCATGGGGATCATGGGTTGCCTCCCATGTAGCACCTGATTTAACATCATGGCACGACTCAGTTATCTCGATTACTTCAAAATTCATCAAGACAGATAGTAGAAATACTTTTCATCGAGTTTTTTGGACCGACATAAAGTTTGACTCATTGTCCATTAACCTTGAAGATGTTGTCGTCTTCATTTTCAAGTTCATAAAACACATCTATGATTAAGAAGACGCTCATCTCCTTTTTCTGTGTCATGGATGAGTGCATTTTGAATCTTGTTTCTTTATCATTGAACTTGAACTTAAGCTCATTCATCTCCATGTCCACTACTACTCTCCCAGTAGCAAGGAATGGTCTACCAAAAATGATGGGTATTTTAAAATCCACCTCACAGTCTAAGACTACAAAATCAGCAGGAAGTATAAAGTCGGCCACCTTTACCAATACATCATGTAATATTCCTACTGGCCACTTTACGGACCTATCTGCCATCACCAACCACATGTTTGTTGGGGTAGGATCCCCAAAGCTAGCTTTTTATACACGGATAGCGGCATCAAATTTATGCTAACCCCCAGATCACATAGGGCTTTAGCAAAATTAAGAGACCCAATTGTACATGGAATAGTGAATGCTCCAGTGTCAGCCTTCTTCTGCGCTAAGGATCATGTAGAAATAGCACTACAATGATGGAGATTATCCTTCGGTTCATATCTCACTGCTCTTTTCTTCATCACAAGGTCCTTCATCAATTTAGCATACCCTAGCATTTGCTCGAGTGCCTCCACCAAAGGCACATTTATTATTAACTGCTTCAATATTGCCATGAATTTACTAAATTTCATGTCGTCAATCTTCTTCTTCAATCTTTGAGGAAAGGAAGGTGGTGGTCTTTTGAGAGTTTTCACCACTACTTTATTTTGCTTCTCTTTTCTTTGTTCCGAAGCATCAACAGAATCATCAAGCTTCCCAAACTCCACTGGACATTCTTCTTTGGGTTCATCATCTTCTTCAGTCACAACTTCAGTCAAACTTTTGCCCACAGAATAGCCAGGTAATATTTTACCACTCCTAGTGGTAATCTCCATACATGAGCCACCATTTTGTGGATTTTAAACCATATCACTAGGTAATATTCCACTCTTCCTCTGGTTCAGCATTGTGGAGAGTTGGCTCATTTGTTGTTCCAGCTGTTTGATCAAAGTGGAGTGCGAGTTTACCAACTGACTCATAGAGGATAGATCATCCTTCATGGTAGTCACCCCTGAGTTGGTAGCCTCCACTCCCTTTAAAAATATAGCCATCATGTCCTCTAGGGACATCTTTTCAGAACTTGTTGTAGCAGCCTCTTAATTTCCAGGAGGGACATATAACCCGCTCCTATCATTATTTCTCCTCCAATTACGTTGCTCCTGGTTTTTATATCCAGCCTTATCATAATAAGTCCTACCTTGATTTCCTTGGCTATTGCCTTGGAAACCCCCTTGATTATTTACATAGTTCGCCTCTTATTCTGAGTTAGACTCCATTTTGCTCTGCGATCCCACAGCCTTCACTTTCTTAGTTTTACCTGATAGAAAATGCTTGGCTAGAAAGTCCATCTGCATTTTTAGGTGAGCCATGTCTTGATCACGCTCCTCGTCTATTCTTCTTTGTTCCATAGTCATACCAACAGAAATAGTAGGGCTTGCTACCACAGTCCCTGATATGTCATGCCTGACTCTGTTTGGTCATTCTCTCAAGCATTTTTGAAGCCTCTGGGAATGTAAGATCAACAAACAAACCACCAGCAGTATTATCTATAATTGGTTTTGTCACAGAGTTTAGAGCCCTGTACAAAGTCTTTTTCAAGTGTATGTCTGTTATGTTGTGGTTCAGACACTGCGTCAGCTTCTTTTTGAATCTCTCCCAGGTTTCATGCAAGGCTTCAGTTGGGATCTTTCTAAAGTTGCTGATCTCATCCCTCAACTGCACCCTTCTGGAAGGTGGAAGAACCTTTCTAGGAAAGCTCTTTTAAATTGCCTCCAGTTGGTTATAGAATAGGGTGTCAGCTCATTAAGCCACAATGTTGCCTCCCCAGACAGAGACTATTGAAACAATCTCAAATAGATACCATTTTGACCCACTCCTAGGTTATCAAAAGATTTACAAATGATGAAAAAGTTCACCAGATGCAAGTTTGGATCATCCCCAGGAAGGCCACCAAACAACCCCTTCAGATTAAAGAGTTGAATCATAGTACTTGTAATGTTGAATTTTTCCCCAGGTGCTAACGGTGGAGAAATAATTTCACCTGGTGCACCTACTCTATCTATTTTATCATCATCATCATTGAGGTCATACTAGACCGGCAGGTGATTTTGCCTTACTTGGAATGGACAGTTCCTGTTAGCATTATGTTGTAATGGTGCAGCTATTTGCTCTGCATGCCTTGGGTTACCAGGGTTTAGAAACTCCTCATCTTATAAGTCGTCATCCTTAGGATTTGGATGTTGTACATGCTGACCATCATTCTGTACATTCACCTAAGCTCTAGCTAAGGCTGCTAACCTGTCAGCCTCCTGCTGGTTTGCCTTTCTTCCGATTAGTTACGGTTCTAGATTAAATGGTAATAATGGTTCTCCAAAAAATTTGGTTCTTGGTATGCACCATAAAAGTCCTGCAGCAAACAAAAACAACAAATAAACATAAAACTAGGAAACTTGACTAACAGTCAATTAGAGAACATAACTTTAATTTACAACCGTATTCCCCAGCAATGGCACCATTTTTGATAACGTTCAAACTATACCTCTCTTATGAGAATGTAATAGATCGTTCTCAATATATAAACCAACTAGGTTAGAATTGAAGCCCACTGGAAATATTGTGTGAATTTAAGTTATTTGTGGGTTAATCAACTGATATCTATCAGTTTCCTATGAATGGGGTTTTTTGGAAATGTAACAAGTAATTACTTCTTAATTTAGTGTTGAAATCAATATGATAAGGAAAACTAGAGTTATGTTCACTATGGGTGTTGGGATTTGACAGACGCTAGTAACGGTTCAAGATTCTTATGGTAGGTAGAATATCAGATTGTCCTTGTCAAAGTTATGTCTAAATGTTTCTCAACCTATTTAGACATTTAACTACCTAATTCTCTCGAACTTAGGGAATTTATATTTCATAACAAGATGTTATCTCAAGTTAATTAATCTTATTACAACATTAATTATTAAATGGAAGTTTGATGTTTCCAAGTCCCTGTTGATAATTCACTTCTTACTAGGGTTGATTCTTATCTCAACCAAATCACCAGTAAGCTAGGCTTATTATTTGCAACCAATAGTCAGAGTATAAAATAATGGAATTAAAAAGAGGTTTCTACCATCGTTAGAATCTTGTACACTTAGTTAAGTTACAAACCCAAACCCATAGATCCCACAACTCGGGTTAAGGGAATTTAGATACTCATAATAAAATAATCAAGACAACAAGTTGAATTCATAGTTTGATATATGAACTTATAGCAAGTTGAATAGCAACAAGTATTTCTCAGATTTGATTCACAGTAGAAAATCCCAAAAAAATTGTAATAATCTCTCCAAAAATAATTGTAATGTTCAAGTCAGAAAACTAGAGAGAAGATATTCTCAAAACATCAGTTACCCCATCATTATATGATTAGAAAACCCTAACATATGCTTTAAATACTTCAGCCTAATTATTGAAACAAAATCATAGATCACAGTATTTTCTCAAAAAGGCGACGACGTGTGTGACAGCTTATCAGGAGTCTGACGACTTATCAAGAATGTCGTCAGCTCCTCTTCACTTTTGACAATCTCTGCCTTAGGTTGATGATGAGACGTGATGGCTTATCAAACATGTGATGACTTATCAGAATTTTTTTCACGTCTTCACTTCAAATCCCATTCCCTGCCTAAGACTAACGGCAAGCCAGACGACTTATCATACTTCTAATGGCTTATCACAGATGTCTTCACGAATTCCAGCTGAAGCTCAATGTCTGTCTAAGGCTAACGATGAGCCTGACAACTTATCACACTTCTGACGTCCACTCACAGATATCGTCATGAATTCCAGCTGAAGCTTATTCTCTATCTAAGGCTGACGACAACTCTGATAGCTTATCATAAGGCTGACGACTTATCAGACAAGTCGTCAGCTATATTTCCCTCTATACTTGCTTAAAATTCAACTCTTTTACTTCCATTATTATTGGTTCTCTTACATCTTGAATTTTACTACAATATCAAATAGAAAACAATTAAAAATGATAAAAATTTCTTAAGACATTGAAATTATTATTTGGTAAAAGCCTCAAATGTATTAGCATCTTCTCACACATCAAGCCTCTTGTCCATAAGGGTGGAATGCTTCTCACCCATGCACAAGAATCTACTAAATATGGTTTTTCGTACTCCCTAGGACTCTATGAAACCTTAGGCTCTGAGACTAAGTTCTTTCACGACCCGAGGCTACCCCCTAGTCGTGACAATGGTGCTTACAGTCACAAGTGACCACAAGCTAACCCATGAGCTTGTACCTATTGTAAGCACTGAGTAATTAATAATAAAGTCATGTATAAAAAATGACTAATAAATTCCATAAGATTTTAAATACAGAAAATTTAACTGAATTTGCAAGTCTGAAAGCATCTATGAAAATACTGAAATCTAACTAACAACACTGATAAACTAACTGAATATCAAAAAAAACTCTAACTGTCAGACTGTAGAGTTGATTGGACAAGTCCCCAACTAACTCCGACTGACTAAAGAATACATGAACTATTGAATAAATGAATTAAATCATCATGTACTCGAAAGATGAAAACTCACCACTACTGCTGCTAGGTCACGTTGGGATGTCTAACTACCATCGGGGAACTGAGCCTTCGATCCTATGATATAAGACATCATAGCATAAAAAAAGTATGCGATCAGTACTTTGAATGTACTGGTATTTGAGATAAGGTTATTTTTAAATGCATAGGTTTATGTGCATAAAATAACAACTGGCTGAACAACAAGAGATAACTGATGTATAAATGTGTGAAGGCTATAAATTCCTAGAATGCATGACCAAGCATATAGTATGATACTAAAATAGTTTGTAAATTAAAATACTGAACTCTAGTAACTGAATAACTAATGAACTGTATGCTATGGTCAAGCAAACCTAAACTGAACTCTGTACTAAATAATGAACTGAGATCGTGGGAAGTATCATGTAACCTACATAACCCAATTTGAGTTAATCATGGTCCAACTTATAACCCCAGTTGGAAGGGTGTCTGTACCGTGCCACGGGTACTAATACATGGATGTGTGGATCCACTAATCTAGTGTCCTAAAGGACTAGGGAGTAAGTCCCAAACTATTCGGTGACCCCTAAGATAATTTCAATCCAAAATAAGTGGGTGACATCTCAGAGAATGTCAGTCCTAAACAAAAGAGTGACATCTCATAATCCTATGCTTTCTACGTAGTTCTTGAACTTAGGGACTACTTCTAAGAACCCAGTCCTAGCTTGCAGGTGAGATTTATCCCTAGGTTCCTCGGTGCCAAATCCTACTGCCAACTGAACTGACACTAATTACTGAAATGTTCTAAGTTTAACTGCCTATGATAACTGATAGAACTGATAATTCTCATGATATATCTAAAATCATTCTAAATATACTGAGATTATATCTGAAATCATTCTAAATGTACTAAGACTATGTAAATAGCTAAGTTTCAGGTATTCATAACCCCCAGTACTGAATTCAAATAACATCAAAGGCATGCAAAAGTTTTGAAAGACCATAATGGAGAAATCATTCTACAAAATCATTCTCTTTGGCATTTCATCAAACACATACAGATTAAGTCTTTAACATGGTAATGCTTTTAAACACGATGAGATAGCATGATTAAATGAAAAAACCATAATTTAAGGATTTATCCCACATTATATGAACATGACATTAGAACTTCAACATCCAAAACATATTATAATCCATTCCACTTGAAAACAATTATAATCTTAACTTGGAATCAAAATAACAAGAAGTTCATGGACATAATTCATTTAAAACATGCAAAACTCATAATTTAACATTTAAAAGGGGATTATTAAACTCCATGGTGAAAGGAAACCATAGATAAACATCACACATACCTTTGATACCTAAATCTTAAAAGAGAACAACTTTCTTGAAAGTTATTGGATGGTGAAGCTTGAATTCTTGAGTTTTCTTGATGTGAAAGGAAGGGAATTATTGAACTTGGGGGACTGGTTAGGGTTTTTTTTAGAGTAAAATTGGAGAATTTGAGCATATAATGCCCTAACTGAAGCTAAATCCAGTGTTTTTATGAATTAGGGCGATAGGAAAAGACAAGACTGCCCCCAGGAATTTAAATTCATAACTGGAAAGCCAATTGAGGGCCACTACAAAGCACCAAGGGCCTCATCTCTATACCATTGCAACACACCATAATTACGGTGAGGCTCTGGAATTGAAATCCATACGTTCCTCAATCCTCATCCAAAAAATCCAAAACTTCCTCGAGACATGCCCTTTATACCCATAGATATGACTTAACACAAAAACTTACGTCTCAGGGTTAGAAAGGTCAGTTTAAAAATTATCAAAGGTAAGAGGTCAAAAATAAGACTAAGCCCCAACACATAGCTAAATATTTAAGTTCTAAGTCTCTTATGCATGCACTATGAGCTAAACTAAGCTAAGAAAAGTACAGGGCATTATATATGGGATTTTGTGGTTATCTTTTAATCCATGTGACAGATGGTTGAACGAACCACGCTAGTAGATCCAAAATGTTGATTTTAGGGTGGTAACATGTTGGGTCTCGTTCTGTGGTTTTTAAATCTCATTTCAACCCTCGGTTGGAAAATTATAATTTTAGGTTTTGGGGGTCAACCTTGGGAAAACAACGTATTTTTGAAAATATGATATTTCCATTAAGTTAAGAACATCAAATTTAGTATAGTTACATAGTTCGTTTACGTTTATAGGATTTCAAATGAATCCCGAGGCCTTAGTGGATACTTGGAAATTTACCAAGTTTCAGCTGCGATCTATCATGGCAGAGGGTACTATGATCGCACAATGCCATATGGCGATCTCCTTATATGCTCCTGCAGCCAGGTAGTGCAATCGTACACCTGGTTTTGTGATTACAACATCTAAGAACCTGGTATGGGTATAAATAGACCCCTTAGGTCACGAATTGGCTATTTCTCACTCATTCTCGAGAGCCAAAACCCTAAAATAGTGTGAGAGCTTAAAGTAGATCTTGTGGGTGCTTGGGAAGATAGAATAGCATCTATTTCTAGATTCTCTTACAGATTTATTGTTAGAATTCACCTTTCTCTTAGTGAATTTCTTGATTAATATCTCAAAAATTCCAAAACCTTACGGCTTTATTTTAAACCCCAATTTAACCTCGTTTTACTTGAATAATGTTACTAATCATATAGTTGATTGGCTTGCCTTGATTTCAGCTTCAAAACAACTTTTATTCTTGATTTGTAAGTGGATTTCAAAGGTTTTACCCGATAATATTTAAAAATAGTTTTTCTTCGATTTGAACCTCGTTTTGACAAGGGTTTTTAGTTGTATATTCCTAAAAGTATGGGGAGCACATTTTTAAAATAAAGTTACGACTTTGCCTTTCTTTTTCGAAAACCTATTTTGGGGGTCCGTTTTGACCCTGAACTAAAAGTAAGCAGTATGGGTATCGTTAGCTTTGTTTTAATGTGTATATTCTATATTTCTTGGTGTTAGTTGATTTTGGGATTGTTCTTTAGAAGTAAGTTCATAGGTTGAAGTGTAGCCGACCGGTTTTGACCTTCGCGGTAGGTTATGGCTTAACTCTTCAGAATGAGTTGGGTAGTTGATTTGTATACAAAATGAATATTAAGGTGATGGTAACTAATCATGAAATTGGCTATTTTAATATGTTGTGCCCATGTGGGGAACTATAAGTGATGTAATTATTGTTTTGATATGTTACATGACTTATGTGACTGTGTGGGGTCCTATGTGATATTGATAGTCTGATATACTTACAGATAATTGTATTATACTGTTGAAATGCCTAATGTGGTACCACTATTATATTATGCAATATTCATACATTATCAGCATATAAATCATATGGGGTATCGTGTATGGTGGAAATAATGAGTGGATATTGGCTCACGTGGTTGTTGAATATATGATTGTGGTTGGTTGTAGATGTACATCTTGTGGTTTATATAGAAATATTCATTGTGATTTGTTATGAGCATCTCATCCTTATATTATAAACAATCATGAAACAAATAATACTACCATGGAAATATCTGGGAAACATTGGCAACATCTTTTTATGAAAGAAAATTTGACACCTTATAAGATCCTCCCCGAAGGATGAGACAAGGAGGACATATGGATATATATATATATGTATTTAAGAACCCCTCATGGGTCCCATATTGAGAGGCTTGCCTCCGTGGGTGTATACGTAAGTTATGCGACAACGTCGTGCATCATCATCATCCTCATCATCATTGCTATCTTATACATTGCACTTGATTTATTGCATTTATGTTGTGATTGAATTATCATATTGGCTTGTCATATGCCTATTTTCTCTATCTTCCATTATTTTTACATGGCATTTTTGTATATACTTGTTCTTCCTTTCTTCTAGTTGTATGGATTATGATGTAAACTTGTGTTCTACTTTGTCGTGTTGTGGTAATATATATGATTTATATATATATATCGTAGAACTGTTAGTGCAGAGGACGTGCCTTTTATGTGTATTTTGTATGTTTTATTTTTTACTTTGCTTGGTTGGCCTATGATACCTACTGAGTACAAGTGGATTGTACTTACGCTTAATGTGCCCTTTTGGTGCAATTCCTAGATCGAGTGTGCCCCATCTTGGTTGATTCAGGCGATATTTTGTGCTTTTTAGGTAGCGATTGACTTTCAGGTGTTCGTCTATATTCTACTACCTTTCATATTGACTATCTTTATTTTCATTCCAGAGACAGAGTTTCTCTTGTATTTTGGAAATTATTTGTATTTACTTTAGATCCGAATTGTACCATATATGTTCTTATACTGTTGACATAAGTTTCTGGGAGTTATGGTTGTGTTGTTGACTATATTCTTTTCGCATTTATTATACTTATATGGTTGTTCTTCGTTCTAGAAGCCTTACCATGGGGGTATTTCTTTTTTTTCCCTTTTGAGTATCAATTTAGGTGATAGGCTTACTCGTTAAGGTTCGCCGCAATGAGTGCCATCATGACCCTTGGATTTTGGGTCATGACATATAGAGATAGAAGGTAATGGGCGACTCAAAATCTAAGAGCCCTCCCTATCTTTGAAAATATCAACACAGCACAATCAACGATCAACGACAATAGCTAATACTCGGATCTGCAACAAAAAGGTACAAAAATGTAGTATGATTACCAAAACCACGAGTACTAAGTAGGCATCATCAGCCAACTAAGCTAAATCATGATATAAATATGATAAAATACAAGATATCATAACTAAGCCATGATACAGAAACGAACCTGGATCATCTCAAATACTAGTATACATAATAAGTAATCTAACCAGAATAACAATATAACACAAGGCATTTACTCATGTCATCATCGTCGTACAATATATGTAAATAGATTGGAATATAAGGCATCACACAAACAATCACAAACTACAAAATTGGCTTCCATACGCCAATTAGTGTGGAAAAGTAAATAACACATCACATACTCCCATATGCCTGGAGAGCACACTCAAGGATAGCATAAAATAATCAACCAACATTATAACTAACTTCATCATCATTTAACCATCATTCCATAATTATCATCAATCGATCATTTACCAACAATTCATAATGTACCCATGTTCCATAATATTACCATCATTTAACAACCTTATCATTGATACTTACAAATCACCATTCATTAGATAACCCTCTCTTATGAACTAATTCATTTAGTTATTAAGCATCATATAACCTCTAGTTATCATTTAACAACTATTTAATAAATATCTGCAAATCACCATTTATTATACAACCTTGTTTATCAACTAACATTATTTATTTTCTAAACATCAATTACCATCTAATCCTTTAATATAAACTAGTCATTATTTTCCACTTAAACAATATCCACAACTAATCCATTATTGAGCATTAATAATCAAATAAACCACTTGATAAACATTTATCACCTTAGGGCTATAACTAGAATCCCTAATATCAATATCATACTCAAACCAGATATAAGCATATATATATATGTATATAATATCCATACATAGGGCATAGTAGGACTCAAACCAGTAGAGCTACAAATAGGCATATCAATATAATCTTCCTCCGACCTTACCGGGTATCAATATATCATCATAATCCTCCTCTAGCCTTGTTGAATATCAATATATCATCATAATCATCCTCCGACGTTGCCGAGTATACGAGTATCAATATATCTTCATAATCATCCTGCTGCCTTGACGGGTATCAATATAGCATAATAATAATCCTCCGACCCTATCGGGTATCAATATATCATCATAAATATCATCTGGCCTTGTCAAGTATCAATATATATCATAATATCCAAAGTCGAACTGGTAGCCACATCATCATAGTCAGTAGAAAAGTAATAGCATAAGAGATCATATCATCAAGCATTATGATTTCAAGCATAATTAATAGCATAGCTTCCCAGATAATCAGTAAGTAAGACTTCTAACATAATTCATGGCACAATTGCTAATATCATCACTAGTAATGTTTTCTAGCATGATTACTAGAAAACTTTCTTAGCATGATCATAATCATGAGCAAATACTTTTCAATAGTATAGTCGATGGATTATCATTAGCATAAAAGATAATTTATCATTTGGATCATCTATATTATCAAGAATGACTTACATCACATTCAAAGAGAAATCCATAGAATATCCAATAATTTACCATGAAATAATCCATACCTCATCATAAGGTAGCCATCATTCTAATCAATTATTCCATAGACATTACTTCTAATGTCATCATCGCCATAACCATAACGTGCCAAAGTTTCTCAATATTTCTTCAAAAGGCATTTCTCTAGGTGTTTAATAAGCGTATAAGGGTTTTAAGAGAACTAATTATCAATCCCGACTTAAGGTTGGTCAATGAGCCCACTTTAAATCCCCAAATTACATTCTAAGTCAAATACTACCCCAGACTAGGGAAAAGTATCCAAATCTACTCTTAGATATATAGTGAGCCACAATTAGCCCCAAGGTAGAGGTTAATCTGAAAACACAACAACTAAGCCAAATAGTAACTAAGGGAAACTTCCTTAATGAAGTAACTAAGACTAATCTTACCCTAAGCATGGGTGTCTCAGAAATTTTTGTCTAAACTATGCTAAACATGAGTAATGAAGCCTAATTTACCTAAGGCATAAGGAAAAAAGGTAAGTGTTTCAACTCTACAGTATCAAATAGCCTAAATGGTCCAACTATCCCAAGTCTTACATTTCATCAATACAATACTTAAAATCTATACCAAATCTAATACAATATCATAAGGATACTATGAGATAGTTCAATCTAACATGGGATAAACCTAGCCTTCCTCGACACAGAAGAAAGCTAAACGAACTGCTAAACCATTACTTTTCCCTTTTGAGAAGCCTCCACAATATGACAATCTATAAAAAATACATTAAACTCATCAATACAATAATAATGATACCTATATTTCACCATTATGCTTCGGGTCCAAAAATCACACAAAACCCTCATGTGGGTCCCACTTACAAAAATTGTGTTTCCAAAACTAACCCAATATTCGTACAAGATCATGGAATCAATACCCTCAAAAATGGGTGAAAACCAAGCTACATTGGGGCTAAAATGAAGCCCAAAAGGTTTTGGAGTTTTGAGCAATAAATCTAGAAATTTCACTAAGAAGAGGATTAATTTCTTACCTCAAGTCGAAAGATAATCGCGACAATAAATGTTAATAGCTTCCCAATCACCAACAAGCTTAAACTTTTATCTCTCAAAATATTTAGGGTTTTTAGCTCTCAAGGATCTGAGGAAGAATAGCCAACTTATGAAAAAAGGGTCCTTTCGCAACCTCGAGGCTCGTGATTACACCAACTTCCATCTACTACAAGAGTTTCTATAATGACACCCCATCATGATTTTGGTATCTTATTTGTAAATCAATTCATTATCTCGGTCCAAAGTGCCTCTATAGCAGTGCATCAGAAACATGGTGCACTAGATTTTTTTCAACTCCAAAATAGGCGCGGCCAGGTGCTCGAGATTATCTCAAAATCTTGTATATGCAAACAAATAATGTAAACATACCAAATGCAATATTCCATACTTAATGGCGTAATTGGATTTTCCATCTAAAGTCATTTTGACCAAAGATGGGTCCCACACCATATTTCATTTTCTTAACTTTTCGACCAATAGGTCAAAATGAGCCTGCGTCTCTTTGGACCCAAACCAAAGATCCTCATAGCCTAAAATCAATTTTTGAAAGTTATTTGTACAGTCAAAATTTACATACATGATCATTTTGCTGAAGTTTTCTCCTGATGGCCATTTAGAACCAGCGAAGGATTAAAAATAGGGAAATGGATCTAAAAAATAAATGAACTGCCCTTTAATTGAACTGTAAGTCCTAACAAGACATAAATATCTTTTGTGTCTATGGAAAAAATAAGTACAAATACGAAAAATGACCTAATGGGTCATTACAAATCCATTGATAAAATCCAATGTACCTGAATATAAGAACACTGAAGAATTTTTTTGAGTTGTATGCCTGAGGAAAATGAACCCTAACTAGCCTTAGAAAAAGGGAATCACCTATTTTCTCTTCTAATGTTAAGTATCAGATAGAATTCTAAGTAATGAGAGCTTAGGGTCATATAATCCCCACTAATGAACCTTATAATTCCCAAAAATAACATATTTTAAATGTTAAAAAGGTGAGAAAAGACTCATATACCCCTTAAAATTTCATAATTAAAAACTGAGGGAAGGAAGGTACTAGACTCTTCCATGATCATGGGAACAACCTACGATTGCAGGTTGCACCCGTGGTTGGAAGCTGTATGAAAACTCTCTAAGCATGATCAAACAATCCTTAGTATGATTGTAAGATCTACCTATGATAGTACCTTGGTTTGTATTTTTGTTAGTTACATTAACGGCATTTGTGGGACTCCCAATCGTGCATGCAGATTGTGGTTTCAAAGTACACTCGTGGTTCCCTCTCATGGAATGACGGTACACTTTGTCAAATTTTATAAGTTGGGGTTATATCAATTAGATAAGGCTATTGTACGATCATAAATGTAACCATGGTCGTGGTTTTGTCTCGTGGTATCTCACTATGAGCAGTGCTTTACTTAAAAGGTCATAACTTACTACTCCGATATCGAATTAAGAAAAAACTAGATGCGTTGGAAAGGTAATTCAAATATCTAACACTTTATGGGTATGGGACTTAAAATACATCTAATCTAGAAGTTATTCTTGTTTGAAGTTGATCGCTACTTTAAGAATTAATCCATAAGGGAGGTTTTGGCTTGACTAAGGGATAGGGGGTTTTTGTGGTCTTCATGCATGGACAAATTCCATCTATACTGTTAAAACTAGATGATCCACTCTACATGTACTTGAAGCATGATTCTAGTCTAGGCTTGAATTTTTTGAGATGTTACAATAGGTCAACAAATGATTATACTCCTCTAGGAAATGGAAATGAATCTTTTTTTGACTTTTTATTTTGTTTTAAGGCCCCATCAATGAAAGAAAAAATTTAAAAATAGTAAATATTATGAATATTCAATATATATGATCTTATATTTATTACACTTATTTGTCTTCCAAGTTAAAAATAGTTTCGTTCTAAACTTCTTTCTTTTTCTATGTAGCTTTTATCGTTTGTTCAGGTTTGTAACTTTGAGAAATAATTTTTTCATCATGCACTTGACATTTTGAAAAATATTTAAAACTTCACAAGAAATTACTATGAGGACATGTTGAAGCTATTCAAGTTCATACATGTCAGGTTTTTTTGGTAGCATTGTCTAATTCACAAGATATCCGCTTGACTTTTAATCATTTCCCAGCTCATTTTTGTTTGAATTTTTTCCATCTTACGGAGGATTATTGCATAATATTCCTTTTTCATTTGATAGTTAGAAAAATCAAGTCTTGTACCAATAATCTTGATACAAAAATCCTAAATTTCAAAAATCTCACATCATCCTTGAAAGATGGATGAGGGTATGCTTTTGGATCCTCTATCATCCTTAAAAGAGGGATATGGGTGACAAGGTATTAGTAAACAATAACTAGATGTTAGCTTATTCCTTTACATTATATTAGAAATAAGGATGGATTTTGAATATGCTATGTATTAGGCATTTTTCTAGAAAAAAGGATGCCCAAATGAGGCTTTGGGTGGATTTATTTTCTATTCTTATGAGATATCCAAAAGGGTCCATGGGTAATATTTTTGGTGTTTGGTTGAAAAACTAGCATCAATACCCCTAACCTAGCCTACCCATATAGTCATTAACTAGAATTTGCATTTGATTATCATGAACCCATGTATTATTTGCCCCTAGGAAAACATAATCCCAAGACTATTCTCCTATTGGAATTTCTATATACATTTGTTTCTCTTAATTGGTAGCTTGAGTAGATTTTGTTAAATCAACCTTCAAAACCATACCCCCTAAACTTTAATTGATGTGTTTCATTATGTTTACATTGCGGGTATATCTTTAGTACCTTTCAACACCCATAAGATTTGAGTTCTAGTTACACTCCTCATTGATTCGACCCTAAATCAAGATAGGTTGATGTATTTTACAACAATCACCTTGCCCATAAATCACAAAATCACAAATTTTCATCAATTAAATGGAGAGCCTCTATATGAGGTATGGGAGAGATTTAATGGGAATCTTTTGCAATACCCCAACTATGAGGTTCTGGAAAAGATGATTCTCTAAATATTCTATTGGGCTTTGAATCAACAAAACAAAATTGCGGTGGATAATGTGGTTGGTAGGTCACTTGTGAAGTTGTAATATAGCAAGGCTTCCAACTTGCTTGAGGAGGTCACAAACAAAAATAGGGGGTGGCATACCCGGGACACTGAGGTAGCTAAAGGTTCCCTTTTTACCTCCTATGTTGATAAAGAGCAAAGGAAGAAAGATAAAGAGAGGGAGGAAAATGTAGAAAAAATAATGACATAATTAGAACTCTTTATGAAGCATGTGATGGGTGCACTCACAAAAAGGGTAAATGTTGTGGCATCTAAGAGATGTGATGAAGAAGAATCCAGGAGGCTTTATGAAGAAATTAGATACTTGGCTAACATTCGGGTAGGTACCCGCCCGGCCTACCAAAGGCCAGGTGGAAACCAAGGTTGGACCGATCATGAAAAAGAATGGGAATGGCATAATAGGGATAGATATCGTGAGTAGAGGTACAAGGAAAGGTAGTATGATAGATATTTGTCCCCCATGATCGAGTAAAAACAAAATAGAAAAACCCCGTTGATCCCAAAAAATTCAAGATCGAGGATGTGTTAGCAAGAATTTTTATGAGAGTGAAGGGGACGGACAAGACGGTCCGAGAATTAAAAGGCGAGTTTTCTTAAATCAACTAAATGGTTGTATCACACTCCACCTCAATCAAAAATTTGGAGACTCAAATTGGTTAAATCTCCACTCAACTTAATGCTATACAAAAAAGGGCCTTCCTAGTGAATATGTTATGAATAAAAAAATGATGCCCATGTATTTGCAATCGTCACTAGGAGTGGCAAAGCCCTCAATTAAATGGTCAAATGAACTCATATTATATTTTCATGTTCTAAGGGAATGATTGAGTACCTAGAGACCATGTTCCTTGCTTTTAATGTTAATTTTTAATGTAGAACACAAATTGGCATTGAAATTAAAAGTTTTACATTTTTTAAATTTTGGTCGGATAGAGCCTTTGTTATTTCGATAGCGATCAAAGGATCACAATCATGCTAATGTGATCTCATGATCATAGGATTGTGATTACAATTACATTGGCACGATCTCGCAATCACAGGATCGCAATTGCATAGGCATGATCTCGTGATCACAGGATTGTGATTGCATTGGTGTGATCAAGGTCATACAACGATCGTGTTAGCATGATTGCGGATCAATGGAACGCAATCACATTATCTAGGGTTGTTTTCCATCTTGTACCAAAAATCATTTTAGTACGTTTCTTGTCCAAAATCTATCAAGTCACCATCCCATAAGCTTAATTAAAAAAATAGCATAGTTTTCTCATGAAAATGATTGATGATTAGTGTTATTGTGTGATTCTCAGGTTTTCAAGGCTTAAGATGGGAGTTTTTGAGCAAACTCGATTTATGGTCCCATAATGCCACACTTTGTACTATGAGAACCTCCCCGAGACAAAGCTTCTCCCAGAGAGAGGCATATGTTTTGATCGGGTGCCAGAGAAACTCCTAGAATTCCATGATAGACTAGTAGCCATAGTGTGGAACTGTTTTGCGTCAGATCCTTGTCGGACAAATGAACATTGGATAAGGGTATTTTATGCTAACCTTAGCATAGTGTCTTTCTCCGAACCAGTTGTAAAGATACAGGGGAGCAATGTTCACTTTGGGGATGAGAAGATAAACGACCTTTATAGGCTGCCAATTAATGATATGGGGTAGCTCGAGGCAATGGCATGTGAATCGAGGAGATATATGGCTAAAAAATTATGTCCTAGTTTTGAAGTTCCTTGGACTACAACAAAGCTAGGCATATCACTAAATGTCTTCATTGCTAAGGTAAGGATATGTTTATCCATTATTTGTACCTGGGGATCCCCATGCACACACATGTCCTCCATTAGATGTCTGAACCAGGATGATTGCACGTATACTATCCAATATTCCTTTGAATGTTGGACAACTGGTGATTTCGGAAATAAGGGACTTTAAGAACCAACAGGGTGCACTAATCTTATTCCCTTCACTGATCACAGAGTTATACAGAAAATCCGGGGTGAGGAGTATCTTTGAGACACTTGGGTACGTCTAAAGAACCCCATTTACCCTCTTAAAACTTAGGGTAAAGGAGCATCTGGCAAGAGAAAGAAGAGGAAAATCGACTTGGGTAGGTCGATAGATAAGGATGTATACTCCTACATACCATCAATATCTAGGAAATTTAAGGATATCTTGGTTGAGATGAGGGCGATAAAGGAGCGTATGGCTGGATTGCCTTAGGGGTTGAAAGAGCCTTCCACCATCTGTCACTCCTATTTTGCTCCGTCTGATTATGAGAAATACATAAAGGACCAGAAGAAGAAGGGTGCAAATATTTCTAGGCTTGAAAGGACCTAGTCATCTCTAGCACATTCAGCTAGGGAGCTCAGGGACTCACATGAGAAGATGAAGAAGTGGGAGAAGATGAGAGATAAATTCTTCACAAAGAAGTGGAAGGGGGTGAAGGGACTTTGAAAGGTCCTAAAACTAAAGGATAGACTTCCTTCTACTAGATTTGACAAACCCCTCCGTCCAAGAATTTTTTTTTCTGAAAACCAAGGGCATGGATGTGAACAATTTTGTAACAATACTTAACCTCTTCTTATGACTCCGGAGTCTTTAGTTTGTATTATATATTAAATACTTCATTTTGTCATTAGTAGAAAATGCAATTAAGATGTAATACCTTGTATTTCTCAAGCTTAACTTAAATCTCAGTTCATGATTTATCCAAAATAAAATTTTGAAGCGCTCAATATTTTTCAGTTTAGAGCCTGTCATTGCATAGGAAATTGAATTAGCTTTCTAACGAAATAAAATTCTAAATCCAATAACCGAGTAAGAAGTTAAGGCTATTTTAAGTTTTAGTTGGTAAATATCATTATTCAATCCAGTAACACATCGCGGAGTAAGACAAAATGGCAATTGTCAGTTTACAGTGAGGTATCGCGATACCGGAGCATCACGCCAAAGCTCATTTTCACGTTTGTCAATTTCCAATGAGCCAACGAGATTGTACCACATCGCACCGAGCTTCCAGGTCCTATCCAGCATTGCAACGCGATTCTATCACGTCACTCTACCATCCATATTCCAAGTTGTCATTTTTCAGTGGCTTGTCACGATAGCGGCGGCGATAGGGCCCAAAATTGGGTTTTTCAGAATGGATTTTGTAAGTCGTTCTCAAGGGTAAATGGGTATTTTTTCCACGGCCCAAATCAGTCTAAACACAAAGTTTACCCCTAAATAACCCTTTATATCATCATTTATTTACTTTATTCAAAGATTAAGTCATTCTCTCTCAAAAGGGGCTAAACCATAGCTTCAAGAAACAAGAGCAAAAATGTAACGACCCAATTTTTTTGGAACCGGAGCGTCACGTGGTGCTCATGATCCCGAAAGACCACAAGCTAACCCTCTACTGATATCTATATCTTAGCACTATATAATATTTGTAATAAATGCAGAAAACTGGCAAAAACTGGCCATAAGGTTCAAAATATCTAGAATACTTAAAACTGAAAATTGAATACTGATATATCTGTCCGAAAATCCTCTAAAATGTCTGAATTGTAGAGTTGATGGGACATGTACCCAACTAACTCCGTCTACTAAAAATAAACTAAATCTAATATGATAATAAAATAAGGATTATCCTCGAATAAAGAAGACTCACTACTACGTCTACTGTTGCTGACTGGGACAAAGCTGTTAGGGGTACTCTGGATCTCGTGCCTCTGAACCTATGGTGTAAAATAAAATACCATAATGCAAATGCATCAGTACGTGAGAATGTACTGAGTATGAATATGAGCTAAGGCTAAATTCAAGGGCTTATGCATGAACAATTACTTAACTGAATAATCATGATAGTACAAAATGAGGACATATGCAAAAATTCACAAACCATAACTGAAATCATCATGACTCTGAATACTGAAACTCGGATACTACTTTACTGTCATCTGAACTCACTACTAATACTGAGATACTGAATAACTAAATCTTCTGATATCGATAACTGAGTACTGAAGTTGGGATCACACCTATCTAGTGAGTGATCTCATAAACTGATGATACTGAAGTTGACTAACTGAATCTACTCATATCAATGACTGAACTCTGTGTTTTCTACTCTCGACTGACTAAATCTGAGATAAAACCTCTCTAATGGATGATCCCCGAATCTACTATTAATGATAAGAAATTATTATGTCTGAGATCAAACTTATCTAGCAGAAGATCTCTAAATCGGATAATAAAAATACTCAATTGAATCTGAGACTGAGATCAAGCCTATCTAACGGGTGATCTATGGATCTGATAATGAGATTACTCAACTGAATCAGAGACTTAGATCAAGCCTATCTAACGAGTGATCTCTGGACCTGATAATAAGATTACTCAACTATGGGAGTTCTTACTTAACTGACATGCCCGAATCTGAATAGGTGGGGTCCAACCTGTAACCCTGGCTGGAAGGGTGTCAATACCGTGCCATAGGTAAATATCTCTACTCTGGTCAAGCCTCTCTAATGGGTGACCCTCACAGGAAGTTAAGCCTAAGGCAGTATAATAGTCAAGCCTTATTCTAATGGGTGACTCCTGCTTCTGCATTGGCTACCCAGTTCTGGAGTTCAAGGATTGCTCCTAACGACTCTGCCTCTCTAACGGGGAGTTTTCATCCCTGCACTCACTCGGTGCTAGATCCTACTCCCAACTCAAAGACTCTAAACTAATTCTTACCTAAACTTAAACTGAGTTGAATATGATACTAATCATATTTCTCGAATGTTCTGACTGAGTTACGGTGAATTCACTTAGTTCCATATCTGATGAAATACTACTGAATCTCATTATCTGACTGAATGATATTGAGCTCTGAAAAGATTTCTTGAATACTACTAAGGTCTGAACTGAACACTCGAATACTACTAGATCTAAGCTGAATACTGAACTGAGGCTATAATACTAGCGATACTAAGATTACTGAGATTACTTAAGTTCTGTATCTATCTGAGAGTACAGAGTTCTATAGCTCACTGAGTTCTAAGAATCATGGCTTGACTGAGATTATCATAAAAACTGACACAGGCTCTAGACTGCAACTAAATTATTAGGTATAAATACCTCCAGGACTCGATTACATAAAAGTAAAACATAATCATTCACCATCACAATCACTAAAGCATCTCCTCAAGTATTTAGGGATCATAGACATGTAATAACATAGGGAGACATGCTATTGGCTCATACTCTTTTTGACAAGGTCTTGCATCAAAGACTTAGCATGTATTAAAGTCTTAGCATGTATCGAAGAGCACATAATTGGGGGAATTTCATGCTATCATGTCATAATTCATTCAATAAGGCTTTTTAATAAACACTTGGCATGCATGGGCTTGCACACAATTGGGGATTTCTAGTCAACATGCTATAATGGCTCTAATTCCTTCACATAAGCATTTTATCAAACATATGGGGAGCATGCTTTACTTATTCAACAATTTCTACACTTAATTGACATGAACACATCACTTAACAAGCAACTTGGAGAGGGTTTATTATGAACATCACATGAATATCACTTACTAAGGTAAAAGCTTGAAACCTCATCAACAAAACATGAATTAAAAACATAATTATAGCATGAACTCCAATTTCAATTTACATGAATCATGACAACTCATAAACATAAGATCTTTGAAATTTAGAAAAGGGTTCTTGATCTTGTTGGATGAAAGGGACCCAAGAATCAACATCTGCATACCTTAGGAAACTGTTTATTAAAGGCTCTTGGAGAGATTCTTGATTTCTTGATTTCTCTTGATTTTTTTCTTGAAGAAGAAAGAAGGGTTTTGATTTTGTAGAAACCCTAGATTTTGATGTTGAATAGGAGAAATGAAGTTGTGAGCCTTGATCGGGTAAAAATAGGGGCTGAAAAGAGTGGATAAAGACCAAAAACCCCTTTTTAAAACTAGTTTAAAATGCTGAACGGGGACTGCGATGGTCAAAGTGACGGTCCATTGCTTAGTCTGATAGTCCGTCGGAACATCCGTCACACATCAGTTAGAAAAAGAACACATTGCCTCGATATGACGGTCTAAACGATGGTCTGTTGTATTGTCCATCGCACATTGGCCAGGATGAGGCCACACTACCTCAGCGGCGACGGTCCTAGCGATGGTCTGTCGCTGCTTGATGGTCCGTCATCTCAGCCGTCGTACTAGGGCCAAAAAAATAGACTTATTGACTTGGTTATGATGGTCTGGGAGACGGTCCGTCGCAAGCTCGATGGTTTGTCAACCCGGCTGTCGCACCTGGGCGGTTTCTACTGCTCTTAATAAAACGGTCATAACTTTCTCGTCCGATGTCGGATTTTGATGAAATTGGTATAGATGGAAATCTTATTCAATTATATACATGACAAAAAGTTTATAATAGGAAAATTCTATGCGGTTCAAATTATTTCTCACTTGGGAAGTCACTTTTCAATCTTTTAGGGCTGGATTTACACTTCACTTAACACGCTCTAAGGCTCAGACTATGAGAGAATTTTATGGGGTCTTACAATATCTCTCCCTTGGAAGCATTCGTCCTCGAATTTCTCTTGATAGGCTAAGAATACTGATCGACTAACCTTACTCAAGGAATGAGAGCATCTTAAACATGATCATGCAACTGGAACTACTGGTATACTGAGCTCTCATACTGGATATGCATATCTGATGCATGGAATACTCGACTGAAGCTACTCATAAGCTGAATTCTCATAATGGACATACATATCTGATGCATGGATGTGTAACTGAGTTGATCTCATGAATGCATGACTGAATACACTAAAAAACTGAACTCTTTCTACTGAACATACATATCTAATGCATGAATGTCTGACTGAACTGACTCTCGAAAGCATGACTGGGAATGCAATATGCAATGAAAACTGATGTTAACTTCGTAAGGAGAGTCTAAACATGCAACTGAATGAGTCTAAGGTCACAAAATCATTGTAATATTATGGGGTATCTCCCCCTTGGGACTCTATGTTCCTCTAAAACACATTGCTAAAGTACTATGCAGTGCACGAGGCACCTACGAACTGGGTCATGATTCACCGTCTGAGATCTGAAACTAATGCATGACTCATGCTGACATATAAGCTCAAAATAGGATCAAAGGATCTAACAATGCATCTCATAAAGATGAAGGACTCATAACATGCCAAAATCTATATCAGGGAACCTTTCCTGATCATGGTGGGTCTGAAGCGCATAGAATCTGTTCTGATGCTGGCCATTATTGGCACTGGAAGGGGCACTCTGCTTATGAAACTCTCTACCCCTCTAAGCTAGAAATCTATATTCTCATATTTTGTGGCTTGGATTACTACACCCAAAGAACACATCACTATCGGCTCTACACACACCTAGGTGACTCTTTTCATACTCTCTACAAAGAGAATAGGTACGAACACCACTAGAACTACTCTGGGCTTTTAAACCTGGTGCCCCATCATAAATGACATCCCCAAAATTTGGTGCGGGTACACTAGCTGAGGATGGAGTTAGGACTAAAAGTCTCTAGCTATGCTGAGAATGGCTACCACCCTGGGACCCTGCCTGAGAGAAACCATGACTATCTGTTCTGGCTCTCTTACTCACTCTTTCTCTCTGTCTTTCATCTTATCTACCTTAATATTTTGTTCATGCATCATCAGTATAGTAAGGTCCATATCTTTATTAAGCATAGAAGCCCTACACTCCTTCAACACTAACCCCGATACACCAATCACAAACTTACTCATACTCGCTCTAGGGTCAGCTATCAAATTGGGAGCATACTTAGTTAACTAGTTGAACTTAAGACAATACTCTTTCACTATTATGGAGCCTTTCCTTAGGTTTATGAACTCTTCTACCTTAGCCTCTCTTATCTCTAGAGGGAAAAACTTATCTAGAAAGGCATCCTGAAACTCTTGCCAAATCATGGGAGTTGCATCCTCCCCTCTATCCTTCTTCCACATCACTACCCAATCATGAGAAATATCATTCAGCCTATAGGATGCTAACTCTACACTTTCCTCATCAGAAACATGCATAATCTGGGTGATCTTCCTTACCTCCTCTAGATAAAGTTATGGGTCCATACCTACTACTGACCCAAATAATTTTGGCGGGCTCATCCTCATGAAATCTCTAATTCTGGTTGTGGCTGAACCCCCATCTTGCTGAGGTAAGGCCATAGCCTAACGGTTCCCCTGAACATTAGTCATCATAGATTGGGCTAGCACATAAAAAGCTGCCTGAAACTCAGCTTATGACATACTCTCATTCTTAGGATCTAATGGCTGAGGTGGCTAGTCATCAACCCTATAGGCACTATCTACGCGAGGAGGCATACTCTGTAAATGGAAGAAAGAGGTGTATTAGACTGAGGATCAACTTGAGCTTATGCTCACTCGTATGAAATGACTACTGAAAGAAGGGAAACTGCTTCTAAAATTATCTTATAGCCTCTCGTACATAAATATGGTGCGCAACAAACCCATGCACAAGAATCTACTTGATGCGGTTTTTCAGACCCCTAGGATACTATTGAACCTGAGGCTCTGATACCAAGTTTGTAATGACCCAATATTTCTGGAATCGAAACATCACACAGTGTTCAAGATCCCAAAGGACCTCAATATAACCTTCTAATGATATCTATACCTTAGGACTGCATACTATCTATAATAAATGCAAAAAATTGGCAAAAATTGGCCATAAGGTTCAAAACGTCTAGAATACTCAAAACTAAAAACTAAATACTGATACATTTATCCGAAAAGCCTCTAAAATATCTAAACTGTGGAGTTGATAGGACATGTACCCAACTAACTTCGTCTACTGAAAATAAACTAAATATGATATGATAATAAAATAAGGATCATCCTCGAATAAAGAGGACTCACTGCTACGTCTACTGCTGCTGACTGGGACTGAGCTGCTTGGGGTACTCTGGATCTAGTGCCTCTGAACCTATGGTGTAAAATAAAACACCATAGCAAAAATGCATCAGTATGTGGGAATAAACTGAGTATGAAGATGAGGTAAGGCTAAATGCAAGGGCTTATGTATGAACAATTACTTAAATGAATAATCATGAGAGTACTGAATGAGAACATATGCATGAATGCACAAACCATAACTAAAATCATCATGACTCTGAATACTAAAACTCGGATGCTACTTTACTGTCATCTGAACTCACTACTAATACTAAGATACTGAATAACTGAATCTTCTGATATCGTTAACTGAGTACTGAAGTTGAGATCAGTCCTATCTAGCGAGTGATCTCAAAAACTTATGATACTAAAGATGATTAACTGAATCTTCTTATATCAATGACTGAACTATGAGCTTTCTACTTTCGACTAACTAAATCTGAGATCAAACCTCTCTAATGGATGATCCCCAAATCTACTATCAATGATAAGAAATGATTATGACTGAGATCATACCTATCTAGAAAAAGATCTCTAAATCTGATAATGAGAATACTCAACTGAATCTGAGACTGAGATCAAGCTTATTTAACGGGTGATCTCTGAATCTGATAATGAGATTACTCAACTGAATCTGAGACTGAGATCAAGACTATCTAACGGGTAATCTTTGGACCTGATAATGAGATTACTCAACTGAATCTGAGAATGAGATCAGGCATATCTAATGGGTGATCTCTAAATCTGATAATGAGATTACTCAACTGAATCTGAGAATGAGATATGGCCTATATAAGGGGTGATCTCTGAATCTAATAATATTGATACTGAATAACTTTATAAGGGACCAGGCCTATCTAGTGAGTGGTCCATAAATCTATGGATCTATATGAGTTCCCTACTGAGATAGCTGGCTGTATCTGATAGTCTTAATTTTTGAGTTCTACTCTAAACACTGATACTGAAACTGCAACTATGCGAGTTCTCACTTAACTGACATGTTCTGAATTAGAACTGGTGGGGTCCAACCTGTAACCCTATCTGGAAGGGTGTCAATACCGTGCCACGGGTAAAAACCTCTTCTCTGGTCAAGCCTCTCTAACAGGTGACCCTCACAGGAAGTCAAGCCTAAGGCAGTATAATAGTCAAGCCTTATTCTAATGGGTGACTCCTGATAACGCCCAAATTACAGCTCTCGTTAAAAAGTGTAAGCGGTCGCTGTCAAATATAGAACCCAACTGGGTTGGGTGTCGAATCCCACAGGGAATACTTGGTCACTAAGTGTTGCAATTGTTAGAAGACTGTTGGTCGAAAATTCCACGGAAAAGGGGGATTTTTATTTAGGCGTGAATTAATAATATCAAAGTAACGAATGAATGATTTGTTTAGTAAAGGTTAATCACAGAGAATAATAAGTTAGGGTTATGTCCACCTTGTAGTTTCTACTTCTCTATTAACTATGAGTAATGCGGAATTTAGACATGCATGCACTTATAGAGAATTGTATTCTAATTCTAAATCCAAGTGTTTCCCAACCATCAAGGATTTATTTCACTTTAGCTCTCCCGAGCCTAAAGTGTATAACAAATGGTACAAATTCTCCAAGAAGTTAATCCGGTTAAGGCATTAACGTGTAAATAGAGGTTGGAAACCCTATTTCCTTGTCACACTCTCTTTTCCAAACATGCAACTTTTCTCCCGAACAAGTTAATGCTATAATGGTGTATTCTCTATGTTTGCAACCATGAGAATTTAATTAAAATGAAGAGAGTAATGATATAAGTAGCATACACATCAAGAATTCACAAACTCATAGCAACAAATAGTATCTTACAAGGTTTCCATAACCCTAACAGAGAAGTTTAGCTACTCATGAGTACAACGGAAATCAAAGAAGACATCATCATCATACCAAAGTTCGAATAATCTCACGATGGGGATGAGTTTGGCGTCAAACAAGAGGTTGACGTTTTTCTTCCCTTTAGCCGTTCGTGTAGCCTTAGCATTTTTCTCTGTCTTAAACTTACAGAATCTGTAAACTGAATAATGACTAATGATCGAATCAATGCTGAAAAATTCAGCAAATAAGGTTTTTATAACATCCTTGTCCTACTAAGTTACTGCTGCATCCCTAAGTATTTAGAAATACTGATTTTGCTCGGGACAAGTTCTCCATGCATCACATTCAGTCCACAAGCTTCCAAAAGTTGCCTTCCCTCTTATGTGAAGTTTCCCTTTGCTGCCCAAAGGTCCACAAAGTGCTGAAATCTTCATCATTAATACCTGAAAAACATGCTAATCACATAGGTTAGCTCACTTAAAGGAAAATGGACTAAAAGTGCAGGAATTATATACTTTATCCTCCAAACTTAGCTAAAATATGGGTAAATTATGGTTCTTAGGGGTATAAATACGCCCAACATCACCACCCCACACTTAAATCTTTGTTCGTCCTCGAATAAAATATTACGTCCATGCAAACACCTAACTAGAATTTCACAATAGCAACACAAAATGTTCAACAAGACATGCACGACAATTATTAACAGAGAGTAGGTTTCTTGATCACTACTAGAAATAATTCAACCTCCAACATAGACTCGTGAGGATGGTTAATTCGTATCCACAAGTTAAGCCACAAAGAATCATATAACACTACCCAAAAAATCATCAACCATGTGTGTCTCACACAAGATATTACCCATGATCACTCACAGTTTTGCAATTTTCAAAACATGGGTATAAGACTCTCCTTGCTCTCACTTCTCACAAAGAATTATTATGCTGCAACTGATGACCATAGTCATGCCCTTAGTGTAATGCTCTACTAATATCGGAATGCTAAGCTTAGGATCAAATAGGTCTTTACAGGTTGTAATGTAGGCTAAGGGACAGGTAGGACTATTTTGGCCAGAATTAGTGACTATGTTCCCTAAGCGCTTTAATACACTACGTTATGTCATTAACACTCTCTTTTAAATAACCCCTCTACTTTTTTTTCATCTACCACCCCTTTTCACCTATTTTGTTATTCAATTATAAACACAACTATCTTTTTATTTTTCTATTTCTTTTTCTCTTTTTTTTTATAAAACACCTCTATGATAGCCACTCTTTTTCACAACAATTTCAAGTACCAATACACTCTGAGGCATCACTCTCACCCAATTTCCACTTATTTTGTCACATAACTCTATAATTTAAAGCGCTTAGGAATTTGGATCAAATTATGGTCTTGAAAAAAAAATGGATTAGGCTACATATAAGGTTGTCAAAGAAAATAGCTAAAGGCTCAAAGGGGGTTAACTAGGATAATGTACAAAGGTAGGTAAAAAGAAGGTAAGCAATTACAGGCTTCCAAAGAAATGCCTAAATCATCTCCTAAACTCACACTCTTTATTTCGCTTTACACACACACCAGGAGTGTTCTAGCATCAGTCACAACACAGAATATACTATAACCTCACACACACAAGGCACATGGTCAACTTTATTGGGAGCAGTATAGACTCTTGACCCAACAGATGAATGAATTAAACCACACAATTATCACACAGTGAGTCATACTTAAAGCCTAAATGTCTCAATAGTAATGAATTAGCACAAACTCTTGTTATAATACCATGTCGTCTATCAGAACAATTTCATGCAAAATATAAAAAAAAATTCAAAAATTTAACTAACTAATTACGACTAATTTAATTAGCAAAAACAAGAATAAATGTAGGCAAAGATGTACCATACAGCATACAAATACCAGGACCCCACACTTAGACTGGACACACTGCCCTCAGTGGAAAATAAATAAGGAGAACCTGATTAGTCGGACTCTTCCTCTATGACTGGGGTCATACCCCCTGCATCAGAATCATCATCAGAGTCGTCGCCATCAGAGTTGTCCTCCACGTCTGAGTATGGCAGTCGGCGATTATCGTCAGTCGGCACATCATCATTGAAAGGTTCCTCAAAATGTACCCCTACTCCACACATAGCCCGCGCATGCTCATTCATCGGGTAGTCATAATCCAACTGCTGAAGCTCTGCATCAGTCGGAACCCGACCCCCACTCATCATGGTAAACCGAGTCATGCCATATAGATGGCGAAAGAAACTTTCATCCTGAGCATGTCTTTCTGCAGTGGTAAGGTTGATGCCATGACCAGTTTCAGGCTCTTTAACTTTCGTAAGATCAACCTTCTTCGGGTTGTGTGGAAGCTTATGATCTGCAGGTTCCTCTACAATGTGCTCCTTCCTTAAGATCGCAGTCAACAAATTGCCAAAGCTGAAATGGGACCTTTTGTGCAGCCTAGCCTTACGCATTGACGATCGTATAACTGCACCAATGTTGATGGGAATATTACTCATTAGAGCGTACACCAAGCATACTCTATCACGTGTGATCTTTGTGTACTGTGTTGAATTTTGAAAAAATTGGTATCGACGGAAATATTATTCAATTCTCTACATGAAAAAAATTCGATATTACAGAAATTCTACACGGTTCAAAATATTTATCACTTGGGAAGTTACTTCTGAATCTTTTAGGGACGGATTTATACTACACTTGACACGCTCTAAGGCTCAGACTATGAGAGAATTTTGCGGGGTCTTACAAAATATCAAGAGTCAATCCAAGAACCTTCAAAAATAACAAAATCAAGTTATGTTAGGTGTTGATCTATGGGTTCCATTCACTCATAGAGTTCACGAATCCATTTTCAAAATACAAGATAGTTGAATTATGAACTTTCATGCTTGAATTGAATTAAATTTATGTTCATGTTATTATTGGGTTTTAGTCCATGATTAAATTACATGCTTTTATGAAATTAATCATTATATGTGTTGAATTACATGATCTTCATGATAAACCCTTCAATTTGCAAGTTGATTAATATAGCCATGATAACTATATATTTTGATTATTGTATAACCTAAGTATGCTCCCCATGTGATTTATAGAATACCTGTGTGAATGAAATAGTGTCGTTATAACATGATAGTATGTATTCCCTATTCATGTATTAGTAGATGCAATACAAGTGTTTGATTAAATGCCTCTATGAGTGAATTATGGACAAGTATACATTGTTATGATTTTCAAGAGTATATTATTCTTTATTCTTCATGCTATCGAGTCCTATGGGTATTTAATACCCAAAAGTTTGGCTGTGTGCCTAGATCCAGTGTCAGTTAAAAAATGTCAGTCATGTCACAATCAGTAGTACTCTCAGTCTATTATAGAACTCAGTAGAGCTCAGTCAGTTACCGAATTTAGAAAAACTCAGTAAACTCAGTATCAGTCCAGTCTACTTTAGTATACTCAGTTCAGTGTCTTTTAGTTGGGAGTAGGATTCGTCATTGAGTGAACCCAAGGATGAGGGCTCACCTACTAGTAGAGGGTGTGATCTCTAGAAGCAATCCTTGCGTTCCAAAACTATGTAGCCAGCGTAGGTTGAGACATTAAACCTACCAATTGAGGGTTGATAAGGTATTTTAAACTATCAGATAAGGGTTCCACCATTGTCATTAGAGTACCTGTTGGATGAGGGTAACTCTTTAGTGTCTTTACCCGTGGCACTGTACTGAGACCCTTCCAACTAGGGTCACAGGTTAAACCCTAACTCAGTTATCTTATTTCGAGCATGTTGATTAGATTATTACCTCCCACGGTCATAGTTTTAGTCTTCATAATAGAACTCAATTTAATTCTACAGAATTAGGACTGTCAGATACTGTCAATCAGTATCAGTAACTCAGTTATCAGTAACTTCAGATAGCAGTTACTTAGTAGCAGAACTTAGGACTATGCTTAAGATAAGCTTAGTCATAGTATTCACTTATATGCACAATAGTGAACATTCAATTTTACAGCAGTATCAGTTATCCATGTACTCTTATGTTCAGTTACTCTATATCATACAGCCAGTTATTTTTCATGCATATGAACCCTTCCATTCATCCTTACGTTATCTAGTATACCAGTACATTCCACGTAATGATCCATACTCTTTATTTGTTCTATGATGTCTTATATCATAGGTTCGGACGCTCAGGTTCCCAACTGTGCATAGACAGAGTCAGGTCCATCCAACAGTATCAGCTTTAGTAGTGAGTCCTCATCTGTCGAGGATATTTTTTTATTTCAGTATTATAGTATATTCAGTTTTTCGATAGATAGAGTTAGTTAGAGGATTGTCCCATCAACTCTACATTCAGATAGTTCAGTTTAGAGGCTTTTCAGACTAGTTTCAGATAGTGTTCAGTTTTACAGATTTTTATTTCAAATGTTATAGTTTATCAGTATTTCAGATATTTTGAACCTTATGGAATTTCAGCCTATTATTCCACATTTATTACAGTATCAAGATTCAGTTCTCATAGAAGATATCAGTCATGGGTTAGATTGTCTTTCTTTAGGGTCGTAAGCACCATGTAGCATTCGGGGTACAAAATCGAGGAGTTACAAACTTGGTATCAGAGCTTAAGGTTCACCGGTATCCTATAAAGTCTGAAAGTCGCATCTAGTAGAGTCTTGTTCATGGGTGTATAGCGCGGCACACTTATGGATAGGAGTCTATGAGTTGTTTTAGGAAATAATTTCTCTTCTTTTAGTATTTATGTCATGTGAGTGACCATGAGCAAAAGTTAAAATCTCAATCTAATCTTTTTTGTCCTTTTCATTTACAGAATATGCCTCCCAAAAAGACTAAAGAAAGGAGAATCGAAAACCAGTTAGAGCTTCTGCCCATTCAGGCAGATCCCCTGGATGACCATGTCTCACATGCCGAATTTAGAGCTGCATTCACTACTCTAGCCAACTATGTAGTAGCTCAAAATGAATGGTCAGCTGCTATTCCGACCAATCCAGTGGCCAATACTACTGCATCCAGGAGTCGGGACTTAACCTGAATGAATCCTCCCCTATTCTCAGGATCCAAGATAAAAGAAGATCCATAAGAGTTCCTCGATCAGTTTCAGAAAGTCATAGATATTATGGGAGTGACTTCCAGTGAGAGTGCTGAATTAGCTACATATCATCTATAAGATGTAGCTCATATGTGGTTTAAGAAGTGGAAGGTAGATAGGGGCACAGATACAGAGCCCATAGAGTGGGAAGAGTTTGCTACTTCGTTTCTTGAGACATTTTTTTCCTTAGAGCTAAGAGAAGCCAAGGTGATAGAGTTCATTAATATCAGGTAGGGAAGTATGAGTGTGAAAGAGTATTCCCTCAAGTTTACTTAGTTAGCCAGGTATTCTCCCTATGTAGTAGCAGATAGTAGGTCCAGAATGAGTAAGTTCATATCTGGGGTGTCAAATAGTGTGGTTAAGGAGTACAAAACAACAATGTTGATTAAGGAGATGGACATATCCAGGCTCATAGTCCATGCTCAATAGATAAAAGAGTCTATAATCATAGAGAGAGAGAGAGGCAAAATAAGAGAGCTAGAATAGGTAGCTTTAATTTTAATTAACCTAAGATAGAGGACGGTAACCATTCCCAGTTTTGCCTAAAATCTTCATTTTAAGCTTCGTCCTCAGCTAGTGCTCCAGTACCTAAGTTCAGAAATGGTAACAGTGATAGGGATCCATGCTCTAAATCTCAGGGTAGAGTCAGTGGTACTAGAATAAATCCTCTTTGTGAGATATGTGGCAGAAACCAGAAGGGTGTCTACAGAGATAGCAGTGATATTTGTTTCGGGTATGGCAAGCCGGGCCACAGAGTCAGAGATTGTCCTTAGTTAGGTTCTCAGGGTCAGCATACTCATTCTTCATCTCAGTCAGGTCACCCAAATCAGTAGGGTGCCACTTCCAGTACCACCACTAGGCAACACCCAATCAGACTTTATGCACTTCAGTCAAGACAAGATCAAGAAAATTCTCCTGATGTGGTCACTGGTACGTTACAGATCTTCCATTTACATGTTTATTCCCTGCTAGATCCTGGAGCTTCTTTATCTTTTGTAACTCCTTATATAGCCATTAACTTCAGAGTTAGTCCATAAATCCTAGTAGAGCCTCTCTCAGTTTTTACCCCAGTGAGTAAATCTATCATAGCTCGACAGGTATATAGGAATTTTCCGGTTATGATATCTCAGAAAGTTACTTTAGTAGACCTTGTAGTGCTAGAGATGGTAGATTTTAATGTCATTCTCGTCATAGATTGGCTCCACTCATGTTATGCCTTAGTTGATTATAGAAACAGAGTAGTTCATTTTTAGTTTCCAAATGAACCAGTCCTTGACTGGAGGGGTAGTACCACAGCGATTAAGGGCCAATTAATTTCATACCTTAGAGAGAGAAAGATGATATCCAAAGGATGTATCTACCATCTTGTGTGAGTCAAAGACTATAACTAAAAAGATCCTAGTCTTGAGTCAGTGACAGTAGCAAATGAATTCTCAAATGTGTTTCCCAAAGATCTGCCTGGAGTTCCTCCTATTAGGGAAATTGACTTCGGAATAGACCTTCTACCAGATACTCAACCCATATATATTTTTCCATACAGAATGGCTCTATTAGAACTTAGAGAGTTAAAGGAACAGTTAAATGATCTCCTAGATAAGGGATTCATCAGTCCTTGTGTTTCCCCATGAGGTGCACCATTTTTATTCGTATGTAAGAAAGACAGTTCTCTCAGAATGTGTATTGACTATTGTTATTTGAAAAAAGCCACAATCAAGAATAAATATCCACTTCCTAGAATCGATGACTTGTTTGACCAACTTCAGGGCGCCAGCTACTTTTCTAAGATAGACCTCAGATCAGGCTATTATTAGCTCAGAGTCAGAGAATGTGACATTCCCAAAATAGCTTTCAGAACTCGGTATGATCACTTTGAGTTTTTAGTCGTGTCCTTTGGTCTTACTAATGCCCCAGAAGCTTTAATGGACTTAATGAATTGCGTGTTCAAATAGTACTTGGACATGTTTGTTATAGTCTTCATCGATGACATTCTTGTCTATTCCTGTAGCGAGAATGATCATGCAGATCGCCTCCAAATTGTACTTCAGACTCTCAGAACTCATCAGTTGTTCACCAAATTTAGTAAGTGCAAATTTTGGCTAAGGTCAGTAGCATTCCTTGGTCATATTATTTCCAGTGATGGAATTAGATTTGATCCTCAAAAGACCAAAGCGGTGAGAAACTAGCATAGACCCATCTCTCCATCAAATATTAGAAGTTTCTTGGGTTTAGCTAGCTATTACCATTGTTTTGTTGAAGGATTTTTGTCTATTGCATCCCTCATGTCCAGATTGACTCAGAAAAAAGTCCAATTTCAGTGGTCAGATTCCTGCGAGAAGAGTTTTAAGGAGCCGATGACTCGACTTACCTCAGCCCTAGTTTTCACTCTACCAGATAGTTCAGACGGGTTACTGTGATGCATCCATAGTAGGTTTGGGTTGTGTCCTCATACAAAGATTTAAGGTCATAGCCTATACCTCCAGACAGCTTAATCCCCATGGGAAGAATTATCTGACTCATGATCTTGACCTAGAAGCTGTAGTGTTTTCCTTAAAGATTTTAGGGCACTACTTTTATGGGGTTCATGTTGATGTGTTCACAAATAACTAAAGCCTTTAGTATGTGTTCTCTCAGAAATATTTGAATTTGTGTTAGAGAAGGTGGTTAGAATAATTGAAAGATAATGATATGAGTGTTTTGTATCACCCGAGCAAGGCCAATGTAGTGGTTGATGCTCACAGTAGACTGTCTATGGGTAGTGTTTCTCATGTTGAGGTCATTCAGAAGAATTTAATTCAGGAAGTTCATCAGCTTTCCCAACTAGGTGTCCACTTAGTCAATTTAGCAGAAAGTTGTGTGTGGGTTCCAAATAGTTCCAAATCCTCTTTAGTTTCCAAGGTTAAGGAAAATCAAGATAGATATCCCAGTCTAGTTAAGTTGAAAGAGTCAGTTAGAGGTTAGAAAGTACAGGTTTTCTCCTAGGGGTAGATGGTGTGTTGCATTGCCAGGGTCGTTTATGTGTGCTAGGTGTAGATGACTTGAGGCAACAAATTCTTGAAGAAGTGCATGGTGCGCATTACTCTATTCATCCTGGGGCCACTAAGATGTACCGTAATTCACAGGAGATCTATTGGTGGAGTGGGATGAAGAGGGATATTACAGAATTTATAGCTAAATACTCTATATGTCAGGAAGTTAAGATTGAGCACCAGAAGCCAAGTGGGTCCATACAGGAGTTCAGTATTCCCACATGGAAATGGGAAGAAGTGAACATGGACTTTATGATGGGTTAACCTCATACTCGTCATCAACATAATTCTATATGGGTTAGCATAGATAGGATGACCAAATCAGCTCATTTCTTTCCAGTTCATACTTCCTATTCAGTCGAGGACTACACTAAACTCTATATCAGAGAGTTGGTTAGGTTACATGGAGTTCCAATATCCATTATCTTAGAAAGAGGTACCTAGTTTACCGTTTATTTGTGGAAAGTATTCCAAAAGGGTCTTGGTACCCAAATTCACCTCAGTATAGCCTTTCACCCTCAGAAAGATGGTTAAACAGAAAAGATCATTTAAAATCTAGAGGATATGCTAAGAGCATATGTTGTTGATTTTAAGGGTAGTTGGGATGACCACTTGCCTTTGATCTAGTTCTTATACAATAACAGCTATTATTCCAGTATTCAGATGGCTCTGTTTGAAGATCTCTATGGAAGGAGATATAGATCTCTGATTGGTTGGTTTGAGGTAGGTGAGGCCATAGTTGTAGGGCCCGACCTAGTGTTTGATACCTTATAGAAAGTTCAGTTAATCAGAGAAAGACTTAGGGCTGCCCAGAGACGACCAAAATCATACTTAGATGTGCGGAGAAAGGATCTCGAGTTTGATATCGGTGATTTTTTGTTCTTGAAAATATGTCCCATGAAGGGGGTAAAGAGGCTCGGCAAGAAGGGAAAGCTCAGTCCCTGATATGTCGGTCTTTATAGAATTCTCAGCCATTTCGGAAAGGTAGCTTATGAGCTTGAGTTACTTTCAGATCTAGCCTCAGTGCATCCAGTATTCCACGTCTCCTTGCTAAAGAAATGCGTTGGTGACCCAGCAGTCATAGTTCCTTTAGAACATGTGAATATTTAGAATGATCTCTCTTTCGAAGAGGTTCCATCCCAGATCCTCGATCATTATATTCATAGACTAAGGAACAAAGAAGTTCCCTTGTCAAAGTTCTTTGGCGGAATTAGTCTGTAGAGGGAGCTACTTGGGAAGCAGAAGCAGATATGCGGACCAAGTATCCTCATATCTTCTCTGAAACCTCAGATCTAGCTTAAGGAAACAGTCTTTCTTAGCTTTACTCAGTTTCATGTTCATCTATAATTATAACTTGGTATCCATTACTATTGCATATTCAGTCATGCATTTATGAATCAGTTCACTCACGCATGCATGTTCAGTATGAAAACCCAGCTTGTTAGTAGCTTTAGTCATAAATTCCATGAATTAGATATGCATGTTCAGTAGAAGAGCTTAGTTTGTCAGTAGTTCAATCATGTAGTCATGCATCAGATATGCATGTTCAGTGTGTAAATTCAGCCTATCAGTGTCTCAGCTTAATTAGTCTCATTCGAGGATAAATGTTCCCAAGGAGGAGGTATTGTAATACCCCGTATTTCTCAAGCTTAACTTAACTCTCAATTCATGACTTATCCAATATAAATTTTTTGAAACGCTCAGTATTTTTCAGTTTAGAGACTACCATTCGTAGGAAATTGAATTAGTTTTCCAACGATATAAAATTAGCCTAAATCCAATAATTGGGTAAGAAGTTATGGATATTTTAAGTTTCAGTCGTTAAACACCGTCATTCAGGCCAGTAGCGCATCACGGAGTAAGCCAAAATAGCAATTGTCATTTTCCAATGAGGTACCGTGTACCGGTGCATCGCGCCAAAGCTTATTTTCATGTTTGTCAAGTTTCAGTAAGCCAACGCAATTGTACTGCATCGTTCCTAGATTCCATGTCCCATCCAGTAGTGCAACGTGATTCCACCACATCACGCCACCAGCCACATTCCCAGTTTTCATTTCCAGTGGCTTGGCACGATAGTGGCGCATCGCGCTAGGGCCCAAAATCAGGTTTTTCAGTATTCATTTTTAAGTCTCTCTTAGGGGTAAATGGGTATTTTTCTACAACCCTAATCAGTCTAAACACGAAGTTTACCCTTAAATGACCCTTTATCTCATCATTTATTCACTTTATTCAAAGATTAAGTCATTCTCTCTCAAAAGGGGCTAAACCCTAGCTTCAAGAAACAAGAGAAAAGATCAAGAGTTTCTCCAAGAACCTTTAAGAATTAACAAATTAAGGTTTGTTAGGTGTTCATCTATGGGTTCCTTTCACCCATAGATTCCATGAATCCATTTTCAAAATACAAGATTGTTGAATTATGAACTTTCATGCTTGAATTGAATTGAATTCATGTTCATGTTATTGTCGGGTTTTAATCCATGATTAAATTACATGCTTTTATGAAATTAATCATTGTATGTATTGAATTACATGATCTTCATGATAAACCTTTCAATTTGCAAGTTGATTGATGTAGCCATGATAATTATATGTTTTGATTATCGTACAACCTAAGCATGCTCCCCATGTGTTTGATAGAATACCTATGTGTATGAAATAGTGCCATTATAACATGATAGCATGTATTCCCCATTCATGTATAAGTAGATGAAATACAAGTGTTTAATTAAATGCCTCTATGAGTGAACTATGGACAAGTATACATTGTTATGATTTTCAAGAGTATATTATGCTTTATTTTTCATGCTATCGAGTCTTGGAGGTATTTAATACCCAACAATTTAGCTTTGTTCCTAGAGCCAGTGTCGGTTACAGAATATCAGTTATGTCACGATCAGTAGTACTCTCAGTCAGTTAGTGAACTTAGGAAAACTCAGTAAACTCAGTATCAGTCCAGTCCAGTTCAGCATACTCAGTTCAATGTCTTTCAGTTGGGAGTAGTATTCAGCACCAAGTGAACCCAAGTATGGGGGCTTACCTATCAGTAGAGGGTGTGATCTCTAAAAGCAATCCTTGCATTCCAGAACTACATAGCCAGCGTAGGTTGAGACATCAAACCTTCCAGTTAATGGTTGATGAGGTGTTTTAACCTGTTAGATGAGGGTTCTACCATTCTCATCAGAGTGCCTATCAAATGAGGGTAACTCTTCAGTGTCTTTACCCATGGCACGGTACTGATACCCTTCCAACTAGGGTCACAGGTTGGACCTCAACTCAGTTATCTTACTTGGGGCATATCGGTTAGATGATTACCTCTCACAGTCTCAGTTTCAGTCTTCAGAATAGAACTCAGTTCAGTTCTATAGAATCAAGACTTTCAGATACAGTCGATCAGTATCAGTAACTCAGTTATCAGTAACTTCAGATATCAGTTACTCAGTATTAGAACTTAGGACTTAGCTTCAGATAAGCTTAGTCACAGTATTCATTTATATTCACTATAGTACACACTCACTTTTATAGCAGTATCAGTTATCCATGTACTCTCATGTTTAGTTACTTTATATCATACAGTCAGATAGTTTTCATGCATATGAACCTTTGCATTCAGCCTTACCTCATCAAGCATACCAGTACATTCCACATACTGACACATACTCTTTCTTTGCGCTATGATGTCTCATATCATAGGTTCGGATGCTCAGGTTCTCGACCGCACATAGACAGATTCAGGTTCAGCCAGCAGTATCAGCTTTAGTAGTGAGTCCTCATCTGTTGAGGATATTCTTTCATTTCATTATTATAGTAGATTTAGTATTTCAATAGATGCAGTTAGTTGGGGGATTGTCCCATCAATTCCACATTCAAATAGTTCAGTTTAGAGGCTTTTCATACTAGTTTACAGACAGTGTTCAGTTTTATAGATTGTTATTTGAGATGATATAGTTTATCAATATTTTAGATGTTTTGAACCTTATGTCATTTCAGCCTATTATTTCGTATTTATTACAGTATCATGATTCAGTGCTCATGGAAGATATCAGTCATGAGTTAGTTTGTGGTCCTTTGGGGTCATAAGCACTTGTAACATCCGGGATACAGACTCTGGGTGTTACATAATCCCCCTTGAAAAGGTTGCATGCCATGTGCGGTGAGCGTAATTGACACAACCCAAATTGGGGCCTTGTCGTAAAGGGCATCCCAAGTCCACCTAGGACTGGGGACCACCCCTTAACCTAACCCAACCACCTTACACAGCCTTAGATGAGATGACTTTCGAGCATATAACAAGATTGCACAATGCTCTCATAAAGACTTTGGGATAGGGTCACAACCATGACCGACCCAACCAAATCTGTCCATAAAAAAACAACTATCCATACCATACCAAACTAAAGAAAATATCAAAACAAAATATGAAAGTCAAACCCAAAATGCAATACGATGGAACAGGGAGAAATTTTGTCTAATGATGCCAGACTCCCAGCTTATTCCAATGCCAAGGCTGATACCAATACTGATCCTACCCATTCAAACCCCCAGAAGTACCACAAAGCTTCTATCCAAGAGAATACAAATATTCGATTGGGACATACCCCCAAGCATGTCCAAAACCAATATCTGGAAAGAAAATAAAAAGTCTAAGAATGTCCAACATGAAATGATGCCTTCCAAATGGATGGAAGCTTGCCATTTCATTCCAATAATCTATCCTCGAATCAAGTACTATGAAGGAGGAGTTGAACGTTCAGTTCCTACATAGTGTGGGTATACAGCCTCCAGTAGATGGGTTAGTTGGTGAACACTAGCATGAATCTCAGGATAAGGATAAAGTGATGCCATTTATGAAAACCAAGTAAAAACCACCAAATATAAACAACCGTACATATATATATAAGTGCTGGGAAAGAGGACCGAGTTTAGCATGCCATTTAAAAAATTTAACCTGGGTTGTGTAGCTTAGCTATCCTACCACCCACGGGCCATATGGGTTCAGCTCTCCCTACTGAAGGGGTCCCGGTATGTGTGACCACACGACTAGGAAATAACCCTGGGTTGACTAGTACATCCCTCAAATATAAATGTGACACTCGCATGTGGCCATTGAAGACCCTCATATAGACAAATATGAGTTTTCCGGTTTTGATCCCCTAGGGATTACCACCTTTCATGACTTAGCTTACACTTTCCGCCATTAATGCCCAGTTAAAACCAAGTCCAAACAATCAAATTATCCATTTATTAACCAAGGCTATTTAATAATCCAGTGGTATCATCATACCACCATATTTGCAAGCATTATCCATAGCCAAACCATTTTAGAATAAGAGGAGTCTCGGAGCCCTTTTCGTTTACCATATTAACCTCTTGGGAGGCAACCATGTTCTCTATAAGCATTACCAATTTATCATTAACCTTTGTAAACCATAGAAAAACATTTAAGGTTTCATGTATAAGATGAAAACAAGAAAGAGTTCCATTAACTTAAGTCAATGCAATGAACATATCTTTATAAGAATTTTATCAAACACCTTGGGCGCATAGTACAACCAAAACCAAATTCCATTACCATGCAATTCCATTATCCAAAACAACCATTAATGCATAGAAAGCATAATTAAAACCATAAGAAATCCTAACCAAGTCTTTAACATTAAAACCCCTAAATCAATGATTGAAAACAAAAACCAGGCAAAAGTAAAAACCATGAAATCAACCATATAACCATGCCTTTAATTGAAATTACAAGTAGGGAAAAGAATCATGCCTTAAACCAAGAAAATTGATGTAAATAATTCACCAAGACAAGCCCCAAAGTAATCCCTATGTTGAAACTCTACCACTTGGCCCCAAAAGCTCTTGAGAGAATTACGATATGTTTTTGAAGAGATTCTAAGTGTTTAAGAATAAAATAATAGGGTAAATAACCTCCTAAGTGTATTAGAAGTCGTGGATCCTTATTAGGGTATGTAGGAAAATGTCCAGAATACCCTCACTTAAATTCCATAAAAAACAGACACAAGATTATGACTGAACTCCTTATGAGTCGTAACCTAGCTTACGGTTTATACCCACCAAATCATAACCCATCCTCAACCATGAATCAGACACTGTCCACTATACGATTTATCCAACCAAGTCATAAACTCAGCATATGATCCTTACCCATGATCTGTATTCCTGGAAGAATGCAACACCAGGAGGATCAAACACTGACCACTTTACAATTAACTTATATGACTCGTACCAATGACTTATGATTCATACCCGCAAGTTTTATCTGTTCAAGTGTCCAAAACCTTCCCACCAACTAAAACTGGTTAGCTTACGACAGGTCTTCACCACTCGTACCCTAGCTTATGGTTGTTTCCATGAGTCGTAATGGGTCTGAAGAATGAGATTGCCTGGAAATTTTCTAAGGGTCCAAACTTAGGATGCTTCAGTCTCCCCCACTAGCAACATTAGTCCCCAAATAACGGATAAGGTAGGGGTAACCCACACAGAGTCATTTGTATTATCAAGCATCCCTTTAACACAGTTTGAAAACAAAGACACAAAGATGTTAATCTTTCCTTCAACAAACTCAGAAAATAAAGATGTGTTCAAGAATACATACCTTCCGCATGAATATCATGAGCAGAAAACAAGAGAGGATACTTGGACTTCATGTCCTCTTCCGCTTCCCATGTGGCCTTTTCCACCTGGTGGTTCCATCATGGAACCTTAACCAAAGCCAGATCCTTGGTCCACAACCGACAAACCTGCCTATCTAATAGCTCAACTGGGACCTCTTCATAAGATAAAGAATCTGATATATCTAACCCTTCCAAAGGCATATCAAAGACGAATCACCAACGCACTTCCTAAACATAGAAACATAAAATACCAGATGAACCAAACTCAAACTAGATGGCAACTCCAACTCATACGTAATTTTGCCCGCTCTCCATAAAATCTCATAAGGACCAATGTACTGAGGATGAGCTTTGCTTTTTTGCAAAATAGCACAACTCCCTTCATAGGAGATACCTTAAGGAAAACCTTATTCCCATCTACAAACTCCAAATCTCTATGCCTAACATCAGTATACGACGTTTGACGATTTTGGGCAGCCTTGATCCTATCCCGAATAACCTTCACCTTTTCCATAGCTTGACAAACCAAATCTGGACCAAACAAATCAGCCTTGCTAAGCTCAAGACAACCAATAGGAGATCTACACCTCCTACCATACAACTCCTCAAAAGGAGCCATACCAATACTCTAATGATAGCTATTGTTTTAAGCAAACTCTACCAAAGGTAGATTCTCTACCCAATTGCCACCATAATCAATCACACAGGCTCAAAACATATCTTCTAATGTCTTAATAGTTCTTTCTACCTTACCATCCGACTACGGGTGGAAAACCATACTCAAACTCACCTTAGTCCCCAACCCTTTCTGGAAAGACCACCAGAAGTGGGACGTAAACTACGTACTGATCATAAATAATTAAAATAGCCAACCCATGTAGTTTCACAATCTTTTGAAGATAATTCTTTGCATAATCTCTGCCGAAAAGCTAGTGTGAACTGGTAAGAAATACGCCAACTTCATCATCCTATCTACAATGACCTCAATCGAATCAAATTGGTTCTGAGACCGAGGAAGACCGATAACAAAATCCATATTGATCACCTCCCACTTCCATTCAAGCAAATTAATATTTTGATACAACCCACCAAGCCTCATATGCTAAACCTTTACTTGTTGACACACCAAGCACTTGGACACAAAATAAACTATGTCCCGCTTTAAGCCACACCACCAATAGATCTCCTTGAGATCATGGCACATCTTAGTAGAACTAGGATGGACAACAAAGAGCCACTCATACGCCTCAGTCAAGATCCTTTACCTTAAACTGTCTATATGAGGAATACACAACCTCCCTTGGTACCGCAAAGTACCATCAACGCTAATCTTAAAATTTGTTATCTTTTGCTCACCAACGTCACCCTTGATTTTCATCAAGGAAGAATCCAACACTTGTTCCTCCTTAATCTCCACACTAAGAGATGATCTAATAACTTCTTGCACCATAACACCACCATTATTGGAGTCCAAAAGTCAAACCTCAATATTTGCCAAGCGATGAATATCCTTCACCAATTCCCACCTTTTTTCTTCCACATGAGTAAAACTACCTATGGATAACCTACTAAGAGAATCAGCAACCACGTTAGCTTTCCCTTAATGGTAGTGAAGACTCATATCATAATACTTGAAAAGCTCAAGCCATCTCCTTTGGCTGAGATTAAGTTCTTTCTACATGAACACATACTGCAAACATATTTGATCAGAAAAGATATCCATATGGACCCGATATAAATAATATCGCCATATATTTAAAGTAAACACAACGGCCAACAACTCTAAATAATGAGTAGGATAGTTCCTCCCATGCACCTTCAACTGCCTGGAAGCATAGGCTATCACCTTCCCATGTTATATCAACACGCAACTAAGACCAATCCGAGATACATCACGATAAACTACAAACCCATTATTTCCTTCTGGCAAAGTCAATACTGGAGCCAAAGTCAACTTATCCTTCAACTTCTCAAAACTCCTCTCACATGCATCCGACCAAGAAAACTTAACCTTCTTCTAAGTCAACTTAGTCAAAAGAGTAGCTATCGATGAAAAGCTCTCCACAAACTGCCTATAATACCTGGATAAATCTAAGAAGCTTCGAATATCAGATGGAGTCTTAGGTCTAGCCCACTTTTTCACCATAGCCACCTTCTGTGGATCCACCATGATCCCTTCACTAGAAATGATGTGACCCAAGAAAGTCATAGCATTCAACCAAAACTCGCACTTAGAGAACTTTGCAAATAACTATTGTACCCTTAAGGTCTGTAACCCCACATGGATGGGATTAGCATAATCCATCTCACTCTTCTAGTACACCAGAATATCATCAATAAACATAATGACAAAGAGATCCAAATACTGCCAAAACACCCTGTTCATCATATCCATAAATGTTATTGAGGCATTTTTCAATCCAAATGATACTACCAAAAATTCATAATGCCCAAACCTAGTGCGAAAACACGTCTTAGGGATATCTACCTCCCTAATTTTCAACTGATGGTACCCAGACCGAAGATCTATCTTAGAGAAGAACTTTGCACCTTGCAACTGGTCAAACAGATCAACTATTCGAGGGAGAGGATATTTGTTCTTGACTGTTACCTTATTCAACTGCCTATAGTCGATGCACATACGAAGAGAACCATCCTTCTTACGTATAAACAACACCAGTGCACCTCATGAAGAAAAGCTAGGATGAATAAACCTTTTATATAGAAGATTCTTAATTTGCTACTAGAGTTCCCTAAACTCAGTCGGAGCTATTATACATGGAGGAATAGAAATTGGATGAGTGTCCGAAAGCAAATCAATACAAAACTCTATTTCCCTATATGGAGGAACACCTGTAAGATCATCTGGAAAGACCTCTGTAAACTCATTAACCACAGGGGACAAAGAAAAAAAAGGACCTTCCAAATTAGAATCTTTAACTTGGACCAAGTGATAAAGACAAACTTTAGAGATTAACCTTTAGGCTCTAAGATAAGAAATAGAGTCCCCCCTAGGTACTAAGGAACAACCTTCTTATTCTATTTCCAGCTTATCAGGGAACATAAATATGACCTTATAGGTTCAACAATCCAAATTTGCATAACAAGAATACAATGAATCTATGCCCAAGATTACATCAAAATCTACCATACCCAACTCAAAAAGATCTGTCAAAGTCTTCCTACCACTCACAGATACCACACACCCCCTATTGACCTATTTAGTAATAATAGGATCTCCTACCGAGGTAGAAATAGAAAATAGATCCAAAATAATTTCAGGATCAAAACCAAAAGAAACAACTACATAAGGAGTCACATAGGAAATGGTAGAACCTGGATCAAGCAAATAATACACGTCACGACATAAAAACTGTAACGTAAAAGTAATAATATCAAGTGATGCCTCAGATTCCTGATGGGATGCCAAAGCATACAAACTATTCTGACCAGAACTGGAACTAGAAGCAATAATAGAAGTAGATGCCATACCACCAGGTCTAGTAACAGAAGATGAATCCACCAAAATCTTTTTCTCCCCCGTAGCAACCTTGTTAGATGGACAATCCTTGAGCCGATGGACTACTTAGCCATAGTTGAAGAACTTATCCCTACCTTTATCATAGAATCTTGATGAGGAAGACCACAAAATAAACACGGAGGACACAAAGAAACAGACTGACCTTTACTTTCCCAAGACTGGGATGTCTGCGCTTGAGAATTATCACCACCATGATGACGCTTATCGCTCGACTACTGGGGGTAAGAAGCACTAGAAGTATAGAAAGAACAATAACACCCCAACTTATTTTCTGCTATTTCCTACCATTTTTATGACCTTGAGACTAGGCACCTCCCTAATCAGAAAACCTACCATGCTTACCCTACTTATCTCCATATTATGCCTGTCTTTGCTTCTCATTCTCAACCTGCTGTATATGAATAGTAAGCCTCGACATTTCTATATCCTTCATGAGAAAACTAGTCATACTCTCCAGAATAAGATCTCTATTCAGTCTAGAAGCAAACTTTCTTATATCAGCCACCAAATCAGGAGCATAACTTGGAAACAGATGGAACTTCAAAGCATACTCCTTCATAAGCATTCTCTGTTGCCTGAGGTTCACAAACTCCTCCATCATAAATATCTCAACTCTAAAGAAAAGAACCGATCTATAAAGGTATTGAAAAATCCCTCCCACAAACCATTCTCTTCTACATCACCCTCATCTCTGTCCCACTCTTCATACCATAGATAAGTAACCTCTTTGAGCTGATAAGCTAGAAAGTTTACTCCTTCCATATTAGTAGCCCTCATTACCCAAAATATTTTCTCCATCTTATAAAAAATCTCTGTGGGTCTTCCTCCACCTTTACTCCTATAAAAGTTGGAGGACCCATCTTCATAAACTATTTAAGCCTAGCGGCTTCAGTAGATACAATGATAGCCAAGCCTTGTTTGTCCTGAGCAGCAACCAGTTGGGCAATAGCATGCATATACTCTGCATTCATCAAATTGACCTGAGGGGCCTGTAGAGCAGTAGAAGGAATAGAAAGAACTCCGGTACAATCAGGAATAGTACTATGAGATCAAAGATATACTCCTAAAGTACGAGGTACTCCTTTAGCATTATCCCTAGTTGGGATGAAAAAATTTCCTTATGTTCCAGATCTAGGAGGCATGATCTAAAATATGAACAAATAAGTATTAGAGGAGATTCCAGGACTGACATGTAAATCTTGAAGAAAGAATACCAAAAAAGTGAAATATTCCTAGATGTCTTACAGTATCTTCCTTATGAGTGTAGTGTGCTACACACCCCTAAAAGAGGCTCTACTCAACACAGCTTTGTGGACTCCTAATTGACCATGAACCTTTACTCTGATACCATCTTGACACAGCCCAGACTAAGGCCTTGTCATAATGGGCATCCCAAGTCTACCTAGGAATAAGGACCACCCCCATAACCCAACACAACCACCTTACACAGCCTTAGATGAGATAAATTTTGAGCATATAACAAGATTATGCAATGCTCTCATAAAGACTTTAGGATAGGGTTATAACCATGACCGATCTAACCAAGTCTGTCCATACCAAACCACCATCCATACCATACCAAACCAAAGAGATTATCAAAACATAATATGAAAGTCAAACCTAAAATGCAATACGATAGAATAGTGAGAAATTTTGTCCAATGATGCCAGCCTCCCATCTTATTCCAATGCTAAGGTTGACACCAATACCGATCCCACCCATTCAAACCCCCAGAAGTACCACATATTCTCTATCCAAGAGAATACAAATATCCAATTAGGACATACCCCCAACTATGGCCAAAACTAATATCGAAAAAGAAAATAAAAAGTCTAAGAATTTCCAATGTGAAATGATATCTTTCGAAAGGATGGAAGCTCACCACTTTAGTCCAATAAGTTGTTCCCAAATCAAGTACTATGAAGGAGTAGTTAAATATCTAGTTCCTTCATAGCGTGGGTATACAGTCGCTAGTAGAAGGGTTGGTGAGTGAACACTAGCATGAATCTTGGGATAAGGATAAAATAATGCCATTTATCAAAACTAAGTAAAAACCATCCAATGAAAATAACCATATATATATATATATATATATATATATATAAGTACTGGGAAAAAAGAATGGGTTTAGCATGCCATTTAAAAACTTTAACCTGGGTTGTGTAGCGTAGCCTCCCTACTATCCACGGGCCATATAGATTCAGTTCCATCTACTGAAAGGGTCCTAATGCATCTAACCGCATGACCAGTAAATAACCCTAGGATGACTAGTACATCCCTCCAATATAAATGTCACACTCGCACATGTCCATTGAAGACACCTCATATCCGCAAACATGAGTTTTTGATTTTGATCCCTCGGGATCACCACCTTCCACGGATTAGCTTACACTTCTCGACATTAATTCCTAATTAAAACCAAGGCCAAATAATGTAATTAACTATTTATTAACCAACGATATTTGATAAACCAGTGGTATTGCCATACCACCATGCTTGCAAGCATTATCCATAGTTAAACCATTTTAGAATAAGGAAAGTCTCGGTGCCCTTTTCGTTTACCATATTAACCTTTTGAGAGGCTACCATATTCTCCACAAGCATTACCAATTAGCTATTAACCTTTGTAAACCATTGAAAAACATGTAAGGTTTCATATATAAGTTGATGAAAACAAGAAAGAGTTCCATTAACATAAGTCAATGCAATGAACATATCTTTATAAGCATTTTATCAAACACTTTAGGGGCATAGTACAACCAAAACCAAATTCCATTACCATTAAACTATTACCATGCAATTCCATTATCCAAAACTACCATTAATGGATAGAAAGCATAATTAAAACCATAAAAAATCATTAAAAAGAATTTAACATTAAAACCCTCAATTCAATGATTGAAAACCAAAACCATGCAAAAGTAAAAACTATGAAATCAACCATATAATTGTGCCTTTAATTGAAATTACAAGTAGGGAAAAGAATCAAGCCTTAAACCAAGAATATTGATGGAAAGAATTCACGAAGACAAGCCCCAAAGTAATCCCATTGTTGAAACCCTAGCACTTACACCCAAAAGCTCTTGAGAGAATTATGATATGTTTTGGAAGAGATTCTAAGTGTTTAAGAATAAAATAATTAGGTAAATAACCTTCTACGTGTATTAGAAGTCGTGGATCATTATTAGGGTAAGTAGGGAAATGTCCAACATACCCCCACTTAAATCCCATAAAAACCAGACACAGAGTTATAACTGATCTCCTTACGAGTTGTAACCTAGCTTACGATTGATACCCACCCAATTGTAACCCCTCCTCAACCATGGATCAAACATTGTCTAATATACGATTCATTCAAGTAAGTCTTAACCTTAGAATATGATTTTTACCCATGATCTGTATCCCTGGAAGAATACAACACCAGAAGGATCAAACACTGACCACCATACGAGTCACCTATATGCGTACATGCTTTACAACGCATACCCTCAAGTCGTATATATTCTAGTGTTTAATACCATCCCACCTACTAATGATGTTTAACTTATGATAGGTCTTCACCACTCATACCCCAGCTTACAGCTCTTACCATAAGTCATAATGGGTCCGAAGAATGAGTTTTACTAAAAAATTTCTAAGGGTCCAAATCTGAGATGCTTCAATAATTGTGTAAATCTCATGCATACTTGTATAATCTAGAACTTGCCTTGTTAGTCTTTCAAGTCTAATTGTGATCATGCTTTGTTGGTGAAATGATCTTAGGCCTTCTTTCTAAATAGAGGAACCAACTTTAGCCTAAATAGCTTATCCGTGCATAGAAAAGTATCCTTAGTTACCCATTTTGATCCTTCAAGTCCTTATTTGTCAACCACATTACAAGCCTTAACCATTTAAAGTTTATCTGTTTTTTTGAACCATACCCTCCTTGACCTTTAAAAATAAAACTTGAGACCAAATGCCTAAGTTGGGGTTGGTAAGTCTTGAAAGAGGTGACCTTGGGCATTGATATTGTAAGTGGATGCCTAAAAATCTAAGCAAAGAGAGAAATTGAAAAAGTGAAAAAGAAAGGAATCATCAAAAGAAGGAATAACATAGATAACAAAAGAAATAGTCAAAAAGAGAATTGTTTTCAAAGAGATGGGTAAATCAAGGTAGAGAAAGTAGGTATGTGTGAATTTTAGAAACAAATGAAGTGGTCCATGGTGAAAATTTTGGTTGAATAGAGTAATGTAGATGTTCAAAGAGGGTGTAGTCACTTTGTTCCTAAATGATATCATACCCTTTACTAAACCTATGTTACAAGCTTTAAAAAGCCCTTCGACATCTCCAACCAAGTGTATTCATAGTAGTGAAGATTGAAAATAAGGGCAAACATATGGTATGGTACTTGTTAGCATTGTGAGAGTGAGTGTTTGTACTTAAATCCCTTGTTGCATAATTGATAATTTGGTGTATGGGATTTTTTTTATGAGGAAACATGTAGACTAATTGAGATGGGTGAAATTATCATCTTCCAAAAATAAGGCAAAAGGAGTGTAGTGGAGTTGCTATCGATAGAGAGTCACTTCGAGAGTTAGTGATTGTTGCATTGTGGTTCTTTAAAGTTTTTTTGCATCTTTGAAATTATGTCTCATGTTGAGGGGAGTCATCAGAATAGTAGTATAAAAGATAAAAATTAGGAGTAGGAGCTGACCCTCTGTTACCACGAGCGTGGTTTGAGAGTCGCGATTGCAACCAGTCCAAATCAATCAAAGATAGCGATCGTGAAAGATTCACCACGATTGTGGGAGTCACGATTGTGGGCCCTGGGATCACGATCAAGCTTAGGCAATCGCGATGAAGAAGAAAATAACCTAGGGGCAATTTTATAATTTTACATAGTTGGTCCTAATTCTCAATATGGCGTAAACCCTTTCAGTTTTAGGGGATCATCAACTAGAATTCAAGTTTTGACTTTGTAAAAACCCTACTAAATTGGGCAATACTCTTTTAGCTAATATTACAAGGACTTTAGTTGTAAGAGAATTTGGATTTGAGAATATCCTCACTTTACATCTTCAATGGAAGCGTTGAATGACAATTTTGGCATATTTCTTTTCTCAAACTTCATGAGTAGCTAAACATCTATCTAGGGGTTATGTTGCAATAGGATGCAAATATGTGTGGGTTTTGATTATTAATGTAGATTCTTGGTTAATGATGTTGGTTTTCACTAATACTTGTTGGTTGAATTGGAATTTGTGGATGAAAACAGCAAAATCCCAAAATCTCACATCCTTGAAAGAGGGATGTGGGTATGCTTTTGGATCCTATATCATCCTTGAAAGAAGGATATGGGTGACAAGGTATTTGTGAACAATAATTAAATGTTAGCTTATTCCTTTACATTGTCTTAGAAATAACAATGGATTGTAAATTTGCTATGTCTTGGGCATTTTACTAGAAATAGGAACGCCCAATTGAGGCTTTGAGTGGATTTGTTTGCCACACCCATGAGGTATCTGAAAAGGTCCATGGGTGATATTTTTTATGTTTGGTTGAAAAACTAGCATCAAAACCCCTAACCTAGCCTACCCATATAGTCATTAACTAGAATTTACATTTGATTATCATGAACTCATGCATTATTTGCCCATAGGAAAACATAATCCCAAGACTATTTTTCTGTTGGAATTTTATATACATTTTTGCTCTTAACTGGTAGCTTGAGTAGATTTTGTTAAAACAGCCTTCAAAACCATACCCCTCCCCCTAAATTTTAATTTATGTCTTTCATTACGTTTACATTGTGGGTATATCTTTAGTATCTTTCATCACCCATAGGATTTGAATACTAGTAAGACTCCTCATGGATTGGACCCCAACTCAAGTTGGGTTAATATATTCGACAACGATCGCCTTTCGCATAAATCATGGAGTAAGTTGAGCATAATCAATGATCGATAATTTATTTTCGTAGAGTCACGATAATTTGTAACAACAAGGAATGATACTTGCATTCATGCTAACGGTGACTTGGATGAAGTGGGAATTCGACAAATAGTAATAAAAAAAATTCATAATTTGGTTCCAATTGAAACTTTCCATTAATTCATTCCAATGGAATTTTCAATAATTTGGTTCCAATAGAAATTTTTCATAATTTAATGGGAACTTTCCATAACTTGATTCTAGTGAAAATTTTCCAAAATTTTCGTTCCAATGGGAACTTTTCATAATTTGTTTTCAAGGGAATTTTTTCATAATTTGGTTCCAATGGAAATTTCCATAACTATAATCTTTCGCAATTTCTAGTAATCAAACTTATGTAACCATCTTTTGTCATCTATAAATAATCATGTTCCTACTTTGATTGATTGTCAATTTGCATCATCGTTAAGATTATTCTCCATCCCTATCAGGTAACTTTTTTTAAATTTTTTATCACTTTTCTATCCAGTTCAGCACACATATTCATATCTTGTGGTAGAAATGATGAAATCATAATCAATTAAATTTAAAAAAAACTAGACTCCTAGAGCTATGACATATTGGAAAATGAAGGCCAAATTCCTTCTATATTGATGGGAATTAATTTTTTAATTTGGTCTCCAGATCTGGCGGCTCTTCTCACAAATTTGTGCAGTCCAACCAAAATGTCTATATGTTAGCATAGGAGTGTCTAAATGATGAGATACTTGATTTTGTAGATTAGAGTCCAAAGGCTACAACATATACAAAAATCAAGGTAACCCTTTCTGGATAGTCTGCATTCAAATTTGAAGTTGACTATAAATTTTACATGCTTGTTTGGCATATTTGTGCAGTCTCCTGAAAATGTTTGTATCTTGCCATAGGAAATGTGAGTGACTTGATTCCATGAAAACAAGATTTATAAGGCTAACACATGAAAAGTAGGGCCAATATCATTACCGATTAATGGGAATTGTTTTTTTCCATAAATCTAGCCTATTTTCTTATATATTTGCACAAATACACCAAAACCTCCTTGTCTTGATGTAGGAGCATCCAAATGATGAGAAAATTTATAATATGAAAACAAAAATTTGAAATTTTCAACATATCCAAAAATCAACGCAAAATTCTCTATTTAGATAGAAACCAATTTATAAAGTTGGCGATACAATCTTTCCTATTTTTTGACTGATTTGCGCAGTTTCACCAAAATCTCCTCATCTTGATGTAGGGGCATCCAAATGATGAGAAACTTAATTTTGTGGAAACTAGACTTCAAGTGTTACAACATATCCAAAAATCAAGATAAAATCCCATCTGAATTGACATGAATCAATTTTTGAATTTTGCAATGCAATCTAAAGTTTTCCCGGACAAATACTTCATGATGAATTATTCTCCTTTTTTTTCTAATTTTCTTTTATATGTATTTTAGAGGGTGTAAATGGACTCTAAATGAGATAAACATGATTCAAGAGATAGTTGTAAAGTGATGAAATATCATCTGGCGTGTTACCTCTTATGGTTTGGCAATACAGAGATGTGGAGCTACCCTAGGCAAGAAAATATATTATGCACCTCATCATTCCAAAGGTTTTTTATTGAGGAACCACATTCTATTCTTGGTTCTCAAGCATGTACCCTTCTCAACCTTTCAGCTTGGTTTGTAAAAGGCTTGTAGTTGTCCCACCCAGATTTGGTGACTCAAAATCCTTATCTTTGACTTGACAAAGCGTACACTGCAAAATTATATTATTGACAAGTAAAGTGCATTGACTTTCCTCTTTTTTTAGTTCACCAAAGAATTTCATGGTAAATTATTGTTCCAAGATTTGTCAAAGAAGTAGAGAAAGCATCTTATGCTATTCAACGAAGGAGAATACAAAGCAAGCCAAGGGTTTCATATTGAATTTCATATTGGTGAAGACTTGTCTTCAAATTTTAAATTAGAGAGAGCTATAATTATTAGACCATTAGAACTGGATTTTTCATGAAAAGCCAAAGCATTTATGTGGAAAAAATTTCACCATGCCGACTTGAAGCATCATGCCATTGGCACCACCGAGGCTTGGATTAGTCCTAGCCAACTTTGGCAATGCAGAATCCTTATATTTGTCTTGACAAGAGTACACTCCAAAATTTCATTATTAATAAACAAAGTGCAGGGAGTGTCCTCTTCCTTTAGATTGCCAAAGACATGCATGGTGAATTCTTAATCCAAGCTTTAACAAAGAACTAGAGAAAATACCATCTGTTGCTCGACGATGGATGATTAGAAGAAAAAAAAAGGTTGCATGCTTATTTTCAAATTGATGAAACCTTGTCTTCAACATTCAAATTAGAGAGTAGCTCTAAACTTTCAACCTCTAAAATAGTATTCATCATGACGATTTGACGCATATATATGGCAAAACTTTCACTATGTTTACTTGAAGCGTTGTACCATTGGCACCGTGGAATACATCATCTCTTTTTTAACAAGGGATAACCACATGCTTAGTGAGGAATCACTTTGTATATTTCTTTTCAACTTCAGTAAGTTAAGGCACATCTCCATAAACTATATATTTTTAATATAGGTGGCAGAATTGAGATCCTCTTGATTTTGAAGAAAATAAACTCCAAAAGATGCAACATCTCTAATATTAGAGCAAAACTCTTTTGGAATAAACTTGAATTAAATTTTAAGTTGATCATCGAATGTGCCATAATAACTTTTTAGATATATATATATATATATATATATATATATTTATATATATATTTATATATATATATACATACATACATATATAAAATTATATAAATAAATATAGATGTATGTATGTATGTATATATGTATATGTATATATATATATAAAAAAAAGAGTTAATACATAAAAATGACCCTAAACTTGACACCAAATTATAACTTTGACCTTAAACTTTGATAGTGCACAAATAGGACCTTTAACTATTCAAAACCTGAACAAATATGACCTCCGATTTTTCAACTCCATGCGTGAGTCTCACTCGCGCCTACATGGAAAGGTAATTCAATCACACGGTGCCACGTCGTTAAAAGGGCTGACTTGGAGAGAGGTCATATTTGTGCAGTTTTGAATAGTTAAAGGTCATATTTGTGTACTGTCAAAGTTTTGCTTTTTGTGTTAAAACGACGTCGTTTTTATTATTATTATTATAATAATAATAATAATAATTTTTTTTATATATTTCTATAGTAGCAGCACCTAACTTTTTTTTAATTTTAAAAAATTATTATTATTATTATTCTTTTATTTATTTCTATAACAGCAGCACTTAGCTTTTTTTTAATTAAAAAAAAAACAACCACTAGAAGGAATCGAACCTGCACAATAGGCTGAAGGAAGCGCCCAAGAAGAGTAAATAACACCACTGGACTATCTAAGTGCCTTGTTTTATGTGGTTCAACATTAATATACGTACATAAATATACATTTTCTATCTTATATATATACAACGTAATTTTTTTATCGAGGGGGTTCGGGTGAACCCCATGACAACCACGTAGGTCCTCCCCTCGTTAATTTAATAATATTTTAATAACGTTAATTTAATAACATTTTAATTACGTTAATTTAATAACGTTAATTTAATATACTACTACAACTATCCTTAATAACATTAATTTAATAACGTTTTATTAAAACTATAATTTTTTTATTATTAGTATAGTTTCATCTTTAATTTAATATTTAAATAAATAATATTTAGATATATTATATAACTTAAATTTGTCCTCTGCTTTATAATATATATACATACCCGCTCGATTTTTTCGTATGAGGCTGACCCGCCTAATTAATAAATCTTCAATATTACTCTTTTTTCACAATGACAAAAGAAATTAGATGCCATTTTCATTTTTGAGCCAAAAATAATAAAAAAATAATAGTGAAGAGTCATTTAAATGTCATATTTGTGCAGTTTTAAATAGTTAAAGGTCATATTTGTGCACTGTCAAAGTTTAAGGTCATATTTATGTATTATACCCTTAGATTTTAAGTTAGACGTGCTCAGTTTTGCGTGTTGAACACGCATTTTGCCACATAGGATTGGAGGTCATATTTGTACAGTTTTGATTAGTTAAAGGTCATATTTGTACACTATCAAAGTTTAAGGTCAAAGTTATAATTTGGTGTCAAGTTTAGGGTCATTTTTATGTATCAACTTTAAATAAAATAGGAGGCACAGGTAAAGTAGCTGTGAAAAAAGTACCTGAAATGTGAATTCCAGCTAGTATTTGAATTCATCAACAAAGTTCTATTTCCAAGATCAGAGAATACTACCGTTGCATTTGGAGTTGATCTATTCTTAATAGAATGCCTTCGTAAGTTTAAATTGATCAGCCAGCCAGCTCTTATCATTTAGTACATGAACAAAGTGATTCTTGAAAAAAATAAGAGATATAGAATGCCCTATGGGTACTTGCTGAAGAGAGTATTTGAACACTTCTGTGTGAGTGGAACCAAAGAAACACCTGGAACAACCAAAAAAATCATCAGCCTAACAACCCTTGTACTGAATGAATGTATGAAGGCAAAGCTAGTTTTCTATCTTAGGTATCTGAGTTGTTAGTTGTTCAATAAAGGTTGGGAAAGGAAATGGAGGAGTTAATAATTATGTTCGGTGCCAAAGATGCTGAGATAGTTCATCTAAAGTCACAGATTCAGAAGTTCTCATCTGAAGGACCAGGTGCCTTTGACAAACTTGCAACTAAATATGCAAAACTCCAGGGAAGAGTGGTTGAATTGATTGGTAAAGTTCAAAACTGAATGCTAAAGTGAAGGATCTCACCAAATAGTTTTTAGATGCTCACAAAACTGGAAATTCAAGAATGGAGATGTTGCTTAAGTCCTTTCCCCAAACCTTTCTTAACAAGTCCAGTTACCTCTATCCTCTAACCAATCTTGTGTTAGATTTATAACTTACTCCTTGTAATGGATTTTTTAGACAGTTATTTTTTGTGTTATTTTGGTATGATTGTAGTGGTACTAATCTCTATTTATGAGTGAATGAATTTTTCTTGTGAACTTTATTTGTTTTCTATATTTTAAGTTTCTCCTCATGTTAGTGTTCTCTAGTGGCCATAAGTTATTTAGCTTGCACTTATTTTTACTCTTAGTTTACTTTAAATCCTTTTCAATGATGCCAAAAAGGGGAATACTAACTTCATTTTTAAGGACATGGCAGTACAGTGACAGGGTGTAGAAGAATAGTAGCACAGTGATAGGGAGAAGTGTTCAAATGCACCAAATAAAGGTGCATAAAAACAGAGGGAAGTTTTTGTTACAAATGATAATAAGGGAATGGGGCCCTGTGTTTCTTGATAGAAGAAGCATGATGATAGGGGAATATTCATCCTTAGATGGTAATTACTCAGATTAAATATGATGAATGGGCACTAATGCTCAAATTGTATGGTTTGGTTTGTTACTATTAAAAAGAAGGAAAATTACTATATGTATTTTTTATAATGAGAAGCTAAACTGCAAGGGACTAGGTCCCTGGACATACAAAGTATTGTATAGCTGGCACACAGTATCTGCACAGGTTTTGTCCTCTTATGTAACAAACTTGCAGGTGCTATTTTGTATCAACTTGGACAACTGGTCCAATGATATTTCATCCTAATCATCACCCAGCTATAAAAGATAAAAGATGCCTCTTTAACAATAGGTTTTTGCAAATTCAAAAGAGTGAAAAGAGAGACGGTAAAATCCCATTTCATTACTCCTCAAGTTTCCTGCTTTATGTGAGCTTAAATTGAACCAAACTGCTCATGCTATAAGAGAAGTGTTTTTTAAATGGAGAGATCTTCTTAAGTAGAGTTATCAAAGAATTATTATTGATTAGAGTTAGTTAGCAGAGAGAGTCCTTGGTAGAGTTACCAAGATGAGCTTGTAGTAGATTTGCTATGAGTGAAAGGAGCCTAGAGGTAGGCTGAAATCTAGATTTTAATCAGGAAGTTGATTATAGTGGATTTCCTTAATTCTTGTGAGGGAAAGTTGTGGTTTTTCCCATGTTGGGTTTCCACATTAAAACTTGTGATTTTACTCTTCGTACATTGCCTTTAATTTTCAACACCTCATAATTGCGCTACTGGTCTATCTCTAGAAATTGATCCTTAGGGACCTGGTCCCTCACTATGTGATGTAATCCCCAAGAGTTCAACATGGAGAGATTCTTATCTATTACTATTCTTCTGATGAAGTTAACTAAACAAAGATAAATTTCTGTGGTTCGATGTTTGTGAAGGTAGTTTTGAGAACGTGAAGTATAAGTTGACTTGTGCACTTATTTTTACCATACCCGAGGGTACTGAGGGGTCTGTTTTGAATTCTGATACATCCTTTGTGGGATTGGGTTATGTGTTAATACAGCATGGTAAGGTTATAGCTTATGCTTCTAGGCATCTTAAGGTTCATAAGAGGAATTACCTGACTCATGACCTAGAGTTGGAGGTTGTGGTCTTTTCTTTTAAAATATGGCATCATTATCTGTATGGAGTGCATGTGTATATTTATTCAAACCATAATATCTTGAAGTATGTGTTCATGCAAAAGTAGTTTAATCTCGAGCAGAGGTGGTAGCTCAAATTTCTTAAGGATTATGACATATGTTTGCGCTACCATCCAGGTAAAGTTAATGTTGTCACTAATGCTCTCAGCAGATTGTCTATGAGAGCTTATCTTATATTGATGAGGATAAAATAGGATTGGTAAAGTATATTCACAGACTATCTAACTTGGGAGTTTGCCTGTTGGACTCTGAGGATGGAGCAGTGATTGTCCAAGAAGTGGTTAAATCATCTCTTGGTGTTGAGGTCAAGGAGAAGCTAATTTTGGATCCTCTACATATGCAAATCAAAGATGATGTGGGTTAGGAAAATATTATGGACTTTAAGATTGAGGGAGATGGCATCTTGAGATATCAAAAAGGGTTGTTTGTCCCTAATATAGATGGGTTTCGAGAAAGAATTTTGGTTGAGGCTCATGAGTCCAGATATACAGTTTATCTGAGTTTGACCACAATGTATCATGACTTGAAGGAAATCTACTGGTGGAATAATATGAAGAGGGATATATGGCAAATTTTAATATGAAGAGGGATATGGAAAATTTTGTTGCTAAATCTATGGTTTGATAGAAACTAAAGATAGAATATTTGAGGCCTAGTGGCTTATCCCAATAGAGATAATTGCCTATGTGGGAGTGGGAGATAATTAATATGTATTTTGTTATGGGTCTTCCGCGGACTCACATTCAGTATGATTCTATTTGGGTCATTATGGATAGGATGACAAAGTTCGCACACTTCTTTCTTGTAAGGACTAACTACTCAGGAGTTGATTGTGCTAAGTTGTTCATTCAGGAGATAGTAAAGTTGTATGGGGAGCCGATGTCTATTATTTCAGACCAAGGTGCATTATTTTCTTCTCATTTCTGGCATTTATTTTTGAAAGGTTTGGGTATGCAGGTAAACCTTAGCACCATTTCCATCCTCAAATGGATGGATAATTATAGCGCACTATTCATACTTTGGAGGATATGCTAAGGGACTTTGTGATTGATTTTAAAGGTAGTTGGGTTGACTATTTGCCTCTTATTGAGTTTGCTTATAATAATAGTTATAATTCCAGCATTTAAATGGCATTTTTTAGGCACTTTATGGAAAAATGTATAGGTCTCCTATTGGATGGTTTGACGTGGGGGAGACTAGGTTGTTTGGCCCTAAATTGGTTTACCAATCCATTAAGGAGGTAAAGGTGATTTGAGAAAGACTTAAGGCTACTCAAAGACACCAAAAGGCTTATGCAAACGTGAGGTGTAGGGAGTTGGAGTTCGAAATTGGCTATTAGGTGTTATTGAAGGTTTCTTCTATGAAAGGAGTCATGAGATTTGGGAAAAAGGGGAAGCTCAGTCCCTTTTACAATGGTCCATATATGATTTTAAGAAAAAGTAGAAATGTCACTTATGAATTAGACTTACCAACAAACTTGGCTTTGATTCATCCTATTTTTTCATATGTCCTTGCTTAAGAAGTATATGGGAGACCCTTCTTTGATAGTGCCAATTAAGGATGTGGGTGTTAAGGATTCATTATATTTTGAAGAAGTCTCAGTTGAAATATTGGATAGGAAAGTTCGTAGGTTAAGGGAAAAAGCTATAGCTTCTGTGAAGGTTCTTTAGTGAAATCAAAAGGTAAAACAAGCTACATGGGAATCTAAAGAAGATATGAAAGCGAAATACTCATTCTTGTTTCCAACGTTGGATCAAAGTGCTTAAGGTGTGAATTTTATTTCACTCCTCTCGCATTTCAAAATTGTTCTTGGATTCTACTATGTTCTTTCTATAATTGTGCTAAAAATATCCCAACTACTCATTCAGGGATGAATGATCCAAAGAGGGGATAATGTAAGACCCAATAAAATTTTTATCATTTTATTTTTTACCCTCCCACGTGTGTAATGTTAATATTTTACTTGAATCACGGTAAAGGATGTTAAAAGGGTGTTTTGGAAAAGTTTTAAAATTTTTGTATGGGGTTCGACATCATTTTGGGATGCCAAGGCCGAGTGGGTCCGCGATAGTGGCGTGCCACACCACTTATCATCCGTGATAATGGCATGCCATTCCACTTATGCTCTGCAATAAGAGCGTGGCATGGAGGCTACCCTCTATAATAGCAATGTACCATGCTGATATGCATTTTTCATCGAATTTTGATTTGTTTACTTGAGGTGAGGGGCTTTTTAGGACTTTACCCCTAAAACGACTTTAAAGTACTTAAATGACCCTTTTCCCTTTAGTTATTAAGATCAAACATTCTTTTTTTTTCTTTTTTAACTCCCAAACTAAGATAGTTCAAGGGTTCTACAAGGATTTCACCATCTGGGATATAAGCTTCTATTTCTTTTCAATTTCTTTTATATTTTAGGCATATTTCTCTTTCTCTAACTTTAATCTTACATTGTGGCTTTAATTTATTAAATATATATATGATTTGATTTGATGAGTTTGAAATTGGGTTGAGGGTTTTTGGTTGTTATTACTTGAATTACCTTCCTCATATTTTAAATGGATTATTCATGCTTTAATTGATGGCTTTGGGACTGAATTGATGCATTATGATTATGGTTGAAATAGGTGACATAGGTTTTACCAAAATTGATGAATCTTTTGCTTGGTAATGGCATTAACCTCAATCCACTTTGTAACTCGATATTGAATATGGATATTTGCATAATTTACATTGTCTTTTGAAACCATTGCATTGCATTAGAGGATAAATGAATACAAAAGTTGATTTGGAATGCCCTTGGTGGCCATAATTTTGGATTTTAAATTGAACTTGGGAGTCTAATGGTTAAATGGACTGGATTACCAAAATTGAATTATCTTGCAAGCATATTGGTATGACAATACCATATTGGAAAATACCTTAATAAAGTCTTCTTATTTAATGGTTGGGTTATGTACAACTCGTTTAAATTTGTGCTTAATGAGAATCATGTAGCTCACAGAGAAGTTGTAGTCCCCGGGGGACCAACAATGGAAACCACATTTGCGGATTCTAGGGGTCTACATGACCATGTATCTGATTCATCCATAATATTTTTTATGTCTATCGCCTTGGTGTCTTTATCCTGTCCTCGGTACATGCGGCTAACATGGAATGGGGCTCTTTCGGCAGGGAGATTCGAACCCATATAACTTGTAGGTGCCAAGAATGTTGGTATGAGCTACATAGTTCAAGCTAATGTGTTAAACTATCATGTTAATTGACCTTTGTCCCTATCCCAGCATCCTATATATATATATGTGTGTGTGTGTGTGTGTGTATAAATGTTGTGCAAGTGGTTATGGCTGGATTTGGTAAATACACTATTTTATTCCCATCCCTTGAGTTATGTGCCAGTGCTTGCCCGAATGACCATCCCTAGATGCTGCATCATTTCATGATGTAGGTTCGGAGGACTTTTCTATTGCTCCTATGTATCGTTAGGTGGTTGGGTACTTATATTGATCTGTTGTAAAGTGATAAGTCTTCATCCTTTAAAAGGCCCTGTCATTTTATTGTTCTTCCTTTATTGTCTTAGTACTTTTGGATTCGTGTTCTCATAGTCGGGGGCATGTCCCAACTTAGTTGATATTTGGGTTTATTTACTCTTGTAGACAGTATTGGGATATCTTGGAATGTCTTATTTGACTCTTATCTTTCTTTGGATTTATATTTCTTTCATAGACTTGTTTGGCTTCCGCTATTTATATTTATGGGCTCTTCCTAAAGGGGTTGTCTTTGGCCCATGGTGGGCTTGATATTGCCTGTCATGGATAGGCCTGGGTTTGGTTCATGAAAAAAATAAGTTTATAAGTAAAATGTTCACTTAGATTTTAAAAAAGAACACTAGTATTCTTAGCTTGAGATATGTGTTATTCTAGTTGATCCTGTTGGACTCTATGGTGTTATGAGCTCTAATTCTTATAGGAAGCTTGCTGAGAAATTCAACTTGATAATGTGATGATATACAAGATTTTTATGAAAAGTAAAAGCCATCACAAAGCAAGGAACCAAAGGCCAAACACATGGAGCAATCATGAACAAAATCTAGAAAGTTTGAGCATTAAGGGCGTGCCACACCCTTAGACACAATACACAACATGAAAATTCAAGTGAGAATTTGAGATAAAGGAGTGGCTCACTCTTATTGCGCCAATGTCATAGTATGGCACGCTAGTGTGTAAAAATCGGCCAACTTGTTCCAACTATAAATAGAACACTCCAATATTTTTGTAAATATCTTGGACGACCTTGGGGGATCGGAATACACTTGAGGAGCCTCCTCTTAGGGTTTTTATTCTTTTCTTCTAATTTATTTTTGGATTTTTACATAAATTCATTAACTATGATTCTCTGTAAGTCCATGACTGGCTAAATACCCTCATAAGTATATGTGATAGAATAGAATGTGGGATATATGCGATGAGATCATAATCATTTAACAGATTGAAGTTATTTTTATTTAGGATAGGAATATACCTAATTTGTCATTTTTAGTTCATAAACGGGAAGAAATACAAAGGTGTTTGGCCTAGTTCATGCACCCCCGCTCAACAACGTAGTTGTAAGTCTATGTTAGATAGCTGAATAAAGGTTCGAAATACCATAATCATGGTATCAACCCCGTGCATCAACAACCAAGATAATTTACTAAACTAATGAAGTTATATAGCTAAGTAGGATTGTTCATTGTCATGACCCAAACCAGGAGTTGTCTGTAATGGGTATTTCAAGTCCATCGTGGACTGGAGGCCACCCCTACACCAAGCCAAACAACACAATGTCCCTAACGTCGGATGAATTTTGAACATATAACAAGATAATTTTAAAGAATAAAGGATATGTCTATAACCGATAACCAGCGACCGACCAAAACTACCGACAAACATCATCCAAGTCCACATTAATCCGACAAAGCCTTTATGCAAAGGAAAACCAAAACCAGTCTTGGTGAAAAAATGTCTCCGAATCTGACAGGTGATAGTGAAAATGATAATATTAATAATAATGACAGCTCTTAATTCTAATATATGATAATAACAAATGAAATTTCTAAGTCTTTCGGAGAATGGAAGCTCACCACTTTAACATAGCGATCCGATGAACTGAGCCAATCCACCTAGCTCTATACAGAGAAAGTAGAGGTATCTCTGGTGCCTTCATCGCGTGGGGATACAACGTTCGAAGATGGTTAGCAGTTGGAGTGCTAGCATGTAACTCAGAGATAGGGGAAAAAATAATGCTATGAATATAAATTCAAAATTATCCTAAAATCTGATACATGTACTCATATCAAAATCATGTATATACTTCACGTGTTGGGGTAGGTAACAAGGATTAACATGCACCTTAAAACTTTAGCCTTAATTATGTAGCTCAACCATTATAACATATGTGTTGGGGTAGGGAACAAGGTTTAGAATGCACTTTAAAACTTTATCCTTAATTGTGTAGCTCAACCATCATAACATAAGAAGGCACCCATGGGCTATACGGTACTAGCTCTCCCCAACTGATAAGGCCCCAGTGTGTGTGGCTGTATGAACCGGAGGGTATACAAATGCACTATGGGGGACTCAAACCTCCCAGTATATCAAGGTGACTTAAGCAACAAATCATGTAATATGGTGTGGGGGACTCGAACCTCCAAATCATATGATAATAATAAGGCGGACTCGAGCCTCCCAATCATATGATATTAATAAGGGTGACTTGAACCACCCGATCATATAAACCCCCGCATCGGCAACTGTGGTTTCCAGTATTGGTACCTCGGAACCTCCATTTTCATGATTCAGCTACACAAGCCCCATTATAGCCCAATTAATAACAACTATCACACATTTCCATTCATTGAACCACAATACACTTTAAGGCATACATTATCGGTATCTCCATACCAACTACACTTGCAAGGTAATATCAATATGCCAAAAAAAATTCATATATTATGGAATTCATAGCCGCCGCCACCCCCCCCCCCCCCTCATGAGTTCAATTACACATTAGCTTGAAGAATCACATAACCCCATAAGATTTGATTTCAAAACCATTATGCTTCATTGACTCTTCAGTTTATGCAATAGTTCAAGAGTAGTTCAATATGCACAGTATTCATATTTAAAATCAATTTCACTATATGGGGCTGAGATAATAACCACTTCAAAAGTCACAAGTTTGGGGCAATCACAATCCATTGATTTATTCACTATACCCATGCATCAAATTGATTTTAAAACCACCATTTAAACATAACCCATGCAAGGACAAACATGAAACATAACATAAACAACAGTTATTCAAAACCCTCAAACCATGTTTCAAAACCAATATAAATACCATATGAACAACAACTTAAAACATATGTTTTGAATAAATTAGCAATTAGGTAGGAGTAACATGCCTAAAATATCTATGTTCATGGAGAGAATTCCACCCTTGAGTCCTTAGGTGATATACCTCTTGAAAACCCTAAGTATGGATGCTTGAGACACTTGAGAGAGTTTTAGAAGTGTTTATTACGTTATAAATGAGAAATAACCCCTCTTAAGTGCTTTATGAATGTGGGGTTTTAATTGGGTAAGGAGGGAATTGTACAAGGTGCCCTCAAGTTAAAAACTAAAATTTAGTCGTCAGTGACTACGGGTCACTATACGAATTATAAGGTTTTATTAAGATTCATCACTGTGAGTAGTAGCCAAGACAATCTGTAAGGCATTCACATTTTGCTAACCCTATCATTCAACTAATATGACTCGTAATGGGACCCTACGACTCATAGGGTCCAGTCATAGTTAACACAAAACCCAATTAGGGTATACACTGGACATCCTACGATATGCACCCAACGACTTGTAATGAGTCCTTATGACTCTTAGTGATCCACTCGTACGCAGAGTAGAACCTTGTAACACACTTACTGTTTAGGTTATAATTGGGTCCCTTGGACTCGTCAAGACTCCCTAGACTCGTAGGGGGAGTCGTATTAAGGACATTGAGGATAAAATTTTAGAAATCTTCAAGGCCAAAAAAACCTAGGGTGTTACATTCGTAGTACCTTAATCCTGGGTTTCTCCCCATTATTGTCCAAGAACCTTATTTTATTGAATTGTTCACTTTTACTTTTAGTTTTCAATTCACAAACTTTATTGGTTACTTTAGCACTTGTTTAATCTTCATAGTAAGACTATAATAGGATAGTTGTTGAGCACAAGTTCGTATGGAATCAATACTTGGATTTTTAAAGGTTATTTTACTACTTGGTGGACCACATACACTTGCGTGTGCGCTTGCGCACAGCAAGTTCTTGGCACCGTTATTGGGGACTTGTAAATTAACAATTGTTTTAGTTTTAGTTTTGTTTGTTTATTTCTTAAGTTCTAACTACTTGATCTTAGCTTTTGAATTTGCATGTTCAGGTTTAAAAAGTAAGTAAGCTGTCATGGAAAAGGGATTTAGTTAATCTACATCCCAAACCCAAGCTATAACTACACCAGTTAAGGAGAGAAACAGTACTTCTCTACCAAATACCTCAAATTCAGCAAGAGAAAGATATTTTTGCACCTATGGATGAAGATCCACCACCCTATAGGACATTGCGTGAAGTGGCAATCCTACTTGCAACCAATGTTACCTCCGCCATCGTAGACCAAAACCTGGAGATAGATTTGAGCTAAAACAGAACATGGTGTAGCTTTTGTACGGTAGTAAGCAGTTTACTGACTTGTCACATGAGGATCCATGGTTCTATTTACAGATCTTTTTGGAGATAATTGACATATTCATTCCCATTGAGATCTCCACATACTATGTGAGGCTCACACTCTTCCCCTTCTCATTTTTGGGGGAAGCAAAGAAGTGGCTAAATGCAAATCCAGCAAGTTCAAAAACTTCTTCTATCCAAGCACACATGTAAGTGTACGTGGTCCACCAAGTAGTAAAATGTCCTTTAAGATGCCAATAATATCTCCAATGGGGACTTTGTCATGACCCAAATTGGGGCCTGGCCTTGACGAGCATTCCGAACCGTGAAGGCCCGAAACACCCCTATCTATCTGGTAATAATGCACATAATTCATATGATAATAAGATATGCGGAAGATACACAATTTTATGGAAAACATGGTCATAAATCAAGTGAAATCAACAAAGGGAAAATAATGTCCCACAACATCTATCGACATCTGAACAACCGTCTGCGAAATTTCTAATACATGACTGAAACAAATTAGTGTTTGAAAACTGGGACAAGGCCCCCAGTAGACCCAAAACTACTAAATGATAAATAAACTGACAGACATCAGGCCTTCCGAAATATAGAAGGCTCACCACTTGATTCTGCAAATCTGTCAGAAGAGATATAATGGTTATCTGGACCCCTAAACTATGCCTCCAAACCTGGAAGAGAAGGGGGTCAATACAAAAGCACTGGTATGCAGAGAAATCAAAAACAAAATATAATATTTTTTTCCAAATATAGGTAAGAGCCATTATAAAGCAGTTCTATATCAAATCATTTGAAAACACATGGGCATAATGTAATAGTTTTCAACAACAATGTAATGCGGCTAGCTAGGTGGAATACCATACATATAACATTTACACCAACTGTCAAATCTCGGTTGCCACCGAGATTAGAGTATAAGTGAGGGGAAGACACACAAGATCACACAGCAGGGTATCTCGACCCAATAAAGTATAGTAGTGCCCAAGATCACTTAGCCTGGGCTCCTAACCATAGTCCCAATTTGGGAATGACATAAAGTCTAGTACACAAGATCACTTAGCCTGGTACCAAATCCCAAGGTAGGCAAACACGATTTCCAGCGATGAGCCCTTACACTCAAACGCCTTCTTCGGGCATCCACCTATCTCATGTAAAATCAATGTATCAAACTCTATTTAATTCAATCACATATCTTATTTTGTAGGGTATCGTCATACCCGACTTGCAAGCCATCAATATCACATCATTCTTTCTTGCAACCATTTTATTCATCATATTTCAACATAACAACACTCTCATTGCAAGTCAAAACCATGACCATTTTCAAAATATTTTATGCCACGCTTGTCAAGATGATTTCAAACATTTCACATCATATGAGAATTTAAAACAAGATCATATAAAGAGAGGGATTTCATATAATTCATTCTCTCAACTTAACATCTTTTTGGAATACATGCATATACATATATCATATATCAAACCACTTCGGGAATAGGCCTAAAGACCAACTCAATATCATAAAACATTTAAAACGGAATTATATTCATAATTTCAAAACCTTCATTTTGAAAACATGAATTTTTAAGCCCATGAGATTTTTGAGATAACCCCACGTACCTCTATATACGAAGATGATAGGTGTTTCTTGAAGCCTACGTTCTGGGGATTCCAAATATGCAATTAGTTTCAAAAACCCACGATTGAATCTTGAGTTGCTTGGGTTTTTATTTTTAAACCCTATGGAGATTTCTTGAGCAATTTTGATGAATGAAGGTGTATTTTGGGGTATTTGGGAACTGAATTTCGTGTTTATGGCTAAATAAGGGTGGGAAAAGGACCATTTTGCCCCAAAACGGAGTGTTTAAGTCACTTGAGTAATAATATATGCGGCGCACACCTTAACGCATAATATAGGTTGTGTGGCACACTCTTTATCGCACACATTAGGTTGTGCGTCGCACACCTTATGGCATAAGTTAGGGTGTTCGTCGCACACCTTATGCTGCACGACGCACTCCACTTTGCAAAGCCATAACTTCTTCTTCGGGTGTCATATTTTTGCGAAATTGGTATCTTTAGAAAGATAATTCAAATACCTTTCATTTTATGTATAGTAGGCACTCTAATTCAATATATATAGAGAGTAATGGTCGATTGAAGTTAACCTAAGTATCAATGCTCACTAAAATTCGAACGATAGGAAAACTTTCAACTTGTCCTTGAGCTTGGGGACTTCTATGATCTCAATTCATGCTCAAATAGGTTTAAACACTACATAATTTATTAACACACTAAACTTACATTGGATTTATGGTTTTTTGAACCTTTACGTGAAGGAAATGACGATTTTCATTCTCGTCCGAAATGGGGGGTGTTACATTATCTTCCCCTTGTGATCATTCGTCCCCGAATGATGGCTAGGAACTTGTTGAAGCTTAAAGGTATGGAATAACGCGTACATGATGTGCCTTCTAATAAAGGACATAACTGATCTGAAATATTTAAACTTCTATAATGAAACTGAATTCTGAGCTGACTTGACTTTTCTTGCTTCAAGAAGCTGATTCGTGCTGAAAATTTAGGATTCCCTTGAAATATTCATGATCCAATCATACATATTGAAATTAGGAAGTGATAACTTAAGCAAGTATGAATCATAAGACATCAAGACTTAGATGGTACAAGGGTATTACACTATCTGAGCTGAAATACTTGAAAAAATTTGAGACCATACGCTGAACTCTTATGCACCGAGTCATGAATAGATAGATGAATCTGAAACATGATGCTTGGAATGAACTGAACTCACAATTTATATGGATGGAATAGATTATCTCTTGGGAATGGCCATACGCATGAGACTTCGGATAGTAGGACTAGGTGAAAAGGTGGAAAAATCATAGTAACTTGTCTGCCCGACTGTTAAACTGAATTACAGACTGAATTATACCAGACACTTATACTCAATTGGAGTATCTCTTCAACACTCTCTCTAAAGAAGTTCTAGAAGTAATAGGAAGCCACGAATCTTGGGTCTGGACTACATAAGACATCCAACTGAGGGAAATCACAACATTTACACTACTCTGCAGTCTGGAATATAGACATATAACTCATAAATTAGGATAGAATTTCCAGGCCTTAGTCAATCCGACTTCTTACTTTAAAGATTAGCACACTACTCGAATACTCCCTTAACTGTACTATTACCCGTAGATACCACATTCATTCGATCCAACTTATTTGTTCTCGTATTTGCATTTATAAATCTTTCTACTAATGTCTATAGTAACTTAAATCCTCTTCACCGTGATCAGGCGTAACTCCAACTCGCAAAATACTACACGCCACTCCATGATACAAGTCTAAACCATAAGATTCCACCTTCTATATCTCTTAAAAGATCACACCCTAAGACTATCATGCCTTACCACTTCAATGGCTAACTCTGAACTATTACTACGAAGTCGCTAGCGCATATAGCGTTCCTTAACAAAAATTCCAACATGTCATTCAATCCTATCTCTATAACCATATATGAACTTTAAAGTAAACACTCATAAAGACACACTTCACATATTCTACTAACCATCTATCGATATAGCTCCCACACTTTACCCCAAGAATATACACACACACACCTTTCATCTAACCATCACATGCATCAAAGACTTGGCCCCAACCTTACTTCGCACTTATGGCCTTATCTAAAATAATCATACTATGATCTTCCATCAGCAAGAAACACTTGCTCATCACCACTATCATCACATAAAAAGGAGTCACTAAAGATTAGAACATAAGATCTTGAGGCATGGAAAGATGTTATATGAAACTTGACACTTAACTGAGGCTTGGGGAATAGCAAATCAACATCCGGGATTTATCAAAGAAAAAAAATCTGAATTGGGGCATACATGGATATGAACTATATTCCACCTATCGTAAAGAGTATAGCATGAATTATGGGAACTGATCACACTATAAAGCATGAATACATGAGTCATGAGCTGCATGACCTCAATTTAGAGTTCATAACATGTGGAATGTGATTCCGACGGCTGAATGAACTGAAGTTCCTCATTTAGGAATCTGGAAGAGCACGTGATTTTCTATCATATACATGAACATGAACTATGATCATGGAACTAAAACGTGAGGTATGAGTAGGTATTAGGATAACTGAAAAATACTGAGACCGGAATGGGTTGAGCCTCACTCTTCCCTTCTGATGTTCTATGTCATACTTATATCACTACTAGAATCTGAAAGCCTGACTTGGTTAGTCACTCTATCATCTCCCCCTTAGCTTTAAGCCATCATATTAAGTTTGGGAGATCCCTTACTAGACTCTAAACTGAAGTATACTCACTGCACTCTGGGGTCTGTAAAATAACTATACACGCATATCATGGAACTTAACCCGAATGACTACACCTGAAAGTGGAAAACCCACTATTAATACTACCTTTTGAGATACACTTTATCATTCTATAGACCCAGTAGTCATCATATAATACTTGCACATTTACTAACTTTGGGTCTTCATGGGTATCCCCATAGTCGGAGTACATACCCTCTAGTGCTTTAACTCTTATTTCTATTAGTTCAACCTTCAAAAACTCAAACTTAGAATCTAGCACTCAACATGGATATCACCAAGCCTTCAATGAATCATACTACTTCTGACATAGCCTACCAATATCGCGACTCCAAACTTACATCTCTCTACTATGAGAATCAAGATCATATAAAAAGGCTCAACACTATCAATCAAAACTCCTTAACTTGGCTATTTAGAACACCATATACCATCTAACTAATCTTTCTCCACCTAGTAACTCAACGGTACCACTCGTCACACAAAACGCGTAATAGTCTTAGAAAATACCGCAACCTCAGATCACCTTGGGCATACTTCTACATTATATATGCAACATCATACTTCACTACGAATCAAATAAACTAAAAACCCTTGCATATACCGTTCAAGCCTATTAGATTACTTCTATAAAACTAGTATCATTAACCAAGAAATCATCGCATCCACCCTTATGGACATCAATTGTTCAAAACTTAGTGTCTAGTGCTAAACATGATTTTACAACCCAACCTTACGCATGATTCTCACTTGGATACCATGAAATAGACATCAAGAAATAATAGTACACTAGAACTTCCAAACAACAAATAATTGATCTTGACCTTATGGTCTTCCTTATCATAACTCATTAGCACGTACTATTTTAACACATCAAGCCTACTAATTTTTTCCCACAAAACATACATCATTAATCTCATGCCACTATTTTTACCACCACATTCTACATTAAATTCAAGCATATAGTCCTGTACCAATCATCTATCACTACTGAAAAATGCAACATAATATACTAGTCCATAAAATTTTGGACATACTATACAAATGCCTCAAAAATCACTACATACCTTCTCACAAGTAGTACTAGTTTACAATTACCAACGAAAAGAAGGTCAAGGGGTAAAGTTATATAATAGACATGATCAACCTTAATCTTATATTATAACCCCATACAATCTTTTCTACTTATACGGATTTCTCACCTCATACTTACTTACCCAAACATACATTTAGACTACCTTCAAATTCCATAAACAACCATGAGTCTATACTTACAACTTATTGACTAATATAGCCATTTTCACACTTCAAGAAACCGACAAATCACCCTAACTAACAACTCCTTCTCTACCTTCTACTAAACTAACACACAAGGACGAATCACCTCTTTACCAACTTAATCTCATGCAAACAGATTCAGCTATATATATATATATTAAACCAACACAAGAACAATAAGTTGCTAGTGAATCGAAATAGGCCTCACACGGCTTCACTAGACTTTGATTTTGTATTTTGAACAAGAAAATGAGATGAATGACGAGTCAACTATGCTAGTGAATCGAAAGATCCCCACATGGCTTCACTAGACTTAATTTTTTTCAACAACACCTTGATGACAAGATTACATGAGATAGAAATTTAATATGCAATATCCAATGAACTAAGAATACACATCTTACTCTATATAAATAAAATCAAAGTCAAACACTTCCTCCACGGACTACCATACCATCCACACATACTACTAGTTGCCACATTAGTCTATCATCATAAGGGGGTAAATCATTCTCAAACATCAGTTATTCAACTAAAATATTTATTTACATAAAAGTCACCCTCGCTCTGACTTCTAACTTTGTGACTTCACATCACCAACTTCTTGGTCTAATTTCACTACCAATAGGTCATGAGAACAACACTTTAACATATACTACTATTCGGGTGAAAATACAGTTCCAACATTCTACTACACATCATCCCTCCTTAAGCAAGATATTTGTAACATAAATTTGAAGGGGACTAAATGCAATTAATACCTCAAGCTGAAAAGCAGGATTCCATCAGGATCAATGTTTACATCGGAATCAATACACATTGAAGCACTAACAGACTCTTCTCAAGTCCTTGCATAAATTTTAACTCTTATATGGTTCAATCAGAAAGGACCATACCATTTAGATTCTAAACTTCTGCACTTGAATCACCTCAATAATGAGACATATCTAAGGACATTAGAGTAAGGAAAGAATTTGGGATGACGTTTTTTTTACTTTCATATGGGCGACACCATAGCACGAATTAGAGTATGAAAGAGGAACATTCTGACTCTATTGCATGAACTAGAACATGAAGAAAGAGAGACATTCCTAAACGCCTAGTAGCCTCCTGCTTATAAGTATGGCGAGCTACACACTCATAAACAAGACTTTACCCGGCGCAATTTTGCAGACACCCTGGACCATGAACCGTGCTTTGATACAAGTTTTTCACGACCCAAACTGAGGCCCTGGCCGTGACGAGCATTCTGAACCATGAAGGCCCAAAACACCCCTATTTATTTGGTAATCATGCATATAATTCATATGATAATAAGATATAAGGAAGATACACAATATTACGGATAATATGGTCATAAATCAAATGAAATCAACAAAGGGGAAATAATGTCCCACAACATCTATCGACATCTGAACAACCGTCTGCAAAATTTTTAATACATGACTGAAATAAATTATTGTCTGAAAACTAGGACAAGGCCCCCAGTAGACCCAAAACTACTAAATAATAAATGAACTGACAGACATCAGGCCTTCCGAAATATAGAAGGCTGACCACTTGATTCTGCAAATCTGTCGAAAGAAATCTACTGGTTATCTGAACCCCTAAACTGTGCCTCCAAACCTGGGAGGGAAGGGGGTCAATACAAAAGTACTGGTACGTAGAGAAATCAAAAACAAAATATAATATTTTTTTCCAAATATAGGTGAGAGCCATTATAAAGCAGTTCCATAACAAATCATTTGAAAACACATGGGCATAATGTAATAGTTTTCAACAATAATCTAATGAAGCTGAGCTAGGTAGAATGCCTTACATATAACATTTATACCAACTGTCAAATTTTGGTTGCCGCCGAGATTAGAGTATAAGTGCGGGGAAGACACACAAGATCACACAGCAGGGTATCTCGACCCAATAAATTATAGTAGTACCCAAGACAAGTTAGCCTGGGCTCCTAACCATAGTCCCAATTTGGGAATGACATAAAGTCAAGTACACAAGATCACTTAGCCTGGTACAAAATCCCCATGTCGGCAAACACAATTTCCAGTGATGAGCCCTTACACTCAAACTCCTTCTTCGGGCATCCACCTATCTCATGTAAAATCAATGTATCAAACTCTATTTAATTCAATCACATATCTTATTCTAGAGGGTATCGTCATACCCGACTTGCAAGCCATCAATATCACATCATTCTTTCATGAAAATATTATATTCATCATATTTCAACATAACAACCCTCTCATTGCAAGTTAAAACCATGATCATTTTCAAAATATTTCATGACACGCTTGCCAAGATAATTTCAAACATTTCACATCATATGAGAATTTAAAATGAGATCATAGAAAGAGAGGAATTTCATATAACTCATGCTCTCAAGTTAACATCTATTTGTAATACATGCATATACATATATCATATATCAAACCACTTCGGGAATAGGCCTAAAGACCAAATTAATATTATAAAACATTTAAAATGGGATTATATTCATAATTTCAAAACCCTCATTTTGAAAACATGAATTTTTAAGCCCATGAGATTTTTGAGATAACTCCACGTACCTCTATATGCGAAGATGATATGTGTTTCTTGAAGCCTACGTTTTGGGGATTCCAAATATGCAATTAGTTTCAAAAATCCACGGTTGAATCTTGAGTTGCTTGGGTTTTTATTTTGAAACCCTAAGGAGAGTTCTTGAGCAATTTTGATCGATAAAGGTGTATTTTGGGGTATTTGGGAACTGAATTTAGTGTTTATGGCTAAATAAGGGTGGGAAAAGGACCATTTTGCCCCAAAAATAAAGTGATTAAGTCACTTAAGTAATAATATATGTGGCGCACACCTTATCGCATAATATAGATTGTGTGGAGCACTCTTTATCGCACACATTACGTTGTGCATCGCACACCTTATGGCATAAGTTAGGGTGTGCGTTGCACACCTTATGCTGCACGACACACTCTACTTTGCAAAGCCATAACTTCTTCCTCGGGTGTCGGATATTTACAAAATTGATATCATTGGAAAGATAATTTGAATACCTTTCATTTGATATATAGTAGGCACTCTAATTCAATATATACAGAGTGTAATAGTCGATTGAAGTTGACCTAAGTTTCAACGCTCACTAAAAGTCGAACGATAGGAAAACTTTCAACTTTTCCTTGAGCTTGGGGACCTCTATGATCTAAATTCATGTTCAAATAGGTTTCAACACTACATAATTTATTAACACTCTAAACTTGCATTGTATTTATGGCTTTTGGAGCCTTTACGTGAAGGAAATGACGATTTTCGTTCTCGTCCAAAATGCGGGGTGTTACAAACTTGTGCTCAATAATTATCCTATTATGATCTCATTATGAAGATTAAACAAGTGCTAAAGTAACAAACAAAATTTATTAATTGAAATTAAAAGTAAAAGTAAATAATGCGGTAAAGTAAGGTTCTTAGACAATAATGGGGATAAACACAGGGTTAAGACACTACAAAAAATCCTACTTAGCTATATAAATTCATTGGATTAGTCTATTAGGTTGTTGATTTATGGTATTGATAACATGATTACGGCCTTCCAACCCTTTAATCAACTATCTAACTTAGCCTTATAATTACATCGTTGAGCAGAGATGCAAGAACTAGGCTAAACGCTTTTGTATTTCTTCCTATTTATGAATCAAATAGGGAAAACTAGGTATATGCCTATCCTAAATGCTAATCATAAATCCAATCCCTTGAATAGTTATGATCCCATCCCATATATATCACATTTTATTCAGTTGTTCCTCCTTCTGGGCTCATGGTAGAAATATGCATTTATCCATGTGTTGAGAATCCATAGAATATTAAAAACAAGGATACATAAACAACCAATAATGATAATAACATAAACCAACTTAGTTATAAGAAAAAGTACTCATGTTCTTGGCCTTAACCCCGTATGAAGGTGTTTTGAGACTCATGGACTTACAAAGAATCATAGTTAATTAATTCATGTAAAAATACAAAAGTAAACTAGAATAAAAGAACAAAAACCCTAAAAAGATCCTTCTCCAGTGTATTCAATCCTCTAAGGTCGTCCAAGATATTTATAAAAATATTGGAGTGTGTTATTTATAGTTGTAACAAGTTGGCCGATTTTGACACACTAGCGTGCCACGACGATATGCCTTCAACTACTTTTATCAAATTTTCAAGTTGTTCTTCTATGGCAGAAACTTTATACACCATTGCTTGCATTACCACCGTAGAGAATAAAGAATAGTACGAATCATTAGTTGGATAGAGATTGGATTAAGAAGTAACATAAAGTAACATTAGATTAGATCTAGTGCTCAAGACATCACCAACTTTCTGCATTGAGGGATTGTTGGACAATAGATCATGTTCTTGTGATAGCCTTAGTCGAGGTGAAGTTCTTTCTACCACCTTAGCAATGTAGTTCCCTCATTCTAGCCTATACACAAATGAACCCTCTTTCGGAGAAGAAGAACCAAAATCATAAGATAACTGGGATGGTACTTAAAGTACCTTTTATCCTGGTACTCAACTGCGGTCATATTGATATTTTGATATTTGAAGACAAGAGAAAAGAGGTAAAGATTGTTCCATTAGGTGTGCCAATTTGTAGGTGACTAAGTTACTTTCATGATAATAGCAATCAAGACAATCAAAATAGCGAAAAACAATAATATTTGCTTTCAAAATACGCACGGGGATCACAATCTTTATAAAATTATTGATAAAAAGATATAATCCTCTGATTCATCTCTTCACAAACTTCAACTCAAGAGATTCACCTTTTTCTTGAAACTATGGGATATTTATTTGGATTTTACCATGGATTGCAAAGCAAATCTTTTACCACAGTCATTGAGGAATGGGAACTTGTAGTTTTCTACTTAGAGATATAGACTTCTTGATATATGTTGATGGATTACAAATCACCAATGAAGAGCAAAGCTTCACTCTATATGTATATGTATTTGTGTTTCCTTCTTTCTTTGGTCAATACCCCTTTATATAGGCATAAACTAGGTTGTAGGGGTATTTTGGTCTCCAAGTTAACCTAGTGGACCTTGGGCAAGAAAAGCATGGGTTAGGCATATCTTGTCAACTTAACAAGCTTACCCAGATACAATTGAACTTTATTAAAATTATATAATTTAAACTTAAATATTAATCCAACTATATTATCCAATAATTGACTCGGTCAATATATCATGAATTTAAGATTTGACCCAAAACTATATTAACCACTTTGATAGGCGTTCAACTACCTTCATCAAATTTTAAGTTGTTTCTCTATGGTGAAATATTCAGTCGCCTTTGGTTGCACTACCATCACAGAAGATAAAGAGTTACGGATCATAAACTGGATAGATCTTGGATTGAGAAGTGACGTAAAGTAACAATGGAGCAGATCTAGTCCTCAAGACATCACTAACTTTCTACATTAAGGGATTGTTGAATAGGAGATCACATTCTTGTGACAGCCTTAGTTGAGAAAATGTTCTTTCGACCACCTCAGCAATGTTGTTCCCTTTTCTAGCCTATACATAGAGGAACCTCTTTTGGAGAAGATGAACCAAAATCATGAGATACCTGGGACGGTACTTGAAGTACCATTTTTCCCAATATTACAATTTTAATCTTAATTTGTCCAACAATATTCATGGCAATTTTCAAGTCATATATGGAATCAAGATCCTTTATAACGCCAGGTTTATGGTTGATATTTATTATAATCATATTAATATTTTGAACTTTGAAGAAAAGAGAAGGGAGGTTAAGATTGTCCCATTGGGCGTGTCAATTTGTAAGTGACTAAGTTTCTTTCATGAAAAATAATAATTAAGATAAGGAAAATAGCACCAAATAATGATATTTGATTTTAAAATATGAGTGGGGATTACAATATTTATAAAATCTTTAATAAAAATTTATAATCCTCCATTTCTTATCTTCACGAAATTCAACTCAAGAGTTTCACCTTTTTCATGAATCGATAGGATACTTATTTGGATGTCACCACAGATTACGAAGCAAAGCTTTTATCACAATCATGGAGATATGAAAACTTGCGGTTTACTACTTGAAATGAAGACTTCTTGGTATATGTGCAAGTGTTGAAGATCACTAATGAAGAGTAGAGCTTCACTCTATGTATATATATATTTGTGTGTCCTTCTTTCTTTGGTCAATACATCTTTATATAGGCATGAGCTAGGGCTTGGGGGTATTTTGGTCTCCAACTAAATCTAGCGGACCATGAACTTGAAGGTCATGAGTTAGGATTATCTTGTCAACATAACAGGCTGGTCCAAATATGATTGAATTTCATTTAAATTATATAACTTTAAGTTAAATTTTAATAAACCAATAATTTTATTCGGTCAACATATCAAGAATTTAATGTTTAATCCAAAATTGAATATGAATTTATCTAATAAATTTTCACTATCTATAGAAGTTGCTTATCATAGGGAACCAGTAAAATTTTACCAAGAGAAAAAGGGGCTACTACAACTTCAATAACCCTAAAGCTGCACCCATCAAGCAATTTCATAAATCGAAAAGTAACGATAAACCTTGAAACCAAATCCAGAGTAATGAGAGGCAGAAATATCAAAGTGAATTTTTTTCCATTGGAAGAATATAATAGCTAAAAATGTACATATACAATAATACCACACAAAGTAGCCTTCTATATATACGAGAGAACAAAGAGTAGTCTTTTTCTTCTATAAACACAAGATCTATGGACACAAGGAAAAACAAAAAAATTTATTTAAAAAGATAAAGAGACTAATACTTGAAACTTTAAAAGTTTAATTAGGAGGCCATATGTGTTTATTGGGAGAAAACATGTAAGACGCATGTTAGAGGTCTGAAGCATACATACATGTTGAAGGAGTTAAATGACGAAAATACCTATTTTTTTGCAATTTAAAGACAAAAAGCACACATGTTGAATGCATATCTTAAAATATATATATATATATATATATATATATATATATATATATATATATATATACGAGAATTCTAAGGATTTGTTGTCCTCACAAGGGCAAAAGAGAGAATTTCAATTCCTTGATAACATCACAACAATACGTGGTTGTCAGTTCGTAGTGTATTTCAGTTTTGCACTCATTTTTGTTCTCTTTTAGTTCATGCTAGTTGGGCTTATCTAATTGGTGTATATTGATGTTGTTTGTCCTTTTTTATAAAATAAAATTGGGTTAACTATGATTCTTCCTATCAGTGATTAATAAATATCTTTCTACATAATTAAAAAATATTACTTTCTTTTTCTTAATTTGTATGACTTGCTTTTCATTTCAATTAATTTAAAAAAGAATGACATATTTTTATCTTTAGTAACACTTTAACTTTTAAATATCTATTTTACCCTTTTATTTTACACCATAAGTTCAAAAAACTTTCTTTCGTTCTTTCTTAAAATTTTGTGTTGAGTCAAACTATCTCATATAAATTAAAACAAAAGGAGTAATAATTCTTTTTACCAAATTTTTTCTAATTAAGATGAGTAAAATTTTATATAATTCAAAAATAATATTATATTGATACTATTTAGGGTGATTTAGCGAAAATACTTCTTATATTTTAAGGATAAAGATGATTTTAAAGATTATGCCTAAGCTAAAAATATCATATAATTT